>BSBM01001754.1:4242500-5470000 GCA_027924585.1 Larix kaempferi
CATATCTAACAATGTATGACCAACCTGATTTACCTGGAACCTCTGAGTAAAAGACCTACTCACATTGAATTGGAAGAACATAAGGCTATGTACGTGGTTCAAGTGCCCTTGTATTAACCATGGTAAATCCATTGGCATGCTCAATAACAGTTCTTTCAAGATCACGTCCATTCATTCGTATCCCGTACCATTTGACCTCAAACATAACTACTTTAAAGCAATTAAAGTCACACTCAAGTATATCTTCCAAATAACCATAGTACCTATTTTCAGATACTTCTGGATGCCTGTCACTTCTAGAAGAAACATTAGTGACTTGAAAAACTGCAGTTATCCCATAATCAAATGTTTTCCTCTTGTCATGCAACTTTTTGATGCGAAATTTATGACCATTGCACCACATAGCATTGTGATGTATCAGCTGCATCATGCTTGACTCGGTAAATAAATATATAAGAAGACATAAAAGAGAGAAATATTTTGATACAATGGGAAACAACGAAAAAAATGAGTAGGGTAAACATACTTGCCTTTTTATCTTTTAAACCGCATGCTAAATCAATTTCCCTTTGCGTAAGTTCTTTGGGATATTCTTCTCGATGACGATGCACTTTTTTAATCATTTTACTAACCCCTTCCCATGATAAGTTACCATAGTATTATGTACATCGATCAATCCAATACTCCATCCAATCAATATTGTTTGCAATGTATAAATGTATTGCATCCCACACATGACCAACTATATGAAAAAACAACAATTAAGAATTGTAAATTAGCTATCATTAAAGCAATTAAGTTTACCTTAAAATACTGATGGAATAATAAAAATTACATAAATTGAAAAATTAATTGTATAATAAATTAAATGTACACCATTCAATTACCTTTCACTTTCCTCATTCTCCCTTTCCCCAACAGGACCTCCCCTTCAAATTTGTTGATGGAGTCGACATGCCAAATGCGAGGCAGATTGATATTTTTTGCTAAATTTGGAATATACTGACTAATGTAAACCATGGATTGATATGGCATATAGCCCTGCACCATAGGACCCTCAGGACGTGATCTTTGTCTAACAAAATCCTTGAATGACTTCAAATGCCTTTCCACCATCCACATTGACCTTGAGTTTACAGGTCCACACAATTCAATCTCCTCAACTTGGTGTATGAGATAGTGTTCTTATGCATCGAAAAATAATGGAGGTAAATACTTCTGCATTTCACATTAGACAAGGAATTTATCTCTTCCAATACCTAATATCTTCTTTATGGATTTCTTTAAATGAAATCCACCTACAAAAGATGCAAGAAAATAATAGTGATCAACCAAATTGAGGCATATATAATAAAGTTCCAAGCTGTAAAACAAAATATGTCACTAAGCAATGCAACAAAAAGAACGAACATTTTCATGCATATAAAATTGTTACTTACCTCATATATTTACCAAGATCGTATATAACTTGTTCTATGTTGTCGTCAAGCTATCTGGGAGAGCCAGAGGTAGAACGTACTGTAGCAAAAAGAAAATCATTATCTGATGTTTCCAAATAGGAGAGAACAACTACTAAAAAGATTTACTTAATGGAAATTATATGCGTAAATAATTACCTTAATGAATATATGCCAGTCATGAGTTTTAACACCGCCAAAATCACCTTTTTTGGTTAAGATATTTTGTATGTTCGACGAAAACCCCGTCATAAACCTTATTTTCTAAATGACCTCTTTTATAGCATTGCTTTGTTGCTCCGTCAATAACCATGGAAGACTAATATTTTGGTACCCATTTCTGGCATTGGAAATAATTACACTTTGCAATGCGTGATTGGCTTCTGCAATGTCACTACAATTTTTTTCAATTTTATCGTTGTTAGACCTTCCATCTAATGTCCTCCATATCATTTATGTTACATTCTTCCTGATATGCATTGTATCGAACAAATGAGCTATTTGTAGGTGCTCGTAGTAAGGAAACCTACGGAATTGTATGGGATAACTCTTCATTCCTCATGGAAGCACATTCATTCCTTAAATACATTCATTAAACATAAACAAAAACACATTAACAATAATTCATGATACCCATGGTAGAGAAAATTCAATAAAAATACAAAAACCATAATATTACGTGAACATATTATATGATACATATACAATTTGCATTCCTCGATGATTTCTGTTATATTCCAACTTCCATAGATGAGGTGTCATTCTTCATGGTTTCTTTCCATTCTCTTCTTTACCATTGAATTTTGTTTTTTCGATAGTTCGGTACCTATGGTTATTAGGGAGGAAGTGCATGTACTCATCGAATACCTCCTTTGTTAACATCTTGAACGACGAGATTTTATCCTAGGACCACATACTGGACATGCAAGGTTTCCCTTTGTTTGAATACCTGGGAGATATATGTATTAATGTTATAGCATCAAAAGTTATTAATTTAAAAAAAATGCATGTTTTTACCTTAAAAAATATAATTTTAACGACGTGCAACATAAAGTTACATACCACAAAAATGTGTTAACCCGGCAGCGTCATGAATTGTCCATGCAAATATTCCATGGAACTGGAATTGTTTCTGCTCTATTGGTCTGGAGATGTCATACACAGTGATTCCATCTCATAAGTTCAATAGCTCATCGATAAGAGGCTCAATATATACATTCATATCTTTAACTTGGTACTTACCTAATTGATCAATAAACATACAATATTTCTATTTAGTTATCCGTCCCAATATATAAAAGGTGTTCTCATGCAGAAATTAAACAAATAACTTAATGAAATAATATAATTACTTTCAAAAAAATACCTGGAATAATCATTGGCAACATTGTGTGCTCTCTCTTAATCGTCATCCAAGGAGGTAGGTTATTGTTTATGACGAAAACAGGCCACACTAAGTAAGTAGAATGAAGCTCACCAAATGGATTGAAACCATTTGCTGCCAATGAAAGTCTAACATTACGAGGTTCATCTTTAAAAATTGGCCATTTTTCTTCGATGTTCTTCAATGCAGAACCATCTATAGGCATTCAAAGAACACCATCTTCACTTTTGTTCTACGCATGGTAATTCATAAACTATGCTATACTTTGGCACTTGAATAGTCATTGGAAACGTGGAATTATGGGAATATAACGAAGAACTTTGCAATGGACCTCTTTTTTTACTTGATAAGTTCGATATCTACTAATTTCACATTGTGGGCATTTGTTTTTGATGCATACTATCCATAATATATAATATGATCATTAGGACATGCATCAATAACTTGATACTCCATTCCAATTTTTTTCATAATCAAGAATACCTCTCGACTTGTGCATGGTAAATTATTTGATGGTGGTAATAGAAATTCACCCAACAATTTGCAACATTGACAAAAAATGAAATGTAAAGAATATACATCATAAATATTTCATATCCGTAATTTACGAATTAATTAATGCTAAAAATAGAGGAAAATAGTCAACTTTACATACCTTAGGAGATGTGTGAAACAAGTGTTTGATAAACCATTCAAAACCTTCAAGTTCACCAACAAAAATATAGCAGAGAGAATATTGGTTGTTGAGCCTTCATAAAGAGGTTCTTGGGACTTCTCAAGTAGAGGATCATCATGAATATCATGGAGTTTGTCATCATCTAATGGAGCAAATGTGTCTTGGAGCAATCTATTTATCTCATCTTCACCATTACTATCAATAACGTCATCTTCGTCCATAGGATCATTAAGAACTCGATATTCAATAGCATGATGTCCATGCTCGTCGCCTTGTAAAGTAGTATTTTTACTATTATGTGGCAAATAGCTCTCTGGCGGTTGACATCTGGGGGGCATTGTCTTTATATTCTCAAACAATGCAATAACATTAGTGTATAATATACAACGCATATATTTAAAATGATAAAAAATGTTTTGAATACATTATTAGTACTATTACAAGAAGTACATTATGTAATGAATAACGTCTTACCAAGAGATGATATTTATACCCCCCTTCAGCATGCCCCTTCTCCTTACAATGTTTTTCAGCTGTTTTTCTTAAAAGTCTTCTATTTTGCAAACCTCTGCAATCATTGCAAGGGAAATACCACTTTCCATCACCCTTTGCTTCCAATGTTTCCTTAATCTCAACATACCTCTTATTGTTTTCTTCCCAGGTATATTTATTTAACATTCTGATAGCCTATAAGAACAAAAAAATATCATTAATCAATATATAACTAAATTGAATAGAGTATATATATATATTAAAGGAGACCGAAAATTAAAGGAGGTGATTAGAGGATTACTTAATCATGTGTAGAGGATTACCTAAGTAATTTACTTGGATTACTACATGTTCCAATAAGTATTGGCATATGGTGGGTAATGGCTATTCATTCTACATAACATGAATTTATATATTGCCTTAAAAAAGGGGCTAAGGAATTGTGTTAATGATGTCACAAATTAGGAGTTTATATGTTGGGTTGTAAGTGCATTTGTGAAAGGAGTTGTTACACCATTTTTCCAAGTGGTAATACCCATAGGATAATGAGTGGTTAATTGGTTCCCTACGTTGGTTTATAATTATTAATTGCAATAAAATTTACATTATGGGGCCAATGGATCTAATGTTGAAGAAATTGAAGGGTCGGTAATATTGTTCATGTTCATTATACTAGATATTAAAAGGTTTCAACACATTGATATGATATTGTCAAATAGGATTATGAATATAGATGTAGACCCTCAAAGTTTGAAAGGATACACCATTGTGGTCTCATTGGTTATCTGTCCAGGGGTTAGTTAAATCTAATTAGATAATGTACTTGAAATCTACGATGATGGTCCTATTGATTACAATGACGATGATTTCGTTATCAACATCATCATCATCGTCACTGATCCATTGAAACTTAAGCCACTGAAACAACTCCTAGTTATATAGTTTATGTAAACATCTCCTAGAGTGGACATAAAACATATAATTATATAGGGACACTTTGAACATATAACCTTATGGTTTAATATTATTCGTAAAATTAACCAAATATAAACTACTAGTCACAAATATCAACTGAACAATCTAGAAATAGTTGTTTTTGAACATTTTAGGTAATGAATTCTTATTAGGGAAAGATTTAGACTTCTAGTTATAAAAAGGTAAATTGTGACCAACAAACCTTGGATTCCATGATATTGAGGAAAAATTGGAGTTCCATTTTGAATATTCAAAGTCAAATGAGGAAGCTTCATTTTTTCTTCCCAATAACCAACAATAGATATATCATACCCAATGCTAAGTTGTTTGCAAATGTTAATTTCACTAAAGGCATACTAGACAATATCTTGATTAAGGTATTTGGCAAGACCTGAATGGAAAAACTTAACTATGAATAAATATCCTTGAAATGTAGAGGATGATTTCAGTATGGTGGCTTCTTACCCAACACAAGGAAGGGACACTGAAAAGTCTTCGAAGAATACTTCTAGAAGAAAGGTAGGAAAGTGGAAAATAAATTCCACCTAGTGGAATGGTGTTGAACACTAACACTTGAAGTGGAATTATTTAAAGATGAGAAAATCGAAGAAGAAATAGAAACCAATGGCAAAAAAAAAAATCTCTAAAGGAATTTGCTATCTTAGAGCAAGTTGTAGTAGCTCCCCCACACAATATTCCTTCTAGTGAAGAACATCAAGGGACATGAATTCAAGTTAAGAAGCAAAATGAAAATTTGGAATCACACCCAATGAAGAAATATTCACATTTGGATCAAAGAGTTTGAACCTTATCGAGGAAATCAATAATGCAAACAATAAAGGAAAACTATCAAACAACTCTAAAAATATATTTTCAACAAACAAATGACATTGATTTTTCAAGGAATTGAGATCGCATAAGGCATACTAAGATATTTGTATTTATTATTTTGTCTAGTCATGTATTTCTTATCAATCATAGTGGGGATGATAAATATGTAACTATTTATTCTTTTTTCATATAAAAAATCGATGTTATTATTGTTTTGAGAAAAATAGTAGATTTCCAAGGAAAACATAAATGAGCATTACAAAAAAAATGAACCTAAAAGAAGAAAGGAAATGATGGATCTCAAGGTGATAAGAAACAATTTTCGAGAAAACACAAAAGGATATCTAAAGATTGTCATGGCTCGAGGAATATCTAAAGGTTTCCATACCTCAAAAGGAAAAGTAGTTGTTATGAAAAATTACTGGAGAGACCTACCACCTCAATGCCAATTTGAATGGTGAAATGATTGAGAAAAAAGTTTTCAACTTTGTTCAACACAAAACTAAAGAGCATTTTGTTATTTATGCATCAATGTAATGCCCTAACTATTTAAGACAACATAACAAAATTTCAAAATAACAAATTCCAATGCATACAAAAAAAACGCTTTGTCATTTATGCATCAATGTAAAGCCTTAACTATTTGAGACATATTTTTGCTAAAGAAATTACCACCAAATATATTGTAAGTTGATCATTCATCTAGTTAAGTAAAGTCTTCAACTTCTACAAAGTAAAAGTTTGAAATTATTTTAATCTAGATATAAATTAGTCATATCAAGTATCAACCTATTAACTTTATATGTAATAATATTTGTTAATATGACTCTTTGGAAATTTTAAAAGAAATATTAAGCATTAGATGATGTTGCTTGGAACAACCGAAAGAGTAAGGATCATCATTTTGTTTATGGGTAAAATATATAAAATCTACTATCACCTTACCATGTTTTACTTGAATGATAAAGATATGCAATTACCTTCCTCATAATGTGTGCATTGAAGCCCTAATTGGAACACAAAGGGTGCAACCACAAAAAACAATAGTCCATTGTAGTCAAACTAACCTAGAAAACGTAGGAGATCAAAAATTCAATGTGTCAAACAAGTATTGAACTCTTGAAATCACAGAACGAAAAACCAACAGAAAAATCGTTGTAGCTATAGCAAATGATTTGTGGAAATATGAATTCAGAACATGTATTTATAGATCAATGAGGGTCGTGGTTCTGACGAAAATGCACAACAATCAAATTTAAAAAAAAAACAAAAAGCCAATGACCGTTGAAAAGTAAAAAAAAAAATTATTTCCTCGACGTGCGTCGCTATAGCGACGAACACAGGTCTGTTGCTATAGCGATGATTGATTGTCTCTCTAGTGATGTTATATAGTGTTCGTCTCTATAGAGACAAACATTGGGGGAAAGATCATTTTTTTCCAAAATTTTTAACTATTTTTCCACAAAAAAATTGATTTTAACTTATTCATGGAAAAATGTCATGGAACTTTTGAGCCATATGTAGTAGTGAACATTTGCATCTTCTTCCAACAATGTGTATTATGATGTTGATCTTTTTCCCTAAAAGAATAAGATTTGTATGGCTCCTTCTCCTTTCATTTGACTCCATGGCATGACTATGGAGGAGAAGTCAATATAAGAGATTTAATGGTATCTGCATGTTATTTGACAGTTTGGATCTAGCTTTATAATACTTGAATGGTTTGGTGTCATTGTTACTATGAAAAACCAAATATTTATGTTAGGATCTTTTATAATACTTCTTGAAGGGTTTGGTGTCATTGTTACTATGAAAAAAAAATATTGGAACATATGTCAAGTTCCTCCATCTGCAAGAGCTTTTCTTGCTCATTGATAATCCTCTGCTTCCAAGTGTTGTGCAAAATACTCGACCACCTATTGATTTTCTGCCTAATCTGTGATATGAAGTAGTTTCTTTGAAATTTGAAGAATTTTTTATGCTTATAAAATATTGGATGAATTCATTGACTTGTCAATTTCCCTCAAATATTAGAATGATTTGAAGGATGATATTCTACCTTTAAAAGTTCCTCCACTTATCATCAATCTCCATGGAAACTTTTAGTAGAAAATTATGGATTCGCCGATGCTAGAAGAGGAAATCAGATGATCATCAATAATTTTGAGAAGGTCATTACAAAAATTGCTGAGTTCATTCTCAAATTTGTAATGGCACTTCTTCATATGTTTGACAATAATCTCATTACCCTTTGTATCTTATTTCTTCTCAATGGAGGACATATATGCCATGAGGATCTCGACACCCCATTGACATTCTTGTATCCAGCTGAGATCAAGTATCTCTCTACAACTTGTCTCTATGTAATCACATTTGATAGTTGATGGGTTCCCTCGATGAACACTCGAGCATGATAAAGCACTATTTGATACTCATAAACTTGACAATAAGCACATAAAACACTTGGTAATCCCTTTTGCTCCAAATTCTATGAAATTTCCATCAACAACATCTTACACTGTCTTGAGGTTTTTGGCGATGGTGTTGAAATTTAGTGAGAATGATCAACATTAAGTGCCAATGCAAGAGATGGAAGACGATGTGGCCATTCCACCTGAATGCATTTATCATAATGTGTTAGGGTATTCATTATTGTTGATGTATATGTAACTTCGGAATGTATTTCATCTATGTATTTTATATATATTTATTGTACCCTTATAAGAGATGTGTCATTCCTCTATAAGGAAGTGTCGTCATGTGGATTGACAAGTGTCGCAAGTGTGTGTACTTTCCAATGGGTTATTAGACCACCATGTGTGGGGTCGGCCCTGAAATATATATTATAATGTGGATGTACCTAGCTAGACAAGTCGGCCCCATAAGGTCACTGGGCAAACAAGTTAGTATAAATAGAGATCAGATGATCTCTATTTAGAACATTCGGAAAAGTACATCTCTCTCACTCAGAAAGTGGCGCACTAGTGAGGAGGAGGATCATCTGCTACTAGGAGACTATCTCAGTGTATTTTGGTTGTACTTTGGTTGAGCCATTGCTCTCTCTATCTCTGAGGAAGTTGTGGGGTTTTTCACCTTAGGGTTTTCCCCACGGAAACTCTATGTCTCTTGTCTCTTATGCTTTTGATTCTTGTGATGCTTGTCATACTTATTGTGATTGCCATGCACTGATATACTGTATATGTTATTCTCTTAGTAAAGATCCTAGAGTATTGTGAATTAATGCTCAAAATTTAACATGGTATCAGAGCTAACCTGAGAAGAAGACATTTTGTAGTGACGAAAACTTGAGTTTCTTGTTTATTGGGTTTCTATCCACATATTTTGGAAAAGCAGTATAGTAGATTGAATCTACTCATCAAGGCGCATCTATCTGTCCAATCAGAATTCAATTCCGAGCATTTTCAGATTTGGCCCTAAACAATAGGGTTTCCACAAAAATAGGAATTTCTAAAATCTGAAGACATAGTTGGAAGCTCCTTACAAAAATCGAAGTTTAGAGCTTTGGATCGAGATTTTTGGCTGGGTAGATCTCCGGGAAACTCAAACCCTAATTCAGGGCTCTCCCTAATGAACCCGAGAGGACAAAAGGTCAAATTTGAAGGGTAAAGCTTTGCTGATCTCAAATTTTGAATGCACCAGGCTGATCAACTCATCAAGGTGCATCTTTCTATCCTTTCAGAAATTTTAAATTTACATTATGAATTTTTAGGGTTTTTTCGACAAACCGTAATCCAGGACCAGATCCAGTTTTCAACATTTCAAGTCGTAAGACCTAAATCTTTTCTATTTCCATTTGAAGTACTCTTTAAGATGTCTCACCACACCAAGCTTGAGGATAAGCTTGAAGGGGCTGATAACTTCCGAGCTTGGAAGTATAGGATTGGGTTAATCCTGGAAGAGAATGAGCTGGACTCATATATAAAAGAAGACATCCCTATCCCAGAGGATGAAGAGGCTAAAGTATTGCATAAGAAGAACTTGGTCAAGGCAAAGAGAATCATTGCCAATTCTATCAAAGACCATCTCATAACCCATGTGTCTACTCTAAAGACACCCAAAGAGATGTTTGACTCTTTGACCAAGCTATTTGAAAGGAAGAACATAAATCGGAAGATGACCCTGCGGAACCAATTGAAAGGGGTAAAGTTTCAGAATGGAGAAACCATTCAATCTTATTTTTCAAGAGTCTCCCAGATCAAGGAACAACTAGAAGTAATGGATGAAATGGTAGAGAATGGTGAAGTTGTCATGACCACTCTGAATGGTTTACCTAGGTCATGGGACTCCTTCATTCAAGGAATCTGTGCAAGGAAGAAGTTGATTTCCTTCAGTAGACTATGGGAAGAATTCTCACAAGAAGAAGCAAGGCTTGTGGCATGAGAAGAAAAGATGGGGAATGAAGATCAAGCTCTCACAACTCACACCAAGAAAGGGAAGTCCAAGAGAGAGTCATCTCACTCCAAGAAATCTTCTCATCACTTCAAAGAAAGAAGAATATGCTTCACTTGTAATGAGAAAGGACATATTCCCATAAATTGTCCCAAGAACAAGAAGGACAACAACAACTCCAACAAGAAGAAGAAGGGCAACAAAAGAAGGTTTCATGCTCATACTGCCGAGGATGATGAACCACCCAAGAAGAAGGCTAGGGCAGAAAGTGATGATAACTCATCAAGTGAAGAAGAGTATGTTCTGATCTCTGCTCTCACAGGTACCATCTCCCATGGTTGTAATGATTGGTTGATTGATAGTGGGGCTTCCAAACACATGACTGGGTTTAAGGAATCTTTTGTGAATCTATCTGAACATGAATCACCCCATAAGGTGAAACTTGGGGATGATTATCAATACCCAATCAAAGGAAGTGGTGAAGCCTCTTACAACCTAGATTCTGGAAAATCTTTGAAGATGAAAGAAGTTCTTTATGTACCTGGGCTTAAGAAGAACTTACTCTCCATCTCTGCATTGGATGCAAAAGGTATGAGGGTTGCATTTGTGGCTGGCCAAGTCCTAATGTGGCCAAAGGGAAAGAACATAGAAGATGCAGTAGTGATTGGAGAGAAAGAGGGAGGTTTGTATAAATTGAAGGGACAACCTGAACATGCCATGGTGCATGAATCCATGGAGCCAAGTGAACTTTGGCATAGAAGACTTGCTCATATGCACTATAGAGCACTTCCAATTGCAAGCAAGGCTATAGAGGGTCTTCCTGAAATCAAGACCAAACATGAAGGTGTTTGCAAAGGATGTGCAAAAGGTAAGAACATTAAGAAGGCTTTCCCAAGTAGTGAAAGCAAGGCAAAAGACATCCTGGAAATCATCCACTCAGATGTATGTGGTCCTATGTCATCCAGTTCTCTAAGTGGGTATGTTTACTATGTCTCATTTATTGATGACTTCTCCAGGAAGACTTGGGTATACTTCTTGAAGAACAAAGATGAGGTATTTGATAAGTTTAAGGAATTCAAAACCTTGATGGAGAATCAAACTGACAAGAAGATCAAAACATTCAGATCCGACAATGGTGGAGAATTCACCTCAGGTGACTTCAAGAAGCTTTGCAGTGATTTAGGGATTAAGAGGGAGTTGACTGCTCCTTACAATCCACAACAGAATGGAGTTGCAGAAAGGAAGAACAGAACAATCATGGAAGTAGCAAGAGCAATGCTCCATGACCAGGATCTACATATGCATCTATGGGCAGAAGCAGCTAGAACAGCTGTATATGTGTAGAACAGAACACCCCACAAGATATTGGACAACAAGACACCAGAAGAGGTCTTTTCTGGTAAGAAACCTGAAGTCAGCCATCTCAGAATATTTGGTTGTCCAGTATTCACTCATGTCCCAAAGGAAAAGAGGACCAAACTAGATCCTTTAGGAAAGAAGGGTATCTTTGTGGGTTACAGTGAAAGCTCGAAGGCTTACATAATATACTTTCCAGGGTTCAAGAAGATCGATGTTAGCAGGGATGTGACATTTGATGAGAACTCAGCATTCATCAAATCAAGGAAGGCACTGATCGAAGTTTATGAAGAACCTAAGGAAACTAGATTTCAAGACACTACCATGACTGAAGCAGTTCCAGCAGTTGTTCATGAGTTTGAAGATCCACAAGAACCTGTAGATCCACCCCGTGAGGATAACTCTCACAAGAGGAAACCTGCATGGGATAGAGAGCTCATTCAAGATGCAGAAAGATTTGGCATTCCAGAAGAGGAACACAGAGCAAAGAAGAGAACCAGATCACATACCAGCTATGTTGCTTTGCTCTATGACATTATGAACAAAGAGCCTTCCAGTTATGAAGAAGCAATGGAAAAGAAAGAATGGAAAGATGCCATGGTTGAGGAATACCAATCAATAATGAAGAATGATGTTTGGGATGTTGTCCCAAGACCTAAAGAGAAGTCTGTTGTGACTTCCAAATGGATTTACAAAATCAAGCATGCTGTAGATGGCAGTGTGGAGAAATACAAGGCAAGATTCGTAGCTCGTGGCTTATCTCAGAAAGAGGGAATAGATTATGAAGAAACTTTTGCACCTGTAGCCAGGTATACTTCCATTAGAACAGTACTTTCCCTGGCTGCAGCGATGAAATGGAAAATACACCAGATGGATGTCAAGACTGCTTTCTTGAATGGTGTAGTTGAAGAAGAAGTATATGTGGAGCAGCCACTCGGTTTTGAAATACATGACAGGGAGTCATATGTGTGCAGATTAAAGAAAGCCTTGTATGGCTTGAAACAAGCTCCCAGAACCTGGTATGGTAGGATGGACAATTTCCTATCTAGTTTGGGCTTTACCAAGAGTAAAGCAGATTCCAACCTTTACTACAAGGTTGAAGAAGGGAATCCTATGGTTCTACTCCTGTATGTGGATGACTTATTTGTCACAGGAGATGACAGATTGATTGCAGATACTAAGAGGAAGCTTGCTGCTGAGTTCAATATGAAAGATTTGGGATGATGCATTATTTCCTAGGTATGGAGGTGTGGCAGAGTGCAGGTGGGATCTTCCTTGGTCAAGTGAAGTACACAGTAGATATCCTGAAGATATTCGAGATGATGGATTGCAAGGCAATGACCACACCTATGGCATCGAATCTTAAGCTTCTATGCGATGCTTCATCTGAGCCGGTTGATGTCTCTATGTATCATTAGATGATTGGGTCCTCGATGTACCTGACGAACACAAGACCGGACATTTGCTTTGCTGTGAACACATTGAGCTAGTTCCTGAAGGATCTGAGGAGTGTTCACCTGGTTGTTGTAAATCATGTTTTGAGGTACCTGAAGGGTACAGTGGATTATGGGCTCAAGTATGAAGCGAATCAAAAGTTTAACCTGCAGGATTATGTTGATTCAAATTGGGCTGGCAGTGCTATAGATAGGAAGAGCACATCTGGGTGCTGCTTCAGTATGGGATCAGGTGTGATCTCTTGGTTTAGCAGGAAGGAGTCCTACGTAGCACTGAGTACAACTAAGGCAGAGTATGTTGCAGCCTGTTCAACTAGTTGTGAGGCAGTATGGCTATGGAAGCTACTGTCTGAGTTATTTGATCTCCCGTTGGATGCTACTGGTATCTTCTGTGATAACCAGAGTTGTGCGAAGCTGTCTGAGAATCCAGTGTTTCATGACAGGTCGAAACACATAGAGATCAAATATCACTATATTAGGGATATGGTGCAGAGAGGAGCTGTGAAGCTCCTATATGTTGCGACGGATGAGCAGATTGCAGATGTGCTGACGAAGCCACTAGCCAGGGTGAAGTTTGAATACTTCAGGGAGAGGCTTGGTGTTCTTCAGATTGAGGACACTTCAAGGAAGAAGTGATGGACACATTTGCTGAAGCCATTCCAAGCATGTTGGAAGGAGGATCCTTCACATGGCTATGGATGTAAGCGGATGATGAGCATCAGGATGATGTTCTAGTTTCTGCTTTATATGATCAGTTGGATCATTTATATGTATATGTATGTACGCATCATGTTGGATGCTGGATATGATCAGTTGGATCATTTATATGTATGTACGCATCATGTTGGATGCTGGATATGATCGGTTGGATCATTTGTATGTATTTTGTATATGCATCATGTTGGATGCTTGTACCATGTATCTGTATATGTATCAGATGGATACATTGTATGATCAGGTAGATCATGTATATTGATATGTATCAGGTATGATCAGGTAGATCATGTATGTTGATGGATACATTGTGTGGATCATGTATCTATGTATCAGGTGGATACACTATGTATGATGATATGTATTAGGTAGATACTTGGTGTGCATCAGATGGATGCATTGTATGATCAGGGTGATCGTGGATGACGAGCTTCTCCAGATGACATGCAGTAGGATGTTGTAGTGATGATGATCAGGATGATCATGTGTACATCAGGATGATGTATGATGAGTATCAGATGATACTTTGTGGCCGTGGATCAGGTTGTGCAGATGAGCATGTCTGGGAGATCCTATAGGTCAGAGTTGCATACCCATAACAGCCTGGGATGCTCTTGCGAGACATTTCTCTAGGAGGACATGTAATTTGTGCCCTGGGAGATCTTCAGGTTGGAGTTGTGTACCTGTAACATCCTGAGATGCTCTTGTGAGGTTTTGTCCTATGGCATGTAATTTGCTCTTGGGAGATCTAGATAGGATGAAAAAGGCCTCAGATGCTTCAGCCAGGTTTCGCCATGACCACATGTAATTTGCTCCTGGGAGATCTGGACAGGATGAAAAAGGCCTCAGATGCTTCAGCCAAGTTTTGTGGTGGACCACATGTAATGTGTTCCTGGGAGATCCGATAGGTAGAGCTGTGTGCTCGTAACAGCCTGGGATGCTTCAGCCAGGTTTTGTGGTGAGATCACATGTAATGTGCTCCTGGGAGATCCGACAGGTAGAGCCGTGTGCTTGTAACAGCCTGGGATGCTTCAGCCAGGTTTTGTGATGGGTCACATGTAATGTCCTCCTGGGAGATCCTACAGGTAGATCTGTGTGCTCGTAATAGCCTGGGATGCTGCATCCAGGTTTTGTGACGCACGTAATAAATCCTGAGAATTCCACAGTATGGCCATTGATGATGAAGACCTGCAGGTGATGGGCCTACATCCAGTATGAAAAAGGATTGCTCTGTAGAACTTCCTATGACGAGTAGAGTCATAGATTGGTTGAGATAGAAGCAACAGTGATGATGATGATGACGATGCATCAATGATGATGATCCTGAGAAGAAGACTTGTCTAGCAGATCTGTGTCGATAAATACCTTCCTAGTTAAGAGGGAGTGTTGATGTATATGTAACTTCGGAATGTATTTCATCTATGTATTTTATATATATTTATTGTACCCTTATAAGAGATGTTTCATTCCTCTATAAGGAAGTGTCGTCATGTGGATTGACAAGTGTCGCAAGTGTGTGTACTTGTCAATGGGTTATTAGACCACCATGTGTGGGGTCGGCCCTGAAATATATATTATAATGTGGATGTACCTAGCTAGACAAGTTGGCCCCATAAGGTCATTGGGAAAATAGGTTAGTATAAATAGAGATCAGGTGATCTCTATTTAGAACATTCGGAAAAGTACATCTCTCTCACTCAGAAAGTGGCACACTAGTGAGGAGGAGGATCATCTACTACTAGGAGACTATCTCAATGTATTTTGGTTGTACTTTGGTTGAGCCATTTCTCTCTCTATCTCTGAGGAAGTTGTGGGGTTTTTCACCTTAGGGTTTTCCCCACGGAAACTCTGTGTCTCTTGTATCTTATGCTTTTGATTCTTGTGATGCTTGTCATACTTATTGTGATTGTCATGCATTGATATACAGTATATGTTATTCTCTTAGTAAAGATCCTAGAGCATTGTGAATTAATGCTCAAAATTTAACAATTATATTATAAGGTGATACTAATGACCTAATGGATTCATGGGATGTGCATGATTCTTGAGGTCCATTCCTTGTTATAGGGCCAAGACTTGTTATAGGGCCAAGAGTTGGGGTCTTAAAACATAATTTTTTTCTATGGGACTTATGCGTCATACATGGTGTGTAATTCTTCCACAATAGCCTTAAATAATTAAGGAAAATTTAGTATACAAGTAATATATCTTGGTAATGTTGCGGTTTAACACACTACGAATGGTTTTCAATGTCTAAGCCATTCTCTTGGGACAAAAGGGAGGGTATTAAGTGATAGTATTTGTGTACATGGTTGATGGGCTATTTGGGACAAAGAACATGACAAAAGATACACATAGTAAATATATTCCATGTGAGCAAGATATCATGGCCATTTTGATGTTTAGAATACCATGGATGGTTCTTTAAACATAAGCCATGGTACATGGCCAAAATTCCATTTCTTAGATCATAACATTAGTTTGCAAGGTTGAAGGGTCATGCATAAGGCCCAAATCCACGACTAATCCTTGCATACATAATATTTATCAGGTAAGGGAGATATTTTTTAAGGTATAACAATCTGCAGATAGTTCTAAATTCCTAGGCCATGGTATAATGAAAATAGCTAATGTAGTAGGCCATATGGGTTCTCTATGAAATTGATGGGGATATATGAAACCCAAGGGAAACCTGTAATCCCTACATAAGGAATTTGTCATGTGAGTAATGTAGAAATTTCAAATGAAAAAATGGATTTAAAGAAAAAAAACATTTCATGACCCTTTAACTCTAGGTTTCTCAAATATTAACCATATGAATTTTCATCATTAGGGATTCTATGAAATATAATATAAAAAAATCATAAGTGAATGAATATATTTAAATCCTTAACAAATCTAGACTTCTAGGAAATCCAAGAGAAATGATGCCAAAGTGTTTCAATAAGTTTCATTCCTCTAGGGAATCTCATCTTGCATAAACCATATTTTAAAGCTCTTTATTTACAAAAATAAATACAACATCAAAAAATCATTATCTTCTTTAATTATAATGGCGTTAATCACTCAATATAATTTCCCCTAACTTATGTCAAATCCACGAAACATACAAATGGAAATTATATACCATTAAGAACATAGATGGTTGAAAATAAAAACGGCAAATTGCATAAGTATTGGATCAAGTGAAAATTCAATGAAAACTTCATCAATATTAACAAGATGAAGTTGTACATACAAGATCATTATCATAGGGCTACTAAAAAAATTGCATATCAAAAACCATATCTAGAAAAAACCAAGAAAAACCCTAGCTAAACCAAGGATAATCAACAAGCATTAATCTCTCAAGATAAAATTCCTTTGAGGTAAAGATGCCCCCGCCAAAAAAGTCTTGAGAATTGGATTTTTGGGGGTGGTATTCAAACAACCACACCATAAAATCCAATTCTCATGACTTTTGTTTTTTGGGGGGGATTAAAAACTTCCTTGAAAAGGACTTTTAGGGGGGGTCATTCAAACCCCTCCCAAAAATTCATGCCAATTGGAGTTTTGGGGGGCGCTTTAAAACAACCGCCCCCAACAGTCCAATTCTCATGACTTTTAATGGGGGGGTTTAAAAACCACCTTGAAAAGGACCTTTATGGGGGTCCTTTCAACACCCCCCAAAAAATGTCATGACAATTAGACTTTTGAGAGTGGATTTATAACAATTGCCCCCAAAAGTCCAAATTCTAATGACTTTTAAGGGGGATTTTTAAAAACTGCCTTGCAAAGGACCTTTACGGGGGTCTTTCAACACCCCCCCCCCCAAAAAAAACAAAATTCATGACACTTGGACTTTTGAGGGAATCTTTATAACCACCGGCCCCAAAAGTCCAAATTCTCATGACTTTTAAGGGGAGTTTTAAAAAAACCGATATGAAAAAGACCTTTAAGGGCGGTCTTTAAAACCCCCTAAAAAAGTCATGAGAATTGGAATTTTGAGGGCGTATTTATAACAACCACCCCTCAAAGTCCAAATTCTCATGATTTTTGGGGGAATCTTTAAAACAATCGCCCCCAAAAGTCCATTTATCATGACTTTTTGGGGTGGATTTAAAACAACCACCCCCAAAAGTCCAATTCTCATGACTTTTGGAGGGTTTTTTTTTTAAAATCACCTTGAAAAGGACCTTTATGGGGCAGGTGTTTAAAACACTGCCCCTAAAAGTCCGATTCTCAGGACTTTTGAGGGGGGGGTTTTAAGAACCGTGCCTAAAAACCTAAAAAAAAAAATTGGGGCGGGGGGTAGCAAAAAATCCGCAATCCAAAACTGCCCCTAAAAGGGTGATTTGTTGTAGTGATGGTTTCTATCTTGGAATCCATCCTTTTGAGATCAAACGGAACTAATCCAATTTTAAAGCTACCCATCGACAATCCTTCATCCAAATTCAATCAAATCTATATATGGCTCAACATGATTCACAAACAATAGGCTAGGTCAAAACCAATAGCTCTAATACCATGTTGGAAAACCCATTTGAGCAACTGGAAAAAAAATAGCAGAAGGGATAAGTATTCCAAGAAGACAATTGGCGTCTAAAGACATAATTTACGACACTTAACCACAACACATTATGATCAAAACATCACAATGCATTATCTCATAATATATCACTGTCATAAGTCGATATATCAATACAACCCATAGGGTCATTTATTTATAGTCTCCATATCTGGAAAAATCCCTTGAAGTGAGGATGATCTACTCCACAAATAGGAGTTACAATTCTAGATGTTTCCAAGAAATTCACAATGTCCCATTGACTAGCTGGTTTCTTTAGTCGAACAGACTGTTTCCTCATTAACCATTCATTCGATCAATCAATCACCCACTCATTTGATCCTCTAGTCAACAGTTATGATAGTCAACTAGTGTCTTTCAATTGATTGTCTCCAAAAAATCCAAACTTGAGGTGAGCATGCATAACCTTTGGTTCCAACAACTTATTATTAATACAATAGAATTAATTAAGAAAAAAATGTTAATATAATTACTTACCTCACTCAGATATCAACCATGAGGAATATCCCCTAAACATATATGAAAAATATGGGTGCACGATGTGCATGGATGTGAAAACCAGTAGTGGGATCTACTATGATGTTCCAGCCCTAAATCTTAATGGATGTATACACCCAACAAAATATGATTTCCCTACCCCATCAATACATGATGGCCCAGGGACACCAGTAGGTGGTGGTCTCAACTCATCAATACCCTCAACAAATGTGGTGTGATGAACAATGGTTTGTGTCTGATGGAGCAATGCTTCTTGTGTTTGTGAAATCAATTGCTCAGTAGGAGGAAAATATGTCATAGGTAAGCACCTATGGATCGAGGAATCATGTGGTTTCCATATTGGTTCGAAGAATTGGGATGATGTTGTGGCATCCCAAAACTAACCATACTTGAATTCTAAATGATATAAATAATTTACATGTATGTCTTCCCATAACAAATCCAACATATAGTTTTTGAATAAATATAATGGGATTCCCCTATTGGTATGAGGCATTATCTCAAAAACCATGTATCAACTATCCATCAATTTATTAATAAATGGATCATAGATGCACAACTCGATAGATATCTGAGCTTTTTCAACATTGGGGATATCGCCTAGACAAGGTTATCTAGATAGGAAAGAGATTTCATGCTTGTTAATTTTTAGTTTTTTAATTGCATTATGATTCAAACCATCATCATATTCATGAATTTTACACTCTTTACAAAATCCTAATAAAATAATGCCCCCATTTTCTTTCCTAATTTTTTAGATAATGGCATATATAATTTTGAGAAGCGGGCACCAAAGTTGGTCTCCATGCCTAAACATATCACTTATATTTCTTACATTTTTAGTCTCTCTCAACATTTCAACATTGTAGTCCATAGGCAGTGGGCCATTTCCTTCGATGTTGAAATTGGGAATTTTTGGATTGACATCAAAGTTTATGTCGGGAGTTTCATGATTTAACACTTGAGGGTTTGGATGTTGAGAGATCACTTTCAACTACTACAATGACATATTTAAAAGCTATTTAAATGCATAGAGAACCATATTTTGCAATAAGAAAAGATTGAAAAGAATAAGACATTAATTTCAGATAATACATGCCTCAAACTGTTCGCATCCAAATGATGCTAGTGACAATAAATCCACCAACATATCAAGAAATCCAAGGGTAATTTCTTCTTAAAACTTTGAATCTAAGGACTCAAAAAATTTTCAATGAGAAATCTTGATTGTGTTTCTATCATGTAGAGAGGTGAAAGAGAATTAATGAAAATAGGTTTTGATGGATGGTTCTATTGTATTTTATTTGATGGTTTCCAAAATGCACCCACATTTTATGATCCTAATAATGTGTGTTGGAAAACTTCTACTTCGACCAAGGTTCACACACAAATAAACACCAACAAAACCCCGCGATACTGGCCTGAAAGGGTTTAACCCCTTTTGGAAACAACTGCGAAACAGATGAGGTCTCACCCGAAGTATCTATGGGAGATGCAGGAACCAAGTTTCTGCAGTAGCGAAGGGGTACGACAGGAACCCAACATTCTTAACATAGACATAGGGCCTTAACACTTCAAAAATTTATTTTCATCTACCCTTTATTTAACCATGGTAGATAGTCATTCATATACGATTCATACACATATTTCATTGATCATTCAATAATATGCAAAACAAAATAATAAACACATCACATAAAACATGCACATTAGACACTAGATGTAATGTGGAAACCCATATAGGAGAAAACCACAGAAGTGCTTTCTTTATTCATGAGTCACATTAGAAAATAAGCACTTCACATCTTCAGATGACTTATATATCTTTCCTTCTATTACAATATACTTGTGCACACATCCTGCAGATCATGTGAATCTTCTTTGACATCAAAGAAAAGATAATAAGATATTAACTAGCTCTATAATTCACTAACAATCCCAAAAATCCTAACTCATTACATATTTATAGGGTGTAGAGAGTTTTCCCTGCTCCCACTACTCCAAAAACTAACTACTCCACTCATTAATGTAAGAGGAAAAATTTTTCTAACTAACTTACTTAACTTTGCCCTTGACAATGTCAAAACACCCAGTTTCCTAGATTGTCGGCTGTTATGTCGGAGTTGACTGCTTCTCGTTGAACCACTTTTCCTCGGCATGATTTGCATACAAAATTTACATAACTTTTCCTCAAAACATTACGTGGCTCAACAGGCCCCTAACACTCACATGTGGCTCATCCCGAGCCGCTTCAAGATTGCACTAATGGGGTCTTTGACTTCTCCTGAAACTCTACAGACTTTCACTTCAACTCTTCGATAATATGCCACACTTCATATTGCCACTAGAAGACTTCTTGTACCAGCTCCCCTATGAGGTGAACATTGTCTACTATTCAACCCATTCATTTGCTTCCTTCTCTTTGGTACTTGCACCACCGATAACTTGCAAGACTTTCTTGACTTCACCCTGCAGCTCTTCCAACAATTATGTTCACTTCTACTTCTCAACTCTAACCTTGTTTATTTCCTACCGGAGCTTCTTATTTTCAAATACCTTGATCATTTCCCTACAAGTGACAGAGACTTCAATTGCGACTTCAAATCAACCATCTTCATTTTTGTTTCCTCCACCCTAGCGGTAATACTCTGTAGATCCACATCATTTAATAATGCAACCCATGCTTGTGTTGCCTCTTCAAATAGTACACCGCATGCACTTTCAGATCCCTTCATGGATCTATCCACATCCATAACCTCCTCACTTCTTTGCATTGTTACCTCTAGTGGAGTACTTGGTACTAGCTTTTCTTCTAACTCCCCAATATTATTACGGAACCTCGACAGGACTCTGCCCAACCTCTACATTTTCTCTTTAGGATCCATATCATCAGCAACCTCAACCTCCAGTACTTCACTGTAAGCTACCACAACATCATTTTGTAGCTTTTTTTCTCTTTGGTGGCACCTTCCCAGTCCGTCTTCAGTTTATCATATTTTGCTTGCAAGGTTGTATGATGCATCGAATACTTAATCAGTTCAACATATTTATTTTCCTCTAGTACCTTGATCTTCGCAACAATATGCTACTGAAGGTTCTACAACATGAACATGGGAAATACTGATAGTTGTAAATCAACATAACTCAATTTTTTGAGCTTGTTCCTGTAGGTTCAGATCCCCAAAAATTAATGCTCTTGGCGGAAAATGGACTACCTTCCCTGCCGTAGTGGATGCCTATGAAATGTCCTACTCTTCCTCTCTTTCCTTGGCCTATTGTGAAGCTCTCGTTTGAATAGGTGTTATACTAATTCCTTGGTTAGCTCGTCGGATTCCTTTGAGCTGATCTATTAGCCATCCAAATAGCTTCATATTTATTTCCTCAACAACCTTATAAGTTTACTTCCTGACCTCCATCATGCAGTCATCCAAAATTTTCATGTTGTCTCATGCTAAGTCCAAGACAACCTTTTCCTTTGATGCCTTTGATTTATTCCTTGGTCCTTTTGTCGCAGATGTTTTTCTCTTCGCACCTAGCTCTATATATGACTTTGTCTACTCGAATCACCTCCTTCCTCTTTCAATTTTTCTTATGTATGGCCATGTCCCCTAGTACTCCTAGCTAGATCTTTATCATGCTCTGACTTGTCTGTTGATATTTTCTCTGCTTCAACAATAGTCTTCCATTCTATTGGCCATTCCTCTATGATTGCAAATATGTCAAGATTTGATAACTTAAATGCTGACACCATCCACCGCTTCTCTAGGTCATGTCTCACTTGTAGATTCATATGATGGGGTCCTAACATAAAATTAATGAAACCCATGAATCTTATCAGTGTTGACTTTTCTACTCATAGCACCATGGGGACATGATACCAAAGTGCCTCCAAGCGCAGGTAAAACTGCACATTATTCTAGATTTTCCTCTTGTGATCATTGTTGAACCATAATTTCGCATAGAATGTAGAAAAACACTGACCAGGTTGACAATCCATTGCCTAGTAGTCTTCTGTTTCTGCCCATGTAACAAATGAAATTAACAAAACTAACCAAGAATAATGGAATGGCTTACCATCATCTATCACATCTTGGAAATCACTCAAAAATTCATTGAGCATGAAGGTTTCCCAATTCATTTGCACCCCCTACACATAGTACTTTGCAACTGCAATCACCTTCGTGGGAACTTGATTTGGCCAACACTTCATGAGCAGTTTACTTGCTTGTGCCTTTGGTGTGAAGCGTATCACTGGGTCGTTGATCGAGGCTATTTCATAGCCCTTCTTATCCTTCGAAAAATTATATTTCATTGTCATTCTATTTTCCAATTCCCTATCCTTTTGTTTTCCAACAAAGAATGTGGTAGGTTCAATACAATCCTTCAGAAACCCAATGATCTCTGTTGTTATGTCCAATTCCAAAGACATATTCTTGTCGAGCCACAAAAATTCTCCATGAGCACATAACAGTAATTGTTTTACACACACATTAAATTTTTTTTTCCTCCCAAAGTGTGGTATATCAAGCAGCGACAAAATGCCTACGCATTGAAACCCAAGATCCCATGGCATGGTCTCTAGAAAATGTTTCTTAGTTATCGGATCTAGCACTGGTCCCATGTACTTAGTTGGTGCAAACTTTGGGAATTTATTCAAGTTGTGGTATGCATATGATAGTTTGTCGATCTTCCCCATCATGTATCCTTTGATGATAATGCCCTTTGGAATGGTAGGAAGCACCACAAAGTACTTCGCATGCATTCCAATCTTCACTAGCCTCGCAGGCTTCCTCGGTAGTAGATACAGTGGAATCAATGATGCTAATCCAACTCTAGATCATATGCCTCCTAATCATTTCTTCTCTTCAAACTCATCTCAGTGACTACCTTCCTCACAAAGGATATTTTATTCTTCAGGAGCTATGTTGGAACATGAGGTTATACAATTTCGAGATGCTCCTCCATGAATGGTGTAGACACGTGGGCAACAACTTTTGGAACTAAAATCTGCTCAAAACTCACGTTGGACATAGCTTCCTCCATTAATTTAGAGTGATATTCAAACTTCTCCAACATGCTAATGTTCTCAGATCTCTACTATCATCTTCTCTCAATACACTCAATCACTCAGGAACAATAGAGCGTCCCTCCAACTCTTTTAGGATATTAATTATTTCTTCCAATCCATACTGTCATTGTTGTTTCCCAAGAAATTGAGTAGATTGGACCAAATCGTTGCAATGATTACCCATTTCCGATGACAATCTTGTTCACACAAGTGTGTCTTTTCTTCATTTAATGCAAGATGCTCCACTAACGCTGCCACCTTTTTCACAATTAATATAGCATTTATTGAGCACGCGGGCAACTATACCACAATACCAGCTTCGACAAAAATATGGCTTATTTACAATTTCCCACTATGACTATATAGATAGTGACAAATAAGACTTTGAATTAACTAACTTTGACAAATCAAACTACAACAAGTTGTACTTCGACAAAATTATGAACTAGGATCTTGACACTAACTCGACTTTGACACTAAAAGAACTTGGGGTTTCCTAAAATTTTGTCTTCGACACAAACTTGGATTCGACACTAAAAGAACTTGGGGTTTCCCAAAAACAAAAATTTCGATATATACAAGCATTTGTACAGATTTCATCATTGTAGGAAGGAACGACTATCCCTATAAGGTTTCAGTCGGCTTGCATTTACCAGACCCTTGAGGATTTCTCCATGCAAATTCTACAATTGTACAACACCTCCTTCTATAAGAAATTTATTGATATATGGGCCTAACCAATGTGCTCTCAGCTTACCTAGATGCTTGAGAAACTTACTATCATAGAGGACCACTAGAGCTCCTTGCTGAAACTGCTTCCTTGTGATGTTCTGATCATGTCATGCCTTTTCCCGATCTTTTTGGACTTGTTGTTGAAAACCCATGACAAATCTATCTTCCTCCAATTGAGTAGCTACGAAAACTATTCCTTGACAGCACCAGTGTCCGACATACCCGTGAATGCAACAACCCTTAAACTCAACATAATGTATTCCATTGGCATAACAACTTCCTAACCATACACCAGTTTAAATGGTGTCGAGAATGGGCCATGCAGGAAAGCATCATTCAACTTTATTTATTCTCCACAAATTTTACTTAACCCATCTTCTTATCTTGCACGAGCATCAGGCTAATCCATTCTAACTCTTCAACGGGTTCAATGATTCCTACATCAAGCATTGTGTCAAGCTCCACTCTCACTTTGTCCTTATATTTGGGATTCAATCTGTATGGTCACTACTTAACTTTTGCATCATGTTTTAATGGGATTTTCATTCCTCCTAAGTCTCCAGCAATACCCTTTGTTAACACAAAAAAATGGATTACATAGCTCATCCCCCTAGTCACATAACTTATTCATCCCTTTTTCCTAACATTTGGCCTCCATCAATCCAAAATCCCTAAGTTTATGATCATATGGGAAAAAAATTATTATTTCCCTCAAGAAAATTAATGAAATTCCACCAAAATAGGAAAACTCCCCAAAATAAAAGAAAATAAAAAAGGAAAATGGGGAAATTATTCAAAATCAAGAAAAAGGAGGGAAAATATCAAAAACCACTTACCAATACAAGTGGTTTCCCAAAACCAAGGGAAAAATACCACCACCCAAAATTGTTATAAGAAAGATGGTGGAGGCCCCCATTTGAAACCATTTACTGTTCCATACCAAACCTCTGTCAAAATTCCTACAGAAACCGTGGCCTTCATTTGAGTTTGAGTTCCCCCCCATAGTTGAGTCTTGGGTACCTATGAGCATTTGGAGAAGAGAAAAAGGCCTCGAAGACCCGAATCACGGGCATTTCTACGGCTTCAAGGGCCCATCCACATTCTTCATTATGAGGTAAAATTCTATTGTAAATTTGTTTTACATAATACTAAAAGAAGCATTCTTTAATTCATAAATATCAATGTGTTCCAACTGTTTAATCAATGGATGCTTTAATTTTTAGCTTAAATGTTTACTTACTATAGTAATTTTTGTTATTTTTCATTTTACTTATTATTTTTCATTTGCATGCATGCCTCCCATAATATTCACAAATTGTTACTAAGAGTTCCACAACTCTTAGGAAGTGCATTTTTGCACTTAGCTAGTGTGAATAACCTAGCTATACCCTTCATATTAGAAAAAATTGTAGGGAACAGGTCTTGATATTCATGTAGTCGGTTAGTAAGATTCCCTACAGTCTCATCATCCCAATAATCACCAATAATAGGAAACATAGGATTCTCACTTGACCCAATATTTACCTTTTTTTAAGCGGCTAAAAGAATTTATCGGACTTGATCTCTGGTCCCTCCAAATTTTGGCTTCCCTTCGTTTCTAGGATATTCACCTTCCTTGGTTCATCATCTAGGTCACTAGAGATATTATAGCATTCCATTGCTTGCTCAAGTTTCACAGTACACTGTGGTAAGTTGGACAACTTCTCTGGTATTTCTTCATAAATATTTGTCTGATTTATTTACGGAGCTTCATCTATGGATGGATTCTCCTCTTCATAACTAAACGTCTTCCTAAAATTGAGAACCATATTTTCCCAACCCATTGTACCTGTTCTATGTTCTAGTGATGTATACCATCTTTGCGGGATGGTATCTAGAGTGTGGATAAACATCTAGACCCATTCTTGTTTCACGATATGTTCTCATTCTCTTGTACATAATACTAAATGATCTATTGGATCAGTTAAACCCTTATAATTTTCTAGCTTATAATACACACCTTCTCCAAACTAGACTTCAAGCAACTATTACACTGCAACCAACTTTGTATCTTTGACCTATGAGTAGACCACCACCTCATCAGGGTATCTTTCAATGCTACATCTAAAGCTAATATTCTTTGTTGTTTAGGTACCTTTACTTCAAAATCAGAAATAAAACCATTTAAATTAGGTATCCCCTCACAAGTAGGTAGATCACGTACCTCTTTACCAACAACAACGAAGTGATTTGGCAATGTGAGAACATCTTCTTGTAGATACTTCATGTAGTATATTATGCCAATTTTCCAATGCTTCCTTGAATCTGAAGAACAAGAGTTAACACTTCGCCAGCTCAATGTACCATCTGCGGTTTTATTAACATTTCCATCCATTCTGGAAGTGACCTTATAAATATTGTCTAAGTATGAATCATTATATGCCTCCCAAATAGGTTTGACATACCTCAATCCTTCCGTAGGATATAACCGTGGGACAACTCTCATATCCCCACTTTCGAACATCATCAGCCTTTTCTTGAGATTTATAATTTTCTTGTTTCAATTGCCTGATCAATACCAAGCAATTCCATATATGGATTAGTATCATCTACAATTTCAATAACTTCAAAGTCGGAATAGCTTCGTAGAACATCAATGCCAACAAGGACACCCACCATTTTTCCAAATGGTATTGCTTTCTATTGGTTAGCTAACCACAACTTGAAAGGAGACCATACCAATTTAATATTTCCCTTCGCTTCCCATTTGTCTGTTTAGTTATGACATTGACATTTGATCCTAGGTCCAAAATAATAAAATCCATGTCAAATTCCTTGATCTTCACATTAAGTCGCATCTCCCTTCTGGTTCTCATTCTCTTTTGCAAATTATTTACAACTCTTTCTTGAGATGTGTTTCTTTCTGAATCATCAACTAAATTCGACAACTCTTTTAATGCAGCTTCATCTTTTACTAATTCTAAGCAACTTTTCAAAAATTTATTTAGTGTACTTACCTTCCCCGAGCTTCCCTTTCTAGTTGATTGGTCGAAGCAGAATGGCATATCGTATACAAGGACTTCACCAAATACTAGAGCATAGGACGTCGAAGGTACCCTCTATGTCACAATGAATTCCTTCCTTAGATCCAAAAATGTATTCTTCTCTTTATGAACATCAAATAGTATTGTTCGTTGTACTACAGGTCTTATTTTAGGACCATATGGATCCATACATATCTCTCTATATGCTCATGTCATAGCTCCTCTTCTTGTCGCAACAATGACAGACAGATGCTCCTATGGAGGTTCAACTGGTATCTTCTAGACATTTTGATTTTGGTTTTGATTTTGATTTTGATTTTCCTTGTCTTGCCACTTCGCTATCAGTTGTGGGAAATATTCAATAGTATGATCCAATGCTCGACAATATGTACACATTGAACAAGGTTTGGACAATCCCTGTCAAAATGTCCTGGAGTACCGCAATTATAACATATTACCTGGCCTCTCCCTTGACCAAATCCTCCTCCTCATCTTCCTCGGAAAACACCTCATTAGGGGAGTTTTTAGGTCTAAAATGGGCCTCCTAAGGGAAATAATAAAATAAGAGTTCTACATTTTAGAGAGGAAAAAGAAAAACTACTTTTTCTTATCGTATTTTTGACATATCTCCTTAACTGTTTACCCAAATTTCAAGTTTGGGCACTCATTGGATGCATATTTTAATTCCACATCCAACGCATACCCACACTGCATACTTATGTGGCACCCATGACATGAAAAAATGAAAAATTCAATAAATAAAAATGTATTTTAATATTAAAATACATTTGGGTAAACCGTTAAGAAGATATGTCAAAAATACAATAAGAAAAAGTAGTTTTTTCTTTTTCCCTCCAATTTGTTTTACAAATTTTACCCTTATGGTTGACATCATCATCTTGAATCCTATTGGTTCTTATAAAGTGAATTTTTATGGTACATTTTTTTTTAGGCCCATTTTTTTCCTCAAAACTCCCCTAATGCTTGGTTGGTTAAACTACATGCTACTTCCTTCTCATTGTTCCTCACCCTTCATTCGATATGTATCTGCAGTTGTTTCTATGAGTCGTTGATATGCTCGACGGTCCTTCTCATCATGGAAAACTGATCAAAAGAATTTGCAAAACAAGTTTTGTGGGGTACTCACAATTTTTCTTAGCATATAGAATTATTCTAGTCGATGCCCTCTAGTTTGACAAATTCTACACCATATTCATGTCCCAAGGTTCAACGGATTAGGATCTCCAACAACAATATAGTCATGGAAATTCATGCACTAATATTTCAAGTGGCCCACCTCCTTACATCTTGTACACCAAACATCTTCTCTTTTGTCCTTTCACATCTTGATATCTTGGATTTGTATTGACATGTTCACTAGCTGCAACTCGATTTGAGCCATACCAGCTCCAATATCTCCAATGGGTGATGCTTCCAGCTTCATAGCCAACTCAAGTGCCTCCGTCTACGACGCAATATTTTGCTGCATCAAAGGAAATCTTATATGAGGTAATAAAGAGGCTATAAACCACTCGTGTTGAAAATTGTTCATTTGAAAACTTACATAGGCTATCAATGTTTTGAATCTCTTGTTGAGGTCCCAGACGGTATTATTTTTCAATTGCTTCATCTCTTTGAGTTTAGTAATACACTATGATTCAGATTTTGGCTTTTTAAATTCACTTTTTAAACCATATCTAACCTATGCCAAATTTTTTGTTGGTTGTCCAATAGCTACTTCTGAGAACTTCATGAATCAATTCAAAGTGTGGCCCTTAAAGGTCATAATAAGTTGCGCCAATTTCACAGCATTATCGTCAGGGTAATTTTTAGGGGCGAAATTTCGCCAATTGGCTATTTTTTGGGCTTTTTTTCAAAATATAAATTTTCTATTTGGTCAGTTTTAGTCTCCAATATCGCCTATATTTACATAAAATATGTTTTTTATCATAATATTCGCCAAAATTTACACGTCTCAGTCGTAAATTGCATGTTTCATATTCAATATTCGCCTACCTATCTATATACATGTTTTTTTCAATCCAAAATAATCTCCTAGGATACTATACTTAAGTATAATATCAGAATCCTTAAAAAATACCCTGATTATCGTCATGTACTTTCTTAACAATCTAGATTGCATTACATAGAAACTACCCATTTCCATTAAAGATTGGTAGTTTCATATCATCCCTAGCCATTCTATTCCTTGGAGGGATTGGATGAATTTGTATTACAATACTAACATTTGCAACTAGATTATTCGTCGAAGTACTATTCTCACTACTACTACTATTACTTGCTTGAATCAACTGCGACGGACTTAGATTTCTTACCTCAATTTCCATAGATGCACACGGGGGTGCAGGTATCAGTATGGGAGAGATGCTCTAACGTGATATAACGTTAGTAACAAAATAATTAAAAAAATTCATGTCAGCTCATAAAATAAAAAATTATGGAAAATATTTATAAAAAAAATCCAATTGGTTCATAAAATAAAATATTATGAAAAGTAATTAAAAAATAGATGTTTGTTTATAAAATAAAAACTTAAAACTTAAACCCAGATCTATCAATCAAGAAAGATCAAATTTCTTGAGTTTAAATTTAAAAAAAGAAATACACCTCAAGAAATTGGATCCCTCTTGGTGCTTGATAGATACGAGTTTAAGATGGATTTATGTCGGTCTAATATTGTTCAACAGGATCATCCTCAGAAGTGGGTTGATCTTCTTCTTCTTCTCCAGTTTCTTCTCTATCAAAAGATTCCTCTTCAAGCTGTGTAACTGGTTTGTAGTCTCGTCTTTTAGTCACACTGCAACCCTTTCCCTTCGTCTCAATTCTCCTACTCTTACTTGAAAAAAATATTCTTCTACTACGTAGTAGACCACACTCTTCATCTGTTTTACTATCTCCTTCTCTTTTCATACCAGCTCACTTCTCACAACATACTCCCATACCAATCACCACTAACATCCCGAACCACCGTTCACTAGCGGTTTACTTGTCGGACTCCATTCTCATAACCCCTTTTTCAAAAAGTAGCATCTTAATTGACAACTTCAAGGATTTTAAGTACTTACCTCGTGGTCCTTGGAAACACTCCCTTTCAGTGGTGCTATAGTATTTTGTAGTATCTACAACAAATTCAATAATATATCCTTCCAATATGCTATCAACCAAAAAATCAACAGCTCGGGATATTTTGTTATCAATACCTTTGAGGGTTTGGATTAACTCAGGTGTCCAAACTGTATGCTCACTTCCTTGAAATTTCATCTTCTACTTAGTTAACCTTTCTAGCCATTCATCCAGTAAAATAGAAAATTCGCCGAAAAATACTGCATGTAGATCTGAGAAAACTTACTCACCTAACCATGCTTCGACGTCTAATCGAGAATGCTTGTTTTGTTCTTTTGTGAACTCCCTCAACTTCTGATATACCCAATCCTAGATCTCGGGCTTAGTAGGATGCCACATATGCCACATACCCCTTCGGCACAAGTACTAGTCTCGGCAACAGAACCATTTCTTGGCACACTTCTACTTTGACCAGGGTTCACACACAACTAAACACCAACAAAACCCCATGATACAGGCCCGAAAGGGTTTAACCCCTTTCAGAAACACCTATGAATCAAATGAAGTCTCACCTGAAGTATCTAAGGGAGCTGCAATAACCATGTTTCTGCAGTAGCGAAGGGGTGTGACATGAACCCAACATTCTTAGCATCAACATAGTGCTTTACTTAACACTTTGCAAATTTATTTGCATCTATCCCTTAGCTAACCATGATAGATATTGATTCATATAACATTCATACACATATTTCATTAATTATTCAATAATATGCAGAACATTTAATAATAAACACAACACCACAGAAAACATGAACATTAGACACTAGATGTAACGTGTAAACCCAAACAGGAGAAAACCACAGAAGCAATTTATTTATTCACGAGTAACAATAAAAAATAAGCACTTCATGTCTTCAAATGACTTGGAGATCTTTCCTTCTCTTAAAATATACCTGTGCACACATCCTGTAGATCATGCAACTCTTCTTCGACATCAAAACAGAGGTACCAAGATATCAACTAGCTCGCTAATTCACTAACAATCCCAAAAATCCCAACCCATTACATATTTATAGGGTGCATACAGCTTTCTCCACTCCCACTACTCCACCAACTAACTACTCCACTCATTTATGTAAGTGGGAAAAAATTCCTAACTAACTTACTTAACTCCATCCTTAACAATGTCAAAATGCTCAGTTTCCTAGATTCTCGGCCGTTACGTCGGAGTTGACTGCTCCTCGTCGGACCACTTTGCCTTGGCCCGATTTGCATAAAAAATTTACAAAAAAATTCCTCAAAACCTTTCATGGCCCAACAGTGTGTTCTTTAAATATATTAAAAATTCATTTCCTAACTATACCTAATGTGTTGGGGTCAATTAGTAGCTTGATATTAGATGCGATACTTTATGTTGGTCATGATATGATGTATTCGTTTGACTATAACAGGGTATTTCCACACTAGTCAAACACCTTAATAAACCACTCACACAGATAGATCATAGGTCAACACACTGATGTTTTACATGGTTAAAACACTTAAAGAGAGAAATGGTCCATGACGCCAACCAAATAGCCACTTGAGTAATTATATTAATACAAAAGGAAAAAATATTTACATATGATTTTTCTCACAACTGCTAATCAAAAAAATGACACTCCATGCTCTTTAAATAGATATCATGGACCAATTGGGTGTTAATCCACAAATAAATATCCATTAATATCGATATGACTATGAACCATCATATCACTCTATGTCTAAGTCACATTCTGATCGTCATATTCCAAATGTACAAATGCATACCAAAGAAACACACTTTACCTAAAGACACATTAGAAAAAGTTGACATTAGCTAACTCCTAAGTGTCTAAATATCCTAACATCAACCCTTGAGAACAAATTGGAATAGGATTAAAGGATTCACAAGGATGACACAATAATATAAGATATGAGGCATTAGAGCCTATCCACCCTTAATGACAAATTCATGAACTCCTAATAAATCAAAGTTTAAATAACTTTTCTTCTATAAGAGACATTGTGAATATGTCTACAACTTGAACATCTATAAGGAAAAATAACACTTTAAGAACATAATCTTGAATACTATTTTTTATGAAGTGCATTTGTAGCTCAATGTGTTTGTTGCACTGATATTGAATTGTATATTGGAAAACATGATGGAACTCCAATTGTCACACCAAAGGACATATATTGTGCAAACAAAAACCTTTATTCACTGAAAGCTAGGGAGAATTTTAAGGATCCATAATTTTATCAAAGCGTAGAAACCCTGGTGAATCTTACTAATTCTTAATTTTGCAACAATAAAATTTTTGGCAATTTTAAAAAAGAAATATTCAAATTTCTAAGGAATTTATATAGTTTTGGATAATTTTGAAAATTTTTAGAGTAAAAAAATTTTTCCAATGTAATTTGGGTGAATCATCTTTGAAAATAAGGCAAATTGGCGAATCATTTTTTGGAAAAAATTTCAAAAAATATCCAATAGGCTAAATTTCGCCCCTAAAATTTTCCTCGGTGAAATCAAAAGCATTTCCAACTAAAAGTACCACTCTAGATACAATGGAACACCTATCTCCATTTACAAATGCATAGAAGTAGTAGATTCCAAAAATCCATTGATGCATGCAACTACAATGATTCAATATCTTGTTCAAGAGTGGGTCTTCGTAAGCACTCTGATACCATGCTTTCCTAAAACATGGTATTTCCACATAGGTTGAAACCTTAAGAAATTTCTCACACAAATAGATCACATATCAACACACTAATGTTTTATGTGGCTAAATCCCTCTAAGAGGGAAATAGTCCATGACCCATCCAAATAGCTATTTGAGGCAATATATCAATGCAAAACAAAATGGTATTTACATACAATTTTTTTGACAATCGATCATTAGAAAAATGACCCTCCATGATATTTAAATATAGATCATGGACCAATCAGGTGCTTATCCACAAAATGATAGTGATTAAGATCAAGGTGAATATGTTCCATTGAATCATTCTACATCTAGAACATATTGTGAATGTCAGATTACATAAGTACAAATGCATAATAAATAAACAAACTTTACCTAAAGACACATTAGACCAAGTTGATCTTAATTAAATACTAAGTGTCTAAATATCCTAACAATATTTAGTAATAATCAATATTCTTTAATGCTTTTGAGATGTTCACAATGTTTGTTTATGTTATTATTATTTTCAAATGCACATTGATAGTACTACAAACTATTTGATTTGATGATGGGATTATTTATTGATCATGCAAATGGTACTAAATAAGGATATATATCATGTATATTTGATTATGTTTGATTTGTTTATACTTCAAACTTATGCTAGTAATGGTCAGATATCAAGAGCAACTTTATTGAATTTATTAGGATTTTTTGTTTATGTAATATGAATATATTGAGTTACCATGAGTAGATATCTTCATGAGACATGCATTGATTTTATGAAAATGTTAGTTATTGTGGAACACAAACTATCATACTTGAAGTTAGCTTTCCTTTCATTTCTGACCCTATATTATCCTATGTGGGAGATTTGCATGGGTTTAAATATGGAAAGTGCTTATTTTTTGTGTAATTATCATTAGCTTGTGCACACACACACATTATTATATAATTATATAGTTTATGATAACCTAATTGCTAAGTTAATGCATCACTTCTATTCTAATACAAGTGTGGCTAAAAAGCAGGTAGCCCTTACCTTATGCCTTTTGTTTAGATAGAGGGAATTGTTTTTATATGGGGGTTTCATTGCTCAACTGAATGTTGAATGGACAAGATGTTGCTTCTGTTTTGAAGAAATCCAAGAAAAAAATATTTAGTACTTGGAAAAGGCCCTTGTCTTGGGCAGTCCAAATGTGATTGCTATCGATGTAAGCATAATTAATGATGACATAAGCATATTTGAGATTTTCAAATATACTTTGACACACTTTTGATGTCATTATTTGTTCTACTGTAGGTGAGATTCCAATTGAATATGGGCATGTGCTTCTTGTGCCTCGAGTACTGGTTTCTTGCCCCAAATATTGACAATGATAGATTACTGCTAGCTCTACATTTGGCTACCGCCACCTATGCACCTTAGGTCCATGTTAATTAATTTCAAAATGTTACAAGTTTAAGAATCACATATGTATGTCTCATTTTCCATGTAGTATCCAAAACAGTAATATAACTTGCAATGTCCAAAACAATAATATAGCTTAAAACAACACCAAGTAAATCTTGACATTGCATATATAAGTTGAACTTGTCTATAACAGGATCTATTGAGAGCATATACGTATTTAGACACATGCCTGGATTCCATATATTCTCTTCTGGGGATTCTACAACTTGCATAGATAGATTCTGGGTACTACACATAGATTCTGGTTACAACTTGAAAGAGGCCCCCTATAGTTGTTGTAAAGTTGTTCAACTGTCAATAAATTGAAACTCCCAAGTTGTATTAAATTCATTGTTTTTCAGGAATTCCTCAGGAATTAGTTTTTGTATAACCGCCATTATGTATGTTTTTTATCATGAAACCCTATTTGTGTTGTCAAGAACCATAGTTGTTGTAGCATAGTTGGATCAATATATAGGATCATGGAATATAGTTGTTTAACTTGTAAATATAAACAATAAACATGGCGAGATCTTTTGAAACTATAAACCATCTACACTAACATGCACTTCCATGTTAGACCATATTTTATTTGCAGCATTTGACTATTTGCAAGCTTATTACCTTGACCTTCCATTACCCATCGAAAAAGCACCCACTTGAGTATTCAACCAAAGATTAACAAGTTGGTGAACTATTTTCACGTTAATATGCATCGCTCTCCTCGAACATGTAATGGTATTCCCAATTCCCATCCCAATGCTAGGCATGCCTCGTTACATGGAAACCTGTATTCACATGGTTACAAACTGCATGTTAACTATACGTATCTTCCCTTGGATCAATTCGTGTCCAATAATGCTTATTGTTTCCAAAGTAAATAATGTAAATCCCAAACAAATGTAAAAAGCATTAAAGATTTAAAAGAATTATTATTATTGTCTGCATGCAAATTGTTATTCTGACTCTGTCTTTACTGCTTCTGCTAGATTGGACTAAACAATCAAGGTAAATGCTACATGGAATTGGAATTGAAAGCAGTGGACTTGACTTAAAAGTATAAGAATGATAAATCTTGTCTAGCATATCAGAACCACTAGAATGGTAACTCTCTCACATTGTGTGAATGCATATATTGATTTGATGTCAAGAGGATTGATGGTATTTCCATATTAGGGGGATTGCAGGATTGGGCATTTTAGTTACTACAAAACTTCAGTTAGATGTTGAAATTATAATTTATCATCAAGGTCGAGTAGCTGCGGTCATAGGCAAGTATATTGACCAATGGTGCTATATTTTAAATCTAGGTCCATCCATAAATCATTAAATAATCCATTCTCTTCAAAATTGATATCCCATTGTCCAACTTAGGATGATTATAGTAACAGTCAGAGATTACTCAAAGGGTGCATGCCTCTAAATCCTAATTCTCGTTATATAATCTTTGAATTTGTACTTTGCATATTGCAGCAGGTGAGTACGCAAGAAATACACTATGCTCGGGAACTATACAAAAAATTCCAGGACTGTTGCCTAAATCCAAGGGAGTAGTGGACCTTAAAGCTCTCCATATTATATCTTGCGAGCCATAGTTCACAATTGCTTAAAGATTTGAAGTTTGACAGTAAAATTAAGCAATTTTAAAATTTTCTTGAATGTTGAAGCATGACAACCATGGTTAGGATTCCTTGGTGTTAAAGACGTAGGGATATTTTCTTTAAAATTACATTTCTACTTCACTCATTTAGCTTATGGAAAAAAGAAAGCTTGAACACTTACTAAAATAGAACCTACTACTATGGATACTTGGATTTAATAGAGGATAATTTTAAGTTGTAAGCTTGAAACTGAAGTTGACCAGAACAATAAAACCATATGACAGTTGGGAAGGGTGTTGAGGACTCATACAGTATTAAGTCACTAAGAAACGATTGTTTCGTCACAAAGGTACTATTTTCAACAGTTTTCTTGTGTCCATATTTACAAGGAGATCAAGATTATGAATGAGCCCCGGACATCCTATTTGAGAAATCTCTCCGTGTAAGAATAAAGCAGGCATATAGATTTGTATTCCCTGTTTGAATGAATAAAAGTAGAGATGGTTTCTATCTTGAATATTTCAATGTTATGCAAAATGTCTTTTTTTTGTTTGACCGAAGAGACACAACAACGCATTCTACAACAATTTCAACTAGCACAACAGAATGAATCCTATCCACAAACATTAGAGCAGTGTGTCCACTTAATCACTAGTGGGAAGCCACTCAAATTTTTACCACCAGGAGTACCAACTATAGATATGTAGGGATGGCCTATGACTAACCTATTCTAATTTTTTAGGGCATCCACTAATGAACTCAAGCAATGCATAGTGCACATTGAGATGGAGCACATGATAGAAGATTAGGCTCGACTAGTAGTAGATCATTTTTATGTTTTGCTTGATGAATTGCAAAATTTGTATTTGTCCTTGTCACTTTTTTATTATTCAAGAGTTGGATTTGTCATTTTGACCGAGCTATTGATATGACCTAGTTGTTGATGGAGTCACTGGAGAAGCATAGGGTGATTCCTTTGTTGCAAATGCATAAATAGATTATAGAAGGCTACAAAGGTAGCGGTGAGGGCGATGAAAATCAAGGCGGTCAGTAGTGAGGGCGGTGAAGATAAAGGCGATGGACAGATGGATATCAAGGCCATGGACAGATAAACAGAATGATGGAGATCAAGGCAGTGGAAAGCAAGGTGATTGAAATATTTGCTAACAATTAATGTTAGAAAACTAATGCTAGCATTCATGTACCCTTGAACTAATTTTTTCCAAAAACACTACGAAAACATTAGAAAAAATATTATGTCCCTTTTTTGCTTTTGCATGGAGATGAGGCCAAATAAGACGTTGAATGTTTTGATTGGTGAATCAAACGGATTCATCATATCATAGGTTGAAAAAACAGTCATCAATAAAAATTTAGGTCAAAATATTTGGATTTGCATACAGTTTAATGGAAAAAACTACACGCTCATTACTAGAGTCCTTGCCAGCTTGAAAGCAGGGACTAATTACAATAACATATATATGTGATGATGTAATTATATAATAATATTTTTTATGATGGCTTAATTGATACTTTTCGTTTTATTTTGTTTTGTTTTGTATTATAACTTTTCCTTTTTCATTAATACTTGTTCATTATTATATAGCTATAATTATTTATTATTGTATATTTGAAAGCCTTGTTTTTTAATTATAGTATGAATGTTTTACTTATACACTGATCTTTATGAAAATTTCGAATATTTTAAAAGTTTGAGTAAAGTATGATATATAATTAATAGAATGGTTGGTAATTTTTAACATGAATTATTATTATTAAATTAAAATTAAAAAACATAAACACATTCTTACTTGTCTCTCCCCAGCCTGATCCTGGAAGCATGAGCTCTGGATCTCCTCGGAAATCCATGTACCTGCATATGGGAACTGCTCAAGCATTGTTACTTGGAAACTCCATCACGCCATGTAGTCTTCATAAGCAGATGAAAGGATAGTATCTTCACCACCCTGGTGCAAGAAGATATCTCCCCATCAAGTCATCAATGGATCGTGGGGGTTTAACACTAGTAGAGCCATCCTTGGACTCAGAGCGGGGACTCTCTCTCTCGAAGGTACATAAGATACTTCCATATCCAAATTTATTTTTCTTCCCGTTTTTACACTCTATCAATTGGTGTTTCATACTCACCAGTAGACCCAAACACCAATCAGATATCACACCACGTAGACACTTAACCCCTATCTGCATATAGTTTCGAGAGGCCAAATGTTGTGCGGAACTCCCTCCAATCCTGTTAAGTGTACTCAATATAGATTTCAGGGGGAAGATCGCAATGGACCCAATTGGAACTTGGCTTCTGCTTTTCTCGGTGCTAGGAAAGCAGTAGACGTTGATGTAGTCTTGGATAGATAGAGAACCTACCCCTCGAAATGTTCCCTTGAGGTTGACTCCCTCACCTCTTCGGGATAAACAGGTGATGAAATATATATCATCTATTGTGATATCGAGCATCTCCCCTTGGAGATCAAACATCCCCTAATCAGAATCCTAGTATTTGACGAGCATTTGGAGTAAGTGCGTTTGTGCACACATACTTGTTGTTCGAAAAAATTTAAGAAGCCTGCATCTTTGTAGTGCATTCAAGGTGAGTGGATCCTCCATGGAAGTCCTATCCATGGATTCATGCTCCCTTTCCCTCCAGGTCAAGACCATCTTGCATCATGCACCCATTCCATGCATTATTTTTTTTTGTTTTTTCATTTTTTACAGTGGTACCCACGACTTCTCCTCTGCAACAGAGGCGGGTACCCATGGGTCTTCTTATGTTAAACCGATGCACTTTCCACGTGGTCATGAGTCTAGCATAGCCAGACTCTCTGATGCGAAGCCCTAAATTTTAAATGCATATAAAAAACCAAAAACACTATTAAAAAATTAATGAATGGATTGAATTTCTAGATAAGGCAGAGGTAACTTACTTGCAAGTGGTGGAAGTTGAATTTGTGTCCTGGATTGATCGCTATCAACAATTGAATTAAGGGGTTTTTTCTCTCCTTGGCTACAATGGAATGGCTTTGTGAGTTATGTTTTCATTTTGACACTATTTATAAAAATAATTTCAAATATTTACCCACTTTCATATAGTTTCAAAATTCTTTTTAACTTTATTTAATTCGAATAACTTTTTTCAAGTTTTTTTTTATTAGGTGAAGTTATAAAAGGAACTTTCTCACTAACTTTGCAATGCGCGACCTACAGAGGTTTGTTTTTCTTTTGGCATGTCGGTTAAGTTCAACATATTAGATCTTTATGTCACTTTATGTCATATTTGAAATCTCCTTTGTTCATCTTTATATGTCATTTTCTACTAATCCAGTGGTCTTCATGCTATCTACAACTTTTTCGTCAGTTGACATATCAAGGAACTTATACATTGTATATCATTTTTACCTAATATTAAGTTCCATGTTCCCTATAGAGTTATTTCATGCCCTTGTCATCTAATCTTTAAATATAACAAGATTGCCATGCATACTTGTCTTGTTCAAACTCGTTAAAGGACTTGAACAGTCATCCACTTTGATATAAGTTTACCCCTTTTCCGGATCTTTGTGGATTACTTACGAAAAAGGTATACTCTAGTCATGCATGGCTAGAAGAGTTATTCTCTTATTGTTTTACATTTTTTTGGGTGAGGAGCCTATCTCTACGAAAAAGGACCTTTAGGAGTCTTCTTTAGGGTTTTTAGACTCTCGAAATGTAAAAACACCAGCAAGCATGCACCAACTTGATCTCAATGTGAAATCCATGAGTAGGTATATGGAGTTATTGTTTAAGTTTTTCAAAATCCTTAAATATGAAAACACCGGCGAGCACATACCAACTCAGGCTCGATACTAAAATCCACGAGTGGGTGTATGGAGTTATTGTTTGAGTTTTTCAGACTCCTTAAAATTGACAACGTCAATGAGCACGAACAGATCCAAGCTCGATATTAAAATCCATGGATCAATATTTATCGAGTACTAGTATATCTCTCTTCAAACTCGTTAAAACATGAAGAAGGTATTGAGTTTCCCTCCCATGGGCTCATTAAATTACACATGGTTAGACTTATACCAAGCAGTCTTCTACGTCCTTCTTCGAGCTTGTTTCAAAAATGAAGAAAGACTATTGAGTTTGCTTTCTTGGACTCATTAAAACCAACAAGAAGGAAATTTTTTAATAAAAAGAGAAAAGGGAAGGGAAGAATGTCAAATAACTTTCAGTATAAAGGAAGTAAGTCAATTATGTCCTTGAACACAACACCTTTTTGAGTCTTTTGAAACAAGTTGGGTTTTAGTTTTGGCCTTAGGATAAACCTGATCTCAGAGTTTTTACTCCTCCAATTGGTTACTCTTACAATCATATGGAGAATTTGTTAATGTCTCCTACATTACATATTTATATCATGGTCCCTTTGTCTTCAAAGATTCCTAATTCAATCTTGTGTCGTGCCGATGTTCAAGGATAACCCTTGTGTCGGCCATTCTGCAGTTACCTTGACCTCATGTGTTGGCCATTCCTCGGTGTTAGTATGTTTCATCATGTACTCAGTCCTATTCTAGATTAAATCAACCTTTTGATTATATCTCGTGTTGGATGATGGAGGATGCCTTAAGGCCTCCCTTCCAACGGATTTTTTCCCATCGAATTCAACTCATATTTCTCTTGGAATGAAGTTTAGAGTTTTGGTGATACCTTGGGGATTGAGTCATTAGTGGCAATTTCCCTCTCTATTGAGTAGTGGGAATACATCAATGTATCCTTCTCGATATATTCTTCAACTGTTCGACTTCAAGACCCCTTATTCACATTTGTTAGAATGTACTAGGTACCTTGGGCCCCATTTTCATTACATTTCATTATTGGTGGGTGCCCTCATGTTTTTTAATGGTTTACATCAATGGTCGGTAATCAAACAGTGTCCTCCATGTTTAACTTCAACTCATTTATTCGCATGGACAAGACTCGTACCTTGAGATGGTTTGGATGAAGACCTTAGGCCTATAATAGCATCATCATATTTTGTTATTGCCCAAGCTTCCCAAGACTGAGCCACACCCATTTTTGGCTCTTGATGAGACATAGACACAATTTTTTTTATGGCTATGATCTCCTGTTTGACATGGATCCACGCTGTATTTCAGTGGCCATGCTGTATGCATATTTACATTATGTATTGGAGATTGTGTTCTACCATTCTAAATATCTCGTGATGTCAAGATTGTAAAATGCTCGCTGAATTTGTACGTGCTTCTTGGATTGTAATGTATTTCGGCCATCGTTTCCCTCTGACCTCATACATTATGGGGCATCTGTTATCAGTAAAAATAACACTTCTTTGTTGGTGACCACATTGCCTTGTCGGTCACACAAAATGACACCATGGATGGAAGAGCTTACCTTGACCCTTGATGACCTAGAGTTGAGCCTTGCAATCCTTTTTTTGAAAAGCATCTTTCTCTACCTAATTTTAAGCATAACCACAACTCTTATGCTTTCCAACCAGTGAGTCAGTAGCGGGTGTTCACACTGAAATCCCGCAAGTATCAATAAAATGGTGCACCCACTAGATGCAAGTTAGGATAGTAGCAAGTGACTCGCTAGTTGTCCTATACCATAGTCGCAGGTGTCTTAATAAATCTTGAAAAAATATTAAAAACACAAATTGGGATTAGTTGAGGTAGGTACCCAAACTACCCCAACTTCCCAAGCCAACTGCATTTCGAGCCCAACCTCCTAGCCTTGTAATAAATACAAGGGGAGGGGCTTGAGAAAGCAATCCTAAAGGAGTCAATTTGTGGAGAAGGTTATGTTGAAGAAATTCATAATCAAGAGAGAGGAGTAGGAGCCCAGGGTTTGGTTACGACGGTGCCAGTGCAGGATAGGTATAGCTTTATTTACTTTCTGCATTTGTCAATAAATATTAGGCATTCTTCCCTTTCCAAATAGATTTATTAATGTTATTGCAAATCTTGTTTAATGAATATCAATCTCTTATTTGTAGTTAAATTGGTTTGAGGAAGGTCTTGTGCTTGTTTTGCAGTTTGTTGCATTGGAGAACAAGAGGAAAAATATTGGATCAACCTTCGGAATAAGGTACACATTCTCCTAAACCCTAATCCTTTTGCTTAATAACAATGATTGCGGAACTTTATATGTCTGTCTAATACCCCAGTATGTTGGTAGTCTTTCCCCTTCTATAAGAAACACTTTTCCTAACAACACTACAACAATTCCAACCAGCGCAACAGAATGAATCCTAGCCACAAACTTCAGAGCTGTGTGTCCACTTACTCGCTAGTGGGAAGCCACTCAATTTTTTACCACGAGGAGTACCAACTATAGATATGCAAGGATGGCCTACAACTAACCTATTCTAATTTTTTAGGGAATCCAACAATGAATTCAAGCAATGCATAGTGCGCATTGAGCAAGGGCACGTCATCAGGCTCGACTAGCAGCAAAGCATTTTTATGTTTTGCTTGATGAATTGCAAAATATGGATTTGTCCTTGCTGCTTTCTGATTATTCAAGAGTTGGATTTGTCATTTTGACCGAGCTATTGATCTGACCTAGTTGTTGATGGAGTCACTAGAGCAGCATAAGGTGATTCCTGTGTTAAAAAAGCATAAATATATTATAGAAGGTTACAAAGGTAGTGGTGAGGGCGATGAAAATCAAGGCGGTGGGTAGTGAGGGCGATGAAGATCAAGACGATGGACAGATAGAGATCAAGGCGATGAACAAATAAACAAAACAATGGAGTTCAAGGAAGTAGAAAGCGAGGTGATTGAAATGTTTACTAACCATTAATGTTAGCAAACTAATGCTAGCATTAATGTACCCTTGCACTAATTCTTTCCAAAAACACTACGAAAACATTAGAAAAAATATTATGTCCCTTTTTGTTTTTGCATGGAGATGAGGCCAAATAAGATGTCTTGATGAATCAAACGGCTTCATCATATCATAGGTTGAAAAACGGTCATCAATAAAAATTTAGGTTAAAATATTTGGATTTACATGCAGTTTAATGGAAAAAACAACACGCCCGCTACTAAAGTCCTTGCCAGCGTGAAAGCAGGGACTAATTACAATATAATGATGATGTAATTAAATAATAATATTTTTTATGATGGCTTAATTGTTAATTTTCCTTTTATTTTGTTTTGTATTGATAACTTTTCCTTTTTCATTAGTACTTGTTCACTATTATATAGGTATAATTATTTATTATTGTATATTTAAAAGCCTTGTTTTTTAATTATAGTATGAATGTTTTACTTTTACGGTGATCTTTATGAAAATTTCAAATATTTTAAAAGTTTGAGTAAAGTATGATATATAATTAATAAAATGGTTGGTCATTTTTAACATGAATTATTATTATTAATGGTTTTGACCATATCAATATGACAAAATGACAAATTTTAAAAGTAAAATCCATAATATGATAAATCTTATATAAATAATATTTAGTTAAGATTATTTATTTTTAAAGTAAATTTTAAAATATTTATATTTCCTTTTTAGATTGTCAACTTATATATTTTATAATTAATTTAAAATGAATACTTATATTCACATAAAAAAACATTACATTTATTTTTCATTCATAAATTATTTAATAATAAACTATTTAAAAAACATTATAAAATCTGGAAAAAAATTACAATTCATACCACTAATTAAAAAACTTAAAACACAATTCCCTATTATACATAAAAACTAATAATAAAATTTAAAGTTCATTTCACCTTAAACTCTATTTTTAGTTGAGAAAACAAACTTATCTAACATTTCAATTTCATGGCAAAAAAACTATGTTAATTAAAATGTTTTTAATTAATTAAAAAATAATAATGATTAATGAATTTTAATAATGAAATCACTAATAAGTATAACGAAACATTATAAACTATTATTTAGGGTTAATGATTAATGAACTTCAATAATGAAGTCATTAATATAAATTATTATTTAGGGTTTTTAAATATATTATCAAAGTTTAGTTAAGTAAGTATAAAAAGTTAATATTTTAAAATTTAGAGTTAACTAGTAAGTATGTTTTTCACAAAAAAGAATAAATAACAAGATAACTTATACATTTGTACATGACACTTTACCTATAATCTATTTTCACCAACTATAAATTAAATAATTATGCTAATATATTATATTATTTCATATTTAATTTACATAACTTTTATTGTTCAAAGTCCATTTTAATTTGAAATCCATCCCTCCGGCTCCAACAACAACTCCATAATTTTACACAAAAACTAATTTAAAGACCAACCCAATAAATTATCCAAATCTTGTCCAAATCATCGCTCACTTTTTTAGGATACATTATTTAGGTCGCTGAAAATGGTAAAATATATTCAAAACTTCTTAACACCCAGAGAATTGACTGCAAAGTGTTAGACTATTTGAATCCGGAAATATTATTTAGCTTATTATAGGTTATTTGATGAAGCGGCAGCAGGCTAGCCAGCCGTTGAGATCCAACCTACTGGGACAGCATTAAATGACCCACAACAGACTCGCCATCCAAATCTACATGCTAAAGTGAACAGAGTTTATCATAAGTTCGTAACGAGATAATCTAAGATATGTAATTGCAGTTGGCTAATCCCGCCGCCATACTCATTTGCAATATTCACCGACATCCTCAACCACACGCTTAACCAACGCCGCTTCGTATCTGCACGAACGTGGATGGATGAAACAAACAAATAGAGAGAGAGCCTAACTCTGCTTTAATAATCAACTCGCAATATCTGTTTTCCAATTTTAAAACCGCAATCACACAAACAGCTTTCCATTTTTTAAAACAGCAATCAAACAAACAGCTGTGAAGGAGAGAGAGAGAATAATATAGTGAACAACCAACCCATTTGTGTCGTCGAGTGTCCAGCCTGAGAGATTAGACACTTTGAACATAGCAGCTTTCCATCTTTCAATTTCTTCTGCTGTGTGAATTCCGCTGCTTTGATGGTGCTGGAATGCCTGGGCGAATGGGCTTGCAGATCGCTCGGGGTGACGCACATGCGAAGGAGCCACATTGTAGAACAGAGGGATGGCCATCCCCTGAACCTGTGTTGCAATTAGGTAGACTTCATTGAGGCACCACACAGAGGATGCATAATCTGGGGAGAAAATAGGAACCCTAATTCGGCTGCACTCAATTGCGTGCTTTATAGTTGCATTGATATCCTCACCCTTTTTAAGTAGATGGGCATCGTGGAAAACACGGATTTCTTTGCTAGTGAGGGCACGGTAGAGATGATCCACCAAGCCTCTCCTCACATCTGAGCCTCTGAAGCTTAAAAACACGTCATATCTCCATACTCTTCGCATTATCACTGCCATTATAACACTGGGATTGAAGAAACGGAGATCAATTCACCGGTTTGCTAAAGCGGTAATCTGGGGACCTTTTATAGAATGATGTATAAGCACAACACCGGATCCGGATCCGGATCCGGATCCGGATCCGGATCCCACCCTCACACTGTATCACCGAATCACCCAACCCCACCCTTATCGTCAGGTCACCCTCACAGTGTCATCGAATCACCCAACCCAACCCCACCCTCACCCTCATACTGTATCCTCGCTACAGAAGCATCTCCATTGATTTCACTAAAGATACCCATGATCCCGTGCATTTGCAGGATCCCCATGCATTTGCATTGATTTCATTGATTCCATGTCCATTGAAATGGGAGTAGATCTCAGTATTCTTGTCCATTTCTATTGGAGTTAGACAACTATTTGGCACTAATATATTACCAAAATGTGCGCAATCCCAAAAAGAATGCAATATACTATTAAATATACAACACCACTTTTATTCCTTACTTCTCGAATCTCGGTTGACTTCTCCCACCATTCTTTTTCTGCTCCATTGATTACTAGTATATTGACTTTTTTAAGAAAAATTTTGATCATAGATTACTACTTCAAAAAAGTTTCACTCTATTTTTATTCTTGCTTTATTGACAAATTTTGAGTTATTAGTAAAAAAATCTAATAGATAGACAACTCCATTTCTATTCCTTGTTTCTCAATTCGATTAGTTACTCATTTCCTTTACCAAATACAAACGATTCTTTGTGCCCCCCAGACGGAAGATTTGTAGATCGATGAGTGAATGAAAATATCGTTTGGTCGACCCCTCCTTTTGCCTCAGTAAGATTTAAAATCCCTGGCTGTCCCTACCCCACGTCTTTTGCCAGCTTCAGATAATGACAAGCTAGTGGAAGGAGGAGAAAATTGCAGGAGGTATCTCCACTTTGAATTAAGATTGAATATGTACTTCATGAAGTGGCGATGATAGAGAAAATTGAAAATTGTTGTTCTCAAAAGAGGGGAGAAGGTCTTTCTCTCTTTCATATAAGGTGGTTGTAACTTTAAAGGAGGTGACAACCAAAAAGGGAGAAAGTTCAAAGAAAAACTTCACACAAATTGAAAGTTAATGAAACCCATATTCATCATTTTTTTGGGTTTAAATTGGGAGAGAGATTGATTTCATAAGAGGCATAAAGGGAGAAAGTTCAAAGAAGAATTTCACAAACCCATATTCATCATTTTTTGGGTTTAGTTAGGAAAAGAGATTGATTTCATAAGACGCCATACAATGATTGGTCCTTTTTGGGTATATCACTTCCAAAATACATATAATGAATTTAACTTGGAGAAGAGATTGAATGCATAAGAGATTATCAAACAATTTGTTTCTTCTTGGGTATATCACTTTCAAAATACATATTGAGGAAATGGATGTTTGAATCATGGGAGGTCTTTCTAGATGATGATGTGAGTTTTACTTGAGGTCAATGGTGCCTTCACTTTGTAATTATTGTTAGTTTGTATTATTTTGTTTCTAGGTTTGGCTTAAACTCTACTTAGTCATCATAGTTGGCCCATAACTTGCTACTCATTTGTCAATGTGCAACAACTTAGCTCTTGGACTTCCTTTTGGTGTTGCTCTTTTGTTTTGCATATTAGTGGTGGTTCATATTTTGTTCACACATTAGGGTTTTGCTAATTTGTTACATACAATCCTTTCTCTTTCTTGTGGATCTCCACATGGTATTAGAGAAAGTGTGAAACTTCATTACTCTATCAAGTGCACCTAATTTGAATATTTCTAGCTAGATGCATCGTTCTAAGGGTTGAAGATTGTTAACACCCAAAAAGTGCTCACTAGCTCATTTACCACATTATATGGCTCATTTGTCCATTTTCCTACCATATTTCCATTAAAATCCCCAAAACTCCCATTAAAAAGCCTCCAAAAGGCCTAAAATGCCTCCAAAAGGCCATAAAACCCTCAAAATAGCCTAAAAAAGGCTAAAAAACCCCCCTTTTCCTCAAAAAATAGCAAAAATCCCCTAAAAAGGGAATAAAAATATAAAATAATGAGGAAAAGGAGGAAAAAACCCTATACAGCTGCCTAAAACCATGTGTTTCCCAAAACCATGGGTCAGCACTCCACCACCAAAAAACTATAAATAGGTGATGGAGATCCCTTATTTCATATCCACAATCACAAGCACCCTTACTCTGCCAAAATCTCTCTCGAAACCCTAGTTCACCTTTGAACTATTTTCACCTTGAGAGCCACCTTTGGCCCATTCCCAACATTGGAGAAGGAGAAGGAGCATATTGAAGCTTGGAGCATCCTCTTGGACACTGCAAAGGGCTTCATCAAACCTTTACATTGAAGGTAACATCAATACAAAAAGTCATTCTTTAAATTTGGTGTTTATGTTTCATGCTTGTTTTAGAATTAATTTAATTTCTGTTTTAGCTTAATTAGTTTAATATACTGAACTGCTACTAAGGAGTCCTTTCTCCTTAGTAGGTGCTCATTGGCACAAGCTAGGGGTAAAACCCTAGCTACAGTTTTGGCGACTCCCCTAGATTTCGAATTTCTGGTTTCCGTTTTTAATTTTTTCTTTTCGGCCGTCCCTTTCGGCCGCCGCATACCGCGTCTTTTCCCTCTGCAGTCGCGTCCCGACCGCGCCTTTCAGGCCTTTACCTGTGATCCGACCGCGGCTCTCAGACTGCTTCCGACGCCCTGCCGGCGGATTCAAGTCTGTTACCTGCGATCCGACCATGGCTAATCAGCCTGTTTGCCGCGATCTGACTGCGCCTGTCGGCCATCTTCCCGCGTCCCGACTGCGGCTCTCAGCCTCTTTCTGGCGCCCCGACTGTGTCTGTTAGCCCTTTTGCCGTGACCCGACTGCGTCTTTTTCCCTATTTTCCTGCGTCGCGACTGCCTCTGTTGGCCCGAAAGCCGCGACCTGACCGCCGCTATTTCCCTCAAACCCGTGGTCGGCCTGTTCTGATCCGCCACAGACCCGCGGTCTGATTTCTGCTCTTTTCCTGTTTTGAGCCCAGCCCCTTTTGATGCAATATTTTCTGCATCTGAACAACCCTCTGTCCCACCTGCAGCCTCACTACCTTACAGCCTTTCTGCAACATAATTTCTGTCCCCTTTACAGATTTCATTTTACAAATTTCAGTATTTTTAATTCAAAAAATTTTGCAAGTTAAACTTTCAATTTCAGTATTATTGATAGTTAGAGGTTGCCCCCCTTTGTGGCACTTCTATTTTGGGTTCATCACCTCACGAGCACACACGCTGTCACATAAATCAAGTGAGCCTTAAAAAGTACCTAACTTAACCAACATTCTAACCCCACTTGGGGAACACAAAAGAATCATTGTAGATAGGTAGGATCAGGGGGATAGGCTTCCAATAACACCCCTTGGTTATTTCACTTGAGACATAGTTGTTGTCCAAATAGGGAACCAAAATCCCCTAGTACTTTTTGGCACGGTCACGACCAGTTTATCAGAGGGCCTCTCCCTTAGGAGGGTTGAAGTCGGGAGACTGGTTCCGGAGGCCTGAGTGGAATACCGCACTCCATTCAGTAACCGAAGGGCTACCTTTCGCGGTTCGCGGGATATCCCTGTATAGGGGTATTGCGGTCAACGAACTAAACGGCAGATTCACCTTTCTGGACGTGTCATGAACGGGGTATCTTAGTTGCCATTCTTCTAGGATTGACTACCCGGTGTCCCTCCCGGTAGGGGGATATCATAGCCACTTGGCTTTCCTACTCATATTGTCTGACTTGGATTTCATCACCTTGCAGAGGATATGTTTAGTTGAGTCAGAATACTTTTAGTTAGGTGTTTGCATGCTCCTTTACCTCCCTTTGGTCTAGTGAGTCCACCATTTTTCTTTTGTAGGAAACCTGCTGCTTGTTGGTATTCTGACCATCTTTGTTGTTACTCCACCTGTTGTAGCACAGCTGTTGCAGTGGGTGTTTTGAGTTGGTTGTTGGCCTGAGTGCCTTGTTTTTGAGCTCTCCTTCTGCACACTCGGTTGCATTAGGATTTTTGAGCTGTTTTTATACTCACCTCAACCCACAGAGACTAGACACCATCTGTCACCATTGAGTCCCCGAGACATTCTCGGCGCCTCAGGGGCGAGCCCCCACAGCACGGTTCTCTTGACACCACTCGTCATAGATTTCGATCATTGTCCGTTGATACCACTCATCACAGATCCAAAGCCTTGTCACTTGACTCCACTCGTCAGCGACGTAGGACTCCGTCACCAGATAGTGACGCTCCTTACTTTACCTCTGATTCTGACGAAGAGTCTGAGAACCCTATTTATACTGCCCCTACTAGCCCCATGGCTGGTACGACTTCCACTCCATTTGTCATAGGGACCATTGGTGGCACATCCACCACTACACCAGTTACTACACCTGTTTTTGGTATGCCCTCCATGGGGCACCCATCTACCGTTCCCCTCACGGTACCTATTCCCACAGCAGGAATACCTATCCCCACTACATCAGTGGATCACACTACCCATGGTGGTGCTGGACCATCTTCCACTACCTCAGTTCCCCCACTTGGGGGCACCACCCTAAATCTTGTCCCTCCACTTGGGGGCACTGGCCCCAACTTGGTCCAACCCACTACTGTGTCACACCCTTCTTCCAGTCTGCCATTCATGGCTAGCCTTAACCTACCTGACTTGGCCAGATTGACCAACGATCCCATTCGACACGACCCTACATGGCCTCATATGCCTACCAAACTACCCTCTGACATCCCTAAGTTCGAGGGCAAGGCCGGTGAGGACCCACAAAACCATATCATGTCTTTCCACCTATGGTGTTCCTCTAAATCCATTGTGGATGACTCTGTTCGCCTCCGTCTCTTACAACGCACCTTCACTGGCTCTGCAGCCAAGTGGTATATCGAGCAACCTCATGGGACCCATGCCACCTTTGCTTCCCTGGCCTCGACCTTCCTGCAGTTCTTCTAGTTGCCTGTCCGCTATGACGCGGGTGTTGAGATCCTTCTATCTTGTAGACAAAACACGGCTACCCATATCACGGACCACATCCATGAGTGGCGTCGACGCCGTAGCTTGTGCAAGATCAAACTTGACGACCGTATCTTCCTAGATTGGTTCCTCAAATCCCTTCTCCCGGTTATCGCTAAAGATGTAGCCTCAGAAAGACCCCAGTCTGAAGAAGAAGCCATCCTTAAGGCCCAACAGTTCGACCTCATCTACGCCCAATCGGGTTACCTTTATACCATTATACCTGACGCCCCTCGCGGCGAGTCCTCCCAGCATGATGCGCCGGGGGCATCCCACGCTGCAGATGGTATCATTGGCCGTGTTTCTTCGCATCCCCAACCATTTTCTATAGCACGTCCTATCCCTGGCCCCGACCTGTCATGGGCTACCTCACAGTCTGGAGCAACCAACTCGTATGCTCCCATGACACATCACCATTCCCATGGACCCTCATGTCCACCTCAGTGCTTCGGGTATGCGACTCCTGCTTATGCTCCTCCAGTCGCCCCTCAGCCTTACTACCATCAGCAGGCTGTCTCAGCTCCTGCGCCTTCACAAGCCCCACCAGCTTATTATCCACCACAGGCAGCCCCTGCGGCACATCCACAACCGACTCCGCAGTCCTATCAGCAACCCCCTCAAGTTGCTGCACCTGCTCATCCCCAACCTGCATATCATCCTCCGCAGCCTGCTCCAGCACCTGCGCAACCTCAAAATCCACCTGCTGCCCAAGGGCAAGTTTACGCCCAACAGAACCCGCAGCAAAACCAGAATAACCAACGAAACCAGGGCCAACAGAACCGCGGCAAGGGCCGTAATCGGGGAAATAACCAACCTGCAGACCAAGCTGGTCAACCGGCTAATCCCCTCGACAACAACAATGCGGCCCCCGCTAATCAAAACCCTGATCGCCCGCCCAAGCAGGCTAAAAACCCCAATTTGTGAACGAACCACCCTTGTTCTATTTGCGGGGTCTATGGACACTACACACATGCTTGCCCACACTTGGAGCGAGCTCGGCAACTTTGGGTTGACGAAGCCCATCGCCAAGGGCATGCGGCTCCCCAAGCGCCACCCAACCCCCCCCAACCTCAACAACCCCCTTTAGTGCTGCAAAACCCCTTACCGACCCAAGGCGTAGTGAACACTCAGCCGTTGGCTCCCCATCAAGCCAATGCGTCCCAACAACAACAGATCACTTACGCTGCTCCTGATCAACCCATGTTTGACTCAGGTACCCACCACTTACTGATGATGTCATCTGCCGACGTCAACCTCCAGACCCGTCGGAACCAATATGGCTCCACCTCTGAAGCCCCTCCCACGGATAAACCTACTAACGCTCATCCCACCGATCAGGCGTTACGTATACCTCCGCCTCCCATAGACGGCGCTGCGAAAGCACCTCGTTTCCCACTTCGCCGAATCAACAATAACCCTAACGCGCGCACTGCGTCAAACTACAACATCGTAGACGACCTAGCCCAATCTCCCGCAGCCATGTCTGCGTTAGAAGTCTTGAAGAACTGCCCTTCCCAGCGCAAGACTTTACTCTCCGCCATTGGGGGGATTGACCCAACTGATTCGCATTTGATGGCATTTGATTTAGACCAGTCTGAACCACGCCTACCTTCCAGCTTAGCATTCCGAGTTACTGTCTCCGTTAGGAATCTTGTCATCCATCGGTGCATCATCGATGAGGGTGCCTCCACATGCGTTATGTCTACATTTGTATGGCAGAAGCTAGGATCCCCTCCTCTCCAGCCGTCCTCCACTGCATTACGTGCCTACGACGGTCGTTCGGCTCAGCCCCAAGGCCTCCTAGCCAATGTCCCCGTCCAGTTAGGTGGCAAAACTGTACTCATTGACATTGAGGTAATCAATGCCCAATTGGATTATAACCTTTTACTTGGCCGCAGCTACATGTATGCCATGCGGGCGGTTTCCTCTTCTGTCTTTCGTACCATGATGTTCCCCCATGAAGGACGCGTGGTTAAGATTGACCAGCTCACCTACTATGATCCCAGTGCTCCCGCGGCACCTGAAAATGTTCTCCCCATGGTTGAACAACCTGTTTCTCCTGCCACCACCTCGTTTGTTTCCTCTAGGGGGCCTGGAGTCTACTCAGACGCGCCGATGACCTCCACCTTTCAATCCATTCCTCCGCCGTCATCTACGCCCGAAATGTCTGATTTATGTACCTTGTCTCACGACAACCTACCACCTAATACTCAACCACCCTTGTTGCCTAAACCACCATTGGTACCTAGCCACATTGGTGTTACACCGATCCATACGATCCCCTTCCTAGTTCCTCCATCGGGAGTAGTAAGCGCCCCGGTCATGGCTACCCTTAGCCTCCCTGGGTTAACCTTGGGATTACCGGTATGGTATCTTTCGCCTCCCGTTCGCCCACCGACACCAGATGTCGTCCTCCAACCGGTGCAACCCATGGCTACTACCACTCAACCACCTCCCGGTGTCTCTACCCCTTCGACCTCTACGACACCTCCTCCTACTCCCAAACCCACTGGGGGCAGAGGTCCACAACCTTACACTGCCGTACCACCTCCAAAGACAGTCAAAAACCCTCCAGTATTTCGTGCTCCTCCCAAATGCTCGCTGTGCGATGAGTTAGGCCATGCCACTCACCAATGCCCACAGTTACCAGCATTACAGAAGCACATGCAGATGCTCGACGATGACCCTAACATCCCAACTGTCGAACTAAACCCCACTCCCAAGCCTAAAGATAAGTCCCTACGTACCAACCACTCATGCGCCATATGCGGTATTTACGGGCATTATTCACATCATTGTCCCGATCTCCCAGATTACAGAGCGGCTCTCTATGAGATGGACAATCTGGATCTTGAGACGGCACCACCTACCATCGAGGAGATCTACCCCCCGGTCTCTCCCCCTTCTGAAGAGGTTAATATCATCTATATGATCTCTTCAACCACCACTACCCCCTCGTCAACCGATTTGACGACTCAAACTTTTCGTACCGATGAGGAAGTTCTTGAGGCCCTGACTGCCCCGGATTATCCCTGGGACGATATGCACCATCGTTCCTATTTCATCCCAGAAGAATCCTCCTCTAGCACAGCTAACCAATTCACAGTTGAGTCTAAAGACTTCCTCCCCACCAAGGTCGACTGGTTCAAGGACCCTATCCCTGCTCCTGATGCCTTCGAGGAAGGTAACATGGCCAACATCTCACCTGTCATCCAAGTTGATATCGCTGCCCCAGGACGTGCCCCTGAACTCATCACTTTAGGAGCATTCTGCAGTAAACAAGAGATTGAGGACTACATAAACCTTTTCAGAGAATTCCGTGATGTCTTTGCCTGGTCCTATACCGAAATGCCTGGTCTCGACCCCGCAATTATAGAGCACCACATTGACACATGGCCTGATGTACCCCCCGTTCATCAGCAACAACATCCTCTTCCTCCCTCAAAGTTCTCAGGATGTGCCCCTGAACTCATCACTTTAGGAGCCTCCTGCAGTCAGCATGAGATCGAGACCTACCAACAACTCTTCCAGGAGTTCCATGATGTCTTTGTTCGGCCCTCTACCGAAATGCCTGGTCTTGACCCCGCCATCATAAAGCACCACCTTGACACATCTGAGTCAACGGGCATGATAGATCACCTCGACCCTGGGATAGGGGGCATGATCAACCATTTTGAACCTTCCCCATCCAATCTATCTCAGCCCGTCAATGAACCCATTGTTCAAACCAATACATATGTGATCCACAATCACAAACCCCATGCACATAGCATGGGGGCAGGTCATTAACCTTGCTCACTTTTTCACATTTGTGATCTCAACCATTTTTGAGGTCACGTGTCACTTGTATATTTGATTTAATTTGATACGCATAGTTCTTTCCTTTGACCATTTCAGAGTCCCTGTGACCTCCATTTTTCGCACCATGTGCACCATCGGATTCATTTTTCCGAGCTGGTGATGATGCTTGAGATCATTTCTCGCTCTCACCTCCAGATTTTCTGGGCATTTTTTCAAAATGCCCCTGTCACCTCGGTTTGCGTGCCACATCGGCCGTTACCCGTTTTTGACGTCCTTTATATCGCCGGATTCATTTTTCCGAGCTCGTGATGATGCTTGAGATCATTTCTCGCTCTCACTTGGTACAATTTCAACATTGTGTCCCGACACCTTGCTACCTCGGTTTGCGTGCCACATCGGCCGCTATCGAATTGTTCCACATGTTTACATGAGCCATTCACTCTTGTCATACTGCAAATATTTCGTTATTTTGCCACCATTTCATCTACCCCGCAAGGAGGCCCACCAGTGTTCCCTACTACCCTCGTCCTTGGTCATCATTACTGTTCCTTGATTGAACACTTCCTCCTTGCCTGGCCATTCCTTTTGTTCGGTATAATTTTATCCCTTTTTCGGGCCGGACAAGTCCTTTACGAAAAAGGCACTCAGGGAGTTTCCGTTAAGCTCTTTTCTGACTCCTAAAAGAATGAAAAGATCGCCGAGCAATCTTGCTTCCTTTCATGCTCGCTAAAGTACCTGAAAGGGCGTCTATCTGGTATAAGTTTAACCCTTTTCCGGACCTGGTAGACTAATTACGAAAAAGGAATACTCTAGTCACACCGGCTAGAAGAGTTCTTCATTGCATCCTTTTATGCTTCTTTGGGCCTTGGAGACTAAATCTACGAAAAAGAAACCCCCTGGAGTCTTCCTACTTGCTTTCAGACTCTCTAAAATTGAAAGCAACCACGAGCATGAGCTGTCCTGGGCTCGTTAAATCCACACGACAGTACCATTCCCTCATTTCAGAGTCTTCTTATCGCTTTCAGACTCTTTAAAATTGAAAGCCACCACGAGCATGAACTGTCCTGGGCTCGTAAAATCCACACGACAGTACCATTTTACACACACTTCTTCTAGTTCATTAACCCATGAAGAAGTCTCCTCCCGTGCCTCCTGGCACTGTGATCGCTCATCTCGGCAGCACCCCCAATCAGGTCGCCTTTGTTCAGAGTATTCTGCAGTCTCTTGCCATTTTACACCATCTTGAGTCTCCCTCAGCCCAGTTATCCTCCCAGATCCAATACAGCTATGATCCCTTTCCCCTTAGTCAGTTTCATATGCTGCCAGATCATTCCCATTATCATACTCTGAACAAAGGAAGTTTGAGTCCACCTACTCTACTTGCCCAGTTGTCCCTCCACAGTTTGTCAGTCATGCCATCAGCATTATCACATTTCGGTTGTTTACCTCGCGCTCTTGTCAAGGAAACATCATTGCCTTGATAGTTGCAGGTCTCCCTCTGTCGACGACAGCTCCTCTATTCCAGAGGATAGGCCCAGAGGTCCCTACGCCTTGGACTTATCACCATCTGTGGTAAGTGCCTACGGATCATTATGAGAGGAGTCATCATTGCCTCTCCGAGTGGTTGTTCCTCACATGCTCGACTTCAGCACCTTGATCGCATCGTTGAGGATCGCGTAGGATTATATCCCATCAGTTTTTAGTCGAAGACCCCGGATTTCGCCCGACTCTAGCACATTGGTGAGTCACTTAGGAACACCCAGTTCTATGTTCCCATGGATGTCCGGGCTGCGTTAGGCGTTTGTATTCGGAAGCCATCCAGATATCTGCTTCCTTGAGTACCCATTTCAGTTCCAGCTCAGTGTACCATCGAGGTTATTGCTCCCAGTCATTATGGTCTAGCAGCTCATCAGTTCCTCTGGTACCCCAGTTAGCAGCACTATTGATGTTCCAGTGCACCAGTTCTTCAGTTCAGACATGGTCCACCCAGCAGTATGTCCCATATTTTGTGTCCCCTCTGGACTCTTATGATGTACACAGTGGTGATCTATGTATCTTACAGGTCCCCCTTTTCGGGCCTTACAGTTCTGTTTATGTATCTTGATACGAGCATGGGTATGCCCGCCTCGTCCATACATTGAGATTATTCCTCATTCAGTTTTTGAGGTCATGTATATTTCAGGTCCCCATTTTTTGGACCCTATTGTTATTGTTATGTTATATCCTAATACGAGCATGGGAATGCCCGCCTCGTCCATATGATCAGATGATTCCTCATCCATTATTGAGGTTATGTACTTTTAGCTCTTGCAGTTGTTCGGGATCGTTGTTCCGGGCTCCAGTTTGTTTCTTCTCTTCTCTCCACTCCCAAGGAAAACCATTCATGACTTATGATGTCCATCGGCCATACGATGAGCTCCTTCCCTCGCACATCAGGGGGCAATCTGTTAACACCCAAAAAGTGCTCACTAGCTCATTTACCACATTATATGGCTCATTTGTCCATTTTCCTACCATATTTCCATTAAAATCCCAAAAAATCCCATTAAAAAGCCTCCAAAAGGCCTAAAATGCCTCCAAAAGGCCATAAAACCCTCAAAATAGCCTAAAAAAGGCTAAAAAACCCTCCTTTTCCTCCAAAAATAGCAAAAATCCCCTAAAAAGGGAATAAAAATATAAAATAATGAGGAAAAGGAGGAAAAAACCCTATACAGCTGCCTAAAACCATGTGTTTCCCAAAACCATGGGTCAACACTCCACCACCAAAAAACTATAAATAGGTGATGGAGATCCCTTATTTCATATCCACAATCACAAGCACCCTTACTCTGCCAAAATCTCTCTCGAAACCCTAGTTCACCTTTGAACTATTTTCACCTTGAGAGCCACCTTTGGCCCATTCCCAACATTGGAGAAGGAGAAGGAGCATATTGAAGCTTGGAGCATCCTCTTGGACACTGCAAAGGGCTTCATCAAACCTTTACATTGAAGGTAACATCAATACAAAAAGTCATTCTTTAAATTTGGTGTTTATGTTTCATGCTTGTTTTGGAATTAATTTAATTTCTGTTTTAGCTTAATTAGTTTAATATACTGAACTGCTACTAAGGAGTCATTTCTCCTTAGTAGGTGCTCATTGGCACAAGCTAGGGGTAAAACCCTAGCTACAAAGATCTAGGAACTTTCAATTTTCTTTGTTTGATTGAGGTTTTATAGGGTTTAAACTACTAGGCAATGGCTCACTTTCAAAAGTTTATTCAAAATTTTTTGACCTAAAACAACCACCTACACACTATTGAACCTTCTATTTCTAAATCATCCCTTATTTCATAGTTTACACATATTTCATGATTCTTAACATATTATAGGAGAAAGGGCACTAATATCCATCCATATTAACCCTATAAACTTCTACCTATGCAGTTAATTTTTGTGTTATTCTTAGCCAAATAGGGAATTATTGAGAGGCTTCTATATTGGTTGGCTGGTACTATTTTTAATAGATAATTATGTTGATTTACAATTGATTTTATGCTATTTTCAATTTTTTCTTAAAGAGGTTGTTTTTATAGTGCTCTTTTCCATTAAAAAGGACGATTTTTCATGGTGATCTTATTGGTTAGAGTGGGGTGCCTTATTTAAGTCTATTTAGAGATGTTTTATGCATCATGCACATGATTGGAGTGACTTGTACATTAGGGTATTTTGTTGTTTTATTTTAGGTTTTTATTCCCAACAATGGATTTGAGACTTTTTTGGTAGAATTATTGATGTTATTTGGCAATAGAACTAGGGTTTCAAACCATTTCTTTACTAACCAACTATCAATTCAAGTCCATTTAGAAAGTGGAATCACTAAGTTTTTGTAATTACAGAACCATTGATTCTAATCACCTTTCTTTGTACTTGATCCATAAATTGTTGGCTAGTGGAATTACCCTAAAGGATATAGAATTAAGGTTTCTGGATAATCTATATTTTAGCATTTGAAACCCTTCTTCAAATTAGTTTCCTATTGGTTCATTTGAAGAATTTACAAAGGGTTCATGTACATTATTCATGGTCCTGTGGGAATCCTTTTACAACTTGCATCTAATGATGTGATTTTGATATTGGGCCTTACATGTTCCAAGTTGTGATGATATCATTATATACTCCACCACATATTATGATTACATTATGTTCTAGGAGTTTTTTTTTGGTGGATACTTCAATATATTATGTTGTGATGCATAATTCTTAGTCATTGGTTCAAAGTGACACTTGTGGGTTGACAACCACTTATTCTTAAGGGTGGCTATGTGCTTCCTACTCATAGGTCTACAGAATCTATCCTAATATTTATATAGATGATTCTTCTCCAATTGAGTCCTAACTTATTATAGTCAATCACATATTCCCACATTAATATGTTGGTCCTTTGTGGATGTAACATATATGTCTTGACTCAATTTTTAGGGACAACTTGAACCACTTTTTTTACCTTCAACCAATCAACACGTTTTAGTGAATATTTATTTTATGTACCTCTTCTAGATTTCACCTTCACCATGTTGTGGAGTAGTGTTATGGTGTTCAACTGGTATTATATGTGACATATTCATTAAATATGGAATATAATTAGCATTGTGTATGTTGTGATTTGCAAGGGAGGAGGTGCAAATGAGGTTGTGAGGTATTTGTCTATATTTGAGGACTCATATCCATATTAAGGGGTTATTTTGTGGATAGGACAAACCTATTTTGATATGGGTATTAATAAACCCCCTTTTGTTGGTATATTGGCTAAGGCCAACGTATATTGATCTAGGTATTCATATAAACCCAATGTCAATGCTCAAGAATACATGGACATAAATCCACTCTTAATTATATTCAAGTGAGCTATAATTGACACACGTATCCATAAACTCACTCTTAGAGATATTCAAGTTGGGTATCCGTAAAACCATTCTCAATATTCAATATCTCAAATGTGTTCAAGATGGTTATCCATAAACCTACTCTTACTGTTTGATGTAGGTATCCATTTATGCTCTCCTAGTAATATTTTTACGCTATATTCGAGTTACGTATTTATAAACCCACTCTTTCATTTCTTAAATTCAAGAATATATGGACATAAATCCACTCTTAGTTATATTTAAGTGAGCTATATTTGACACATGTATCCATAAACTCACTCTTAGAGATATTCAAGTTGGGTATTCATAAACTGTAATACCCCTAGTTTTGACTTGGAATGTATTTAACCAAAATTATGTAAATGATCTGTAAATATGCTAGTGCGAATTCCTAGTGCGGAGCTCAAGGCCAAGGCTCGACTAGTGAATGTCTAGGCATGTATGATGTTTATATTTTATTTGGACTATTTGGTTGGCTTTTATGCTGATTTAGAATATATGTAAATATTATGTGCATAAATAATAAAATGGTCCAACAATGGCTATGTAAAGATAACCAAAGGGGCTATGATTCCACCAGAGGGGAAGAAGACAGGGGGTCCATGGGTGACTAAATACTTGCTCCCAACTATCAACCTTAGAACACACCTAAATTCTTTCATGTTCCTTAAATAAGCCAATTATCTCCTTTTTTTGACCTCATGTAGTTGTTGAAGCATGGGACTGAGTGCACTTTTGTGACAGTTCGGTCATGACAGAAGACGTCATTCTGTAGCTACCAGGAGTCCTTTCTTCTACTGTCAGAAGTTATGCCAATTTTCTTTTCACAATTTTCCCATATGCCTTGGAGTCAACCCTAATTTTTCTCTCATTCTTGCATGCAAATTTGGACTAGGAAGAGCTCTCCATTGCTTTCCATGAACTTACCATGTTGTTTTGAACCCATAAATTCGAATTTGGAGACCATGTTGCAGATTTGGAAGTGAAAATTGTTGGTTGTAGGTGAGTATAGAGGTTGGGCAAGCTACGAACCCTTACCCATTAAGTTATGCTACTCATAGGTGTTTGAGAAGCCATGAATTAAGGCTATAGGTGGTTCTATAGCAGCCAATATCATATTAGACTTCTTCTATGCACACACTGGAAGCACCCAGCAATATGGAATGCCCAAGAGAATCGTGGATCGGTGAAAGGGATGCCAGAGCTAGAAGGGTGTTGTGTGGGGCACGTATTGTCGAAGCCAAGGCTGTGAGGGCTGAGTGAGACCCCATTAGAGCTTTGTATGAGTATTTGGCTAAGCATAGAGAGCATAATAGGTTGTGGGCTGAGAGATAGAATCCTGTAGGTGTTTCATTCTCCCTGGTGGCCTCATAGACCAGCTTGGGGGTGGCCTCTCAGCATAAAGAGTATATGCTAGACAAAGTGACTATGGTTGGGTGGAACATCTCTCTTGCACAATTAGTTGATTAGATATGCGTTGGATAAAGATAAGTATTCTCATGCATTTGAATCTGAAATGGTTTTATTTCATGCCTGTAATGTTTATGCTTGTATTTACATGCTAGATGTGTGGATAGATTTTAAATTCCAATGTGCATGCTTATTTAAGTTTCTGAACACATTTTATTTGTTGAAAATCGTATTATGGTTTTGGGGCAAAATTCGAGAGCCCGCATTTCGCTAGCATGCCCCCTGGATGGTCAGATTGGGTGAGGGGGACGTTACACAAACCCATTCTCAATATTCAATATCTCAAATGTGTTCAAGATGGGTATCCATAAACCTACTCTTATTTTTTTATGTAGGTATCCATATACCACTCCTAGTAATATTTTTACCCTATATTCGAGTTAGGTATTTATAAACCCACTCTTGCATTTGTTAAATTCAAGAATATATGGACATAAACCCACTCTCAGTTATATTCAAGTGACCTATAATTGACACATGTATCCATAAACTCACTCTTAGAGATATTCAAGTTGGGTATTCGTAAACCCATTCTCAATATTCAATATCTCAAATGTGCTTAAGATGGGTATCCATAAACCTACTCTTATTGTTTGATGTAGGTATCCATACACCCACTCATAGTAATATTTTTACCCTATATTCGAGTTAGGTATTTACAAACCCACTCTTGCATTTGTCAAATTATCATTATTCTCCACAACCTACCTCTCAGCTTAAGATGGGATTTCGAGATGATAGTTTAATATTTAGTTTGGGACAAGGTTGAACTCACTTTATAATGATAATTTTTTGTATTCTTCTAACTCTAGGTTTGGCTTAAATATGACCTACACAACAATTATTTATTGTATTTGTAAGTGATTAAGAATGACCTAGTCATCAAAGTGGCACCATAACCATTTTTGAAGAAGGCACCCTAATGCTTGAGTTTGTATAAATACACAACTCCTCTGTCATTTGTAAAACCATCTTGATCACTTATTCAAGTGACTTATTATTTAGCCTATGGACACAATATCATATGTTGTGCTCTCTTTGTTGCTTATTATTATTAATCTCTCTTTCATGAACATTTATGGATATGGATATCGCTATAGCCATGGGGGGTTCACTAGCGAGGCAATATCATATCATGTCCATTCATATTGGGGTTTTGAATACTCGTAAAAAGCTCAAAAATATATTTCCTCGTATTAAAGGGTCAAGGGGTGGTTTTTAATTTGACATAGTAATATAAATATTGGGGGTTATTTTATTTGGGTGGGCTAAGGAATAACCTCCAAATTGTGGGATGTATTCATACCTCCAAATCATGGGTTCAATTCATATCTCCAAATCTTGGGTTGTATTCATAACAATCCTATTTTTTGCTAAGGAATAACCTCCAAATTGTAGGCTAGATTCATACCTCCAAATCATGGGATGGATTCATATTAGTCCTAACTGTTGCTAAGGAATAACCTCCAAATCGTGGGCTATATTTATATCTCCAAATCATTGAACTTATAAAGTCTTTTTTTTTTAGAATAATATTCTTCATGAATGGGATTTATCTAAGCTTTCATTGCCCCAGGGCCATGAAAATGGGTAATAAAAAATTTAGAAAAATAAAATAAAATTCATAAATGTGATCTTCCCCTTGATGAGATGTGCTCTTAAATTCCTAGTCAACTATGCCTCCATCCATAAATGTGATCTATCCTTTTAAATTCCTAGTGTTGTTTGAATAATTTAATGTGATTTGTGCCTCCATTCAGTTGTTGAGGTTCACATTTTTATGATGAAAGCAATTTTCCAATCCATATTTTTGTGACCCATTGAATTCCTCATGGGACTTCATAGTTTGCTATTTATTTTAAACCACTTGCGGTTTGGTTGGGAAGGAAATGTTCGGGAAACTGTTGTCTCCATAGTTTTTTATATTTATATTGAATTTTGGTGCTCCTCCATGCATTTGCCACGTAGATGCGCAAATCGACTTATACAAATTTTCTGTGGGTTTAAATTTTCTACTCAGTTGCATCGAACTCAACAATTGAACTTATTTTTTTCATTTTTACATTAAGCTTGATTTACATTTCCGTGGCTGTTACAAAATAAAAAATAAAAAAATCATCCTCTAAAAGCATGTCCCCCCCCAAAAAAACTTATTTTTTATGCACATAAGGGCCAATTCATGTAGAAAAAAAAACATGTTCCATCTCTTAGATATTTGTATACCTTCCTTTGCATTTTCTTTTAAACATCTACATATACTTTTATTTTGCAAAAAAAACCAAAAACATAAGAGGATTGGGAGAACTCCAATGCTCAATGGTTGTTGCAATCAAACCTTGCTCCACGACAACCAAGAAAAGTGAGATCAATCTTTCTTGGCTCACTGGAGCCAAGAAAAGTTAGATCAATCATTCTTGACTAATTATTTCTTTCAACTTTTTGTATTCTTCTTTAAAATTTTCACATTGCCAGTTAGGAATAGTCGTTAGATTGAGTTATATTTGGCACATTCACAATTGTAATTTTAATTCTTATATGCAAGGAATCCATCTTAATATTGTATTGGAACTGACATGAACATAGGTGAAAATCTAAATCCTTATTTACATACCCTATGTTATCAACGTTACCATAAAATGGTATCATATAAGTTTCACATCTATGTATCTTTAAAACTATTGCATGCTTGAAACTTAACAATGGAGACTTTTCTCTCTCCTGTAAAGATTAAAAAACTGGATATAACCCAAGAAAAGGTAACTAAATGTTGTTAATTCCCTTGCTTGCAGGAATAAATTTAGAGGAAGTGGAGGCAATTCATTGCAACTTGTTAATGACCCAAATCCAAGCTATGCATGTGATCATATGGTGTTATTGGAAAGTAAGAGGATTTTTTCTATGTTCATTTGGGTTCAAACATAAATGATGTTTGTTTTGATAGGAAGATAGGGAATTCCATCCACGAAAGGGTTTCAATTTTTCATTTTTATGGAGTTTAATTTATTAAGATCATAGAAAACATGAGCTCTCTATGGCTATACTTGTATTTACATGATATAAAATTGGTAGATTCGTAGGTTGTGGTGTGAAACATCTACAATTGTCATCTTTTATAACATTGCACTGACTATTGGACTATCAGTCTTTTACATTCTTTGTTACATTGATCTCTTGATTGGGTTTCCTTTAATGCATTTTGCCTTCCCCACTACTATTTCGTTGGGTATTTCACTATCCAACGCTACAAATTGATCATTTCCCCCTACAACCCTGGTGGGATCATTATTAGCATTGTACTATTATTTTATTTAGCATCTTCTTTTATTATATTAAGATGTGTTAGGGCTCCTGTTTGTTACAACTTGATAATATGATATAAAGGGGGTATTCAAAATGGGTTGATAAAAATGGATACCTACAATATCTGGTGAAACTAGGGGTTTTCTTAATTGGAAAGGTATATTGGGAGGGGTTTCAACAATACAATTTTAGGAGGCATTTTTCAATATTTAGTGAAATTAGGGATATTCTTTAATATCTCGTGAATGATCGCGCTATATAACAAGTTCATTGAGTGAAGCCCTATGGCTATAGCTCTCTCTCTCTCTCTCTATATATAATGCTTTTGCACTAATGTTAATTCATCTTCTATATGGGAAAATTTAAAGTTTGTTGATTAAATTCTCATTGGTTAGTTCCATTCAATTCTCTCTCTTTCTCATGGACCTAAACAAGTCCAGGGTTAAATATACTTGACACTTTGTTTAAAAGGTTTTTTCATAGATACATGCACTCACATTGATCACAAGAAGCGTATTTCTAACTATGCCCTTCTTAATTTGGCAACGCTTTAGATGAGATATGAGAAGAGTAATTCGACCTAGAGGATGAAGATTTATTCAAACCTCCAATACGAATCATTTATACTCTTTATATTTTGAATTTTGGAATGACACTATTTTTTAAGACATATGAAATATCCCAGATATATGCATTGGAACTTCTAAAACAAATCAAGAAAAGCAATACACTTTATATGCTACAATTTTTGTTTTAATTAGCCTTTCAAAATCCGTAACAAAGTCAAGTATTCTTGAATCGAAGGATATATGATGGATTTGATGAGGACAAACTACCTTCCATATTTAATTAAGGAAAATATCATGGCTTCTTGTTGAGATATTTCACTTTGAATATCGTTGATAAGAATGAAGATAAGAAAATAGACACCATTGCTTTTATAAAGGTCAATTAAAAAAAAAATAGTGAAACAACATGAAGAAAATAAAATAAATATTGCAAAGAAAATAAAATAAATATTGAAATTGAAAAAATAGTATTAGGCATTTGGAAACCAACATATTGGACATGCTCATAGTTGCTAAGTGAAAAACATTAAGACAAATGTAATAAAATATCCAACTAAATAATGACAAATGAACCACAAAATCTACCATTATCATTATCCATTCATTAACATAGACATTGTACAATGTAATTCAAATAAAAGAAAGAACAAATTAACAAAATAAATAACATTGATTATCATAAACTTCCCATGACATCCAAAATTCATATGGGAAAACCTAGTGAAGGGAGAGAAACCAACTTTGGGGTGAATCTTTATGATTAACAACTCAATAGATGTCAAAAGTTGATTCCAAATTGATGATAATATAATTTTTTATATATTCTATTACTTTACGAGTGGAAAAATTGGAGACATGGACTTGTAGGGACCATTTTAGGGGCATGCATTATTATAATGATTCATGGTCTAAAAATTTTGGAATTAATTTGGGGCATAAAATAAGCATTGTTTGGGTTAAAACTTTAGAAACAATGTTCCCAATCCTTTGACAATTTTCTACATGCTGAAATATTTCCAATGGAGAAGAAAATTTCACCTCGGTAAGAGTTTGTATGAGGAGGTTATGCCTCCCACAAGTTGACCTATTCTTTTGACCACAATGATACTAAGTGGATACCAATTAGATCTCATTACTCACACATATGGACTTTCAAGAAGATTTGAGAGTATAAAAAACCCTAACCCTACTCTTTAATTGAGGCATGCAAAAACCCTTAGCCTAACCCTATATGACTATGAGGACATGTTAAATAGTGGTTCACTAGCAAAGGAAGGGGTTCCATTCTTATTCTACTGATTTAAAATTCCATAGTTGAGAAAATCAAAGAAGTGGGATATTGTAAGCATAAAAGAGGAAGTACAAGATCATGCAGTAGTCTTTCAGGCTATAATGTATATGATTGTAACTCCATAGTGAGTTCATATTTATTTGTATTTATGTTTCAAACCTAAGAAGTAAAGAGCAAGGCATAGTCCTCACCTTATAGTGGGATTTTCCATATTGGGTTTCATGGTATATATTGTGTTAACTATGTGGATGGTGTCATTATTATATATTTTTAGCTCATTTTTATTACACGCTTACCTGTTAGTTTAGTAATTTAAGCACTACACTTGTAATATTAAGCTATAATAGTAAGTAAACACTGCATAAGAGACATATTTGCATAAACTTGTAAGATTTGTTGTGATGAATTGTTCTATTATAATATCCATGGTAATTTATAAATCATATTGGTATCATAGTAGTTTTATTTGGGGATTATATGGAAATTACATGATCCAAAAAATAGACTTAAATTTAAAGAAGTCTAAAAACTCGGCCATGATGAATGAGTTCACAAAAAATTAAAGGCATGACTTAGAAGAGAGATTTTCAAAGCTATAAACAAAAGTGTGTAACATATCTTGCAACATAGTTATCCTCATGGAAAATTCTGAGAGAATTTTTGAACCTATTCAGATGTTTGGTATCTCTTGAAGCTAGCTCTAATGAAAAATACCAAGGAAAAGTAGAACTTGAGAAGGAATTAGAAAAGGAGTTATAGAAATAGAGACCAAGTTCTAGCATTATGTCTTCCCACTTTGTTCAAAGTGGAAGAGAAAGTGGAAATCAATCTCTATCAAGTGAGATTGACAATATTGAGATAAATTAATGGTTCAATAGTTAGAAGTCTATTCTAGTGTTCATAAAATAGGAGAAGAGAAAAATATATCATTTTTCGAGCTAACATTAGAGGGCCATGCCCCAACTTGGTAGGAAAACCTCATATATATTCCCAGGCTAATGGAGGCCCCCCCATTAACTAAGTGGGAGGCTTTCCAAACCTACAATAAGTCCCACATTTACCTTATTTTCCACAAATAGGACCAATGGATCCATTGACATTATTTATAGTAGAAATAAGGGAAGAGTCTACACAAGTATATACACATTAGAGTTGAGAAAACAATCCATTATATTTAGAATTTATCCAAGAACATGGATTTACTCCTCAAGCATCTCAATGGTCTCTGTGACTATTATAATGAGGCAAGTGATGCTATTTAAACCTAGAAACATTGATGATCCGTGTGTGCAAACATAATGTCTAGATATTGATAGGAAAAAATAACAACCAAATCCCTTCAAGTCAAAAGACTAACGAGGAGATTCTGAGGGAAATAATATGTGCAAGGAAGGGGAAGGAAGATAGTAGCCACTACACATAACTACAAGGAACAATGAAACAATGTAACCATTTTAATATTGGTGGTTGCATGAAATACAAATGCTTGAATCTACACCTAGAGCTAAATCCAAAGAGCCATAAATTTAGGGAGGAAAAAATAAGAGCATGTTAGTCATGGATTTAGGAAACTAGGTAGATTCACCCACACTTTAATGAAAAAGGTGGTGAACCCGAGTAGCATCCATACAAGAAAGAGAAGGATAAGAATAAATTATCCATATCAATAGTTAGGTCAAGAATACACTGGTGTATTCTCTATTTGATTCTAGTTCATATGCCAAGATCATTGTAGAGGATTTGGTTAGTAATATCGGATTGAAATTTCAAGACTATTGTTACCCATATCTATTTTGTTGGGTAAATAAGGATTTACATCATAGGGCCAGTAAGAAATGAAAGATCAAATTCACTAGAAGTACAAACTACATTAATGAACATAAGGTAGATGTAGCACCACTTAATGTGTGTGGTGTAGCATTCAGAAGACACTACATATACATAAGGGATGCAATATTCATGAGGATATCAAGAAAATACTATTTAATCAAGGATAATAAGTCCATTATCAATTTGCACAAAGGTAAATACAAGAGATCTCTAGATAGTAGGTGACCTAGAAGTTTATTAGCACAAGCATACCATTTTTTCTTCAAACATAATCAACAAGGAGATGAATCTGTAAAGGTAAATGCATCTCTAGAGGGATGTACTAAAGAGAAGAAACACCATTTGATAGATATTTTATAGGTGTATATAGAAGTGTTCTAAGATCATATATTCCATTTTCCATTTTTGCAATTTTTTTAATTCCATGCAATCTATTGAAGTTGTTTGTCTCACACTTGAAACAATGTGTACCCTGTCAATTTATAGGGAGCACCAAAACCGTTGCATTAACATGGATCCAAAGAGGTCCCTAAGATGCCATGAAATTTCAGTATAAACAAGTATAATCATGGAGCCTCAAGTATAATCAAGGAGATAAATAGGTCCCTAATATGTCGTTATTTGAGTAATTTCTCGGTCTAAGAACAACAGTACTATTTCACTTGTTTCACACTAATATTAGGCTCACAATCAAATGGAGAAACCGACGAAAGGACGGTATCCCTAGTAAATTCTTTCAATTTTCTCTCTGAGCCCCAATTTAATTTTGTTGAAGCACTGGCAGTCATAAGGAGATCCAACTGGTGGAATTTCCAAACACGAGGATTTTTAGGTATCCCTCTTACTTGGTATATATCCTATTGTTCTATCAATCTCATCAATTCTACGCATTGAATATTGAAAAGAGAAAAGAATGGGTTAAGCACATAATATTTTATTCGATCTCATGGTTGAAAAATGGGGAAAAGATTCCAAGTAGTCTCATTTTGTGTTTGACTCCATGTATAGATATTTTACATTGATAACAGGGAAGGTGTCAGAAAGGATGATCAAAGAAATTAGATGTCACCTGCAATTGGGTGTAATATCCCGATTTTGACCCCATCACATTATAATGTAAATAATGTAATACCGTTATAAAAATCGTGGTGAGGATCTCAAGGCCAAGGCCCCACCATCGATTTACTGTTCTCGTAGTGGCAATTGAAAATTAATGCATGTGGATTGTGTTCTAGCTTGGCATGATGGAAATTGTAAATAATATGTAAACATGTATTTTAAATCAAAATTCCCACAACTAGCAATGCAATGCAACAAGAGTATGGGGGCATGATTTTTACAAGGAATTGGGAGGGAAATACTCAAACCCTTGGATCCAATCAAGTCAAGACAAGTGCCAATGAGGAAACCCATAAACCCTCAACTACACATGTTGACTTTTGTACCCAATCATTTATTTCTCCCAAGAGCTGGTTGAAATAGTTATTATTTGGGAAATGGTGAGGTATGGCTGTCCAAATTCGGGTATGGGAAAGCCACCATTTCTAGAAAACATGTTTTGGCTTCTTGAGAAAGAAAGGAGCCATAAAATATCCCCAAGCCATTATTCATCAACTAGTTTGGCTCTCTCACGAGTTTGAAACTACCTGGGTGTTTTTCTCCATGAAATTTATGTGTTTTCCTTCATTCTCAGTTGGGAGAAGGGCGTTTTTGTGATATAGAATAGTGGGGAAGAAGAGGAATCTGTTTTGGGGTCCCTGGAGTTTCATTGAGGCTATTTTTGGCCATTTGGATGCTCAAATAGCCATGGGAATTTTTTTTTTCTTCCTGTGGTCGTTTTTCCCCTTCCCACAATCCATTTTTGATTGGCCATGATTTGGGGAAAACCCATGGACATCTTGTTTGTGAATCCCACAGTAAAAATGTTTATCCATGCCAACAATTGTGCTAGATGTGTGTGGAAAGAATATGATGGGGCATGGGTTATGAGTATCCATTGCGTTGGCTATGCATGAGCTTGAGTGTTCCCTTTCCTTGTAGAAATAATGCCCATCTTGGGGGGTGGCAGTTGTGTTGAGATATTGATGAACACAACTGGCCTATGGATGGGTGGAACGTTGCAGATGCATAGCTAGTTTCTTGGGACAACTTCACCATTGTCGGATAAGTATTCTCTCTATGTGTTTTACTTCTACAAATGGTTTTAATTTGATGAATGTTATCAATATGTTGAATGCATGTGCAATGTGTGTGGATAGTTTAATTTTGTTGTGCATGTTTATTTTGATTTTCACTTGCACACATGTGTTTTATTTGTATGAATCTAATGAATGGGGATGAGTTTTTGTAAAATCCCCAGTTTTAGTGTCATGTTCCCTTCCTTGCATTCGATCCACAAGAGCGGACATGACATTGGGGGAGGATGTAAAGAGAGGAGACTGGTATTTACCAATTGATAGTACGGTAATCGTATTATTTGTGATAGATGTTGGTTGTGGATCCTTATCTTCTTAATTCAGAGATGTTGTTGTTTCAGTTGTCTTTGTACCCTGGTTTTATATGATATGCAAGTGGGTTGTACACTCATCCCAGTGGGGGGTGTGGGGCCAACCTCCCTGAGAACGGGGGTTCAGGGGTGAAGCCCCCGAAAGAAATTTTATGGATTGTTTTGTTGGCCAACAGTTTATGGACCCATGGTATTAGGTAGCCCGTAGTATTTTCCCATGGGAATTCCCTTTAAAAGGAAGACATTGTAATATGGATGTGTAATGTATTGTAAGATCGAAAATATATCTGTGATTGTGTAAGAGAGACTAAGAGAGAGTGAAGAGGAAGTTGCAGCAGATGTGTTGCAGGTTGTATCCCTTCAATTGTTGGATGATATAATAATAAAGATTGACAATTTCTGTGTGGACTTAGCCCATCTTGGGTGAACCACATTATATTGGTGTCTCTCTTGTATTGTGTTTATGTGATTTATATTTGCATCTCGTTTATTGTTATTTCTTTGTGATCCTATTTCTCTAACAATAGAGTAGGCACCTAATAGATTACTTGTATTGCTCACACCTAAGACCTTCATACTTGAATAATTCAACAATATGATAGAGGTGGGGGATATGTAGTGAATGCTAAAAGTGATATGGAAGAGATAATGAAAATTTTTAAAGCCTTGCATCTAAATGTAGATTCTCCCTGGGGGTATGATCCTCATCTATTGGTAGGGAAAGAGAAAGGAAAAATACTCCCAAAACTTTAGGATCATGAACCTAAGCCAAATATAGAAAATTTGGCTAACAAAGAGACATATGAATAGGTTGAGAGAATCCTCAGAGGAGAGATAGATCCAATCATAGCATCTAGTTAGGCCTATCAAGCTCTAGCCACCGAGCCATCAAATTCCCCACTTTATTACGCATTCTACATGCCAAAGGGAGAAATAATAACCAAGGAGGACATGTATTTTGTATCTCCTACACAATAGAGATGTGATGAGAACATCCAAAATCACAGTAGAAGATGCATGAGGAAAGCATAGTGGAGGATGAAAAACTATCCTGGAAAGGAATCATTTGCTTATCTCATCATCCTCGAATATGTAGAGTTTGGCATATTATATGAGGAGGTGCATAGTGATTATGATGAAGATACTCCTATAATGGGACCAATTCCTTAGAAAGGAATGGGAGAGGTGACACATATGTCAGAAGTCAAGTAGTGGGGTGAGGTAGAAGTGAAGATATTACCTGAAATACATGTTCCTCCTCCTCCCAAAGAGGTAGTTCCCTATCGAAAATAAATTCCTATAATGTAGTCAATGGGTTATGATCCAATGCAAGGGATCATAAAAGATGAAAAGGGAAGCAAGGAGTTTGTACATATTGAAAGAAGACCTCATAATTTGGGGCTTGGAGCTGATCTAAATCTACCTATACAAAAATAAGTAAATCCTCCTAAGCATAGTCACTAAGTGCCCCCTGAGGCATCTCAATAAGAGTCCATAGTGACAAGGTCGCTTGACTCCAAAGTAACCTATAGGATTCGAGTAAGGAACCCCTTCTAAAGAACCAAAGGTTGATATTATTGAGAGGTCTAAAATAGAGGATACACCATTCACTACAAGAATTCACCCCTTTACGGGTGGTTTTGGATTAAGGCGGTCTTTCCAAAATCCCCCCCAATAGTTTCTTTGGGGTTTTAGGGACGATTCTTACCCCCCCCCCCCCAAATGTCTTGAGAATTAGACTTTTGGGGGAGGTTGTGTAATAACCATCCCCAAAAGTCCTATTCACAAGAATTTTTGGGGGAGTTATTAAAAAACCACCCCTAAAGGTGTTTTTGAGGGCATTTTTTAGAAACCACCCCCCAAAAAGTGTTGTAATTTGGACTTTTGGGGACGATTATTACACAACTGCCCCCAAAAAATTCCAATTCTTAAGACATTTGGGGGGTTTTAGAAAGGCCACCTCTATAGGTGTTTTTTGAAGGTGGGTTTTAAACCCCACCCCACAAATGCCATTTGAATTAGATAAGACACCATGCAGATAATAATATTTTATAGTGAATTTTCCTTGGCATCCACCTTCCCGCCACACTTTCCCTTTTTCCGCGGTGTATTTTTGGAAGATATTTCTTAACTAATTATCCTTGTTCAAGGCGGTTGACTGGCATCGAGATGGTAACCCACGTCTTGATATTCTAAAGAGGATTCAACTTCACCACCTACAACATATCCATATTCAACGAATCTGAACACACGATCAAATTAATGTCCTTCTAGAAATAATCTTATGTGTAGCATCACTCTCATCTATGGATGAATATTGCATTAATTCTATTTCTTTTTAATATGAGGTGATTACAGGGATTTTTGAAGTTCATTGGGAAGCCGAATTGAAAATTTGGGACATGTAAATCCCTATCATTGTCGAGTCTAGTGGTGATGGCTATAATGTGGTGATAGATCTACTATGCTAGAGTGTGTTGGTGGTCCAACTAGCATGCTCCGTTGGCAGGGTTTTAAAGTGATCCCCAGACCACCTTATGTGCTTATGTGTTATCCCCCGAGGAACAAGTAAATAAGTCGAATATTAAGCAATAAATTTAACATAGAGGAAAAGGAGCATAGTTGTTGAACCATGGCAGACATCCATGAATGGCATGGAACTAAGTTCCCAGATATATAGATAGGACCAGTGCTTCTATTGTCCCTATGGGAACAAAAAAATATTGGAGCACCTACTAATAGGGTTTTAGAATCTCCTAGTGTTCCTTCTCCAGTGGATTTGAAGGTGGAAACATTGTCAAAGTCAATGTTTGAAGGCACTTCAACTTCAAGTAAGTTCAATACTATTTGTCCTTCTCTAAATAATAAAATTGGTCTTTTGAAAGGGGATGTTGGGATTAGTTATTCTAGTGGTCCTTCCTTGGGTGAGGGTAGGGTTAATGGTACCCTACGATTTTTTGCAGGTAGATAAAGGATATTTTGAATTTCTTTAGTTGAAGAATCCGTCACAGTCCGGGGGGTTTTAAAGTCATCTCGGGAAGGGGTTTGTCAACATTCTAGGCATTCTTTCATAATGGGAGGAGGCCATAATTACTCTCTTAGACTTGTTTATGATTCTTACTCACCTAGTCATGCTATCCCTAGGCGCCCAGGTAAGGATTTGCAAAGAGATATTGGTCTTGTGCAGGAAAGTTGAAAGTCTACACTTAAATTAGCTCAGGAGAGTGTTGTTAAGGAGGTGAAACTAGGTATATACAGACTTATTACTGGGTCCCTTAGAGAAGGGTATGCATCATTAACTGGTTCGCAATGAAATTTCATTGATTCTCATTCACTCGTTAGTTCATTGGTTCAATAATGATACAATTTTTTTTTTGTTATGCAAGTTGTGTACAAGTGCATATATGGAGGTAAAGGATTGTTTGTGCTTGAGCTATATCATCATTTTCATGAATTTTTAATGCTTAGAACATATTATGGTGTACTTTAATAACAATATAATGGGGGTTTGTCCAAGCATTACACTAAACCATTTGAGAAAACACAGAGTAAACAAGTTTTGACACACAAAAAAATTGATTTTGGAATTTTAAAAAAGAATGCATAAAATCAATAAAGTGGGGAAGAGAGGAACACCCTACAGGTAATGATTTAGAAACAAAATAGTTTATTTCCTTATGCAATATAACACTTATTTTTATTATATGACGATGTTCTATGTATGTATACTAACATTCTTTGATGTAGTGAATAAGACGAGGAAAATTCAAACAAGAGCATGCAACAAAACACCTCCGTTGCCTTTGGATGGCTCTATTAGTCCCAACAATGAAATAAATGACTATTATTCCTAACAATGAAAGAAATGATGCTAAAGAGACATTTCCTTCTATTCAAGAAGAGGTGCAACATGAAGAACATGGTATGCCCATTTCTTTCTAAATTTTATCATTCTAGTGATAACTATAAATTTTACTATTGGTCAATACATAACACCTTTGCATTCCCTTATTTTATAGAAGATGTTCATAAACAATCATGCCATCAAGATATTAGTATAGAAGGGGTTGATACCTCTACACAAGCTTCATCAGATATAATCAAGAAGAAGTGTAGAGGACCAACTAGATGTGCATATATTAATAACTTGGAGGAAAATATTGAAATTCATATTAATGAAAGGAACCAGCCAATTGGTTCAAACTTAGTGAAGTTGGATTCATTACTAGGTGTACTTGCTAGGGAAATGGTTCGGATCACATTTTTTTAATAGGCAAAAGGTTCCAAATCAGCTAAAGGAGGACTTGTGGAATATCATCAATGTGAGTATTAGACATTTGAATATTTGTTTACATTTGTATTTTTGCATGTTTTCAATGTTTATTTTGAAACAATGGATGATGACATCCATTAATTCACTTATTTTATATTGCAGTCCAAATTTGTATTTTATCCCATATTTAAAGATTATTGTATGTAGTCTATAGGCCATAAGGCAAATAGTCATAGGCACCATTTGACCAAAAAATATTGTGATCCTTATGAATCCAATGAGGAAAGATTAAAAAATATTCCTCCAATTAGGATCAAAAAGATAATTTGGAGAGAGTTTGTCTTGTCATGAAGCACCATTGAATTCCATGTAAGCTAAAAGTTCACATATTTATATAATCAATTTATTTTTAATGTCTAGTGGCTTGTAAAATTCTCCTAACCCTTTTTTTATTTTTCAATTGATTTGTAGGATAGAAGGATAAAAAATAAGAAAAATAGAGAAAAGGAGGGGGACTTGCACACTTGTGGACGTAGATGTTATCAAAGGGTGGAATATGATATAGTAAGTACTTGTGATGCATTATTAATTCTTTATATTAGCATAGTTGGGATTCATTGTAATGTCACAACTTAACCATACTATTTTACTTGTTGTAACTAGAAAAACTCTAGATCCTCTGATGATACAACTACAACCATTACTAGGGAAGACCTATGGAAGAAGTGCCATAAAAAGAAGTATGGCACTTCAATCTCAAGAACTGTAGGAGAAACAATAGTAAGTTCTCAACCTTCCAATCTAGATATTGATTAGAATTCCCTTTTACATGTTGGAAATGTTTTCTAACATGATTTTCTTTAATTACATGAAAATGCCAGAAAAAGATTGAACAAGCATAATCAAAAGTTGCATCTGAATAGTTTGCATCTAGGGATGATTCCCTTGATAGGGTATTAGTGCTTCATGTGAGGGGGAAATTTCATGGGGTTGGCCTTGGAGTTACGCCAACTAGCTTGTTTGGTAGAAATTAGTACAAGGAGTTCCTAGTCGCAAGCCAGGTTATAATCAAAGAAAATGCACAATAAATCTCATCTCTGAAATCAACAATATCTAAACTCGTGAAAAGAGTAGAAGACGTGGAGAAGGAAAATGTGGTCAACAATAAAAGTGTTAGTATCGAATTCTTTAATATTATTCCAATGTACATTTTATCACACTAATAATTTGGATTATAATATCACAATGTTAATATGAACAGTTTCCTACTGAACAAAACACAGTGATTGAAATGCCTACGATGGAGGTAAGTTGTCTAATTTTTTTTAACATTTCATTTTCATTTTTTCATTGTATATCATATATTATATTGTATTAGCAGAGTAATTTCAAGGAAACAACACCCCCTATGAAGGAAGTAGCACAAAAAAAATTAAGTACTCCAATACAAAATCTATTATCCATGGTAAGTTTTGTATAATATTGTAATTAAAGAAGGACTGGTTAGTTCACTTCTATGCATCATGAGTTAAAGCCATTGATGATACCATTAGGTGCCTCAATGTGTGGCTCCAACAGATTTTATTAGTGAGAAGGGCGGAGCCGCTCTCCTTTAGTAGGAAGGGGAGGTTTCTTTTGCTAAGGCTAGTCAGTCCAAGGTTCATAAACGACAACAGATCGTACTGGTCTTACCAATCTTGATTCCTCCCCCCCTTCCGGCATCCAATCGAGATGGATCTCCCGGCCGGCTTGGAAGGAAAGGCTAACTTAGGCTTAGAAGCAAGACCTGGTTCCGGACAAAGAACAATTCCTACTAGTCCTGTATCGAAGCAAGGGGAAGCGACTGGCCCAAGGCAACGAGGAACAGAGACTATCGGTCCGGCTGACCCTAAACATCTATTCCTGTTCCGGCCTCCTCAAAAGGAACAAGATCACCTTTGGCCTACTACGAACGATAATTGAATACTACCGATGGCTAATAAAAAGAATATCTTGGTCCCGGAACTAGCACGGAATACGAATGCTCATTCCAATTTTATTTTATTCTTTCAGTATATTACAAATCATTCCCTATTACATGCAGAGTCATGCATTGAATTCTGATCCACATGTGCTGAAAAACCCAAGGGCTCCATCTAGACTTCAAATTGACAAAATGAAATCCCCAACCTTTGTTAGTATTGTAAATACTTATTCTTGGATCATTGATATTTAGCTTTTATTTCAATGCATCTTACTTTGTCTCTTTTATTGGCAGGATCAAAACAATAGTATTGAGTTGACACAATATTCCCAATTAGCTTGGAAGGAAAGAATTATTATCTCATTGTGCTAAACTCTCGGGTAAAAGTTGCAAGGGAGGCAATACATAAGACTAACCCAAATGTGATGTTCCACTGTGTCCATCTTGGGGAAGGATATTATATTGTGAATCCCACTAAGATTTTAGAAACTGCATTGGGAACTCTACCTCTCCCTCGTCCCAATGGAATATTACATGCTCTAGAATATGCTTTACGGAGATTCATTCCTTGGCATAAGGATAACATTGAGCTATGTGATTAGTGATTCTAGTTAGTTGTTGTCGAGATGATAGAAGTACCATGTACTCTCTTTCTGTACCTGTTGATATATTAATAAAGATATGATGGTCCCTTTTCTATACATTGGTATGTGTGAAACTTATGAAGTACTGTCTCTTTTGGTGATACTGGTACTTGCTTGAACACATAGAGATTCTCACATATTTTCAAGTGTAACATTATCGTAATCATCATACTACAATTGTGATTTAAATCACATCACAAATACAAATTTTCATACTTGGAATTTGTTTTGAATACATAAGGCACTAGTCTATTGAAGCCTTTATTTTGTTGGCTTACCCAAAGCATCTATTAAAGGCACTAGTTAATTCTTAGCATTTTTCAGTCCCCAAAACTTAGATTTTTAAGGCATATGAGATCAGTAATGGATTATATGTATTATAATAACTCTTTAATTAACCATGTGTATCAGAAAAAGGAACTTGGTAAAAAATATGTATTGCGGGTGCATGGGAATAAATCATATAGAGTGTGAATTTTTAAAAAAGTTCAATACAATGTCTAAAGATATATTATATAGCCATGAATAACCTGAAATATATAATAATTAATAACTATTCCAAGCTTTACATAGGAAATACAAATAGTGTAGCAAATGTATGTGGTGCAAAGGATTGGTGGAAGGTTGAGTATAACCTTGTTTTTTAAATATACTCATTTTTTTGTATGTAAGAGACCATTATATTATATCAAAACAAATAGGATACATAGTTATGGTGGAGGCCGGTGGCCCTCCCTAGGTCACGATAAAAAATGCAATAATAACTAAACATTCCATTATTTCCTAGGTTCTTAAGCTTACAAAATTTGCCGTCTGTGTTTAGATCCCTCAGTTACACTCGAACATTTATTACAAGATTGATACAAAAATAGATAATAGATATCATAATCTTGCAGATCTAGAAACTTCTTCGAACCAATAGGTTGGCATTCCCAATTTGGTCTTCAAACCATTTCATTATCAATTAAGATAAAAAAAATGAGTCTCTATCCTTTAAACATGTGGGTTTATACATGCATCCACTTACAATAATAGTTGCATGCATGCTTTGTCTTCATACCCCCTTCAAAATGGAAAAATTCCTAATGACAAATTTATCAAGTTGCAGCTAAGTTCATAAGAGCTGCAACTAATTTAATAGGAACACAATGTTACAAGAAAAAGGATAAAAAAGGGTATAGAATACTACAAAAAGTAAGGCAAAATGGTGTCAATTATAACACCCAACATATTCCTCCAAATGAAGCCATTGTAGGTCCCTTCGGCAACAAACTAACTGGATGAATTCACAGCCTAAGTTTCTTCTAGAGGTAAACAAAGGAAATCATATTTACTCCAATCCTGGGAAGGCCGCCCCTACTCTTCTCTATCCTTGAACACGAACTATGCAATCAGTTCTACCCAATATAATAAGTCATCCTCTTTCTCCACATTGGCCCAAGGGATTGGAAGCTGAAACCATGGCCCAATCCACTTTATTCGTACTGATTCCACACAGTCAAGGTATATGTGTATTCTATCTAATTCCTTGGAAAAAGAAAGAAGGGATAGAGGTTGCCTTCTTTCTTGTTCAAGTAACAAGTAAATATGTCTTCTTTTGAGGTAGAGTACAGTGTCTAGACTGTTTCAATCAATCCACTATTCACAGTGACAAATAATTGAATTCTGATTTATAGTGAAGGTTGAAACAAAGTTTGGTTTTTTCATAGCATCACTCTTTTCTTCATATAAATTCTTAGGGCATGGATCTGATCTGGTACTTAGTACTTCTACTCTTTCTTCATTCTTCAAGAAAGACAATGCCTTATTCCCTATGATTTGTTTTTTCATAAAAGAGGCAAAGGATATTAGCTACAGATCACCCACCGAAGGGTTTGGATCCCATTCATTTTTGTCGGTCATTACTAAGTCATGATGGTATAGTTCACATAGAAATTTCCTGTCATATTCATCACATGCCTTGTATAGAATCATAAACTGTTGTATGGTGTCGAAATAGCACATAGAATCTACAACTAGTGCTCTAATTTGCAAAGATATAAGTTGGCTTCTTAGATAAATTGCATAGACAGCTGAAGGGACTGAATAAGCCCTAATCATGTGGGATAGGTGGTAGAGATATTTCTTTTCTAATTTAAGTCTTTCAACTTCCTGATTTAACTTACTAATTTCTAACTCGGCCCATCAAATATTAATCTTGTCGGCCTTTTGTTTGGGTTCTGTTGCCTCTTGTTGCAACAACAACCTATCAACCGGATGTTGCAAAGAATGGATTTGATTTTGCCATGCTAGCATCTTCTTCTCTATATCTTCAAAATTCACATGTTCTCCTCCTTCTGAGGTATCTGCTACTACTGGGATCCCAGCTTCTTCTTGTAGGTTTGAAATTCGAGTTCTAACTTCTTGTTCCAAAGGCACCTTCTCAGTGATCATGTTCTCATCAAGTGAAGCAGATGAGAACATATTTCTCTCCTTGTCAATAGCATGCAATAACATATTCAATCCTTCTTTGTGTTGGAGTAATTTTCCAACAACACGTCATTTATTTGGAATTAACAGCCTAATTTACCACTTATGCTAAGTATTTTTACTGAAATATGTGCTTACATCATAAGCATATCATCATTTTCAGTCAATTGGGCCTCCTCCTTCATTCGGGGAGCTAACTAGGTCATCAATTTCAGTTAACTAGGACTCCTCCATCATTCAGGGAGCCAATTGGGGTGATTTGCATGATTAAAGTGCCCTACTGTAAGACCCCTCCTTTAGGGTCCCCTTGAACTGAACCTGAAACTTTAAAAACTTCATACAAACAAATTAGCCATCATAGTTATTGGAAAAATAAAATAAAAAGCGTGAATAACTTAACAAAAATAAGCAAAACTTTAACCTGTCAACTCGATCCGGTTGGTCCATTGTCGCCTTCGTCTTCCGTAGGATCCCTCCAGCAAAGCTCGTTTAACCGTAGGCGAAGCAATCGTTAGCTTCGCCACCCAACCATAGGCTCATGCTTTCAGTCGCATGGCCTCCCCCGAGCTTCGGGTCGTAGAGCTCACACAAGTATTTCAGAAATTCAGCTTGGGATTCCCTTCCCACCAGGATTTCTAAGCCAAACCCTTAGATAGCAGCAAGTCTTTGAGGCATTCGAAAATTACGACAATCATCCAAATTATGGGCCCCCTTACCCATTCCTTAAGCCTTCCTTATAAAGGGAAATCTCCTGCGACACATGTCGCTTCATGCATAATTAAATATTTTTAATAATTTATTTAATTAAAACACTCACCCATCCAAGTGTCAGTTTCTCTGGGAAGTGCACCTACATCCCTAAGTTTGCTCTAGTTTGTCCCCCAGATATTTTAATCAACTCCTAGCTTTTAGTTGACTGGGTGTCTAATCTATTTTGCTCCTAAATAGTAATTTCTATTATTTTAAATGCTCAACAAAATATAACTATTCATGTGCAAATGTCTTAGCTATTGTTATGCATTTGCTAAGTAATAATCTAGATTTATTCTCCTAAGTTTTTATGCAGTTTAATTCAACAATCAAACTCACTAGGATCTCGATGCCACACCGTTGGGCTCCTGGTTCCTTAATTTTAAATTCCCTGACATGGCACCACTCCGTCGGGTCCAATCATCCATGGTTTCCATTCCTTGGCATGGTACCGCATCGTTGGGTCCTTGCGTCCATTCTTTCCGTTGTCGACAGGGTACCGCATCGTTGGGCCCTTCTGCCACCATCTTTCCGTTTTGACTTGCGGGAACTCTTGTAGGGATTTTAGGAATCGTTACCATCCATCCTCCGTCTACATGCTATCTAGGGACTAATGGCGCTGAGGAGTGAGTCCGTTCTCACTGCGCGCCCCTCAACTCGTACGTGACCAGCTCCGTCGTGGCCCACCTCGTACGCCCTCACGCATTCCTCTTGAGCAAGCGGATCAATGCTTATCTGCTCATGCGTGGTATTCTTGTCGAAAGTCGACATCGTCGTCGCTTCCCCTGTGTGTGATTTACCCGTACTCTACGACCCTTCATGTTCCTTTGTGTGTCCGTTGGTGAACCGTCTCACTTGTTTCTACATACACTTCTCACAACAATTTATTAGTAGCACTATCCTCAATAATCATCATCTGATTTCTAAATCTAGTATTGTTAAACATTTATGGTTTATTCAAACTTCTAATCAAATATACATTTCGTCGACAAATACATAATCACCATACAGCTAGTCGTTAAGCATTATCCATCAACATAATTTTCCATAGTCATAACTAATCGTTTAACATATGCAATTATTCATTTACATTGACAGTTCAGATACACATACTCAAAAATAAGGCCAAAAGGTTATTAATTAATGTTTCAATTGGCCAGGTCACTCGACAGGTGCCCTCAATGTCTACAGTAGTCTAGGGGCACTACATACACCCCTACTTATTTAGAACTTCGTCCCGAAGTTCAGAATAAAGGAAGAAAAATATGACGCTTCTCAGTTGCATCCTCCCAATTCACAGAGCTAGGACTGTAACTGTCCTACTACACTTTGACTTGATCAATCAAGTATAATCATTTAGCAAGAACTAATCAAACAATTATACCACTCCAGACATATAATTTAATTGCTTAATTCATTTATCAATTATTGCCGTCATTCACATCTTCAGGTTTTCCTCAATCATTTAAGACATATCAAGGCTTAAGAGACCACTTTATCGAAGTTGTTCAGCCGGGTCACTCGACAGGTGCCCTTAAGGTCCACAGCCCTTTTTAGGGGCATTACATACAACTCCTCTTAAATAGAACTTCGTCTCGAAGTTCACTTTTGTTCTTGTACTTTTGACGTTAGACTTTATCTAAATTTCCATTCTCATCTTCTTGTCATTCTCTTCTATTTTTTTCCATCAATCATGGCTATAAGCACAAGTGGTTCTAGTCATTAGTTCCTATATAAATCAGAATGGTTCCAATACATCCTTAGGAGCTTAATCGTAACTTCACATAATATTAATTCAATAATCCTCAGTCCCAACCAGGTTTTCCATATATCTTATTCATTCACGAGGGTCTACGATGTTCAAAATTTTAACAAGCTATATTGCGTCATTGGCCACCTAATAATTTATTAACCTAACAAATCTAAGCAAGGTTTAAAATTTATGTGCTTATCCTTCCTTCAAAACAAGTCATTGTTTTAGCAAATCAGGAGAGACCCTCAAATAGTCCAAAAACTAAATCCCATAAGACTGCTTCCAAACCTCTAAATGTTTTTAATAATGTTGGTTCTCAATAAAAGAGGATTTGAGTCGTCGAAATTTAGTGACTTAGTCAAACATTTGAAATTTAACTCTTAGTCCTTTCTTCCGTAATATCATGTCCAGATCAATGAGGTTATCACATCCTTACTTCACTTCATCATTTATGTTGTCATAGGACCGCTTCATCGAACTAATCAATTCGCGCTACGTGTTTTCTTTACCTCATCAAGTTCCATTTCGAGGCTAGCTGTCTTTTCATCAAGGTTTGATCACGACCTAAGGTTAAATTCATTGAGTTCGGTTTATTATGCTAATTGTCTCCATACTTGTTTTACCAATATCATCTTCATTTTCCCCCTTGGTGTGGAATTTTCAAGTTGATTATCCTTCATTTACCGTTTTCATAGTCATGTCGAGTTTGTACTTATTCATTCTCTTTAACAACATTGTCATGCTAGAAAATTTAGTGGAATAAGGATTAGCTCTTCATGCTAAAAACATTGATATCTTATTTTCCAGTTTCTGTGTTCGTTTGACTCTCTTGATAGTCCGTTGAATTCTCGACATATAAATTTATGATATGTTAATCCTTTTTCCCCTATTTATCATAAGTCTTCACACTCCAAGTTAATATATCTATTATAGTGATATTGAATCAGTCTCCTTAAATCCAACAAGGTAATCGCTTGACATAACTTACCCACTTACACATTTTACTTGTGCAAGGTAGGTAAGTATGTTCAAGTATATATCTTAACTATCACTATAAATCTGATCTCACCGTAGAGTTTTCCTTCTTAAGGATCACACTCCACTGATAGTATGAATGACATCACAATATTATTTACAAAAGGACGACTATGTCTTAAAATTCTACGAACCTACCATTCTTTAGGTGAATTGTGGAATGTAAGCATGATTTATATTTTTATCTAATTCATATCCTTACACAAAGGCATTTATAAAATATAGTAATACATTAGTTTTTTATACTACTTCGTAAAAGAATTATGAGTTATAAATAAGACATTGACCCTTCCTCCACTTCTTGTTATCCCCTTTAATGAAACATGAAATATGACAATGCATTATCCTTTTACATAATTCATGTTATCACATAATGAAATATAAAATCACAATATCTTTCAACTAAATCTTATTACCACATTAATATATTATAAAATACAATCATACATTATCTTTTCAACCCATACCATGAAAGAATTACAACATATAAACAAGGAATTAGCCTTTCCTATGCTTCTATCTATCACATAAATGAAATACAAATTATAGTAATACTTTATATTCTCATCCACTTCATGTCATATCCTAAACAAAATATGAAGTAAAATATTAGAATATATCTCCACTAATTCTTATCCTCTCATAAATGTATTATAGAATATAATAATACATTATCTTTTCAGCCCATACTATAAAATATTTACGACATAAAAACAAGGAATTAGTCTTTCCTATGCTTCTATCTATCCAATAAATGAAATACCATTTATAGTAATGTTTTATATTCTCATCTAATTCATGTCATTATCTAAATAAAAGATGAGATAAAGTGTTAGAATGTCTTTCAACTTATTCGTTTCATCACATAAATGTATTATAAATTATAATGATACATTATTCTTTCAACTTATGCCTTAAAAGAATTTATGAATTAAGAACTCTACGCTAAATTTATGAATTAAGAACTCTACGCTATCTCTTCTATCTGTTCTATTTAATTAAATTTTAATATGAGGGTGCGCCTGGATCATAAAATTCGCTAAATTTGCATTTACTTACACTTCATCATATGCTCACATTAATTTCCACTCCACACGTCTATGTGTCACTAGGAAGAATGTATTCGTTATTCAGAATAGAATTATTGTTTGTATATAATATTCTACTCTAAACAGTTTAACTATATTACTCCCACAACAGAACCGAGTTTGCACTTGAAGAAGGATATATAAGAACCAATGTTCTCGTTTCAAGAGCGACACGTCTGAGGCGGTGGTCTCATAGATACCAACAGCAACTCTGTCGATAAGGAGAGGATCCAACTAATAGATACAATCTGTGAGGATTCCGTTCAACAGCCAATGAGGGAATTCGGCTTTCCACATTAATGCGTAACAGAGGTATTACTAAAATCTCTCAACACCATTCCGTTTTAGATGCCAATAATATGTATAATTTTGAATTGGAACAGATTAACAATAGCTATGCTTTCTTGTCGACTAATTCCATCTTTTTGAATTAACTTAATTAACTAGTGTAACCTATGTTGTTAGGCTCAACTGAAACATAACTGTCACACGTTTACATATCATCCATTGAACAATCAATTGCTTATCGCATCCTACAGATTATTCGGAATCGAATATAGGTATTGTTCAGTAAGTAGAAAAGTGAAGAGATTATTGCAATTACATAAATGTTTAACAAATGCTAGAGGATATTGAAAACCTAACTTTTAAAAAGTATAAAGCCAGAGATAAAATTTACGGGCACTCGAAATGTAGCAAGAATGGACTCTGACGGTCTTCTTCTAAATCATAATCATACATTATAAGCTATGCTATATCTAACCATGATAATTAGAAACTTTACATTTATAAAACTAATCTAAATATATAATGTTGAACCAATTTCACATTCCAAGTTATGCTATCCCATGCGTCTATGAATGGTAAAAAGAAAGGGAGCAGAGATAGGTGAGTCACCACCGATAATTGCTCAAGAGCCGGCTATTACCATCGGCAGACTTCAACAAAATATTAAATTAAAACTTAGATCTCAGTCGTTGGCTCGAAACCTAGATTTGGCAGTTGGACGCTTCCTGTTCTAAGGAGAAATTACATAAACATTAGTTAAGACAGCAAGCTTATTGCACACGGTTACATTTGGAAACACGCACTGTAATGTATTCATTCAAGACAGAGGGCACATGGGATGAGTGAATGCATGAATAAAATAGATACATCCATATCGGATCATACTCTCCAGTTTGGATTCAGGAGTTTTAGCAAAGTCGGTTTACCTTTATAAATTGATGATATAAAAGAAAAAGGTTCCAGATCAAACCTCACTTCCCAGATTGGATTCATGAATTGGTAGAGTCGAAAATTTATGATGAATTAAAAATCTAGATCGGATTCGAAATAGACAGAATCAAAGTTCGATGGTGAATTAAGAATCCATATCGGATTTGCAATTGGCATTGTCAAGTTCGATGGTAAATTAAAGATCCAGATCGGATTCCCAAGTGGCCAAGTCAAAATTTATGGTGAATTAAAAAAAAAATCCAATTCTAAATCTAGGTTCAACGCAGAGTGCTAAATCTAGGTTCAAACGCAGAGTACTAAATCGCAAATGGTAGAGTACCAAATCTAGGTTCATACCCAAGTCGATTTTCTCACAAAACAAAACTAGAAATGCTAACTGGAATGCACACAAAATCGTAAATAGACTTAAACCCAAATAAACTTTTGATACAATGATTCTGGAAATGCCACGATTTTTGGATCAACTCATTTTTAAAAGCAAATTTAATTCTTTTATGAGATTGGAAACGCCTAATTGAATTGCAAGTAAAATTTTGACTAAAAATAAACTCCCATCGGCTTTTGAAAAATGAATCTGGAGCGCTAATGGATGGATACGCAGAGATTGAGAAGGGCGGAGTCACAATAAATGATTTCGAAATCTGGCAACATCAAGAATTGGGGATTATACTCACAGAGAGTTTATGGATCGAAATAAAAACACGCAAGGTCTGAGGTCGCCATTCGAAATGGATGGCAGGGGATAAAATAAATAAACTACCAATTACATTGTAATCTATGGAAGACGCCACAGGAAGACGCACAACATTGTGTTTTTCACACAGAGATACTACGACTCTTTTTTTTTTTTTTTTGAATTTGAAAGTGCCAAGAATGGATCTGCGCGCAGCTTAAATGATGAAGACGCCACAGCATTGGGTTTTCACACAGAGAGAGGTTAAATACGAAACGTTTGTAAATTCTGGGATTGCCCAAGAAATGGGTCCATGCAGCTTTGAAATGACAATTACAATCGAATTACAAATTCTGAAACGCCCAAATACTGGATTCACCAAAGATAGGTTAAATACAAATCGTTGTAAACTCTGGAGATGCCCAAGAAATGGATCTCCCTTAGCTTTAAATGAGCAATTTATAAATCAAGTTTTGAGATCTGGAACGCCAATTAAAAATGGGATCAACTCAGAGTTTAAAGATCATTTTGTAATTCAATTCAATGGATCTGGAAACATCAGTAAAAATGGAGTCAACACAGACTTAAGGATCAATTTGTATATCCAATATTTAGATCGGGAAACGTTAATTAGAAATGGGATCAACGCAGAGATGTAGGTCAAGGATGAGGTCCAAACACAGATCTACGATTTGGTGAGTTAGGGCTCAGGCGATTAGTGAAGAATGTAATAGTATGGATCTAAATTTGTACAAGCTGGGTCTAAAATTCGCGGATCTCTGCCGAGAGTGGATCAACAAGGTTCTTTACACAGAGCATAATTATGATTGACAGTCTTTAACAATAATAGGAAGGCAATACATAATCGTGTAATCGGAAGGTAAAAGAATAGTTCTGGAAATACCATACTCATGATTTCATGATCCACATAGCGACTTCGCCATTGTAATTTAATTACGCAGAAATAACAGGATCGATTGTCCACAACGAATTTCACCATTTGAGATTTAAATACACAGAGATATCAAGTAGATAACTCACACGGCGAGTCCTCCAGTCCTCCATTGCATTTGATTATATAGGAATAACAAGATCAGTAACTACATAATGATTCCACTACTGAGATTTACATACACAAAGATCTATAAAAAAAAAATTATTTAAGCGCACAGCTGTTCAATCGTGAACCCTCACAGAGCCTTAACATTCAAATTTAATTGCACAAGAATTTCTAAATGGATCAGCAATCTCACATTGGATTTCTATTGAACAGACATTCAAATCGGCAGTCATATACAAAGATCTTTCACGTTTTACTTGTACAGGATCTATACATATGTAAGAATTTGAAACAGGGTTGAAATCTATTAATCAGACATTCAAAACTGAAGCACACAGTAAGGATATTCCAATCTGGGCATTTTTCAACTGTCGATGGAGTCGAGGGAAAGAATTTCCACGATTGGGGAAATTTTATCAACACAGAGTTTAGATATCTTGGGAACAGAGTAAGGGCATTCCGATCTGGGCATTTAGTCAACACAGAGATATAAAAATAAAAATAATAAAAAAATTGATAATCCATACAGTGATTTCACCAAATTTTATCTTTTTTCTTTTTTTGAAAATAAATCTAAGTTATCAATCTCAAATACTGAAGAATAATATTGGAAGAACCTTGAACCTGATTTGGTTGTCGTGTTGAGATGGGGTAAATCTTTGTAGTTGCGGTTGATTTGGTTGTTCGGTCGATCCAACTTGACGAAGACAACCCCTATTAGAAAAATGAGTCCGGTTCCCTCAAGGCTCGACCGGCTCTGATACCAAATGTAAGACCCCTCCTTTAGGGTCCCCTTGAACTGAACCTGAAACTTTAAAAACTTCATACAAACAAATTAGCCATCATAGTTATTGGAAAAATAAAATAAAAAGCGTGAATAACTTAACAAAAATAAGCAAAACTTTAACCTGTCAACTCGATCCGGTTGGTCCATTGTCGCCTTCATCTTCCGTAGGATCCCTCCAGCAAAGCTCGTTTAACCGTAGGCGAAGCAATCGTTAGCTTCGCCACCCAACCATAGGCTCATGCTTTCAGTCGCATGGCCTCCCCCGAGCTTCGGGTCGTAGAGCTCACACAAGTATTTCAGAAATTCAGCTTGGGATTCCCTTCCCACCAGGATTTCTAAGCCAAACCCTTAGATAGCAGCAAGTCTTTGAGGCATTCGAAAATTACGACAATCATCCAAATTATGGGCCCCCTTACCCATTCCTTAAGCCTTCCTTATAAAGGGAAATCTCCTGCGACACATGTCGCTTCATGCATAATTAAATATTTTTAATAATTTATTTAATTAAAACACTCACCCATCCAAGTGTCAGTTTCTCTGGGAAGTGCACCTACATCCCTAAGTTTGCTCTAGTTTGTCCCCCAGATATTTTAATCAACTCCTAGCTTTTAGTTGACTGGGTGTCTAATCTATTTTGCTCCTAAATAGTAATTTCTATTATTTTAAATGCTCAACAAAATATAACTATTCATGTGCAAATGTCTTAGCTATTGTTATGCATTTGCTAAGTAATAATCTAGATTTATTCTCCTAAGTTTTTATGCAGTTTAATTCAACAATCAAACTCACTAGGATCTCGATGCCACACCGTTGGGCTCCTGGTTCCTTAATTTTAAATTCCCTGACATGGCACCACTCCGTCGGGTCCAATCATCCATGGTTTCCATTCCTTGGCATGGTACCGCATCGTTGGGTCCTTGCGTCCATTCTTTCCGTTGTCGACAGGGTACCGCATCGTTGGGCCCTTCTGCCACCATCTTTCCGTTTTGACTTGCGGGAACTCTTGTAGGGATTTTAGGAATCGTTACCATCCATCCTCCGTCTACATGCTATCTAGGGACTAATGGCGCTGAGGAGTGAGTCCGTTCTCACTGCGCGCCCCTCAACTCGTACGTGACCAGCTCCGTCGTGGCCCACCTCGTACGCCCTCACGCATTCCTCTTGAGCAAGTGGATCAATGCTTATCTGCTCATGCGTGGTATTCTTGTCGAAAGTCGACATCGTCGTCGCTTCCCCTGTGTGTGATTTACCCGTACTCTACGACCCTTCATGTTCCTTTGTGTGTCCGTTGGTGAACCGTCTCACTTGTTTCTACATACACTTCTCACAACAATTTATTAGTAGCACTATCCTCAATAATCATCATCTGATTTCTAAATCTAGTATTGTTAAACATTTATGGTTTATTCAAACTTCTAATCAAATATACATTTCGTCGACAAATACATAATCACCATACAGCTAGTCGTTAAGCATTATCCATCAACATAATTTTCCATAGTCATAACTAATCGTTTAACATATGCAATTATTCATTTACATTGACAGTTCAGATACACATACTCAAAAATAAGGCCAAAAGGTTATTAATTAATGTTTCAATTGGCCAGGTCACTCGACAGGTGCCCTCAATGTCTACAGTAGTCTAGGGGCACTACACCTACTCAATCAAACTGGGTGTATTTCACCTCATAATCAGCTAACTGAATTTAGAAAGGTGCCCTCCTACTCAGTTGGAACTAATTTGGTGTAATTTCACCTAAAAACAGTTAACTGAAGTAAAAAAGGCCCCCTCCCCTAATTTTGGGCAATCAATTGAGTTCTAGACTCAGTTAGACTCAGTTTGACAGTTTCAAAGTCTTTTAGAGTCAATTACATGGTAGTTAAGTGGTTAACTGACGTGTTGAGTGGTGTTAATTGACTAGTAAGCCACTCTCATACATTCAATTCGAATGACCTCTCTAGGATTCGAATTGCTGGGTTATTATTTCCATTGTCACACATTGTAATCTGTCTACTGAGTTAATGATAATGCATGAATGCTACAAACCTTTTGCATCAGTGTTTTGACACACAATTTTCCACATGCATCTCTAGTAACTGTTGTTCTTATTTTCTAGATCTGTTGTGGTTGAATTTTACAGGGTATCAGAGCCATGGCAGGACAAGGAAACTCTTCTACAGAGTTTTTTTAGATGTATATTGAGCGATTTTGCTCAAAATTATTCCAACATTGTACGAGAAGAAGAAATTTTTCCACATAAATCCTGGATAATTGTGCATCTAGTTTATCAAGCTTTCTTGATAGGCCAAGCTAGGTGTGATGCAACTTGAAAAGTGCAGTTTGCTGACCTAAAATTTGTTTGTTTGTTTTTTATTGCAGGTTTCTCAAAGCCTCCTATTGCATTCGCTATAGCTAAGTTGGAAACTTCTTCATACCATCTTCTTACTCCTTTCAACTATCATTAGTGGAAGGATGATATAGAGATAGTATTGCGCTCCAAAGGACTCTACAGAGTTACTATGGGCACAAAACCAGAGCCTAATGCAAATATAGAGAAGTCCAAGTTCTTCAATAAGCTTGATGAAGCTTATAGTTTCTTATGTCTCAATATTTTGAAGACCTTCTTTTCCATCTCAACAGATTGAAGACTCTGAAAAAAGAATGGGAACAAATTGCCACACTCTTCGGCAAGCAAGATGATATGAGGGCTTATCAGTTAGAGAATGAGTTGATATTCCCTAAATCCTGAAAATTTTGAAACCATCAATGAGTTTTTCACCAATTTCAAGCATTTGGTGCTTCATTTGAAGCAATGTGGTGTCGAGAAGAAGGACAATCAGTTGATCTTTTCAATCCTTTCAAAACTAGGAGCATATTATTAAGTGTTTGTCTCTACCTTTCCTTCGGGAAAAATGACCATTCCAAATTAGAAGATGCCGTCCTTGAATGGATTCATTGAGTCCTTAACCAAAGAGAATGACAAGCTTGTTGATATAGGGTCCATGAGATCCTCCAAGGATCAAGCCTTGTTTGCTGGAGGACCCAAGGCTACGAATTTTAAAGGAAAGAAAAATAAGAAGGAGAAGACCAATTTTGATCATCCTAAGCAGAAGGAGAAGACCAGGCAGTCAGATGAGACCGCAGGCTCAAGAAAAGACAAGCAAAAGGGAAAGGAGAAGACAAAGTGTTCTTACTGTGGAAGGGGATTTCATCCTCAAAGCTCATGCATGAAGAAGACTATTGATCAGATGACCCTTCTCTTGGAGAAGAAAAATATCACTCTTCCAGATGGTGCAAGGAAGAAGGAAAATGGAGACTGAAACTATCATCAAGAAAGAGTTCATGCGCTCATGGCAAGTGTTTCAAATTCAACAGCTCTTCTCATAGATTCGGGAGCTTCGAAACACATGGTTTCAAGAAAAGACTCTTTCTAATCATTGGACTCATACAGATGCATATCCATCCACATGGGATATGTTTCACAAATTTCATCGAAAGGAAAATGTACAATTCACTTAGAACATGGCAGTTTTCAAGATGTTATGTATGTCCCTTCTCTAGATTCGAACCTGATTTATGTGTACCAAATGACACATACTGGTTTTCCCAAGAAGGTTGTATTCATTCCTAATGATGTTGAAATTCCTAATATTAGCACTATAAAACTCATTGCAACAGGCAAGGAAAATCATGCTGCAAAAACATATGAGTTTTCCCAATTTTTGTCATATTCAAAGCCAAGTGCCCTTTTGACTCATGGAAATGAGGTTAGTCGGCTATGGCATGAGAGGTTTGGACACCTTAATTACAAGTATTTGCAGTTTATACAAAATAATTCCATGGTTGAAGGCCTTCCGAACATTAAATCCTCAAAAGGGATATGCAAGGGTTGCATCATTGGCAATCATCTTGAGCACAAGTTTGATCAAGGCAAAGCTAGCAGGGCTTCTTGTATTTCAGGGATGATTCACAATTATATCAGTGTTCCATTACCAATTGCTCCATGAATGGATCAAGGTATGTTATCACATTCATTGATGACTTTTCCAAGTTCACATGGGTCTACATTCTCAAGAACAAATTGGAAGTGTTTGAAAGGTTCAAGAATTTCAAGGCCCTCTTGTTGAGACTACCACTAGGAGCAAGATAAAAGATATTAGATCTGATAATGGTGGAGAATATATCAAAACTGAGCTACTTCCTTTTTGTCTGGAAAATGGAATCCAAATCTAGCACACCGTCCACTATATACACCTCAACAGAATGGTGTAGCGGAGAGGAAAAATCGAGCATTGAAAGAGATGGCTACTTGTATGCTTGAGTTGAAATGTTTGGATTCAAATATTTGGGATGAGGCCATGAATTTTTATGCATACATTCATAACAAATTTCCACACTCATCCGTCAAAGGTCAAACTCCTTTCAAATCCTACACTGGTGACAAGCCTGATGTCTCACATCTCAGTGTTTTCGGGTCCACTGCATGGGCTAGAATTCTATTTGAGAAGAGAAGATATTTGGAACCACAAAGTACTGAGTGCATCCTCATTGGATATGCTAAAGCATCCAAAGGATACAAACTCATGGATATCATATCCAAAAGAATATTCATCGAGAGAAGTGTCCAATTTGAAGAACTGCTCCATGATCTACAACTAGTGGAGGAAGAAACTGCCAAATTGCTTCCTCTTCCGGAAGAAGATTCCAGAGATGATACTGAAAGTTTATGTTCTAATATTTCTGATATTGTGTCTGATATTAATGAAAATTAAGAATTAGGTTCGGATTCAAATCCAGATGAGCCCCCTCAGTTTCCAAAGTGGGCAGAAAAGACTCTCACATCTGTCGATTCTAACATTGGAAATCCTTCTGATCCAAGAAGAACCCGAGCAGATTTTGAAAGAGAAGGTATGGCTCTTTCATATGCTGATCCATTTCTATCCAAAAAGTGTTTTTGATGGTTGGGTTAGATCCAAAATCATACTATCATTCCCACCGAGACCCGATATGGAAAACCGCGATGGATGAAGAGTACAATTCTCTTAAGAAAAATGCAACATGGCAGCTAGTTTCACTTCCACCTGGGAGGAAATTGGTTCAATGAAAATGGGCCTACCGAAACAAGGTTGTTGCTGATGGTTCATCCTTCAAATACAAAGGAAGTTTGGTGGAAAAAGGTTTCTCACAAGTCCAAGGTGTGGACTACACATAAAAGTTTGCACCGGTTGCAAAAATGGACTCAATCCAGTTAGTTTTGGAAATTTCTGCATCCGAGCATTGGGAGGTGCACCACATGAATGTGAAGAGTGATTTTCTTAATGGGGATATTCAGGAAGAGATATACATGAAGCAGCCCGAAGGTTACATATCATATCTGACACTTGTTTGCAGATTAAGGAAATTTTTTTATGGTTTAAAATAGGCCCCAAGAGCATGGTATGCAAAGATGGATTCCTTTCTTCTCTCGCAAAACTTTGTGAGATGAAAATAAGATCTGAATGTATATATAAAGAAACATGAAGTTAATTTGCTGATCATTGTACTTTATGTTGATGACCTATTGATTATAGGAAGCAGTCTTTCTTCGATCGGCACAATAAAAAACGATTTACACCAACCATTTGATATGAGTGATTTAGGCCTACTAAAGTAGCTGAAGCAGTTTCTTGGTCTCGATATCTCTCATAGTTTTGATGGGATCATGATTTATCAATCAGAATATGCTTTGGACCTTCTAAAGAAGTTCAATATGGAAGAATGTAAAGCTCCACCATTCCCATTCCTCTCAGGAATCCGTCTTGAGGATGGTGATTCTACACCGTTGGTGGATTCTACACTTTAACGAAAATTGATTAGAATTATTTTGTATTTGACACACTCTAGGCCAGATATTTCTTATGCCGTGAGTGTTGTGTTAAGGTACATGTAACATCCCCATGAGATTCACTGGAACGAATCCAAAAGGATCTTGAATTATGTGTAGGGCACGAGACATTTTGGCATTCACTATGTTGCAGATTATGATCTTATCTTGGTTGGATTCACTGATTCAGATTGGGAGGGTGATAGCATTGATTGAAATTCCACTTCCAGATATGTTTTCATGATTGGATCAGGGCCCATTTGTTGTTTAATAAAAAATTAGGCAGCCATTTCCTTATCTTCAGCAGAGGAAAAGTAGCGAGGAGCAGTCAATGCTTGCATTCAAACAGTTTGGTTGCAGGGTATTCTAGTTGAGTTTGATATTGGTAGCAGCACTTCTACTGTCATTTTTTGTGACAATAAGACTGCTATCAAGATTTTGACATATATGGTTTCGAGACAGAGGACCAAGCATATCAATATCCACATGCACTACATCCGAGAGCTTGTGTGTGACCGGACCATTTTGAAAAATCTGAATTTAAATATGCATTTTATCAATATTTTGATGGTTGAAATGGATTCAACACCCTCAAAAACCCCTAGGGCACCAAAAATTCTAGAATTCGGCAGTAGTAACTTGGATTTTAAAACTTAAATTATGACTTAATTATTTTCAAAATTGTACTCGAAAAATTCTTCTATTCCGGCTCAAATGCTAATTATTCTAGTATGATTAGAGTACGAATTCGAATACCATTAGAATACGATATAGAACAAATAAATAAAGAAAAAATCAAATACAACTAAAATATGAGAGTAGCCATCTTATAAATACAAAAGCATGCATTTTTAATTTTAAAAAAACTTATATATTTATTATTCATTGATAACAACTTGGAATCTATGTCAAATTTGAAACATAGCATATGATATCAAATAACAATATTTAGGATGTCTTCATCAACATTTAGAATTTGAAAGAAAATATATAAATAAAAAAACAACAAATACTGAATAGTAAAGTCTACTCTGGTCTTCACTTTAACATTGTTATGACATTGTTATTTTTTTAAATCTATCTCAATTTTTAATGAAAATGAAGTAACCTCAATTCTTAAACTTTTAAAATGACACACTATATTAAAAAAAAATATAAAACTTTAAATGATAGTACACAAAAAAAAGCTTTAAATGATAGTAAATAAAAAAGATGGTAATTAACTACATAAATTAATTAAAAATGACAGATTCATATTGATTATTCTGTATATTCATAAGACTTATAATAATGTAGTAGAAATTAATTAAAAATTAAGATTTTTTTTTTTTAAATGAGTGTTGAATTGACCATAATAGAATTTGGTGAAGGGTTTTTTGAATGTATAGTATCTTACTACACTAAATATTAGCGTTATTATAATCATGGCTCGAATTTCGATACAAAAAAGTATTAATAGTGTCACATCTTGTTGTTATGATAGATTGTAATGTTTCATATTTAATTTATATAATGTTTCATTGTTCAAAATCCATTTCCATAATAAAAATAGATTCATATCCTTAAATACTTTTATCACATTTTAATTATTTATTAATCAAGGTAACCATTCAAAAAGAAATACGTATCTTTAAATCAAAATCATAAATCACTGCAATTTATTAAACTATCTAAATATACATGATAAGTCAATAAAAATTTATGGTAATCCACATCTTTATCTTTACATCCACCACATTAAATAGAATGCTCCTCAATCTTAAATGCATAGTAAAAACCATTGTAAAATTTTTAAACTCTAAACTCTCGGGAACAATATTGAACCTGCTGTAGGCCATTTAATACAGCTGTAGCAGACCTCTTGATGATTAGATCTCAAATTACTTGAGATCCAACAATCAAGAGGCCTACTGCAAAATACATATTGTTTGCCCTAAACTCTTACCCTTACACTAGCCAAAACATTTAAATATTGACACCATTGCAGCCATAAAATTAGTGCAACATGTCAGACTGCCTGAAACTACATGATAACGACATAATCTATGAATGTAAATGCTGCTTCCTAATCCCGCCGCCATCCTCTTTTGCAATATTCATCGATATCCTCAACCACACACTTAACCAACGCCGCTTCGTATTTGCACGAACGTTGATCGATGAAACAAACAAAGAGAGAGCCTAACCCTATTTTAATAATTAACTCGCGATATCTGTCCTCACAAAGCAATTTTCCAATTTTAAAACGGCAATCACACAAACAACTTTCCATTTTTTAAAATAGCAATCAAACAAAAAGCTATGGAAGAGAGAGAGAATAATATAGTGGACCACCAACCCATTTGTGTCGTCCAGTGTCCAACCTGAGAGATTAGACACTTTGAACATAGCGGTTTTCCATCTTTCAATTTCTTTTGCTGTCTGAATTCCGCTGCTCTGATGGTGCTGGAATGCCTGGGCGAATGGGCTTCTAGATCGCTCGGGGTGATGCACATGCAAAGGAGCCACATTGTAAAACAGAGGGATGGCCATACCGTGAACCTATGTTGCAATTAAGATCCGAATGTATATATAAAGAAACATGAAGGTAATTTGCTGATCATTGTACTTTATGTTGATGACCTATTGATTATAGGAAGCAGTCTTTCTTCGATCGGCACAATAAAAAACGCTTTACACCAAGCATTTGATATGAGTGATTTAGGCCTGCTGAAGTAGCTGAAGCAGTTTCTTGGTCTCAATATCACTCATAATTTTGATGGGATCATGATTTATCAATCAAAATATGCTTTGGACCTTCTAAAGAAGTTCAATATGGAAGAATGTAAAGCTGCACCATTCCCATTCCTCTCAGGAATCCGTCTTGAGGATGGTGATTCTACACCGTTGGTGGATTCTACACTTTAACGACAATTGATTGGAATTATTTTGTATCTGACACACTCTAGGCCAGATATTTCTTATGTCGTGAGTGTTGTGTTAAGGTACATGTAACATCCCCGCGAGCTTCAATGGAAGGAATGCAAAAGGATCTTGAATTATGTGGAGGGAACGAGACATTTTGGCATTCACATGTTGCAGATTCTGATCTTATCTTGGTTGGATTCATTGATTCAGATTGGGAGGGTGATAGCATTGATCGAAATTCCACTTCTGGATATGTTTTCATGATTGGATCAGGGCCTATTTGTTGTTTAATAAAAAAGTAGGTAGCCATTTCCTTATCTTCAGTAGAGGCAAAGTAGCGAGGAGCAGTCAATGCTTGCATTCAGACAGTTTGGTTGCAGGGTATTCTAGTTGAGTTTGATATTGGTAGCACCACTTCTACTGTCATTTTTTGTGACTATCAGACTGCTAACAAGATCTCGACAGATATGGATTGGAGACAGAGGACCAAGCATATCAATATCCACATGCACTACATCCGAGAGCTTGTGCGTGACTGGACCATTTTGAAAAATCTGGATATAGCTATGCATTTTATCAATATTTTGATGGTTGAAATGGATTCAACACCCTCAAAAACCCCTGGGGCACCCAAAATTCTAAAATTCGGCAGTAGTAACTTGGATTTTAAAACGTAAATTACGATTTAATTTTTTTCAAAATTGTACTGGAAAAATTCTTCTATTCCGGCTCAAATGCTAATTATTTTAGCAAGATTAGAGTATGAATTCGAATACCATTAGAATACGATATGCAACAAATAAATAAAGAAAAAATCAAATAGAACTAAAATATGAGAGTAGCCATCTTATAAATACAAAAGCATGCATTTTTAATTTTAAAAAAACTTATATATTTATTATTCATTGATAACAACTTGGAATCTATGTCAAATTTGAAACATAGCATATGATATCAAATAACAATATTTAGGATGTCTTCATCAACATTTAGGATTTGAAAGAAAATATATAAATAAAAAAACAACAAATACTGATTAGTAAAGTCTACTCTGGTCTTCACTTTAACATTGTTATGACATTGTTATTTTTTTGAAATCTATCTCAATTTTTAATGAAAATGAAGTAACCTCAATTCTTAACCTTTTCAAATGACACACTATATTAAAAAAATATAAAACTTTAAATGATAGTACACAAAAAAAGCTGTAAATGATAGTACATAAAAAAGATGGTAATTAATTACATAAATTAATTAAAAATGACAGATTCATATTGATTATTCAGTATATTCATAAGACTTATAATAATGTAGTAGAAATTAATTAAAAATTAAGATTTTTTTTTTAAAATGAGTGTTGAATTGACCATAATACAATTTGGTGAAGGGTTTTTTGAATGTATAGTATCTTACTACACTAAATATTAGCGTTATTATAATCATGGCTCGAATTTCGATACAAAAAAGTATTAATAGTGTCACATCTTGTTGTTATGATAGATTGTAATGTTTCATATTTAATTTATATAATGTTTCATTGTTCAAAATCCATTTCCATAATAAAAATAGATTCATATCCTTAAATACTTTTATCACATTTTAATTATTTATTAATCAAGGTAACCATTCAAAAAGAAATACGTATCTTTAAATTAAAATCATAAATCACTGCAATTTATTAAACTATCTAAATATACATGATAAGTCAATAAAAATTTAAGGTAATCCACATCTTTATCTTTACATCCACCACATTAAATAGAATGCTCCTCAATCTTAAATGCATAATAAAAACCATTGTAAAATCTCTAAACTCTAAACTCTCGGGAATAATATTCAACCTGCTGTAGGCCATTTAATACAGCTGTAGCAGACTTGTTGATGATTAGATCTCAAACTACTTGAGATGCAACAATCAAGAGGCCTACTGCAAACTAAATATTGTTTGCCCTAAACTCTTACCCTTACACTAGCCAAAACCTTTAAATATTGACACCATTGCAGCCATAAAATCAGTGGAACATGTCAGACTGCCTGAAACTACATGATAACGACATAATCTATGAATGTAAATGCTGCTTCCTAATCCCGCCGCCATCCTCTTTTGCAATATTCATCGATATCCTCAACCACACGCTTAACCAATGCCGCTTCGTATTTGCACGAACGTTGATCGATGAAACAAACAAAGAGAGAGCCTAACCCTATTTTAATAATTAACTCGCAATATCTGTCCTCACAAAGCAATTTTCCAATTTTAAAATGGCAATCACACAAACAAATTTCCATTTTTTAAAACAACAATCAAACAAAAGGCTGTGGAAGAGAGAGAGAATAATATAGTGGACCACCAACCCATTTGTGTCGTCCAGTGTCTAGCCTGAGAGATTAGACAGTTTGAACATAACGGCTTTCCATCTTTCAATTTCTTCTGCTGTGTGAATTTCGCTACTCTGATGGTGCTAGAATGCTTGGGCGAATGGGCTTCCAGATTGCTCGGGGTGATGCACATGCGAAGGAGCCACATTGTAAAACAGAGGGATGGCCATACCGTGAACCTGTGTTGCAATTAAGATCCGAATGTATATATAAAGAAACATGAAGGTAATTTGTTGATCATTGTACTTTATGTTGATGACCTATTGATTATAGGAAGCAGTCTTTCTTCTATCGGCACAATAAAAAACGCTTTACACCAAGCATTTGATATGAGTGATTTAGGCCTGCTGAAGTAGCTGAAGTAGTTTCTTGGTCTCAATATCACTCATAATTTTGATGGGATCATGATTTATCAATCAAAATATACTTTGGACCTTCTAAAGAAGTTCAATATGGAAGAATGTAAAGCTGCACCATTCCCATTCCTCTCAGGAATCCGTCTTGAGGATGGTGATTCTACACCGTTGGTGGATTCTACACTTTAACGACAATTGATTGGAATTATTTTGTATCTGACACACTCTAGGCCAGATATTTCTTATGCCGTGAGTGTTGTGTTAAGGTACATGTAACATCCCCACGAGCTTCACTGGAAGGAATGCAAAAGGATCTTGAATTATGTGGAGGGAACGAGACATTTTGGCATTCACTATGTTGCAGATTCTGATCTTATCTTGGTTGGATTCATTGATTCAGATTGGGAGAGTGATAGCATTGATCGAAATTCCACCTCCGGATATGTTTTCATGATTGGATCAGGGCCTATTTGTTGTTTAATAAAAAAGTAGGTAGCCATTTCCTTATCTTCAGTAGAGGCAAAGTAGCGAGGAGCAGTCAATGCTTGCATTCAGACAGTTTGGTTGCAGCGTATTCTAGTTGAGTTTGATATTGGTAGCACCACTTCTACTGTCATTTTTTGTGACAATCAAACTGCTAACAAGATCTCGACAGATATGGTTTGGAGATAGAGGACCAAGCATATCAATATCGACATGCACTACATCCGAGAGCTTGTGCGTGACTGGACCATTTTGAAAAATCTGAATTTAGCTATGCATTTTATCAATATTTTGATGGTTGAAATGGATTCAACACCCTCAAAAACCCCTAGGGCACCCAAAATTCTAGAATTCGGCAGTAGTAACTTGGATTTTAAAACTTAAATTATGATTTAATTTTTTTCAAAATTGTACTCGAAAAATTCTTCTATTCTGGCTCAAATGCTAATTATTTTAGCAAGATTAGAGTATGAATTCGAATACCATTAGAATACGATATGCAACAAATAAATAAAGAAAAAATCAAATACAACTAAAATATGAGAATAGCCATCTTATAAATACAAAAGCATGCATTTTTAATTTTAAAAGAACTTATATATTTATTATTCATTGATAACAACTTGGAATCTATGTCAAATTTGAAACATAGCATATGATATCAAATAACAATATTTAGGATGTCTTCATCAACATTTAGGATTTGAAAGAAAATATATAAATAAAAAAACAACAAATACTAATTAGTAAAGTCTACTCTCGTCTTCACTTTAACATTGTTATGACATTGTTATTTTTTTGAAATCTATCTGAATTTTTAATGAAAATGAAGTAACCTCAATTCTTAACCTTTTAAAATAACACACTATATTAAAAAAATATAAAACTTTAAATGATAGTACACAAAAAAAGCTTTAAATGATAGTACATAAAAAAGATGGTAATTAATTACATAAATTAATTAAAAATGACAGATTCATATTGATTATTCAGTATATTCATAAGACTTATAATAATGTAGTAGAAATTAATTAAAAATTAAGATTATTTTTTTTTTAAATGAGTGTTGAATTGACCATAATAGAATTTGGTGAAGGGTTTTTTGAATGTATAGTATCTTACTACACTAAATATTAGCGTTATTATAATCATGGCTCGAATTTCGATACAAAAAAGTATTAATAGTGTCACATCTTGTTGTTATGATAGATTGTAATGTTTCATATTTAATTTATGTAATGTTTCATTGTTCAAAATCCATTTCCATAATAAAAATAGATTCATATCCTTAAATACTTTTATCACATTTTAATTATTTGTTAATCAAGGTAACCATTCAAAAAGAAATACGTATCTTTAAATCAAAATCATAAATCACTGCAATTCATTAAACTATCTAAATATACATGATAAGTCAATAAAAATTTATGGTAATCCACATCTTTATCTTTACATGCACCACATTAAATAGAATGCTCCTCAATCTTAAATGCATAATAAAAACCATTGTAAAATCTCTAAAATCTAAACTCTCGGGAACAATATTCAACCTGTTGTAGGCCATTTAATACAGCTGTAGCAGACTTGTTGATGATTAGATCTCAAACTACTTGAGATCCAACAATCAAGAGGCCTACTGCAAACTAAATATTGTTTGCCCTAAACTCTTACCCTTACACTAGCCAAAACCTTTAAATATTGACACCATTGCAGCCATAAAATCAGTGCAACATGTCATACTGCCTGAAACTATATGATATCGACATAGTCTATGAATGTAAATGTTGCTTCCTAATCCCGCGGCCAGCCTCTTTTGCAATATTCATCGATATCCTCAACCACACGCTTAACCAACGCCGCTTCGTATTTGCACGAACGTTGATCAATGAAACAAACAAAGAGAGAGCCTAACCCTATTTTAATAATTAACTTGCGATATCTGTCCTCACAAAGAAGTTTTCGAATTTTAAAACGGCAATCACACAAACAGCTTTCCATTTTTTAAAATAGCAATCAAACAAAAGGCTGTGGAAGAGAGAGAGAATAATATAGTGGACCACCAACCCATTTGTGTCGTCCAGTGTCTAGCCTAAGAGATTAGACACTTTGAAAATAGCGGCTTTCCATCTTTCAATTTCTTTTGCTATGTGAATTCCGCTGCTCTGATGGTGCTGGAATGCCTGGGCGAATGGGCTTCCAGATCGCTCAGGGTGACGCACATGCGAAGGAGCCACATTGTAAAACAGAGGGATGGCCATACCGTGAACCTGTGTTGCAATTAAGATCCGAATGTATATATAAAGAAACATGAAGGTAATTTGTTGATAATTGTACTTTATGTTGATGACCTATTGATTATAGGAAGCAGTCTTTCTTCGATTGGTACAATAAAAAACGCTTTACACCAAGCATTTGATATGAGTGATTTAGGCCTGCTGAAGTAGCTGAAGCAGTTTCTTGGTCTCAATATCAATCATAATTTTGATGGGATCATGATTTATCAATCAAAATATGCTTTGGACCTTCTAAAGAAGTTCAATATGGAAGAATGTAAAGCTGCACCATTCCCATTCCTCTCAGGAATCCGTCTTGAGGATGGTGATTCTACACCGTTGGTGGATTCTACACTTTTAACGACAATTGATTGGAATTATTTTGTATCTGACACACTCTAGGCCAGATATTTCTTATGCCGTGAGTGTTGTGTTAAGGTACATGTAACATCCCCACGAGCTTCACTGGAAGGAATGCAAAAGGATCTTGAATTATGTGGAGGGAACGAGACATTTTGGCATTCACTATGTTGCAGATTCTGATCTTATCTTGGTTGGAATTATTGATTCAGATTGGGAGGGTGATAGCATTGATCGAAATTCCACTTCCGGATATGTTTTCATGATTGGTTCAGGGCCTATTTGTTGTTTAATAAAAAAGTAGGTAGCCATTTCCTTATCTTCAGTAGAGGCAAAGTAGCGATTAGCAGTCAATGCTTGCATTCAAACAGTTTGGTTGCAGGGTATTCTAGTTGAGTTTGATATTGGTAGCACCACTTCTACTGTCATTTTTTGTGACAATCAGACTGCTAACAAGATCTCGACAGATATGGTTTGGAGATAGAGGACCAAGCATATCAATATCCACATGCACTACATCCGAGAGCTTGTGTGTGACTGGACCATTTTGAAAAATCTGAATTTAGCTATGCATTTTATCAATATTTTGATGGTTGAAATGGATTCAACACCCTCAAAAACCCCTGGGGCACCCAAAATTCTAAAATTCGGCAGTAGTAACTTGGATTTTAAAACTTAAATTAAGATTTAATTTTTTTCAAAATTGTACTCGAAAAATTCTTCTATTCCGACTCAAATGCTAATTATTTTAGCAAGATTAGAGTATGAATTCGAATACCATTAGAATACGATATGCAACAAATAAATAAAGAAAAAATCAAATAGAACTAAAATATGAGAGTAGCCATCTTATAAATACAAAAGCATGCATTTTTAATTTTAAAAAAACTTATATATTTATTATTCATTGATAACAACTTGGAATCTATGTCAAATTTGAAACATAGCATATGATATCGAATAACAATATTTAGGATGTCTTCATCAACATTTAGGATTTGAAAGAAAATATATAAATAAAAAAACAACAAATACTGATTAGTAAAGTCAACTCTGGTCTTCATTTTAACATTGTTATGTTTTTGAAATCTATCCCAATTTTTAATGAAAATGAAGTAACTTCAATTCTTAACCTTTTAAAATGACACACTATATTAAAAAAATATAAAACTTTAAATGATAGTAAAAAAAAAGCTTTAAATGATACTACATAAAAAAGATGGTAATTAATTACATAAATTAATTAAAAATGACAGATTCATATTGATTATTCAGTATATTCATAAGACTTATAATAATGTAGTAGAAATTAATTAAAAATTAAGATTTTTTTTTTTTTAAAATGAGTGTTGAATTGACCATAATAGAATTTGGTGAAGGGTTTTTTGAATGTATAGTATCTTACTACACTAAATATTAGCCTTATTATAATCATGGCTTGAATTTCGATACAAAAAAGTATTAATAGTGTCACATTTTGTTGTTATGATAGATTGTAATATTTCATATTTAATTTATATAATTTTTCATTGTTCAAAATCTATTTCCAAAATAAAAATAGATTCATATCCTTAAATACTTTTATCACATTTTAATTATCTATTAATCAAGGTAACCATTCAAAAAGAAATACGTATCTTTAAATCAAAATCATAAATCACTGCAATTTATTAAACTATCTAAATATACATGATAAGTCAATAAAAAATTTATAGTAATCCACATCTTTATCTTTACATCCACCACATTAAATAGAATGCTCCTCAATCTTAAATGCATAATAAAAACCATTGTAAAATCTCTAAACTATAAACTCTAGGGAACAATATTCAACCTGCTGTAGGCCATTTAATGCAGCTGTAGCAGACTTGTTGATGATTAGATCTCAAATTACTTGAGATCCAACAATCAAGAGGCCTACTACAAACAAAATATTGTTCGCCCTAAACTCTTACCCTTACACTAGCCAAAACCTTTAAAGACTGACACCATTGCAGCCATAAAATCAGTGCAACGTGTCAGACTGCCCGAAACTACATGATAACGACATAATCTATGAATGTAAATGCTTCTTCCTAATCCCACTGCCATCCTCTTTTGCAATATTCACCGATATCCTCAACCACATGCTTAACCAACATCGCTTCGTATCTGCACGAATGTTGATCGATGAAACAAACAATGAGAGAGCCTAACCCTATTTTAATAACTAACTCGCGATATCTGTCCTCACAAAGCAGTTTTCCAATTTTAAAATGACAATCACACAAACAGATTTCTATTTTTTAAAACAGCAATAAAAAAAAAAGTTGTGGAAGAGAGAGAGAATAATATAGTGGACCACCAACCCATTTGTGTCGTCCAGTGTCCAGCCTGAGAGATTAGACACTTTGAACATAGTAGCTTTCCATCTTTCAATTTCTTCTGTTGTGTGAATTGCGTTGCTTTGATGGTGCTGGAATTCCTAGGCGAATGGGCTTCCAGATCGCTCGAGGTGACGCACATGCGAATGAGCCACATTATAAAATAGAGGGATGGCCATATCGTGAACCTATGTTGCAATTAAGATCCGAATGTATATATAAAGAAACATGAAGGTAATTTGTTGATCATTGTACTTTATGTTGATGACTTATTGATTATAGGAAGCAGTCTTTCTTCAATCGGCACAATAAAAAACTCTTTACACCAAGCATTTGATATGAGTGATTTAGGCCTACTAAAGTAGCTGAAGCAGTTTCTTGGTCTCGATATCACTCATAATTTTGATGGGATCATGATTTATCAATCAAAATATGCTGTGGACCTTCTAAAGAAGTTCAATATGGAAGAATGTAAAGCTGCACCATTCCCATTCCTCTCAGGAATTTGTCTTAAGGATGGTGATTCTACACCGTTGGTGGATTCTACACTTTTAACGACAATTGATTGGAATTATTTTGTATCTAACACACTCTAGGCCAGATATTTCTTATGTCGTGAGTGTTGTGTTAAGGTACATGTAACATCCCCATGAGCTTCACTGGAAGGAATCCAAAAGGATCTTGAATTATGTGCAGCGCACGAGACATTTTGGCATTCACTATGTTGCAGATTCTGATCTTATCTTGGTTGGATTCACTAATTCATATTGGGAGGGTGATAGCATTGATCGAAATTCCACTTCCAGATATGTTTTCATGATTAGATCAGGGCCTATTTGTTGTTTAATAAAAAGGTAGGTAGCTATTTCCTTATCTTCAGCAGAGGCAAAGTAGCGAGGAGCAGTCAATGCTTGCATTTAGACAGTTTGGTTGCAGGGTATTCTAGTTGAGTTTGATATTGGTAGCACCACTTCTACTGTCATTTTTTGTGACAATCAGACTGCTATCAAGATCTCGACATATATCGTTTGGGGACAGAGGACCAAGCATATCAATATCCACATGCACTACATCCGAGAGCTTGTGTGTGACCGAACCATTTTGAAAAATCTGAATTTAGCTATGCATTTTATCAATATTTTGATGGTTGAAATGGATTCAACACCCTCAAAAACCCCTAGGGCACCCAAAATTCTAGAATTCGGCAATAGTAACTTGGATTTTAAAACTTAAATTATGACTTAATTTTTTTCAAAATTGTACTCAAAAAATTCTTCTATTCCGGCTCAAATGCTAATTATTTTAGCAAGATTAGAGTACGAATTCGAATACCATTAGAATACGATATAGAACAAATAAATAAAGAAAAAATCAAATACAACTAAAATATGAGAGTAGCCATCTTATAAATACAAAAGCATGCATTTTTAATTTTAAAAAAACTTATATATTTATTATTCATTGATAACAACTTGGAATCTATGTCAAATTTGAAACATAGCATATGATATCAGATAACAATATTTAGGATGTCTTCATCAACATTTAGAATTTGAAAGAAAATATATAAATAAAAAAAACAACAAATACTGAATAGTAAAGTCTACTCTGGTCTTCACTTTAACATTGTTATGACATTGTTATTTTTTTGAAATCTATCTGAATTTTTAATGAAAATGAAGTAGCCTCAATTCTTAACCTTTTAAAATGACACACTATATTAAAAAAATATAAAACTTTAAATGATAGTACACAAAAAAAGCTTTAAATGATAGTACATAAAAAAGATGGTAATTAATTACATAAATCAATTAAAAATGACAGATTCATATTCATTATTCACTATATTCCTAAGACTTATAATAATGTAGTAGAAATTAATTAAAAATTAATATTTTTTTTTTTTTAAATGAGTGTTGAATTAACCATAATAGAATTTGGTAAAGGGTTTTTTGAATGTATAGTATCTTACTACACTAAATATTAGCGTTATTATAATCATGGCTCGAATTTCGATACAAACAAGTATTAATAGTGTCACATCTTGTTGTTATGATAGATTGTAATGTTTCATATTTAATTTATATAATTTTTCATTGTTCAAAATCCATTTCCATAATAAAAATAGATTCATATCCTTAAATACTTTTATCACATTTTAATTATCTATTAATCAAGGTAACCATTCAAAAAGAAACATGTATATTTAAATCAAAATCATAAATCACTGCAATTTATTAAACTATCTAAATATATATGATACGCCAATAAAAAATTTATAGTAATCCACATCTTTATCTTTACATCCACCACATTAAATAGAATGCTCCTAAATCTTAAATGCATAATAAAAACCATTGTAAAATCTCTAAACTCTAAACTCTGGGGAACAATATTCAACCTGCTGCATGCCATTTAATGCAACTGTAGTAGACTTGTTGATGATTAGATCTCAAACTACTTGAGATCCAACAATCAAGAGGCCTACTGCAAACTAAATATTGGTCGCCCTAAACTCTTACCCTTACACTAGCCAAAACCTTTAAAGACTGACACCATTGCAACCATAAAATCAGTGCAACGTGTCAGACTGCCTGAAACTACATGATAACGACATAATCTATAAATGTAAATGCTTCTTCCTAATCCTGCCGCCATCCTCTTTTGAAATATTCACCGATATCCTCAACCACACGCTTAACCAACGCCGCTTCATATCTGCACAAACGTTGATCGATGAAACAAACAAAGCGAGAGCCTAACCCTATTTTAATAATTAACTCGCAATATCTGTCCTCACAAAGTAGTTTTCCAATTTTAAAACGGAAATCACACAAACAGCTTTCCATTTTTTTAAACAACAATCAAACAAACAGTTGTGGAAGAGAGAGAGAATAATATAGTGGACCACCAACCCATTTATGTCGTCCAGTGTCCAGCCTGAGAGATTAAACACTTTTAAAATAGCAGCTTTCCATCTTTCAATTTCTTCTGCTGTGTGAATTCCGTTGCTCTGATGGTGCTGGAATGCCTGGGCGAATGGGTTTCCAGGTCGCTCGGGGTGACGCACATGCGAAGGAGCCACATTGTAAAACAGAGGTATGGCCATACCATGAACCTGTGTTGTAATTAAGATCCGAATGTATATACAAAGAAACATGAAGGTAATTTGTTGATCATTGTACTTTATGTTGATGACCTATTGATTATAGGAAGCAGTCTTTCTTTGATCGGCACAATAAATAACGCTTTACACCAAGCATTTGATATGAGTGATTTAGGCCTGCTAAAGTAGCTGAAGCAGTTTCTTGGTATCGATATCACTCATAATTTTGATGGGATCATGATTTAACAATCAAAATATGCTTTGGACCTTCTAAAGAAGTTCAATATGGAAGAATGTAAAGCTGTACCATTCCCATTCCTATCAGGAATCCGTCTTGAGGATGGTGATTCTACACCGTTGGTGGATTCTACACTTTAACGACAATTGATTGGAATTATTTTATATCTAACACACTCTAGGCCAGATATTTCTTATGTCATGAGTGTTGTGTTAAGGTACATGTAACATCCCCATGAGCTTCACTGGAAGGAATCCAAAAGGATCTTGAATTATGTGTAGGGCACGAGACATTTTGGCATTCACTATGTTGCAGATTCTGATCTTATCTTGGTTGGATTCACTGATTCAGATTGGGAGGGTGATAGCATTGATCGAAATTCCACTTCCGGATATGTTTTCATGATTGGATAAGGGCCTATTTGTTGTTTAATAAAAAAGTAGGTATCCATTTCCTTATCTTCAGCAGAGGCAAAGTAGCGAGGAGCACTCAATGCTTACATTCAGACAGTTTGGTTGCAGGGTATTCTAGTTGAGTTTGATATTGGTAGCACCACTTCTACTGTCATTTTTTGTGACAATCAGACTGCTATCAAGATCTCGACAGATATGGTTTGGAGACAGAGGACCAAGCATATCAATATCTACATGCACTACATCTGAGAACTTGTGCGTGACTGAACCATTTTGAAAAATCTGAATTTAGCTATGCATTTTATCAATATTTTGATGGTTGAAATGGATTCAACACCCTCAAAAACCCCTAGGGCACCCAAAATTCTAGAATTCGGCAATAGTAACTTGGATTTTAAAACTTAAATTATGACTCATTTTTTTTCAAAATTGTACTCGAAAAATTCTTCTATTCCGGCTCAAATGCTAATTATTTTAGCAAGACTAGAGTACGAATTCGAATACCATTAAAATACGATATGGAACAAATATATAAAGAAAAAATCAAATACACCTAAAATATGAGAGTAGCCATCTTATAAATACAAAATTATGTATTTTTAATTTTTTAAAAAAATTATATATTTGTTATTCATTGATAACAACTTGGAATATATGTCAAATTTGAAATATAGCATATGATATCAAATAACAATATTTAGAATGTTTTCATTAACATTTAGAATTTGAAAGAAAATATATAAATAAAAAAAACAACAAATAATGAATAGTAAAGTCTACTTTGGTCTTCACTTTAACATTGTTATGACATTGTTTTTTTTTTTAAATCTATCTCAATTTTTAATGAAGATGAAGTAACCTCAATTCTTAACCTTTTAAAATGACACACTACATTAAAAAAATATAAAACTTTAAATGATAGTACACAAAAAAGCTTTAAATGATAGTACATAAAAGAGATGGTAATTAATTACATAAATTAATTAAAAATGACATATTCATATTCATTATTCACTATAGTTAATTAAAAATTAAGAATGTTTTTTTTAAATGAATGTTGAATTAACCATAATAGAATTTGGTGAAGGGTTTTCTGAATGTATAGTATCTTACTACACTAAATATTAGCCTTATTATAATCATGGTTCGAATTTCCATACAAAAAGTTTTAATAGTGACACATCTTGTTATTATGATAGATTGTAATATTTTATATTTAATTTATATAATTTTTCATTATTCAAAATCCATTTCCATAATAGAAATAGATTCATATCCTTAAATACTTTTATCACATTTTAATTATCTATTAATCAAGGTAAATATTCGAAACAAATTAGTATCTTTAAATCAAAATCATAAATCACTGCAATTTATTAAATTATCTAAATATACATGATAAGTCAATAAAGAATTTATAGTAATCCACATCTTTATCTTTACATCAACAACATTAAATATAATGCTCCTAAATCCTAAATGCATAATAAAAACCATTGTAAAATCTCTAAACTCTAAACTCTGGGGAACAATATTCAACCTGCTGCAGGCCAGACCATTTAATGCAACTGTAGCAGACTTGTTGATGGTTAGATCTCAAACTACTTAAGATCCAACAATCAACACACCTACTACAAACTGAATATTGTTCGCCCTAAACTCTTACCCTTACCCTAGCCAAAACCTTTAAAGACTGACACCATTGCAGCCATAAAATCAGTGCAACGTGTGAGACTGCCCAAAACTACATGGTAACGACATAATCTATGAATGTAAATGCTGCTTCCTAATCCCGCCGTCATCCTCTTTTGCAATATTCACCGATATCCTCAACCACACGCTTAACCAACGCCCCTTCGTATCTGCACGAACGTTGATCGATGAAACAAACAAAGAGAGAGCCTAACCCTATTTTAATAATTAACTCGCGATATCTGTCCTCACAAAGCAAATTTCCAATTTTAAAACGACAATCACACAAACAGCTTTCCATTTTTAAAAAAAGCAATCAAACAAACAGCTGTGGGAGAGAGAGAATAATATAGTGGACCACCAACCCAATTGTGTCGTCCAGTGTCCAGCCTGAGAGATTACACACTTTGAACATAGCAGCTTTCCATCTTTCAATTTCTTCTGCTGTGTGAATTCCGCTGCTCTGATGGTGCTGGAATGCCTGGGCGAATGGGCTTCCAGATCGCTCGGGGTGACGCACATGCGAAGGAGCCACATTGTAAAACAGAGGGATGGCCATCCCCTGAACCTGTGTTGCAATTAGGTAGACTTCATTGAGGCACCACACAGAGGATGCATAATCTGGGGAGAAAATAGGAACCCTAATTCGGCTGCACTCAATTGCGTGCTTTATGGTTGCATTGATATCCTCACCCTTTTTTAGTTGATGGGCATCGTGGAAAACACGGATTTCTTTGCTAGTGAGGGCACGGTAGAGATGATCCACCAAGCCTCTCCTCACATCTGAGCCTCTGAAGCTTAAAAACACGTCATATCTCCATACTCTTCGCATTATCACTGACATTTCCACTGCGACTGAAGAAACGGAGATCAATTCCCCGGTTCGCTATTCGAAATTAATCTCTTACTTGATAAGCGGTATGCAGGGGACCTTTTATAGAACAATGTGCGGGTGAAAAGCAGCACAACACCGGATCCGGATCCCACCCTAACACTGTAACCTAATTGAAAAGTAGCACAATTTAACACCGATCACCCTCACCCTGTATCTTCGAATCACCCACCCGACCCCACCCTCACCCACCCGACCCCACCCTCACCCTGTATCTTCGAATCACCCACCCGACCCCACCCTCACCCTGTATCACCCGACCCCATCCTCACACCACCCTCACCCTCACACTGTATCACCTGATCCCACCCTCACCCTCACACTCACACTCACATTGTATCCTCGCTGCACAAGCATTTGCGTTGATTTCAGTAAAGATCCCATGATCCCGTGCATTTTCATTGATTTGAATAAAGATCCCCATGCATTTGTATTGATTTCATTCATTCACTGCCCATTGAAGTGGGAGTAAATATCAGTAATTTTGTCCATTTTTATTGGATTTAGACAACTTTTTTTCTAATTAGATGGTGTTGGATATATTTTAGACAACTATTTTCCTAATTAGATGGTGTTCAATATATTTTAATTGTATATTGTACCATTTCTTTCTGTGATTGGACAGATTCAGTATTTGTCCATTTTTATTGGAGTTAGATAACTATTTTTTCAATTAGATGGTGTTGGATATATTTAAGAGTATCCTGTATTCTTTTTGTGATTACACAGATTTTGATAAAATAAATTATTCAAAAAAATCCAGTGGATGGACAACATCATTTTTATTCCTCGCTTCTGAGTTGACTTCTCCAACACTTCTTTTCTGCTCCTGAGACAATGGGAGACATTGATTGATACTATATTTGTGCTCTGAGACAATAAGAGACATTGATTGATAGTGTATTGATTTTTTTAAGATAGATTTCATAAATTTTGATCACATGCGAGTTCAAAAAGTTCAATGGATAAACCACTCCTTTACCAACGAGTCTTTTCTGCTCCGAGAGAATAACAGACATGCAAATTTTGATTTATTAGTTGAAAAGTTTAATAGATAGAGAACCCAATTTCTAATCCTTGCTTCTCAATTCGATTAGTTGCTCAATTCCTTTACCATACAGACGATTCTTTATGCTCCCGAGACAGTGAGAGCCATTTGAGACAAATCAACGCACGGAAGATTTGTAGATCGACGCGTGAATGAAATATCATTTGGTCGCCCCCTTCTTTTTCCTAAGTAATATTTAAAATCCCTGACCGACCCTACCCCACGCCATTTGACAGCATGAGATAAGGACAAGCTAGTCATAGGAGGAGAAAATTGCAGGAGGCATCTCCACTTCGAATTAAGATTGAGTAAGCACTTCATGAGGTGGCGGCGATAAAGAAAATTGAATATTGTTGTTCTCGAAAGACAAGAGGTTTTCCTCACTTTTATAAAAGTTGGTTGTAATTTTAAAGGAGGTTACAACATGAAAGGGAGAAACTTCAAAGAAGAACCTCACACAAAAACAAAGTTAACGAAAACCCATATTCATCAATTTTTTTTAGTTTGGAGGAGAGATTGATTTCATAAAAGACCATAGAAGGGTATATCAATTTCAAATCCTCATATTTATCATTTTTCTACTTAGACTTGAGGAGAGATTGAATGCATAATAGATCATAAAACAATTTGTCCATTCTTAGGTATGTCTTTTTCAAAATACATAACGAGGAAATGGATGTTTGAATCATGGGAGGTCTCTCTAGATGATGGTGTAAGCTTTTCTTGAGGCCAAGGCTATCTCGTTTTGTAATTATTATTACTTTGTATTATTGTGTTTCTAAGTTTTGTTTAAACTCTACTTAGTCATTATAGTGGATTCATAAATTGCTATTAATTTGTAATCTTGATAACTTATACAAATGACTTATTATGTAGCTTATTTGCAACAACTTAGATATTGCACTCCCTGTTGATGTTCCTTTTTTATTTTGCATATTAATGCTAGTTCATCTTTTGTTCACACAAATTTAGGCTTTGCTAGATTAGTTTTTTTTTTTAATTTATTATATTTGATCCTTTCTCTCTTTTTTTATCTCAACATGGTATTAGAGCAAGTGTGAAACTTCATTACTCCATCAAGTGCACTTAATCTTGACCTACAACAACCACTTACACACTATTGAACCTTTTGTTTCTAAATCATTTACACTTATTTCATGATTCCTAACCTATTATATGAGAAAGGGAATTAATATCCTCCCATCTTAACCCTAAACTACTTATACCTACTTCTACCTTTGGAGTTGACTTTGGTGTTATTCTTAGCCAAATAGGATATTATTGAGAGGCTTATCTATTGGTTGGTACTATTTTTAATATGTGTGTGTTGATTTACAATAGATTTTATACTATTTTAAATATTTTCTAAAAGAGGTTGTTTTTATATTCCTCTTTTCCCATTAGAAAGGATGAATTTCAATGTTGATTTTATTTGCTAGATTGGGGTGCCTTATTTAAGGAAATTTAGAGATGGCTTATGCCTCTTGCACATGATTGAAGTGACCTGCATTAGGTTATTTTGTTGTTTTATTTTAGGATTTTTTCGAACAATGGATTTGAGAAAGTTTTTGGTAGAATCATTATTGTTTTCTGGAAAGAGAACTATGGCTTCAAACCATTTCTTTACTAATCAACTATCGATTCGAGTCCATTTATCTCGTGGAATCACTAAGTTTTTGTGATTGTAGAGCCATGGTTTCTAATAAACTTTATTTGTACGTGATCCAAAAATTGTTCGCTAGTGGCATTAGCCTAAGGAATATAGAAGTAGGGCTTTTGGAGAATCTATATTCTAGCATTCGAAAAAATTATTCACATTATTTTCTTATTCGGTTTTTCAATTGTTCTTTTGAAAAATTTAGAAAGGATTCCTCTACATTATTCTTGGGCCCGATGGGATCTTTTTATAGCTTGCATCTAATGAAGTGTTTTTCATATTGATCCATACATGTTCCAAGTTGTGATGATATCATTATAGACTCCACCACATCTCAAGATCACACTTATGTTCTAGGAGTTGTTTCTTTTATAGTGAGTACCTCAATATATTATGTTGTGAGACATAATTCTTAGTTATTGGTTCAAAGTGACATATGTGGGTTAACGGCCACTTATTGTCAAGGGTGGCTATGTGCTTCCTCACCTTCATTGATGGAGTTTCTACTCATAGGTATGCACAATTTATCCCAATATTTATATAGATGATTCTTCCCCAATTGTGTCCTAACCTATTATAGTCAAGCACCTTTCAATATTAGTATGTACGTCCTTTGTGGATGTAATATGTTTGGCAACTCATTTTTCAGGGACAACTTGAGCCACTTTTTCTATCTTCAACCAATCAACAAGTTTTATTAAATATTTCTTTTATACCTTTATTGGATTTCACCTTCACCAAGTTGTGGAGTAATTCTATGGTGGGAAACATGCTTCTCAAGTGGTATTATATGTGACATATTCATTATATGGAATATATTTAGCATTGGTCATGTTGTGGTTAGAGGAGGGGGGTGAGGTATTTCTCTCTCTTTAAGGACTCCTATTTAGATTAAGGGGTGCTTTTGTCCATTGGACAGACATATTTTGAGATGGGTATTAATAAAAACTCCTTACTTTTGTATCTTGATTGAGGCCAAGGTATTCACATAAACCTAATGTCAATGCTTGATAAATGTATCCATAAATACACTCTTATTTATATTGAAGTGAGCTATATTTGACATATGTATCCACAAACCCACTCTGAGAGGTATTCACGTTGGGTATCCATAAACCTACTCTTAGCGTTTGATGTAGCTATCCATATACCCACTCCTAGTAATATTTTTACCCTATATTTGAGTTAGGTATCTATAAGCCCACTCTTCCATTTGTTTTTATAATTTTTCTCCATGGCCTACCCATCAACTTAAGATGATATGTTGAGATGATAGCTCAATAGATTCAGTTCAATACAAGGTTGAACTATATTTATACTAATTTTTTTTGTAGTATTCTATCTATAGGTTTGGCTTAAAGACAAGCTAGTGAACACTTATTTATTATATTCCTAGGTGAGCAAGGCATACCTAGTCATCATATTGGCCCCATAACCATTCTTGAGGAGGGAACCCTAATTTGTGACTTCGTATAAATGCACAACTTCTCTCTCATTTGTAACATCTTGATCACTTATACAAGTGACTCATTATTTAGCCTATGGACACAATATCATGTGTCGTGCTCCCTTTTGCTACTTATTGTTATGAATCTCTCCTTCATGAACAATTATGGATATGGATATGGCACACTCTCTCTCTCTCTAGATCACTTGTGCACTAATGTTGCTCCATCTTCTATTTGTGCAAAATTAGGGTTTTTTGGATTAGATTTTAATTGGTTAGTTCCATTCAACTCTCTCTCTTTCTCGTGGATCTAAAAAATTCAAGGGTTAAAGATACTTGACACTTTATTTCAAAGGATTATTCATAGATACATACGCTCACTTTTATCACAAGGATCATATCTCTAACTAAGACCTTATTTAATTCTACAAGGCTTCATATAAGACATGAGAAGAGTAATTTGACTTAGAGAATGAATATTTCAACAAATGTCCAATATGAATTAATCTATATGCTTTATCTTCTGAATTTTGGAATGACACTATTTTTAAGACATATGAAATACCATAAATATATCCATTGGAACTTCTAAAACATCTGAAGAAAAAAAATACACTGTATATGCTAGAATTTGTATTTTAATTAGCCTTCCAAAACCCTTAAAAAAGTCATTTATCCTCGAATCAAACCATATAGAATGGATTTAGACAATTGATTATGAGAAAATACCTTGCATTTCATTAATGAAAATCTCATGGCTATTTGTTGAGATATTTCACTTTGAATATCATTGATAAGAAAGAAGAAAAGAAAAAAGATTCCAATAATTGTATAAAGGTGAACTAAAATAAAATAACAGTGAAACAACATGAGGAAAATAAATATTGTGACAGAAAATATATTATCGGGAACTTAGAAAGCAACATATTGGACATGCTCATAGCTGCTAACTGAAAACAATTAAGAGAAATGTAATAAAATATCCAACCAAATAATGACAAATGCACCACAAAATCTACTACCCTCACTATCCTTTCATTGACATAGACATTGTCTAGTGTAATTTAGATGAAAGAAACAATAAATTAACAAAATAAATAACAATTGTCATCAACATCCCATGACATCACAAATTCATATGGGAAAACCTAGTGCGGGGAGAAAAACTAATTTTGGCACAAATTCATATGGGAAAATTGAGTGTAGGGAGAAAAACTAAATTTGGGATGAATATTTATTATTAACAAACCAATAGATGTCAAGTGATTCAAAATGGGTCATAATATATATTTTTTTAAATTTATTATATTACTTTATGATTGGAAAAATTGGAGCCGTTGACTTGTGGGATCCATTTTAAGGTAGGTCCTATTATAGTGACTTGGGGTCTAAAACTTTTGGAAATAATTTGGGGCATAAAGCAACCATTGATTGGGTTAAAAAATTATAAACAAAGTTCCCAAGCCTTTAACACTTTTCTACATTCTAAAATATTTCCAATGGAGCAAATGTCACCTCAATAAGAATTTGTATGAGGAGGTTATTCCTCCCATAAGTTGACCTAATATTTTGACCACAATGATACTAAGTGGATACCACATTAGCTCTCATTAATCACACATATGGACTTTCAAGAATATTCTAGAGAGTAAAAAACCCTATCCCTACTTGATAATTGAGGCATGTAAAAACCCTTATCCTAACCCTATATGAGTATGAGGACATGTTAAATAATGGGTCACTATTAATGAAAGGGGCTCCATTCTTATTGTGTTGATTTAAAATTCCATAGTTGAGAAAAGGGCAAGGTATAGTCCTCACTGTCAAGCACTCTATATGCAGATAAATTGTTACCAATACACACAGAGCATATGAAATTTATTGTCAACCCGAGAAAGTCTTTTTATTTCAAAGGATAAGTGCACAATCTATGCTTAAACACCAAACCATTAGAAGTGAATACTTTTATCTTCTATCATCCATGTTCATCTCGAGAATCTATGCAATCCCAATTGCCTTCTAACTGCTACACTTCAATTCCTCTCTATCATGCATCAATAAGAAATGGTATCAGATCTAATCAACAATTGCAGGAAAGAAATCTCATTCGCATTCTAGAACAGTCACTTGTCTGATCTAATCACTCTGGAAATCAAAAGGCATAAACTGAACATTAATCTAGAAATCCAATTGCAACAGATTAAGTCAACTATTCTAAGAAATTAAATTGCAGAATGGAAATCAACGATCATAACAGAAAAGGTAAATTGCCAGGACTCATGGGATCACAACTTTAACTGTAAGATGAACACAGCTGTGTATAACTGCAAATGAAACGAATAAAGCAAACCTTACTCAGTCGACTGTTGTTCTATACCATTCACCAATCTCACAGAAATATAATCTTTAACTATACTGAAAATCCACACAATAAATATTGCTACTGCGTACAAAAGGAAAGAACAAAGCATCACACAATAATGAATTCAAAATCCTATTTTAACTCAGCAATCTCTGTGGAAGACGGGCCCAGCCTTCACACAGAGACGCTGGCTGAACAACACAAACTCCTTTAGCTCAGAAGTAACCTCTTATATTAACAGAAGAATGAGTACACAGTTTTGCTCAGCTACTAATACAATGAATTAATTGTCTGCTGTTCAACCCCTGGGTCAAAGCAACTCCCCGTATTTATAGATACAAATCATAACAAACCCTATAAACGGGTAGCCATGAAGATCTATGATCTTCAGGCGCCCTAAATAACTAGCTGTTACAATACGTGGGCAGAGCAGAGACATCGAAATATGAGAGAGTTATCAATTGACCCAAGAGTAGCGGTCCTTCCAAATCACAGCTAGACTCGAGCAGCAACATACTCAAAATGGCGCATTCTGTTACAGCTGCCCTGTCACAGCTGTGCATTAATTGATAATTTGAGCCCGAAGGATCCCTCTACAAGCAACAAACATCCCTTCCTTCATGACTTGTTCAGCCCCGATCTTCCTGCAGTCCATTTATCTCAACTACCTTCATAAATCGTAACATGTTAGCACAATTGAGAGATGCACAGCTTTAATTATCACAATCATAAGCATTAATAAAATAAAACAATGATCAGCCATACCTTGGTAATTTGGGGAATAAGGTAAGGACAATAGGTCTGATTGCCATGATAAGTGGTGTAGGACAGGGGCAGGAAAGATGATTAATGATGATTAAAAAGGGCCAATTCTGGGCTCAACATCTCCCCCCAACTACCCTGTTGCATGTCCTCATGCAACAACCTGCATATGAATCTTGTACTAAGCTTTATCCTAGGAGAGACAGGAAGAATTGTAGGAAACTCAGGCACCTTATCTATCTTTTGAGAGGCCTCTGTGAGTAACCCAATATCTTTCAACCTCACTGTTCCCCTTCCACTGCTACTTGCCGATGTCTGGGAATGCAGTTGGTGTAGTGGAAATCTTCCTGCAGTCTCATTATGCTGTGCCTGGGGGAGTTGAAAGGAAATCCTTAATTTGAATCCAACTCAATGACATCTATAGGGGGTGGAAGCACTGGTTCTTGTGGGACAGTGTCTTCCAACGCATCTAAGGTTAACAAGAGAGTTGTTGGTTCTTGTGTAACAGCAACATCCTTTAAACCTTCTTCAGCAGCTACATTTATTGATTTTGGAGACACTGGTTCTTATGTAACAGTGTCCTCTTTGTCCTTCTGCTGCTGATATTGGATATCCTTCTCATCGTACAACCCTTCCTCCAAGATTTCAGTGTCACCTGAGCATGGTGTCTGTACCTGTTCATCTTCACTCCATTGTGTATTGGGAATGATATCCACTCCAGGGTTATCTTTTGAATGAAATGCAAGAATTCCTGCTACAGCTCCCAAGGGTGTTGGTTCTTGTGTAGCAACATCCTGGCTTGCCTCTTCATCCTTCTGCTATTGCAACGCTTCTCCTATGAGCTCTGTGTCATGGGAGTCCTCTGGGGTTACAACCCAGAGTTCAACATTAAACTCCAGAGTCTCCTCTGTTCCAGGTTCTTCTCCCATCTATTTGGCCAATTGGACAAGTATATTCAGGTTTGCTGGTTCTTGTGTTGCAACATCCTGTTCCAATTTATCACTGTCCTGCCTTTGTGTCTCTTCTTCTAAAATTTCTGTGTCCTGGGAGCATTCTGGGGTTACAGCATAAAATTCTTCATTGGCCTCCAAAGTATCCTTCATTCCAACTTCTTCTCCCATCTGATCTATGATCTCTGTATCGTGGGAAAACTCTGGGGTTTCACTATATTCCTTTATAAGCTCCAGAGCGTCCCCCATCCCATGTTCTTATCCTACCTGTTCCATAATTTCTGCATCGTGGGAAGTGACAGCTTCAGCAAGGATGTTTAAAAGTGTTGGTTCTTGTGTGGCAGCACCTTCTTTTTCCACTGCTTCCCCCAATGTGGCCACAGGCTGTTGTGCTGAATAAGTGTTAAGTAGAATTTTATGGCCTGCTTCCTTAAAGATTTCTCCACAGGTGGGGCAGAGTATTCGTTCATCCTCCTCCCTAGCTCCAACAGAATTTGATTCCTCCACTTGTTCTGCAGCCTCTATCAACGTATACATTTTTCTTTCACCCTGTTTTCTGCAGGTTTCCTTCCAAGTTTCCAACTCCCTTCTAAGTAATTGGAGGTCCTCTTTTAGCATTGCGTTCTCATACAGAAGTCCTTCAATTCCAGGTTCTTCCTCCACTGGCCTTTGTGGAGCATCCATCGGTCTTGGTACAAGGATTGGGGGCTCAACCTGTGTCTCTAAGGTTGCCCATGTTTTCCTAGCTGCCTCTGCTGCTATGGCAGATCGAGTTATTTTCTTTCTGATTGGTGCTATTAGGTTAAATTCATTGGTGGCTCTCTTTCTTTTCTTCTGTTGTGTTTTCTTTTGTGGTGTTTCCTTCTGTGGAGCTGGTACATAAGGGATCAAAGCTAAGATCGAGGGAATGTGTTCTTGCCTCTGATGTTGTTCTTCTTTAATTACAGCTCCTCCTCCTTCCCACTCTGGTGAAGACTCAATTGTTACCAGCTCAATGTCTTCTTCCATTGCCCTGGCTTTGTCATCTTCAGGTTCCATTGTCGCAGCATTTGATGCTGCTCCAATTTCACCTTCTGCTGTCGGAGCTGCCCTGTTATCTAGGTTTTCCACAAAGGTTTCATCTACACCATCTCCTAATGGCTCTGTTTGTGCCTCCAATTGCTCTCCTTCAAATGCAGTTTCATCCCCCACTGGTTCTGCTTGTGCCGAAGATTCATCTCCCCCGCATGGCTCTGATTGTGCTTCCTCTAATATAGGTTCATCCCCCCCAGATGGCCCAGCTTGTACCCCCGGTTGTTGTTCTTCTACTCTGGTTTCATCCACCCCGGATGGTCCTGCCTGTGCCCCCGATTGCTGTTCTTCTCCCATTTCATCCCTCCCCCCAACTTCACTGGAGGAACTCCGGTCCTCCTGTTGTGGTGGAACCTGTAATTGATGTAATGGGACAACCCTCAACGGAACAGGTTGCTGTGGTCGGGTTATAAATTGTTCCCAAGTTATATGATGTTGGGCAAGGGTTCTTACAATAATTAATTTGATAAGGCCATGGTGGGTGAGAGAGGAAAGTGGGTGCTTAGCAGACTGAACAAATGTTGCCATATGACACAAGTCGTGCAGTAAATAAAATGGAATGTTCAATAAAATGCCATGGCGGAGATGAGAAAGCAAAGGAAGTTCAGAGTTATACACAGTTTGATATCTACCTTCACAAGTAATGTACTTCTTGAGGAAGACAGCAACCTGGTCCCATGGCCGCGGCAGTGAGTTCAATGCAATCCCTCTTCTAGATGCTTCAACTTGCTCCCCTGAGAGTAAAAATTCTTCTCGTGCAACCGTTGCAGGGACTCGTCTGTTAAACCATGGTTTTCCCACCATCGGGATGGATGTAACCTCAGATATAATGATCTCAGAAACTTCTATGCGCAGCCCCCACACCGTGGAATGAGTTTTAGTAAGATTCAAGGCAAATTGCAGGGTTGCATCCCGATCGAACCCGTCTAATCGCTCAAAGAATTTGAGCGAGCCAGCAGCTTGAAAAATGGCAAGAACTTGAAGATTTCTCCTGAGTTCCTGGGTATTGAAAGGTTCATGATGAACTAGAATCCCCATGGTCCTAGCTGCAAGCTGAAGTTACTATTCCATAGATTACAGGATCCCAGAATGGAAGTTGCAGCACAGAGAATGCACGAATCGTTGAGCGGAGACGTTGAGCGAATGAGCAAATTTGGAAAGTTGAGCACAGAAAAGCGTTTGGAATTTCCATGCCGAATTGGGGAAGGTGGTAGTTATTAGTGTTTACGTCGTACAAGGGAAAGGTTTAATCAGGTATAAATGGTGGTACGAGTGAAGGTATGACTAATATCATTTAAATGATATCAATGCTTGATCACGTGATAAATGAAAGCCATACCTCATAAAACTGTGCGTCAGAATGCTGCGAAAACTGGTGGAGCATGCAGTTGGTGACGTCACGGAGCCGAACTTGTGCATAGTCAGACGTGTGATCATGATGACTCGGATAAGGCAATAATTTCTTCCGTCGGTGAAACACAAACGATTGCATCCTCGAGGTCGGAATGATGAGTTCGCCGGCACGACTGAGGTGAATCAGCACCATGATTAGCAGGTTTGAAACAATTCTTCTGTTAACACAGGAGTTACCACTGCAAGTTGCCAAAAAAATGATAGCACGGCCGACGAAAAAGATGTTGCAGTCGCCAAAAAAAAAAAATGTTGCAGCCGCCAGGAAAGAAGTTGCAGCCACCGGAAAAGAATTCACGGCAGCCGGAAAAAGAATTTACGGTATCGGGGAAAATTACGGCTGTCACAACAAAGTTTTACGGCGGCGTGAAAAATTACAGCTGGCGGGAAAAGTTTTACGACTGTGGGAAATATGTTGCAGCCGCTGTGACATGATGTTGCAGCTACGGGAAAATGGTTGCGGCTGCTGGAAAATAATTCACGTCTGTCGGAAAAAGTTCACAGCTGCCGGGAAAAATATTTTACCAGTCGACGGAAAATGATAACGGAGCCGCTAGGAAATTACGTTGCAGCCGCTGTGACATGATGTTGCAGCCGCTGGAAAGAAATGGCAGCTACCGGGAATGATTCACAGCCACCGGAAAAAGGATTAATGGCTGCCGGGAAGAATGATGTGGCAGTGGCTGGTAAATGAGGTGGCAGCCGTTGGGAAATGAGGTGGTAGCTGTGGAGAAAGATGTTGCAGCTGCCAATGTTGCAGCCGTCAATGTTGCAGCTGCCAAAAAGGTTGAAGACAGGCGGAAAAAAGGATATTACGGCTGCTGAGAAATGAGGTGGCAGCCGCTAGGAAATGAGGTGGCAACTGCGGAAAAAGATGTTGTAGCTGCCGATGTTGCAGCCGTCGATGTTGCAGCTGCCGGAAAAGATTGATGGTAGGCGGGAAAAAGGATATTACGACTGCTGGGAAATGAGGTGGCAACCGCAGGGAAATGAGGTGGCAACTGCAGAAAAAGATGTTGCAGCTGCCAATGTTGCAGCCGCCGATGTTGCAGCTGCCGGAAAAGATTGCGTCAGGCGGGAAAAAGGATATTACGGCTGCTGGGAAATGAGGTGGCAGCCGCGGGGAAATGAGGTGGCAGCTGCGGAAAAAGATGTTGCAGCTGTCGATGTTACAGCCACCGATGTTGCAGCTGCCAGAAAGGTTGTTAAAGCTGACGGGAAAAAGGATTTGCGGCCGCGGGAAATGGATTTTTACGGTTGATGGGAAATGATAACATGATTGCCGGAAAAGATATACAGCTGTCGGAAAAGATGTTGCAGCTGCTGGAAAAGATGTCGCAGCTGCCGGATTTTTATTTTTTTTTTATTTTTTTTTTAGCAAGGATGGCATAGGGAGATTTTCGCTTGACGGGCCCAAAACTGATCGTTCGCCTGGCGCTTCCCTGAAAATTTTTAAAAAATGACAGCAAATGAAAAGATCAAATGCAAAGAGAAAAAAAAAAACAATTATACGCTACAGTAGGAAATTATTTATGTACAGCAAATACGATTTTCAGTTTAAGGATTGGCAAAGGCAAAGAAAAATTCCTGCTCTGGTGCCAACTGATGATCTGGATCGGCAGCAATTTGTGAAATGAATGCATCTTTCGAGATGGGCTTACGATACAGTCGCAGTCTATGGCCGTTAGAAAGTAATGGTATACGGTTTTCATCAATGGTCACCAGGCGAACAGTGCCATTGTCAAATACCTTGTCGACCAGATATGGACCCATCCATCTTGTACGTAATTTTCCTTTAAAATCCTTCTTGAATCTGGAGTCGTATAATAGTGCCCAGTCTCCTTCACGAAAGATTTTCTTTTTGATGAATCGGTCATGCCAGTTGGATCTCTGTTGCTGGAGCAGCACAGTCTGGTCTACTGCAGCTAACCGTTTCTCATCCAGTTCATTTAATTGATTCAATCTTCTCTTCTGGGCTTCTGTTACATCTAGATTCATTTCGGTAGCTGTTTTCAGGGTCTTGATCTCAAATTCAATTGGAAAGATGGCACTCTTTCCATACACCAGATCATAAGGAGAAAACCCTGTGGTGTTGCGCCAAGTTGTGCGATATGCCCACAGTGCTTCTGGAAGCCTGTCAGCCCAATCCTTTCGATGGCTTTTAACTGTTTTAGTAAGGATTGCTTCAATAACTTTATTAGTACTTTCCACCTGACCATTGGCCTGGGGGTGGTAAGGTGAAGCTATCCTATGCTGCACATGATATTTCCGGAGCAAGGACTCAAATTGGTGTGAGATGAATTGCGGTCCCCCATCAGTGACTACTTCCTTTGGTACCCCAAATCGGGTAAAGATTTCATTGTACAGAAAATCAATCACCGCCTGGTCATTAGCCTTAGCCAAAGCTACAGCTTCTACCCACTTGGTCATGTAATCTGTACACACCAGAATGTAAACCTTCTGTTTGGAAGGAGGGCTGATAGGGCCAACAAAATCCAATGCCCATCTATCAAACGGTTCTAGTACCACTTGGGGCTATAAAGGCATTTGATCTGTCTTATTAGGTTGGCCCATCCTTTGGCAGCTGTCACAGGACTGAACATATCTTTTAGCGTCCCTGAACAGTGTTGGCCAATAGTATCCCATCCGCAGCGCGTTATGCCCTGTTCTTCTGTCTACAAAGTGTCCTCCACAAGGTTCATCATGACAGGCCTTCAGTATATGAAAGATCTCATCTTCCCTTACATATCTCCTAATCTCAAGATCGGGTCCTGTGTAAAAGAGATGACCATTGAGCCAACAATACCTGGCACTTTGCTGGATGATTTTTCTCTTCTCTCGTTTAGACATATGTGGCGGGAGCTTTCCTGCAACCAAGTAATTAGCAACATCTGCATACCAGGGTGAATGAGCTGAGAGTGCGAATAGATGTTCATCTGGGAAAGAATCCTCAACAGGCGAACTGTCATCACTGCTAGTAAATCGTGATAAAAAATCAGCAACAACATTTTCTTTTCCAGGTTTATCTATAATGGTAATATCAAATTCCTGTAGTAATAAAAGCCACCTGGTTACTCTGGCATTGGTGACAGGTTTGTTCATCAAATACTTAATAGCAAAGTGGTCAGTGTGCACAAATGTAGGATACCCAGTAATGTAATGCCGAAATTTATTAATAGAATAGACAATAGCAAGGAATTCTTTTTCAGTGACAGTATAATTAAGTTCAGCAGGGGCTAAGTTTTTACTAACATAATAGATAGCATAAGGTACTTGACCATCCTGCTGTCCTAGTACTGCTCCAATGGCAGTATCAGAAGCATCTGAAGAAATGTGGAAAGGTATGGTCCAATTGGGTCCCCTTAGGATAGGAGCTATGGACAGCTTCTCTTTAAGCTTATCAAACGCTGTCTGGCATGCTTCACTTCACACAAAATGTGCGTCCTTCATTAATAATGAAAACAAAGGGGAAGCAAGTTTGGAGAAGTTTTCTATAAACCTCCTGTAATATCCAGCATGTCCCAGAAAACTTCGCACTTCTTTTTGCGTTGAAGGAGTAGGTATATTTTTTATCACCTTAATTTTTTAAGGATCCACCTGAATGCCATCGGTAGAGATGAAATGTCCTAATACCACCCCCTCACTCATCATCATATGGCATTTTTCAGTGCTTAATGAAAGGCGAGCTTGTTCACAGCGAATTAAAACCTTCTTTAAATTTTCCAGTGCTTCCTCAAAATCCTTGCCATAGGGAGTAAAATCATCCATAAAGACTTCCATACTATCATTAACCAATTCAGAGAATATGCCAATTATAGCTCTTTGGAACGTTGCTGGTGCATTACATAAACCAAAGGGAAGCACCCTGTAGGCAAACGTTCCCCAGGGGCAAGTGAAGGTGGTCTTATCCTGGTCCTTAGGAGCAATCTGAATTTGGTTGTACCCGCTGAACCCATCCAAGAAGGAGAAGAACGTCTTCCCTGATAGGGTATCAAGTACTTGGTCAATAAAGGGCAGAGGAAAATGATCCTTCTGTGTAGCTTTGTTCAGCTCCCTATAATCAACACAAACTCTCCATTTACCATTTTTCTTGGGCACAATTACAAGTGGGGAAACCCACTCACTATCTGAAATAGGGTAGATAAATCCTGCTTCCAAAATTTTCTGGATTTCCTCCTTCACTATATCCCTCAGATTGGGGTTCATGCGTCGTTGGGGTTGACATACAGGCCGGGAGTCGTTTTTAATGTAAATATGATGAGTGCACAGATTAGAAGGGATACCCTTCATGTTTGTATACTCCCAGGCGAATGCCCCCTTACGTTCCTTCAAGAGACTGATTAGGCGCATATGTTCTTCTGAGGAGAGATCAGGGTTGATATTCGAAGTTCTTCCAGGCTCTACCTCAATAGGAATGCTTTTTGAATTTTTCAAAACTGGGATTATGTTTGTATCACCAACCAATGTTTCCTCCGTAAGATTTTCTTGTTCTTCCTTACCAAGGGTAATGTTCAGGATTTGATAGACTTCTTTATCCACTGAAGCAGGTTCGCTAATGAAATTACTGATGGCATCGTCTTCTGTTTCGTTTTTAAAAGTTAAGGCCTTCCCTATTGTTAATAGTGGCTGAACATCCTCCTCCTCTTCCTGCTCTATCCAGAGAGAATTTTCAGCCTCTAAACTTGGCCGAGCTGGAGGATACAGGGTGAGGTTTTTAATCTCTGTACCATCAAATATAGTCATGGATCTGGATCGACAGCTGATGCAAGCATCAGCTGTGGCCAACCAAGGCCTCCCCAGGATCAATGGTTGTCCTCCCAGCTGTGATTTTGGTTGCAATATCAAAAAGTCAGCAGGGTATTCCCACGAATCTACTGAGATGACAAGGTCGTCCAAAATCCCTTCGGGTCTAATGGTGGATCTGTCTGCCAATTCTAAAATGGTAGGGGTCGGCCTAAAATTAGTGAGTCCCAACTTCTTCACAGTCTCAATTGTTACGACATTGATCGTTGCTCCTAAGTCAACTAGAATGTTGGGTATCTGTGTTTGTCCTATATGTACAGTGACAGTAGGATTTCCAGGGTCGTCATACTTGGTCACGGGGGCTTTTCCTGTTATTAAAGCAGATAAATTCCCTATGATGTGAACAATGGGAGGATCTCTAGGTTTCCTCCCTGGTTTCTTAGTGCACAGGTCCCGAACTGTTTTAGCATAAATAGGCACATCTTGAAGGGCTTGCAAAAGGGGAATTTTAACATAAAGATTCTTCAACTCTCCTAGGAGGTTGAACTGAGGTTTCCCCCCTATTTTTGGTAGCATTAGTCTCTCAGGGTATGGTGGTTGCCTTACCAACTGGGTAGGCTGTGTATTATCTGATTTCTCATTTAATGTTTCAGCCATCCCATCTAAGGGATGCTCAGCACCTTCAATGATAGGAACCGGATCGGATGAATGCTGTGAACTCTCTCATTTTTCATGCACAGAAGGTGGAATATCTTCTGTAATTACAAGTTCTATTATCTTCCCAGATCGTAACCGAATATCATTACAAGGTACAGGGGAGAGAGAGTAGGCCGGCATATTGACAGTCTCCAATTGATGGACTGTTTTATTATTTGGGTTAGGATTGGGTTGGGCAGGCAGCTGAGGCCGTATTGGTATATTAGGAACAGGATTATTCTACAGCTGCAACTGCGACTGCTGAGGTGGGTATTGAGGATATTGAGGAAATTGAGGAAATTGGGGGTATGGAGGAGAATATGGTGACTGTTGAGGTGGAGGTGGTTGAGGAAACTAGTTCCCAAGGTGGAAGTTCCTCCATCCAGGAGACCATGACGTAGGTTGATGTGGCGGCTGTGTCCAAGGACTCCATGAGTTATAATTTTGCATTGCAGGTTGAGAAGGATTCCACTGAGCATAATTTGAAGGGAATTGTGCATTCACATTTTTCATATTATTACTCCAATTGTTCATATTATTCAAAAATGGAAACGAGTCCGGAGGCATACCTTGATTTCGAGGCTGCCAAGGTTTCTTCTGCGCAATGAAATAAGCTGGTTCTACTTCTGGAGTTGATGCCTGCAGGACAACCTTCACTTGAGGAAGTGTGGGACATTCCTTCATGTCATGGTTCAGCTGACATACTTGTATTTTGTCAAGAGGGCATTCTTTCAGTGGATGATTTTTTCTACATCGGGGACAGAACACACCTAGTGTGAGATCCTCCACTGCCTGTTTCTGTTTTTCCTTCAGGACATCAATCTCCGAAGAGATGGAGCTCATCATTTCTGTTTTAAAATTTTCAAGGAGATTGCCTATCTTTGCACGTGTAGCTCCTCCATTGGATGACTTCTGAGTTCTGTCGAAGACATCACGTTCCAGCTTGTCCCGTTTATCCCGCTGATTGTTCCTGGAAGATCCCCTGGAGTATCTCTTACATAATTCCACAATCGTCTCAAAAGGCTCTTTGGAGATATCTCCCTTTCCTAACAAATTTAACATGTCTAAACAATCATCCCTGATCCCTCGAAGCAAGATTATTTTGAGCACATCCAGCCCCATGTTCGTCTACCCTGCTCTCTGCACATTGTACAGCATCCTCTCTACAAAATCCTCCAGACTTTCATCCTCCTTCTGCACCATCTTGAATAATTCCTCTCTTTTGTCCCTGGTGTTGCAATATTCTTGATATTTCTCCAGGAATACTTGCTTCATCTTATTCCAATTAGCAACAGTTCCTCCCCCAAGGCTCATGAACCAAGGTAATGCATTGTCCTTCAGGGTGGCGGGAAAAAGTTTCAGCTTTTGAGCATCTGTGACATAATCATAGCTGCGACAGAGGATATCAAATTCAAAAAGGAATTCAGCTGGATCTTCTGCTGCCCTGCGATGGAAGCGAGGCAACACCGATGGTGAGATGTTCTTCATAGGAGCTGTCCCTTCTAGCTGTTGAATTGGAAATTGTAATGTAGTCGTAGTTCCTTCTAGCAGGGAGTGATTCTCATGATGGTATTCTACCATTGCCTCTTCCTCTTCATTTTCATGTCTGTTATTCATCTTTTCTTCTGTATCCTCTTCTTCATTCGTTTCTGCGTTCTTTTCCTCAGTTGTAACAGCTGCATATTCTTCAGTTGTAGCAGCTACGTATTCAGTTGTAACAGCTGCGTCAGCTGTACCTTCCTTAGTAGGGGTGTATGAGGGAGTCACAGTTGCTCCTGTATTCTCCACCATGGATGTTGACGTTCCAAAATCGGCAGGGTTTCGTCTGATAGGAGTTTCTTGATGACGAGCCCTGGTGGATGAATCAGTTCTGTCAACAAGATCGTCGATGAATGTTCTTCTGCCCAATTGTTGTCCTCGACCACAACCCGAACCACCTGCACTGTTAGTAATTTGTGGGGTTTTGGGAGTTGGGAGGTGATCGCGTTTTACCCTCCTTGTATTCATGCGAACCAAATCATTTCAGCAAAGAAATAATTACCAGATGCAACTAATGATCAATGTTTAATTTTTATCCTCCTCGGCAACGGCGCCAAAATGTCAAGCACTCTATATGAAGATAAATTGTTACCAATACACACAGAGCATATGAAATTTATTGTCAACACGAGAAAGTATTTTTATTTCAAAGGATAAGTGCACAATCTATGCTTAAACACCAAACCATTAGAAGTGAATACTTTTATCTTCTATCATCCATGTTCATCCCGAGAATCTATGCAATCCCAATTGCCTTCTAACTGCTACACTTCAATTCCTTTCTATCATGCATCAATAAGAAATGGTATCAGATCTAATCAACAATTGCAGGAAAGAAATCTCATTCGCATTCTAGAACAGTCACTTGTCTGATCTAATCACTCTGGAAATCAGAAGGCATAAACTGAACATTAATCTAGAAATCCAATTGCAACAGATTAAGTCAACTATTCTAAGAAATTAAATTGCAGAATGGAAATCAACGATCATAACAGAAAAGGTAAATTGCCAAGACTCATGGGATCACAACTTTAACTGTAAGATGAACACAGCTGTGTATAACTGCAAATGAAACGAATAAAGCAAACCTTACTCAGTCGAATGTTGTTCTATACCATTCACCAATCTCACAGAAATATAATCTTTAACTATACTGAAAATCCACACAATAAATATTGTTGCTATGTACAAAAGGAAAGAACAAAGCATCACACAATAATGAATTCAAAATCCTATTTTAACTCAGCAATCTCTGTGGAAGACGGGCCCAGCCTTCACACAGAGACGCTGGCTGAACAACACAAACTCCTTTAGCTCAGAAGTAACCTCTTATATTAACAGAAGAATGAGTACACAATTTTGCTCAGCTGCTAATACAATGAATTAATTGTCTGTTGTTCAACCCCTGGGTCGAAGCAACTCCCCGTATTTATGCATACAAATCATAACAAACCCTATAATCGGGTAGCCATGAAGATCTCTGATCTTCAGGCGCCCTAAATAACTAGTTGTTACAATACGTGGGCAGAGCAGAGACATCGAAATATGAGAGAGTTATCAATTGACCCAAGAGTAGCGGTCCTTCCAAATCACAGCTAGACTTGAGCAGCAACATACTCAAAATGGCGCATTCTGTTACAGCTGCCCTATCACAGCTATGCCTTAATTGATAATTCGATCCCCAAGGATCCCTCTACAAGCAACGAACATCCCTTCCTTCATGACTTGTTCATCCCCGATCTTCCTGCAGTCCATTTATCTCAACTACCTTCATAAATCATAACATGTTAGCACAATTGAGAGATGCACAGCTTTAACTATCACAATCATAAGCATTAATAAAATAAAACAATGATCAGCCATACCTTGGTAATTTGGGGAATAAGGTAAGGACAATAGGTCTGATTGCCATGATAAGTGGTGTAGGACAGGGGCAGGAAAGATGATTAATGATGATTAAAAAGGGCCAATTCTGGGCTCAACAATCACCTTCTAGCTGGGATTTTCCATATTGGGCTTCTTAGGGTATATATTGTGTTCACTATGTGGATGGTGTCATGCTTATATTTTCAGCTCCTTTTTATTATATTCTTAGTTTAGTTTAGGAATGTAAGCACTACATTTGTAATATTAATCTATAATAATAAGTAGACACTGGATACGAGACATATTTTGCATCAATTTGAAATCTCGTTTTTTGTGATGAATTGTTCTAGTATAATATCCATGGTAATTTGTAAATCATACTGGTATCATTGTTTTCTTTGGGGATTTTATGGAAATTACAGGATCCAAAATTTAGCTTAAATAAAGAAGTCTAAAAATATGGCCATGATTAATGAGTACAATAAAAATCAAAGGCATGAATTTGAAGAGATATTTTCAAAGCTATAAACAAAAGTGTCTAACATATCTTGAAACATGATTATCCTTGTGGAAAATTTAGAGAGAATGTTCTAACCTTTTGGGACTTTTGGTATCTCCACCTTTGATTTTGGCTCTAATTAAAAGTATCAAGGAAAAGTAGAACTTGAGAAGGAATTAGATAAGGAGTTAGAGAAATAGAGAAAAAGTTCTAGCATCACATCTTCCCAATTTGCTCAAAGTGAAAGCGAAAGTGGAAATAAATCCCTATCAAGTGAAATTGATGATATTAGTCAAGTCTAGTGTTCATAACATAGGAGAAAAGAAAAATATGTCATTTTCCCAACTAACATCAAAGGGACATGCCCAAACTTCGTGGGAAAACCTCGCATATATTCTTAAGCTAATGGAGGATACCCCATTAACTAAGTGGGAGGTGTTTTAAACCCTCAATAAGTCCCAAATTTACCTTATTTTCTACAAATAGTACTAACAAATCCATTGACATTATTTATAGCACAAACAAGGGAACATTCTAGAAGAGTATGTGCACAATAGAGTTGAGAAAACAAGCCATTTTGTTTGGAGTTTATCCAAGAACATGGATGTACTCCTTAAGTATCTCAATGGTATACACAATTATTATAAGTATGCAAGTCATGATATTTAAACCTAGAACCATTGATGAGCCTTGTGTGCAAACACTATATTTAAATATTGATAGGGAAAAATAAAAATCAAATCCCTCCAAGTGAATAGACTAACAATGGGCTTCCAAGGAGGGAAACAAGAAGTGAAAGGAAGGGGAAGGAAGATAGTAGCCACTACACATAAGTGCAAGGAACCATGCAACAATATAACCATTTTAATATTGATGGTTGCATCAAAGACAAGTGTTTGAATATACACCTATAGCTAAATAAAAAAGGAGGAAAAAGAGAAGATCACTTTAATCATGGATTCTGGAAACTCGGTAGATTCATATACACTTTAATGAAAAATGAGGTGAAATTGTGTAGTATCCTTCCCAAGGAAGAGAAGGATATGACTAAACTGTTCCATATCAATATTTTGTCAAGAATACAAAGGTGAATTCTCTATTTGATTGTGGTTCAAAAGCTAAGATCATTGTGTAGGATTTGGTTAATAATATTGGGTTGAAATTGTGAAATTATAAATCACTGTAGATCATGGAGCTGAGTATACCTCACAAAGAAAGAATGAGCATAAACGATTAATTACAGTGAAAATTGCAGTAAACATGAGAAAACAATTAATCATGCATGAGAACTCAAATAGGAACAGAATAATGTCACATAATCCAATAATCAGTATAGTCAATAATGATGTTACAATGGAGAGAATTTGAATCTTAGAGGAGAATTCGAGTCTCATTCAATCTAGAAATATAGAAATTGTCACTTCTATGAGTGCTCTGGAGCTCCCAAACTTAGTTAAAATCAACCAAATCTCAGTTAACCGAAGAAACAATTAGTTAACTGACCAAAAGGGGTGCATTAGTGAGTTTGGCATGCAATCACTCAGAAAATGGCACATGAGACCACAAACAGTGGCTATCAAAGCATAAACCCACCACAAGAGTCAACTAACTTAGGTGGATTGAACTAGAACATTGAGTTGGGTCCTAAAATGTAGGGAATTGTCTCAAGTGGTCCTAAAATGATGCATGTTGGGTGCATTAGGTAGATGATGGATCCTATATGACATATACACACCAATAGGGGTAAAATGACATCATCAACTACTAGGAAAAAACAAATAATGCTAGGTAGGACAAGGATGGAGTATTATTTATCCTAACAACCCCCCTTAATCCGAACTTGTGCATCCTAAGCGTTGGTTACTAATATCAAAGGTCACCCATACAATCAAATAAATGATGAAAATAAATAAATGTCCATGAACCAAGGAAATGGAGAAAACCTCATGGGAAAAAACCCCCCTCAAAAATAGGACAGTAGGGAGTTGAAACAACTTTCACACCAAGTAGAGATATGAGATTAAAAAATATCTTATGAGTGAAAAAATTAGTGAATATGTCTGCAATAATATCCTATGTAGGACAATAATGTAGTGATATGGTCTTGTTGTGCACTAGCTACCTGATGTAGTGCATGTGAACCTCAATATGTTTGGTCCTTTGCTTTTGAACTGAGTCAGTGGAGATCTTGATGGCACTTTGATTATCACAAAAAAGGTCTACTAAAAGAGAAGTGTGAATGCCAAACTCTGTCAAGATCCCATGCAACCAAACTGCCTCGATAGATGCATTCACAACCCCTCTATAATCTGCCTCTGCTGAAGAAAGTGCAAGTGCTTCTTTCTTCTTGGTTTACCGGCCGATTGGTCCTGATACCAACATGAATATGTAGTGTGAAGTAGATTTTCTATCAGTGTTATCTCCAGCCCATTCCGAGTCAATAAAACCAACTAGATCTAGCTGAGCACCAGTAGAATAATGAATACCAAACTCTCTCGTACCTTGCACATAGTGCAAGATCCTCTTTGTTTCCTTCCAATGCAACTCATGTGGATCCTACATGTACCTAGCCACAACACCAACAACATATGATATATGTGGTCTTGAATATGTCAAATAAAACAAACTACCAATCAGTTGTCTATAAAGAGTGCTATCAACCAAGGGAGTAGAATCACCTTCTTCTAATCTAATGCTAGATAGGAAGGGAAAAGATGTGGGTTTGAAATCAGCCATATGGAACTTTGTGAGTAAATCATATGCATACCTTGACTATGAAATCATGATCCCTAAAGCATTTTGAGCTACTTCAAGACCAATGAATTGTTTTAACATCCCTAGATCTGTCATATTGAATGCTTTGTTCAAGGAATACTTGATGCGATTCAACCCAGTAGAAAATCCACCGGTGATGACCAAATAATCCACATACAAATCAATCAACAGTAGACATCCTCCCTTTTGTTGCATGTAAACATTGCAATACAATGATCTCCTCAAACTGCATACCAAGGAAGGATCATCAGTGTAACCCTCAAGATGTTTCATGTAGATCTCTTCTTCTAAGTCACCATGCAAGAAGGAAATCTTTACATCTATGTGATGTACCTCCCATGCATTTGAGGTTGAAATGGCCGAAAAAAACCTTACTGAATCCATCCTTTCTACAAGAGATAATGTCAGATTGTAGTCCAAACATTGAACTTGTGAGTACCCCTTTGCAACCAACCAAGCCTTGTACTTGGTTGTAGATCCATCATATGCAAGCTTTGTTTTGTAGATCCATTTGCACTAAACTAGTTTCCTCCCTAGGGGAAGAGAGACAAGATCCCATGTCTCATTGTTCTGCAGTGACTCATATTCTTCATCCATGGTTTCTTGCCATCTCGTATCATGGAAAGCCTCTCTGTAAGAATGTGGATCAAACCGCACCATCATGAAGCACCTCTCAAGGATAAGTGGATCTATATGGCAAAATGCAATGTTTGCATCTTAGTATTTGTTCTTCTGTAGTCAGATGGATCTCCGACAATGTCCCCGGATGCCTAAATAATATTTTGAGCCCATTTAGGCTTTGGATTTGGAGTAGGTGTTGGATCTGGATATGGATCTGCTAGATCTTCATACTCAATATCTAGATCTGAATCATATTGATCTTCTTCTTCGGAATCTAAATGTGGATCACCTGTAGAAACCTCATTAGGATAAAATGGAATAGGTAAATTAGTTATACCTTGTTCTTCAACTAGTTGTATATCATGCAATGGATCCTCATTGAATTGAACACTTCTTTCAATGAAGCATCTCTTGGTTGAAATCTCCATCAATTTGTAATATTTTTCATATTCTACATATCCAAGAAGAATGCATTCTCTACTTTGAGGTTGAAGTTCTTTCCTCTTGTCGGAGGGGATTATGTCCCATGCCTTGGAATAAAAAACCCTCAAGTAAGAAACATCGGGTTTGTGTCCCTTCAATGCTTCGAATGGAGTGACCCCATCAACATATTTGTGGGGTACCCTATTCTGAATGTACATGGCACAGTTCACTGCTTCTTCCTAGATATTTGATGGGAGATCTCTTGCTTCAAGGAAGAAGGTATCCATCTCTTTGAAAGATCTATTATTCCTCTATGCTACACCATTTGGTTGTGGTGTGTATGGGACATAATGTTTCATTTGACTACCTTCGTAAGAACATAGTTGCTACAATTCCTTCTTGATGTACTCCCCTCCATTATCTATTCTAAGTGCCTTGATCTTCCTTCCAATAGTGTTCTCAACTAAGGCTTTGAAAACTTTGAATATTTCAAATACCTCAGGTTTCTGTTTGAGAAAGTAAATCCAGCAGAACATAGAGTAGTCATCAATGAAGGTTAGAAGATATATGGATCCATTCATTGAAGCAGTGGGAATCAGTCCTAAAACATCACTATGAATCAGATCAAGTATGGAGGAAGATCTATTTTCCTTCCCAACATCATACTTTCATTCTGGGTGATTCCCTACCAAGCAACCTTTGCTGATTCCTTGAGATAACTTTATGTTCAATAAACCTTCAACCATCTCTTCCTTGTGCCACTGTTGTAGGTACTTGAAGTTTAGGTGTCTGAATCTTTCATGCCAGAGTCTTCTTGTCTCATTTGCATGAGTCAAGAGATAACTTTGATGTGAATATGACAAGGAGTGGGACAAATCATATGTCTTGGAGGAATGGTTTGCAAATCCTTTGGCTATCAGCTTCCCAGATGAGATCTTTGCAACCTCATTTGTGTCAGGTCCAAATACTACTTTATTTGGTGAAATTGTATTTGTCATCTGATAAAAAAACAACAAATTAGCTGCAAGAGAAGGCACATACGACACATTGTTGAACTTTCCATGCTTGAGCTGTATATTTCCCTTCCCTAAAACAAAGATTTGAGAGTCATCTCCCATGTGTATGTTAGGGCCATCGGTGAAATCTACTGAATAAATGGCTCTATGGAGGAAACCATGTGGTTAGAGGCTCTAGAATCAATAAGAAAATATTGGTATTGTGAGAATCCAACCTTCAATGCATGGCATCTCTCATGATCTTCTAACTTTCGACCTAGATCAGTCTTCCTTGTGCCTTCTAGGAGGGCAATGTCATGTTGTTCAAGGAGTTTTTCCATTTGATCTATGGTATTTTTCATACAAGAAATCTTAGGACGGTTACCCTTCTTGCAGTATGTACACTTGTATTTCTCAAATTGCTTTTGCCTGTCCTTCTTGGAATTGGAGGCTCCTTCCGATGGACTAGACTTTGCTTTTGCTTGGGTTCAAATTGCTTCTTCTCCTTTCCCTTTTGCTTCCCTTTTGCATTTGCACTTTTTGACTCTCCAACCATAAGAGCTTGATTTTTGGATGCCTTCAAGGATCCCATCTAAATCAATTTGTCTTGTTTTTGGATGAGAGATTCAGTGAATACATCTAAGGATGGCATTTTCCAAGCAGGGATTGAAAATATCCCTGAATGGAAGGTAGAAACAAAAATGGAAAACTCTAGACCAAGATTTCTTAGAATGGATAGCACTAGATGCTCATCCTTCTTCTCAATGCCACATTGCTTGCATTGCATGACCAAATATTTGAATTTAGAAAAGAATTGATGTATAGTTTTGAAGTTGCTGGGTTGAAGAGAAATTAACTCATTCTCCAGAATATGGCCCCTCATCTCATCTTGTTTGCCAAAGAGGGTCTTAAGCTTAAACCCAACCTCTCTTGGAGTCTTCAATCCATCGAGGTGGAATAGTATATCTCTGGAAATATGAATACACATGAAACACAATGCTTGATCCAATCTATTTAGATACTTGGCCTTCTTAACAGTTGCTTGAGGTTTGACCTCCTTTCCCATTGTGACCTTGTACAGTGACTTGTTGCACAATACCATCTGCATATCAGCCCTCCGATCAAGATAATTGAAGTGTGTCAGGATTCTAGGAGACAAGGGAGCAATCGAATTCTCCATCTGAACTGCTGGAGCGAAAACAAACTGAACTAATACTACTACTGCACTGAAAAACCTTCAATATCCTGCAAAAAAAATCTCAATTTTGGAGATAGAATACTACTGAGCACTGCTTCAGGACAATAGGCACATTTTTCCATATCCTTAACAACTGGCTAGACCTCAAAGGATTTATAAAATGAATTCAATGTAGTGGCACCGGGATTTGTTGTGGAAATCCAGAGGCTTCTTGTGCACTAGTGAAAGCAACTACTCAACCTACACTCACTGAGATTTGATACCATGTGAAATTCTAAATCATAGCAGATCATGGAGCTGAGTATACCTCATAGAGAAAGAATGAGCAGAAAAGATGAATTACAATGAAAATTGCAGTAAAAATGGGGAGACAATTAATCATGCATGAGAACTCAGATAGGAACAGAATAATGGCACATGATCCAATAATCAGTATATTCAACAACTATGTTACAATGGAGTGAATTCGAATCTCATAGGATAATTCGAGTCTCAGTCAATCTAGCATAGGAATTGTCACCTCTATCAGTGCTTTGGAGCTCCGAAACTCAGTTAAACTTAAACAAATCTCAGTTAACTAAAGACACAATCAATTAACTGACCAAAAGGGTGCATTAGTGAGTTTGGCATGCAAATCACTTAGAAAAGGGTGCATGAGACCACAAACAGTGGCTATTAGAGCATAAACCCCCCACAAAAGTTAGCTAACTCAGGTGGACTAACCTAGAACACTGACTTGGCTCCTAAAATGTAGGGAACTGACTCAAGTGGTCACAAAATGATGCATGCAGGGCGCATTAGGTGGCTGATGGATCCTAGATAACATATTCACACCAATAGGGGGTAAATGACATCATCAACTACTAGGAAAAATAAATAATGCTAGGTAGGACAAGGATGGAGTATTAATTATCCTAACAGAAATTTCATGATTATCATTACCCATATCCATGTTTTTGGGTAAATAAGGTCACTAAGAAATGCAAGATCAAATTCAGTATAAGTACAAACTACTTGGCAATGGATAGTCATGCAACAATTTTATCGTGTCCCCAATTCCCTCTTAGGTGGTAAACCTTTAGGATCTTGGAACACTTCTATATACACCTACAAAATATTTATTAAGTGATGTTTATTCTCTTGATTACATCCCTCCAGAGATGTATTTACCTTTACAAATTCATCTCCTTATTGATTATGTCTTACGAAAATAAATATGAAGTAGATCTTTTTGAGATAATCAATTTCTAGGTCACTTAATAGAGAGATCCTGGATTTACCTTTGTGTACATTGATGATGGACTTATCATCATTGATTAAATAGTATTTTCTTCATATCTTCAAGAATATTACATCCCTTATGTATATGTATGGACTACCGAACACTACACCACACACATCAAGTGGTGCTACATCTACCTTATATCCTTCTCTTTTCCTTAACCTCTAGCACAAAAATTAACTCGGAGAAATCCACAATCTTTTTCTTCAACATTGCACCCTCTATATAGCTTCATATATATAGGATTTTAGGCTTTCAAATAGGATTTCTACTATTCAAATACCCGGGCATTCCCCTCTTTGAAAATTCTCTCTATAATTTATCTTGGAAAACCCTACTCACTGCTCTTGAAAATAGACTTTCAAGTTGGACCTTACACTCTCTTAATTTCCCTAGAAGACTCACTCTTCTTAAATATTTACTTCAATCAATGCCCCTTTATCTCTTTTATGTGCTAGCAGCCCCTAAGAACATTCTAAAATCAATTCACAACATACCTTCCTTTAGGGAGGTTCCAAATAAATAAATAAATGGTCAATGGTATCCTAGGACAATATTTTCAAGCCAAAAATGGATGGAGGACTAGGTTTGTAGGACCTTGATATGCAATGTCAAGATTTAGGTTTCAAGTTATGGTGGAGGTGGTTAAACACTTGGAATGAACAATGGGGAAATACTTGAATGAAAAAATATGCTCCAAATATACCCATAAAATAGTTAATCAGATTAGAAGAATCAATCCCAAGATCTCCTATATGGCACAATGCTTGGATCAATATAACCATTATTCAGGAGAATAGTTTTTGGTAAATTAGATATGGAGATACAACCCTCATATGGGACGATTCCTGTCACAACTATCCTAAAATCAAGGATAACCGAGATCTCCAAATAAGCAAGGAAACATTTTAGGGTCTGGGAATGCATAGAGTAGCACAATATTAAGAAAATCATTAATTGAAAGATAAATGGAGAAAATAGTTACCAAGAGACTATTGACCCCCTATCGGAAACATAATAAAATAATCTATGGAATACCCTTCCAAAAAGAAGGGTCAAATATCCATATATCTAGACAAACTAAGTGTAACACCCCCTGGCCCAGGTTAGAGTTGTTATTGTAATTGAACATTGTGGCTATTAGTATGTACATAGCTTGATTATATTTTAATACAAATACCAGTTGGTTGCATGAGGAGAAAAAAAATTGAAGTGGAGATCCAGATATTAACCAAGGGGTTGTGAGGGGGTAAGGTTGGCTCATGTACGTTGTTCCCTAAACCTTTGTTTCTAAAACCTTATGTTAAAGCCCCAAAACCCATACTCCTAACCATACTCTTAATGGGGGATTATTTTAATATTAAATATTAATTAATGATGAAGATTCAGAGGTTAATCGTGATTATGGAGGGGAGGACGTGTTCCTTTGGGATGGCCACGTGGGATCCCAAAGGGGAAATGGGGGTTTCCTCGTTGATCCAGAGCAAGTGGGAGGCTTCTATATGCACACCGGGGTGGTTGGACGTGAGTCTAGGAGCATACATGCAGAGAATACACGCAGGGGAGTCTAAGAGGTACGAGGGAAAAAGGGAAAATACGGCTTCCCAAGAAATTATGGGTGTGTAAGGAAATCGGGGAAGGGAAGTTCAGACGTGCACAGTGAAGAGGTTCACTGTGCATTTTTTAGTTCTCTAAGAGTGAAACAAACTGGGAAAGATTTCCTATGACAAACCTGAACCCAAATTATAGAGATAACCTGAACATTGTTAAGTTGTGAATACCGAACTGGCCACGAATTCCTTGGTTGCATACACCAGTCAATTGGAAATGAAGCATGAGACCCAGAGGGAATCCAGATATTTGTAGTGAAGTGTGTCACTGTGCACTTTGGGAAGGAACTCAGGTGGGTCAATTACATAATTTACATGGAATTGGTTGTTATCTTGTGTTTTGTTGAGCCTTGTGTATAGCCATTCTCTCTGTTTTCTCCACCTTTGACTCTGTGAGTGAGCTGAGTGGGTTGGTGAGAAACCTTGGGTTAATTTTTGTATTTCGGCTCGGGGGTAAGATTGGGAGCTAAAATAGTATAGGTTGGACCAGCTCTAAGGTTGGGTGGAGCATGGCTCACATGTAGTCAGTTGACACTCTCATGTGAATTTCAGATAAGTTTATCTATGGATGAATTTTATTGTTCATATGAATTATTATGCTTGTTATGTTCAGTTGTTGAATGAAGGTGTAATTATATGTAAACCATAGTTATGTTATGTTTAATCCTATGAAGAATGTGGTATCCTTGAAAGATGTTTCCTTCAATTGCGTGAATTATCTACACTTGGAATCTTATATGTGCAAGATGAATTGGATATACTTAATTTATGCACCTCTGTTTGCTTATGTTGTCATAACCATTTTATGAATGGAAAGCTCATGTCTTGCTCATATGAATATAGACATAAGTCTGGGTATAATGATAGTATGCATGATTGGATGTTTCCCCATGAATAAGGTTGGTTTACGTTGTTGACTCAGCAAGCTTTGATATGTCTATCTAGCTCTGTGTATTTATTATGTTTGCTTATAAATTATCCTTCACCCTGCTAAGAGATTGGTAGTCTTCACTGAGAATTAGGAAAAGATATGATTAAATTTTGATATGTTCTGGGTGCGGATGGCATGTTTATGGTTGCCTGCATTTGAATTATGTTGATGGGAAACTAACGAGAATAATGAAGTTGTTAATTGGGTGCGTAAGGAAGCTCACAGTTTGTAAATTGTGTGTATGTGTAATGAGGGTACGTTACAAATTGGTATCAGAGCAGGTCACAACTCTCAAACCTTTGGTTCTATGTTGAACAACTTTTGTACTAAGTATGTCAACCTTGTGTGAAGAACTATCCTACATGTTGAATGTATGTTTGCATTTTCATTTTGAAGGATCATTCCCTTGGAGGATGATGTATGCCTTAACATTACTAAATTGCTGAAGTATTAACTTTCTAAGAAATTTTGAGTGAATAATGTGTGTTGTTTCTGCATTTTTGTATTATTGGGGAAATAATGGATGTATATGCATTGATGAGATATGTTGAGATACACATGGAATCACTACCAGGATCGAGATCTTGTTTGGGCTGTCTGTTTGAATTGTTTGGTTTGCATAATGTGCAACTGCAATTTTGGGTTATGACCAATCAATGGAAAACATCACTATGTTTATAATTCTTCATTTGGGTTACTGGAAAATTAATGTTTAATTTGGTTATTGTATGAACTTATCAGATACTGGAGGTAGTGTAAGGGTATAAATTCCATGATAAGCCTCATCTACATGAGGGTGGAACATAAAATTCTCATTAGTATGCGATTTACTTTCGTCTGGACTGGGTTGTGACAAATTGTATTCTCGATATGAGAGAATCCTAGATCTTTTCTTCTGGGAATAAGTATGATGCGTAAATAAGAGAAATATATGCATGATTGTTGAGTGCATGTTGTTGGATGCATGCTTGAAAGAGAATGCATATAAATATGTTTAGGCATATAGCTGATGAGGTTGCATGATTAGCTTAAAGAGTTGTGTTTAGGCATGGATATGTGTAGAAGTCATGCGTGTGAAATATGTTGAACATGTGTATGATATGGATATCTGATCTATTGAACATGTGTTGATGACTGCATATGTATTAAAGATGGACATGGGATAATGCGATTGTTAATCTATTGTGTGTTAAGAAAGATATTGATCATATCAATGAAGAGGATAGAATATCCTTGGGAGAAAAATATCAAAGGTTGGTGGTAGCATTATGTTAGCTTCACAAGTTACCTACTGATCAGGTAAAATCAGAGTAGGCAGCAAAAGTTATGCAGGTATGCTTGTGTCTGTATAAGCTGAGAAAGGAACTGGTAAGAATACCTTCAATTATATTGGATATCATGCGATTGATATGTTTAATTGTTCAGTGCATTATGTGATTATTTGATACCCAAGAAAGGGGTAGTAAAGGTAATAAGACCTTAAATTCAAATGGATGATAACTCTTTTAAGCCATGAAAGCTAGTTAAATGATAACTTAATGTGGGGATTGGGTATAGAGATATATACATGTATTAGAATATATGATGTAACTAATTTTTAGGCTAATAATCATTGTTGTTTCAGATTGTTAGCATTATAAATAAATATTCAGCCATCAAAGTTGCAGATTGTCAGTAAAGACAAGCAAACGGACTCAAAGGGATGGCAGGGGATCCCGTATTTTCTAATTTTTTTGAATAAGTTGGTGAAGAAGAAAAAAGACCAAAGACAATAGAAGAATGGTTGAAGATTCTGATAATGATGTTTCTTGTGACCAATAGTCTTATGAAGAAATGTTGTAGCAACAAATCTGTGATCAAGAGGTTGGGGGAAGGACTTTGTAGTCCTTAGTAAGAAACCAACTGATCAGGAAACATCAGTGGGTTGATGGAAGACTTGTAGGTAAGGATCATTATGCTAATATTATTAAGTGTTGAGAAAGGATGGGCAAGAATCCTTTAATCATGTTTAGTCATCATAAAATGGTGTGCATGTAATAGTGAATGCATTTGTGTGGATGACATTCCACAGGGCATGGTATCATGTGATTGTTTAAGAATTTTTGAATGCATTCATATGAAAGTAGATTACGCCATGTGTATAATGGTTATGGATTGATAACCAAGCATGTAGGGACTTATGGTCTTGTTGTGGTAATACTTTAGTGCTACACAAACCACCTATTAATTCCCTATTGGTGTTAAATTAGGATGAAACCTCTTGCCAACAACCCTGGAGTGAGAAAACTCGGAATGTGTTGTTGAATGGGGAAAGAGGGAATCAAATAGACAACCATATGATTGGGGAAATGGTCGAGCATGGTATTGGAGCATTGGCCAGAAATTCCAACTTACCATTGTAGGAAACCTGTGTAGGCACATGTATGTTCTTGATCAATGTCGTAGTACATTGGGTGCATTTAGTAAATGTACATTAAAAAGATCTTGTAAATCTTGTGATTAAGCATTGAGTAAATGCATATAAAAGATTGTGTACTTGTTGTGAATGTGCATACATGTGTGTGGTTGCACATGTTGTGATGCATTGTGTGTGGTAATACTTTAGTGCTACACAAACCACCTATGAATTCCCTATTGGTGTTAAATTAGGATGAAACCTCTTGCCAACAACCCTGGAGTGAGAAAACTCGAAATGTGCGGTAATACTTTAGTGCTACACAAACCACCTATTAATTCCCTATTGGTGTTAAATTAGGATGAAACCTCTTGCCAACAACCCTGGAGTGAGAAAACTCAGAATGTGTTGTTGAATGGGGAAAGAGGGAATCAAATAGACAACCATATGATTGGGGAAATAGTCGAGCATGGTATTGGAGCATTGGCCAGAAAGTCCAACTTACCATTGTAGGAAACCTGTGTAGTCACATGTATGTTCTTGATCAATGTCGTAGTACATTGGGTGCATTTAGTAAATGTACATTAAAAAGATCTTGTAAATCTTGTGATTAAGCATTGAGTAAATGCATATAAAATATTGTGTACTTGTTGTGAATGTGCATACATGTGTGTGGTTGCACATGTTGTGATGCATTGTGCGAATGCATAATTGGGATGTGTATGTATCTTTGCAAAGTAAAAAATGGATGAGATGTTGAATTAATGGTAATTCTGAAATCATTTCATGAGCTGATGTAAATGCAGGAAGGATTAGATGGAGGTAGTCATGAAGAGAGGGTTGTTAGAATACTCTGTGGAAGGATAGAGTTGTATAAATATTTCAGGTAGATTTCTTTGGACATGGCAAGGTGGGTAAGTTCATGATGAAGGCTGAAAAAATACCATGTGCAAGAGTCAAACCTCATGAGAACGATCTCATGGTTGTAAAATTACTCGAACAGATACAATTTGATGTGGCACACTCATGGAGAACATGGACTACTCATTATGTGTTGAGCATAAGCTCTGTATAGCACTAGAGTGACTCTAATTAAAAAGGTTGAACATAATCTCGGGAAGCAACATAACTTATTATATTACTGATGTTGAGCTAGGGGCATTGGAGCATCAGTAATCAAGTTGCTATTAATTTTTAGGTTCCCTCTATGAGAGGCTTGGGATAGACATCAAACACTAAGTATCATAGCTAAGAAATCGCAAGTCAAGTACTCACATTGAAGTGAAAGAGGCTAAGGAGCATGGAACCACAATGTTGGTGTGACTCTGGATTAGAACAAGACTAAGAGGGGGAAACTCTTACTCTCTTTTTTTTTTCCTTTTCAATTGATGCATTACAGAAAACAAAAAATTTATTGAATGCATGTTTTGGATGATAAATGATTGTGATTCTTGAAATACTTGTGAAGGATGAATTAGTTAATTCCTTGTGAAAGGATGAACATGCATGAGTTCATGTTCATGTTGGGAAAGCATGAAAAATGTGAAAGTATCATGGATATAGCATGGACTTTTCCCAGTCACTTGGGAAATTAATTGACTGATTTTAATGTTATGTTGTGTTGGGCCTAACAGAATTACAATGATGTATTTCACAAGTGAGAAATTGAAGTTAATTTGTTGCAGCTGTTAAAAAGCAATTACTACTTGTGAGCAAAGTGAGAGCCAACTATGCACATTGACCATGGAAGCAAACCAAAGGCTGTTGGATTTGGCTGAAAATATTGTGCAAACAATTAACAAAACCGAAGAGAATCTTGGAGAGATACTCAAGGTAGAGAAGCAACAAAATGAGATGAACCACAAGGTTTTGCAGGGCTCTATTAGTCTGCAAAAGGAGGTAAACAACCTTCTAAAAACTATCAGCAGTGGAAAGGTCAGTGAATCAATGAAGAGGCATTCATTTGGTTAGCCCATTACGCAACATTCCAGGTGGGAAGACTCAAAGGAAATAGAGCTGGAAAAGGAAAAGCAGCCACGGAAATATTGGGGATGTGGTGGTGATCACTTCTTAAACAAATGTGTTTAATAAAGGAACCAATGTGTATAATATGCAAGAAGCATCTATTGTTGGTGATGTTGCTAGAAGTGTTCCTCACATCTATGTAGCATTGGATAATCGCCAAGTTGGTCATCAATCTTCTATGATTGAGATTGAAGATGGAACCTGAAAGGGAAATACAGGTTCAACCAATCTGCATTTTGGATTGCAGAAGCAAGATACTCAGGAACATAGTTATCGGATAGGTCAAGGTCCAATGGACCCATTATAGTCCTCAAGAATCTACTTGGGAACTAGAAGACATAATGCAGGAAGAGTATCTGCATTTATTTTGAAATGTGTATATATAAAAACATGAAGACATAAAAAAATTTGTATAAGTTTTGATGCAATGCTAATCATTGAGGACAATGAAGACTCTAAGGGGAGGGGAATTGTAACACCCCCTGGCCTAGGTTAGAGCTGTTATTGTAATTGAACATTGTGGATATGAGTATGTACATAGCTTGATTATATTTTAATACAAATACTAGCTAGCTACATGAGGAAAAAAAATGTTGAAAAGGAGATCCATATATTAACCAAGGGGTTGTGAGGGGGTAAGGTTGGCTTATGTACCTTGTTCCCTAAACCTTTGTTTCTAAAACCTTCTGTTAAAGCCCCAAAACCCATACTCTTAATGGGGGATTATTTTAATATTAAATATTAAGTAATGATGAAGATTAAGAGGTTAATCATGATTATGGAGGGGGGGACATGTTCCTTTGGGATGTCCACGTGGGATCCAAAAGGGGACATGGGGATTGCCTCATTGATCGAGAGGAAGTGGGAGTCTGTTGTACACACACCGAGGTGGTTGGACATAAGTCCAGGAGCATACACACAGAGAATACATGCAGGGGAGTCCGAGAGGTACGCGGGGAAAAAGGAAAAAGAAGGTTTCCTATGAAATTACTGGTTTGTAAGGAAATCGGGGAAGGGAAGTTCAAACACGGACAATGAAGAGGTTCACTATGCGTTTTTGAGTTCTCTAAGAGTGAAGCAAACTGGGAAAGATTTCTTGTGACAAACCTGAACCTGAATTATAGAGATAACCTAAATATTGTTAAGCTGAGATAACAGAACTGGCCATGAATTCCTTGCACACTACTACATATGGCTAAAAAGTCCCATGAAAGTTTGCCACGAAATAGTTAAAATTGATGTTTTTGTGGAAAAACAGTTTAAATTTTTGGAAAATTTTGAAAATTCCCTCAACGATCATTGCTATAGCCACAGATGGACTTTTCGTCTCTATAGCCATGAACTTTCGTCACTATAGCCATGAAAAGTATGTTCGTCGCTATAGCCACGAAAAGTACATCTCCTAGGATTATTGAGTCACACTTCTAAAACAATTGATGTTATCATCCATCTACAACAAGGAGAATTGGTTGCAACACTTCAAGAAAACCGAGCATAAATTACAATTGCCCATCCTACTAGCTTGTAATGAAGATATCACAACGAAGTTAGATTATTTTGCACAATAATTACTTTTGATCTTCATCCTATACAACAACTAATTCATCTATTCCAAGCTCTTTTTGACCTCACTATAGTATCACAATAAATTCATTAACAGATACCAAACACCTCTGGCATAGACTTGAAGCAAAGAGTGTTAGCCACTACATCTAACACCTGCAAGCTTGACACCATCAATATTTGTCAAGTAGTAGTAATAACTAACAACATTGCATTAACACTCTGGTGTCTCACTGAAAAGTCAACCCCCACTTCAAACATAGAAGACCAAATTCTAGGAGTAAAGAGATCAAATAGTAAATCACATTCTATGCCAACTCAAGACCTATGAAGATAGTATTTCTACCTAGCCCTACAGGGTCTATCACTTACAACAATTAACTCAATAGTTTAGATATGCATTGAAGGTTAGCTTGCTATCATTTTTAGAGGCAACCTTATGACATGTTCTTGTCGAGCTAAAGATGGTTTGTGTACACTCTTTGTGCCATGGTTCATATTTGACCAATTTCATATAATGAAGATCACAATGCACATTGTTGCGAATTAAAGAAAATCGATTTCAATAAACATAACTCCCCTCCAACCCTCTTTCATTAATGAGTAGTTGTAGTTGGCTCGTACCTTCAACGTGACACCAATACTTAATATCTAGTGGAAATTTGCACCCTAGTATGGGAATTCAAGATAGAAGCCAACGCACTAGAAAAAAACACAATGGTTGTCGGAGGTCAGGGAAAGCAGTGCAGCAGGGATGAGGGGCACACTTCTCAACCGCCTTCTGGCAGTCGGATTGTAGTCTTCAAGATAGGCCACTGCTATCCGCCACAACGCTCCATGGGATTTGGCATCCAAACGGGTAAATTTTGTTCTCTTATTTGAATACTTGATTTATAAAATAGACAGTAGACATTATCAGATATGTAGGATCTTCTTGCATCTACAATGAGCAAAGTTGTGTGCCAATATCCATTACGTTTGAGTGTATGTAGTTCTCAAAGGATGCCATTGTACCCGATTTGAATTTGCAACATCTGGCTAGTAAGAGTGGCCTTAGAGCAGTTTTTGGAGTTATGGGGAATCGAACTGGGAGCCATCAAATAGAAATAGGGCCTAAACCTATAGACAGATCCCGGGTTCTTATGTTCAAGTGCTTTAGAGAATGTAATTTGAGGTTTGCAAAAGAAAGGGAAATTATTTTCTTTCGATTGGGAAGGGATTGTAGGAGTGGAGTCATGGCAATGACAATGTGTGCATCGGAAATTATTTGGGCCCCTGTTCACCAAACCCATTGCATTGTGCAGGTAGGGATTTTATGGGTTTGAATTTTCATTTGCATTTGCGGCTCCATTAAATGGTTCCAATGAACACCTTGTTGGAAATTGTTGCTTTGACCCCCTCGCTATGCAAAATTGATCAGTTAGGACCTTTCTTTAGTATTCTTATTAGCTCTCACGGGAATGGGAATGGTTCATGCATTAATGTAACATTAGGAAACAAGCACGATAGGCCAGACACAAAAGAGGTGTCTATTAAATTGGGTAATGGTTCCAATAATTGTAAGAGTGCATCAGTTCTGTTGTTCAATTTTCTACTCTCCCCAAAATGCCCACTTAAAAAAGCACTATAGTGAGAGCGATCCAACCAAGTCACTTTTTTCATATATCCCTCCTCATCTAGTCCAGCTCGGACCTCTAGCGCAAACAAGGAATAGTACCAAGGATTAGCTCAAGTCCGAACAAAGAGATAGATTAATGGAATAAGATATGCAATTTTAATAAGGTCGAATGGTAAGGTGGGAATGTTGTGTGGAACCACTAATGCAAAGGTTTTGTAATGTCGTCCTGATAAGAAGAGGTAACTGTAGCCACAAAGCAATTCATTTATAAAGCGCAGAAGATCGACGTAGAGGATCAAAGAGTTATCCCAATATAAATAAGCTAGCTCAACTTGAAGGGGTGGGGAGCAACAAAGCAACAAATTAGAGGCAAAAACAAATGAGGAGTCGAGGAGTTGCTTGTTGTGTTGTTGTCACAATCTTCTTGTCAGTCAACTTGAAGGGGTGGGGAGCAACAAAGCAACAAATTGGAGGCAACAACAAATGAGGAGTCGAGGAGTTGCTTGTTGTGTTGCTGTCACGGACTTCTTGTCGGTCCACCTATTATTCTTCCCTTTTGTCAACTAGTATCATGGTTCTATTTGCTTTTTCTCATGATGGATGAAGGATTTGGGAAAAGTATGCATCAAGCAATAGCTGGTTGCAATCTAAAAGTCCTTCGTATCCTCAATCATTTAGATCCCCTAAAGTCATGCGGTTACTATTCACCTGTAGATGGTTTTCTGGCTTTGGTTGTGCTATTGATACTGGGCCTTCCTATGGTGTTTTTATGGGTAATTTACTTAAAGTTGGAACAAGTTGGGATGTGCAAAAACCCTTCCCACTTCTAAATTTTTTTTCACTCAAAATGATGTGAATCACAGTCTTGATTAGCAGCTAATTCAAGATCAGACTGCAACAGATGTGAATACTGAGGTTGCTAAGTAAGTGATGCATTATTACCACATGAAATCCCAACAACATCAGATTCAGGCTTAATCCTTAGATCAATTAGAAACAACTTGTTCACCAAATTGATCTTGCCGAGATTGGCGATCCTCAAATGTGTGATTATGGAAATTGCTCTCATTGACAAAACAACGTAAAAAATTGACTTGCAGTTTGCATTCGTCTTCATCAAAATTGCAGCCAATGTTTGCGGAGTTAGGAGGGAGATATGATACCTGGTTTCAAAACCCTGCTACATATTGGTTGCAGAGCCCTGCATGCCATGAAAATCGCCTGCAGCATAATTTTGGTTAATAGAAATACCCCAACTCATTCCATTGTTTTCCTTCTCGTGGATGTTCCTGTTTGCGAATATGAGGTTATTTTTCACGACTTTAAGCAACACACACTCTTGGATTACTTTGGTGGCTGTAGTCCTCAAGAGGCTAGGATTGTATCTTTATGAGGTTATTCTTAAGCAAGACATTCTCTTGGAGTACTTCTTTGGTTACATTCCTCCAGAGGCCACAATTACGACCGTTATGAAAAAGTTATGGAGCCACATAGTTGTCATGGCCAAAGTACCAAGAACCTAACTAAAGGAGTTTTGGCCATTTTCCTCTCATAGATGCTACATGTGAAACTGTCGCTTCTTGTGATCGATGGACCATGGGTACCTGGGAATACTCTTGTTGTGTTTTCTTGTTGGTTCAAGGACTTTTCGTCTAATTTGAGTGCACAACTTAGTTATCCTATGTGGGTAGAGTTTCTAGACCTACCCATGGTTGAACCTTTGGGTAACTTTATCTACCATGAACATTAAAGGTTCTTAACCCTTGTTCTTAGAAGAGTGTTTGTCTAAAAGTCGATCCATCAAAAGACCTTAAAGAGTTTGTGTTGATTTGGGTGGGGGATAAGGAGTTTAGGCAACCTATTAGAGACATCAGTTTGGACTCTTCCCAATGCATACTTTAGGTGGTAAAGCTTGAACCATAGGATTCAAGATCTTAGATCACCCATCAATGGCCAAACAAAACCGACCCAAGCACCAAGTCAAATGGGCTTTTCAAGTTCCTCAAGCTCAAACAACCCCAAAGACTAACAATAATGTTGAAGATGGATGGGTTCAAGTGGTCTAAAAGAATGCATGGGTCAGTAAATCTGCAATATCTCGAGCCTTCCAAAAGGCTCAGGGAAACAAACTGTTGGCATTTGTTGTGCTTACTATGACCCAGCCTATGCCCTTGGTTGTGGTGAAGGAGCTTGCTTGGCCCTCCTAAAACACTACTCCTTGAGATGGTAATTGGAAGGCGTGCTATTTGCTGCCTCTTTACAATTTCTTGAAGTCTTCCAACCTCAAGGAGGCTAAGAGGAAACCCAAAATTGACACCAAGAGAAACTATTTTACTCATGTCCTCCAATGTCCATCAACCTGAAATTCTTTGATCATTGATGTTATGGTTGGGGCCAAGGATGATTTTAGGGGCGAAATATAGCCCAAGGGTGAAATTAGAGGGGTATCAAAGATATGCTAGGCGAATTTGTAACATGGAACTTGTTTTTTTAAATGCAATAATTTAGCCCCCATTTTATTTTACCCACATCAATGCGAAATCCAATCGCCAAGGCCACGAAGACCCGTAAGAGAGGCAAACCGAATTTCACCCTGCCAAATGTGGTTGAATCTGCGAGTTTGCCCCATATTTTGGGTATGAGTTCCACGGAATCTTGAATTCGCCCTTTATTTTCTGCATTGAAGCCAACAAATGGAGAGTTCGCCCCCAATTTTTCAATAATGGAGCTAGCAAATGGATAGTTCGCCCCGATTTTCCAGTAATGGAGGGTGATGTAGCTTATTTGCCATTGCAGTTGCAGTATGCCCTCGAATTGAGGTTGGACAATGGGAAATCTCTCCAGCCGCAAAATCAATTACCATGCTGGGCCCAAATCAGTTGGCATGCAATCGATTTGAGGTTGGGCAGTATTGAACCTGAGCCTTGAGGTTGAGCAGTGTCGAATCCCTATATATTGCAACAAGATTCAATAGAAAACCACATGAAGAATCATCCGATCTTTCATCTTTGCATGAAGCTGGGCTTTTTTATTGTGGGTTTCTCACTCTCTGCATTTGTTCAAAGTTCATTGGGGACCGGGGTTTGCAATCTTCATAGAGGTTAGTTTTCTCTTTGGCTCATTGGATACCAGCATTGGTTCCTTCAAAATTCTTGTGGCATCATTGTCTATTTTATATGTATTGTGCCTATGTATTTTATATGTATTCTAGTAGACTACTCAAAGAAAGATTATCTTAACATTTTCTACCATCTGGAAAATAAGCTAAGACCTGTCAGTAGGTCTGACAAAGGCCAATGCGGTGCGGTAGTCCCTATTTAATTACCTTTCAAACATCGAAACTATAGCACAGTAGACATCAAATCAGGAGCTTTGAGCTACAAGAGTAATACCTTGGGGTATCTACAAGAAACTCTTTAACAAACAGTCATGATACCTATCTTATTTTGAAGTGCATTTTGCATAGACTGCTTCCTCAATAGTATAGTGAACCTTCATCTAGATTTCTTCTTTAGAGACAAATAACTTACTTATCCTGAAGTCTTCTGAAGAACTAGTATCAAAAGTTGCTACTTTTCAAAGAACTCACTTTTCTCTGTTTCCAATGGCATTGATTGCCTCTCAACAAACTAAGTCTCATTTATATTTTGTTTTGTCTGTTGTATGGCTTTAATTGCAGAAACTGAGGCAATGGCAATTTTAGGAAGTTTTTTGAGCAATATACTTATTCAATTTACAAATCACTGTGACATGTATATCGCTATGTGTATCCATTGTCTTGTATGTGACATCATCCGGTGAAACCTTTGCTTTTAAGTTTTTAACATTTGTTGAGAAATTTGAGTAGCTTCCCTCAATCTTCCCTCTTCTGTGTACAGGCCAAGTACATTATTAAAAGATAGCTGATCTGTGAGAAGCCTCAATTTCTACATTTCTTTTGCAATTTCAATGGCTTGAGTAAGTCTACCAAACTTTTTGTATAGACACATCATTATAGCATAAGAAAATTCATTAGCCTGGCCCACTTGCTTTAAGCCGTTAAAAATTGATTTTTCCTCGCTGACCATATCAACATCACTGTAAAAATTAATCATACAATTTGTTGCAAGGACCTCTGGACCATCTTTCAATTTCTCTTCTCTCCTTATTGGAATAAACCGCTTGATCATCATTGAGGACAATTTGCAAATCATCTTTGTTGTCACTATCCCATCCATTCTTTCCTTGAAAACCTTGATTCTCTACAATAGTTAATTCTGCTGGAGGTGTCAAATCCTACCTCACAGAAGATCCTTCAGCAAACCAATTCTCTTCGTTGCCTTCCCCATTTTCGTCTTTCTCATCTTAACCTCTCGAAAGCCCAGGAAATAGGTTGTCACACCATCGATCAGCATCATTGTTGTCCTCATCAAAGTGTTGAATATCAATGCAATATCTACACTCACTAATTCCACTTTCATGAGCAGAACTAGAGGAAGCAAGAGTCCTACAGGTATGGAAATGATCACCAACAAGTTCCTCTAAACCTCGTCTAAACTATGCATGAGCAGTGTAAACTGACTGGGCCTCCAATAATTCATTCGTCTCCTGCTTGTCAATGTTTGGATATCCACATCATCTTTTTCAGGATCTTGCATGCAATTAGGGTTTGCATGCATCCCAGTCACCAGGTTGATGCCTCCAGCACCTTAGCCACCTTATTCTAGCACCCGGGAGCCACTTACTTCAAAGTTTTATCCCTCCTAGTCAGGAAGGCTCCCAATTCTCACCTACTGCCAGAGAAGGGCACACTTCTTCACCTACCACTGTAGTTCCACCTCAGTTACACTCAGTTAGCTCCGATTCTCCCTAATTTGAGGCTAGTTTCACTCTCGACTGACTATTTCACTTCCGTTGGACCTCCAAATTGACTAGATGACTTGTTCTGACTTCAGTTAGTCTCCCATGCACCCTCCACTGAGCCCACTTTCCTATAACAGTGCTACACACTTCAGTTACACATGTTACACTCAGTTAGACTCAAATTGACGCCTGGATGACTGGTTCTTGCGCATTGATGACCACTACTGATTGATGATGAGGACTCCTAGTTGGAGTCAAGCTACTCCATTCAGTGATTCGAATGACCTCCTTAGGCAATTCGAATTGCTCAGTCATTGTTACTGTATTCTATTGTAATCATTCACCCTTACTGGGATATTGAGCACTGCTGCATGTTTTGCACAGTTTTACACCATATTTTCTATGTTCATCTGTTGTGATTGATTTACTTATTCAATAGAACTGTTGTGACTAATTTTACATGGTATCAGAGCCATTGCAGGGACAAGATCTCTTTTCTACATGTGTTTCTACAATAGGATTTGAGTGAATTTGCTCAAAAATTACAAAAAGTTTTGGCATGAAAGATCTCAAGGGCATTGGCTCCTGTGCATGCAAAGTTTGAAAATACATCCAATACCACTCCAGAAGCTTGAGTTTCCACATAATTCCTGGATCTGATACATTGGACCCATTCAACATTGTTTGATCTCCAATCCCATGTGTGATGCAACTCTAAAAGGGTGGATTGTTCGACCTCATTGTTCTTGGTTTTATTGTGATTTGCAGGTTATTGTCTCCATCAATTGCATTTGCTACTCTTCCCTTGCAAGCTTCTCTACACTAGTGTGCACTCGCTCCTAGCAATGGAATACTCTTCTTCAAATCCTATCCTCACCCCATTCAATTATTTTGATTGGAAAGATGATATGGATATCATATTACGTTCAAAAGGTTACTACCGAGTCACTCTTGGTCTTGAATTGGAGCCAAACAACTTGTCAGATAGAACCAAACACTACAACAAGCTTGATGAAGCTTATGGTCTTCTTTGTCTCTCCATCTCCAAAGATCTTCACTTCCATCTCAGCGGATTGAAGACTCCAAAAGCTATATGGGAGCAACTTGAAACACTATTTGGCAAGCAGGACGAGCTTAGGGCTTTTCAATTAGAGAATGAATTGATTGCCCTTAGTCCTGAGAATTTCGAGACCATTAATGAATTCTTCACAAAATTCAAGAACTTGAACTTGCAATTGAAGAATAGTGGAGTTATCAAAGAGGATAAACAATTCATCCTCTCCATTCTCAGCAAGCTTGGTAAAGATTATTCGGTATTTGTCTCTACTTTCAATTCTGGTCAGCTAACTACCCCGAATTGGAAGATGCCTACCTTGAATGCCTTCATTGAGTCCGTCACAAAAGAGTATGACAAGTTGATTCAAATGGGGTCCATAATCTCCAAAGATTCATCCCTATATGTTCAAGGACCCAAGATCTTGAATGGTAAAGGAAAGCAAAAGAAGGAGAATCCGAAATTCGAACCTCACAAGCAAAGAGAGAAAGGCAAACAGACAGATGCACCATCCAGTTCAAAGTTCAAGCAAAAGGGAAAAGAAGGTAACCAAAAGTCTAAATGTAATTATTGCAACCATGGCTTTCATCCCGAAATTTCATGGATGAAGAAGACTATAGATCAAATGGCCCTCCTTTTGGAAAAGAACAACATAACTCTTCCTGACGGTGCAAGGAAGAAGGATAGGAATAATGACCATGAAAGAGGACAAGCACTCATGGCAACTGTTTCGAAGCCCACTACTCTCTTGATAGATTCGGGTGCATCAAATCATATGGCTGCAAATATTGATTCTTTTTCTTCATTCGATCCAAACAGCTCCATCCCCATCCATTTGGGAGACGACTCAAAAATTTCTTCAAAGGGCAAAGGTACGATTCATGTAGATCATGGGAGCTTTCAGAATGTTCTCTATGTGCCTTCCTTAGCTTCAAATCTTCTTTCTGTGTATCAAATGACACACACTGGTGAACCGAATCAAGTTACATTCAGCCCTAATACAGTTGAAATTTCTAATATCAAAAGTGGAAGACTTGTTGCAGTCAGAAAGGCAAACCACACTGCAAAATGCTATGAGTTTTCACACTTTATTCCGTTTGCAAAGCCCACTGCTCTTTGCACACATGGTAATGAGGTTAGTAGGCTTTGGCATGAAATATTTGGACATCTTAATTATAATTATTTGATGCTGCTATCAAACAATTCCATGGTAGATGGTCTTCCACAACTCTATTCCTCGAAGGGAATATGCACTGGTTGCATTATTGGGAAGCACCCCGAGCATAGATTCGACCGCGGCAAAGCTAGCAGAGCTTCTACAGTTTTGGGGTTGATACATTCTGATATTAGTGGTCCGCTGCCCCATACGTCATTAAATGGTTCAAGGTATGTTTTGACATTTATTGATGATTTTTCCTGCTTTACATGGGTATTCTTTCTCAAAAACAAGTCAGAAGTGCTTGGAAAATTCAAGGATTTTAAGGCTTCTGTTGAGACTGCCACTGAAAGCAAGATCAAAGCTCTTAGATCTGATAATGGTGGGGAATATATGAAGGCCGAGTTGCTGCAACTTTGTTCCCAAAGCAGAATTCAGATCCAACATACAATTCCCTACACACCCCAACAGAACGGTGTAGCGGAAAGGAAAAATCGGTCACTGAAAGAGATGGCTACATGCATGATTGAATCATAAGGTTTGGCTGCAAATATTTGGGCTAAAGCAATCAATGTTGCTGCATACATACAGAACCATGTTCCACATTCATCCGTGAAAGGTATGACTCCTTTCGAACCATTCTTTGGTCACAAACTGGATGTGTCAAATTTGAGAGTTTTTGGCTCTACTGCATGGGCTAGAATTCCTTCCAAGAAGAGACGAGCTTTGGATCCACAAAGTATTGAGTGCATACTGATAGGATATGGGGAAGAATCAAAAGCATATAAACTCATGGATATCAGATCTAAAAAGATATTCACAGAGCGCAGTGTGCAACTTGAAGAACCGCTTCAAGAATTGCAACTAGTTGAGGAAGAGACCGCCGATTCACCGCCTTCACCAGAAGAAGATCCGTGCAGCGATAATGAAGGTATGAGTTCTGATATTTATGATATTTTAGCAGCACGTGATGATCATGACATATTAGGTTCAGAATCCAACCATTATGATCCTCCTCAGTTACCAAAGTGGGCCCAAAACACTCTTCAATCTGTTGGTTCGAACCTTGGAAATCCTGTTGATCCGAGACGAACAAGAGCAGACTTTCAAAGAGCAAGAATGGCTCTTTCTATTGCTGATCCATTAATTCCTGAGATTTGTTATTTGATGGCTGATTTAGATCCCACATCATACTATTCTGCCCACCGATATCTGAGATGGCAAAGTGCCATGGATGAAGAGTACAGTTCTCTTCAAAAGAACAACACATGGGAGCTAGTTTTTCTTCCACCTGGAAGAAAATTAGTGAAGTGTAAATGGGTCTACCGCACGAAAGTTGCTGCTGATGGATCTATCAGCAAATACAAAGCAAGGTTGGTGGAAAAAGGTTTCTCCCAAGTCCAAGGAGTGGACTACACTGAGACCTTTGCACCGATTGCAAAGATGGATTCCATCCGCCTTGTTTTGGCTATTTCCGCATCCAAGCACTGGGAAGTGCACCACATGGATGTGAAGAGTGCATTTCTACATGGATACCTTGATGAAGAGGTATATATGCAGCAGCCATAGGGCTACACATCAGATCCATTATTCGTTTGCAGATTGAAGAAATCTTTGTATGGGTTAAAACAGGCCCCAAGAGCTTGGTACGCAAAGATGGACTCCTTCCTTCTTTCTCAGAATTTCCAAAGATGCAAATCTGATCCGAATGTGTATCTTCAGCGAGTTAAAGGTAATTTGTTGGTTATTGTACTTTATGTTGATGATCTTCTCATTATTGGTAGCACTCTTACTTCAATAAACAAGCTAAAAACTGCCTTAAATCTAGCTTTTGACATGAGCGATTTGGGCTTGCTGAGTCACTTTTTGGGCTTGGAGATAGCTCAAAATTTTGATGGGATCACTATATCTCAGCAAAAATATGCTTCCGACTTGTTATTGAAGTTTAATATGGCTGACTATAAGGCAGCCCCATTCCCATTCCTCTCAGGAATCAGTCTTGAGGAGGGAGATTCTACACCGCTTGCAGATTGCAGTATGTATCGATAGTTGATTGGTTCACTACTTTATTTGACACACTCAAGGCATGATATTTCATATGCCGTGAGTGCCATGTCAAGGTATATGCAGTAGCCCCATGAGCTTCATTGGTGAGCAGCCAAGTGGATCTTGCAGTATGTGCAAGGTACGAGACAGTTTGGCATACATTATGCTGCAGATTCTGAGCTTGATTTCATTGTTTTTACTGATTCAGATTGGGCAGGTGATAGCATTGATCGGAATTCCACTTCCGGTTATGTTTTCATGATTGATCATGGTGCTATTTGCTGGTCCAGCAAAAAGTAGGCAACCATTGCACTTTCTTTAGTAGAGGCAGAGTATCGAGGGGCAGTCAATGCCTACATTCAGGCAGTTTGGTTGTAGGGTATTCTTTCCGAGTTTGGTTTTGGTGGCACTGCTTCAACTGTCCTATTTTGTGACAATCAAAGTGCTATCAAGATCTCCATAGATCCAGTTTAGCGGTAGAGGACCAAACACATTGAGATTCATATGCATTACATTCGACAGTTGGTGCATGATCGCACAATCATTCTGCAATATTGCCCTACTGATGAGCAAATTGCAGACATCTTCACCAAGAGCTTCAGTGAGAAGAAGTTCTCTTACCTCCGTTCACTGTTAGGGGTGAGTTCCATCATGGTGGAGATAGATTGATCCATTATTATGCTTTAGCTTGAGGGGGGGCTTTCTTCCCACTGAGTTTTCCCTCTTTCCTCACTTAGTTTATTTTCAGCATTTTTTGGATTATTGTATTGGGGTGACCTTTGGTCTTAGTTACTAGGGCCCCACATTATTTTCTTTTTCACATCATATTCTAGCTTGAGGGGGGGGGTGTTCATATATCCACATCATCTTTTTCAGGATCTTGCATGCAAATTCTAGGTTTTGCATGCACTTTGCATGCATCCCAGTCACCAGGCTGATGCCTCCAGCACCTTAGCCACCTTATTCTAGCACCCAGGAGCCACTTAATTCAGAGTTTTATCCCTCCTAGTCAGGAAGGCGCCCACTTCTCACCTACTGCCAAAGAAGGGCACACTTCTTCACCTACCACTGCAGTTCCACCTCAATTACACTCAGTTAGCTCTGATTCTCCCTGATTTGAGGCTAGTTTCACTCCCGACTGACTGTTTCACTTCCTTTGGACCTCCAGATTGATTAGATGACTTGTTCTGACTTCAGTTAGTCTCCCTTGTGCCCTCCACTGAGCCCACTTCCCTATATCAGTGCTACACACTTCAGTTACACATGTTACACTCAGTTAGACTCAGATTGACACCTGGATGACTGGTTCTTGTGCATTGATGACCACTACTGATTGATGATGAGGACTCCTAGTTGGATTCAAGCTACTCCATTCAGTGATTTGAATGACCTCCTTAGGCAATTCGAATTGCTCAGTCATTGTTACTGTATTCTATTGTAATCATTCACCCTTACTAGGATATTGAGCACTGCTGCATGTTTTGCACAGTTTTACACCATATTTTCTATGTTCATCTGTTGTGATTGATTTACTTATTCATTAGATCTGCTGTGACTAATTTTACGGTCAAAGCCTTCTCATCAATGGTATACCGTATCTTGGTAAAGGCCCTAAAATACATTCTTCTAACAGTATATTGGTAGAAGGCCCTTGTTGTCTCATATCTTAGAAATCAGCCTTATTAACAAATTCACAATGTCATGATGTTCTTGGAAAACAACCTTATGCAATGCAGTACAACCATGAAAGTCTTGAGCACATAGATCTACACCAGCATCAATGAGAATTTTGACAACCTTTTTATGTCTTGCATATGCTGCACATAATTGATTTAAGACAGGGTTCTCTTCACCAATGAACTACGGGTGTGTAGTTCTTCCATTGTAATAAATATCCATAAAAAAATCAGAATACCCACAAAGATTTTACATAGTGGATACTTGGTCCAACTAATGGTACCCAATTAGTGAGTTGTAAAAGCCATAAAAGCTAATCAAAATACCCACAAATATTTTACATAGTGGATACTTGGTCCAACTAATGGTACCCAACTAGTGAGTTGTAAAAGCCATGAAAGCTAATATTTATTGATATTTTCATTCAAAACAGTAGAGTGAAGTAAAAATAAATAAATTCAGGATTGGGTAAAAAACATCACTGAGAAGATGCAAATGCCTTGCCTTTCACAAGCATATTATAAACAAATCAAGAATGTCATAAGGAGAACCTCTTCCTTCTCTACTCAGTAGTCCCTTAGAAGTCCCTCCTTCCAGTGCTCTTCAATGTGGCATAGAAAGGTCCAGATTGCTGTCCATTAATTTCCATCCGAGTTGTTCTTGGTTCTTGGCTCCTTCCAAGTTCCTAATGGCTTCCTTTCATAGTTGTTATGTTCCTTAGTATGCCAACCTCTTCTTCCAAGGTTAAATTCTTCTTTTCTCTTCTCTACACCTCCAAAAACTAGCTTCCTCCACCAATTCGAATTTCCCCTTCTTTGCATGCATGAAGGATGACTAGGAGAGTCCTAATACTTCCATAGTGACATGATATTCAATTTAAGGCCTCTGGTTGGGTGGCTTGCTAGCATGCAACTCCGTGTTTAATGAAAATAGAAATAAACAAAGAGACTTAATAGTAGATTGTGAAAACATGTTATGTACTTTCCAATAAATTTTGGCTGGGAGGAACATCGATGTAATCATAGATGCACATAGAGAAAAGAAATCACTATAAAAATTGATATTGGGCTAAAAAATTTGGCTACAAGAGGGATACATTTCTCTAGTTGTATTATAAATTCTATTTTCACAATCTAGAGGGATTTCTAGTAAATAAACATCGGAGGTATAATTGATGGTGACAAATTTGTTGAACAACATTGGGCTTCTTCCATGAACCAATGAATCGATTCCTGTCCAAATTGTTGTTTCCAATCTTTGCACATGATGCAAGTTTCGTGTCAATCTTGTTTCTGGATAATTAGTTGATGCAATGCAAACCTTTAGTCCAAGTTATTTCTTCTTTCCAGTCACTGAATCCTTGTTTTATCTACTCTATGCATTTCATGATTTATGCTCAAGAATCTACACATGCCTTTATGTGCATAGATTCTATGCCTTTTTAAAACATATGCATGATGCAGATAACAGATATAAGCCATTTGTCTAATTCTATGGAAATGTTGTGTGCATTGATTGGCAATGGAAAATGCTCTAATATTACATGTCAAGACAGATGATCCATTCCACTCTCCTCATGCAAATTATAACACAACTCAAAGTTCCATCTTGGGATGGTAAATGTTCTAATGTTATGGGCCAAGTCACAAGCTTCATTTTACTCTCCTACTACAAGCTAGAACCCAAATCAGAGACTCTGATCTCGATTTTATCATCCCTCATATCTCCTTTTGAATCACTGTTATGAGATCCATCTTGTTCCTCATTTCAAAGTAAATCAGGGCAAGGGTCACGATCAAAATTTTCAAATGCTTTTGTTGTTTTGTTGCATCAAGGGGGTGGCAATTGGTCAAACTATAAAGTCTCAGACAAATAATTTGTGGTAGCATCAAAATGAAGTCATTCCTTGACAATGACCAAGTTGGAGAATGTTATCATTACTTGCATTCCAAGCATTACCAATCTATGTTGTTGGTGAGACATGTATTCCATTCCTACCTATGCAGATTTCTTCTGGACGTTTTTGGCATATGTCTTGTCCAGTAGACTTTTCTTGCAAAAAGTTTAACCTAGTCTAATTTTCTTCTGCCATATTACCATAACTACCTTTTGGAATATGCAAAACATTAACCATAATATTACTAACAACCTTCATGTCAAAAAATTTACCAACCTCTATCGCTGGTAAGTTCCCTATATCAATTGTAGTTGCAGTAATTGCTACATAACCCATTTGAGGTATGTTTTGCAAAAAGGACTTTGCTTGCCAGAAACTTCGCTGAGTCTAATTTTCTTATGTTGTCTTACAATAGCTACCCTTTAGAATATGCATATTAATAAGAATATCACTAACAACATTCATGTTATAATTTTACCAGCCTTTGTTGCTAATGAGGTCTCTGTATTACTTATAGTTGCACTAATTGCTTCAAAACCTACTTGTGATATATATTGTAAGGAAGAGTCGAAGACTTTCCTTGCAATAACCTTAATTGACCTTGATTTTTTTCTACCATATTACTATTGCTACCATTTGGAATATGCTGGTAAACTAGAATATCAATAACATTCATGTTATAAAATTTACAATGCATTGTTGTTGGTGAGACCTTTGTAGCAATTGTAGTTGTAGTGATTGCTTCAAAATCCACTTGCGGTATGTCTTGTAAAGAGGACCTTCCATGTGAGAACCTTCACGGAGACTGAGTTTCATCTACCATGGTACCATAGTTGCACTCATTCACCCAAAAACAATTAGACTATAAATTAGTTTTTCATTAATTATCTTCAACAATTATGCCATTTGTTGCATTACAAGTATCTTAAGGGACCTATTTCTGATCAATTCGTTGGATAGACAAAGATTGTTGAGCTTTACAAAATCCAAGGTTTTCCTATGCTAACAAGACTAGGCCTAAAGCTTTAGATTCCGGGTTAAGTTGTGGCTGGAATGGATGTGATTAAACTCTTCAAGGTAGTACGCTTCGTGCCATTTTGATATATTCACCCTTATATGGTATATACATGAGCAAAATTTGGATATTTTGTCTCTAATGCTTTGATATCATGGATTAGAATATTTAAAATATTGTTTTTCTTTAAAATATAAATATTTTATGTATTTTTGAGTAAACAGAGTTATTAAATTGAAATCAACTGAGTCATTACCGATTTCGAGTTGACCCTCGACTAATTCCGAGTCCGAGTTTTAAAACATTGTTCTGAACCTTCCTCCTTGTTGAGAAGTTAATGTTAGATATATATTCCATTGATCATTTATTTCTATGAATGTTGTCATAGTTTGCTTCTGTTATTTTTTCCTATCAATAGGCATCGTTTAAGTCTCTTGTTGATTGCAAAGCCCAATTTATTGGCTAATTATACACACACTGAGGCATGCTATCAGCCCTTTGTGAGGGAAGAAATTTATAAACTCTCCAATAGGAAGTGCACCAACTGAAGATCATTTGACATGGTCGCTAGATCTGGCTGGAGTTTGGAGGGTGTTCCTGGGACAATTAATCAACATAATAGCATTATTCCTAGCCCTAAAAAAACCTACACAGGAAGGCCTATAGTAGTTGATCAACTGAAGAAAGTATTTTCATATGGGGCTTTACCACTTGGATTGAACAGTACAGGATAGTATTTAGGAGTCTTTGATTTCTAAGGTTTGATATTTTCTTTAGGTTAGGACAGTATTTTATATGCATTGGACATGATGTTTTGTATGGCAGAAGTGCAAGGGGTGTATTTTTAGTGCCATAACAGTCAATTTTTTTACAGTTGTTGGCCCAGTCAATTTATGGGTATTTTATGAACTTGTTTTGGACATTTTGTAATATCTTAATGAACTTAATATAATAATTTATTAGTAGATAGTATGTTCATTTGCTAGAATTTTGGCATGATCTGTTATATGACCACTATTGACCCCGCTCCACTAATGGCTCCTCTCCCCTTCTCACTTTTACTAAATACACTTTAGTTTTTTTAATTATTATTTGTGGAATCATAAAAAATGGTATGTATGATGTATCAACTTCTTAAAACTCTGATATTATATTTCTTGAAACATTCCTTCTTTTATTATACAGAGAATTCACATATGTACAAAAGATAATAATAGCTATATACATGAGCATAATTTGCATATTTTGTCTATAATGGTTTAGAATCATGGTTAGGGATCTTTAAAATAATTATTTTCAATATAATTTTAATATTTTGTGTATTTTTTATCAAATGGAGTCATTAAATTCAAACTAGTCTGAGTCTATTCCGAGTTGACCCTCAGCCGAGTCCCAGTCTGAATCCAAGTTTTAAAACACTGGTTAGAAATAGGCATATAGTACATCAAACCATGCAAAATATACAAAGAGATTTAAATAGACTAATTATTTGAATTTGCCAGAAACCTTCAGTCCGTATGAAGATGTGCAAAACAAAGTATTCAGGAGCAAAGTTGAAGGTGATCCTGGTTATTAACTTAATTCTTTTTGTGGACTCTAGTTGAAAATGGTATAAACCTGATATCCATTATTTGCTTGCATCATTAAATACCACATGAAATGATAGCTATAAAAATCATACAATGATAACTTTTTAGATTTCCTAGTGATATTTAAAATTGGAACAGGAAGGTTTATTGTCTAATAATCCTGAATTCTTAGCAACTTGAAATTAGCATTTTAGATGTTACTATTCCAGGCTTTCCTACATATTTCTTTTGATTTTTGAGCGATTAGGCACCCACATTCTCACCATGGCTTGGAAGGTCCACACCGGCTGTGACTCAGGTCTAACAAATGGTTGATGTTTGGTTTGCCATAATGTTAAAGAGTCTTTCTCACTCTGAACAATGTTATTCACATGTTGAGAAGTTGAATCTGGCAGCGGTTATAGCTGTCCAACGATTCTATCACTACATTTTTCTTCACACAACTACTATTATCACCGATTCAAATCCCATGTACCATGTCCTAACACGTCAAGTACAAGGGCAAAATACCCACATTGGATCGTAATTCTTCAAGAATTCGACCTACTATTTGAGAAATCAAAAGTGAAAAAATCATTAGTATTTGCAAACTTCCCCATGCTGCTCAAAACATTGATCCCGTCGACTCTCTTCCCGATGAGTCATTGTTCCTAATCATCACTTCTGACCCATGGTATGGAGATATTACCTTATATCTCCAAATCCAATGCTTTAGGCCTTAGTTGTCTCGTGATGAATGTTGTGGTATTCGCCATCATGTAAAATACTATCTAATCATTGGTGACACCCTATATCACCGCAATATTGACTCCATCTTACGATGTTGTTTAACCTGTGATGAGGCCGAGCATGTCTTGAATGACTTCCATTCCGGGACATGTGGCGACCTCTCTGGGATGGATACAACCCATAAAATTTTACGCATTGGATACTTTTGGCCATCAATTTTTAAATATTGTATGGAAGCCATTAAGAAGTGTTATCCCTGCCAGTTTTTCATTCTAAACAGCACGTCCATCCTGCCCCTTTACACCTAGTTATTGCCGTCAGCCCCTTTGCAAAATGGGGCATCGATTTCATACATTATAAGCCTACCTCGGCTGCGGGGCATGGCTATGATATTGTAGTTGTAGATTACTTTACAAAATGGGTCGAGGCTATGCCTACATACAAAAAATATGACAAAATTGCCGCACTCTTCATGTTTAATCATGTCATTGCTAGATTCAAGGTTCCAAAATCCATAGTCACTGACCATGGATCACATTTCCAAAATCAAATGGTAACTTAATTGAGTGCCAAATTGGGTTTTCAACATGAAAACTCAACCCCCTACTACCCTCAAGTGAATGGACAAGTAGAGGCCATTAATAAGGTCTTGAAAACCATGAAATAATGCATGGTAGGGGCCCATAGGTCAAATTGAAATTTAATTCTCTTTTCGGCTATTTGGGCTTATAGAACCTCCATCAAAACCACTACCGGATTCACACCCTTTCAATTGGTGTATGGTTTGGAAGTTGAATTTCCTATAGAGTGAGAGATCCCATCCTTAAAACTGGACATTGAACTTCTGGAAAACACTATAGCTGAGGAAGAAATATTTCTATACTTATCCAAACTCGACGAAACTCATCGTGATGCCTCCCTTGCTAACAAAGCACACAAGAGGTACATCAAAGCCCAGTATGACAAATCAATCAAACCACACATTTTCAATGGGATTATCATATGATCAAATGCACGATAAACTAGGGGCAGGTAAGTTTGATTCCATGTGGCATGGGCCCTACATCGTGAAGTGTGTCTTAAAAGGTACTATGCTTAGGGAAATGCTACATAAGTGCCTTGTACATTTTGTATATAATGAGTGTTTAATATGGTGTGTAGTTTTCTTTCCTCTCATAGGTTAGGCTATCATCTCCGCTACAACTACTTATACCATGTTTTGCTTGAATGCGCAGATGACGACCTATTTCGGGTTCGCATATGGTGCTAACCAACATACCTGAAACCTTTCCTCAACTGCTTGGGTACTGTATTCCCATGCCGATGAACTTATAAGTTTGGGAGGAGTTTTCCTAATTCCTGCAACTAATAATATCTCAGAGTATCATACCGTGATTGGACTGCTAATTGATTCCTCTTCCTATGGTGTGGACCACATTGTCATCCATTTGGATTCTCAACTTGTGGTAAATTGAGTTTACCCCATTTGTGACCCTACACTACTCCATCTTTTTCAACAAGTACATCTCTTGGAGAGACTGTTTGAGTTTATTCAATATCAACACATCCCAAGACACATGAATACTATTTCCAATTCATTATCCAATTTCATTTTAGATTGGTACATATCACATTCTTAAACCTTTCATCATTAAAATGTGTAATTAAGCATAACATGTAAATAATTCACATATAATTAAGTGGTCCATATGAGTTCCATATTCACCATAAGACACATTGTATATAAAACTGCTAGAAATAGTTTTTATATTAAGTGTGATAAGAGTTTCACAAAAAGTACTAAGACAAAATATGAAGCTCATAGATTTCAGTAGATCGTGCCGACAAAATTTGAAGCTCATGGATTTCAGATATCACTACACATAGATAATAAGGCTAATTGTGGTGCTCATGATAACATTTCATGGCCCGAGCTAGTCGACGGAGCAAACACCTAATACTCGCAGAAACTCCCACTCTGTGGCACTGATAACGCCACAGCAGATCATCCAGTGACAGTGACATATATGGGATGTGAGCAGTCAACATTTCCAGGTTCTCTTCAGTCCTCGCGAGTACTTCGCTCACCTCTCGATCACTAGAAGAAATGGTCCTTCCTTCTCCTCGTCGTTGGATAGGGGAAGCTCTAGGTAGCCTCTCTAGCCCAACATCTGCAGTAGTGAAACATAAAAATTCTTAGCACACCAAAAGAATTGTATATTCAAAAAATACATAAAAACTTGAAAAGTATGAGAATCCTTCCTTACCTATGTCACACCAAGAAGACCCCTCTGGGAGTGCTAAGACATGATCTCCTTGGAAATAATTGTTAGTGTATGCATAATCTTCCACCATGAGTAGCTTCCTATGCACCCATCGGAAGAAAGATGGCCCATAACTATATATCGGGCCACCGTGACGGCCAAACAAATCAACCCATATCATCATACATGGTTCACGTGCATCAGGGATGGCTATCTCTATGTGTTTTGGACGGATTTGAGGAACCCGCTCCATAAAGAAGGACACCAAAATGGACTCGTAACCAAACTATTTGGTTCTCTCGAACTGACATTTGGTAAATTGTTCTTTCATTATGTTCAGCAGACTCTCACACCAATTGAGTACAGTAGGTTGCATGCACTCTATGGCACATAGCATCTGGGACCTAGTTTCTTGGTGGTGGTATTTAGTTGTCACTACCCGCACCACTGTGAAGAGAACAGTCCTCAATGGAAAATTATGGACACTCTCGATCAGGATCTTCCCGTTGGCTTTCCCAGTCTCGGGCTCACAATATTGACTGATGAGTGCATTTACATCTTAGTCACCTCCCCCATGCCCACATAGAGAGGCACGAGCTCCTCTTCTTGAGAGCCCAGTCAAAAAATAGATATCATCTATTTCCAAAGTGAGGGTATGGGTCCCCACTTGAAAATGAAGTTCTTTAAGATCCCACATTCCCCCCAAATATTCCAACAAAGGGACTTGGGCCCTCATACTTGGACTGAGGAAATATTTCTTGAGTCCACACTTTTTGGAAGGCCAACATAGTGGTATCATCATTCAACCCTTCTAGATCCTCCAACTCATGATCTCTCTCTCCACTCCAACATTTTCTTGATTGAGACCTCCAAAACCATTAATGGGGACATTAGAAACTATTCATCTAAGAACACCCCAATTTTTTTTCTATATTTATTTTTGGTCTGCCTTCTGCAATCGATGCGATCCAGATTCACATACAGTGTGTCTTCGACAAGGGTTTCCCTTTCGGGATCCGTGTCAGCCTAGATCGACGCGTTCCTTGAAAGAGACAGTTGTGTCGATCCAGGGGTGCATTTTTTTCCAAAAAATCGACCCAAATCCATTTAAAAATAGTAAACAATTGTAGTAAATCAGCTTAGGAAATGAAATGGAGGGAATGTGTAGTTAGCTAGAGCTGACGAGATGAAAATATACTACCTAGAATGCTTGGGATATCCAACACAGGTTTCTACCTAAAATGGCTTTTACCCTCTTTGGTAAGAATACAATGGTAAAATGATTCCCTTTCACCTCCATTTATTGACTTGAAAGGCAATATTTTATTATTTTTACCTCATAATTTTTTATTATTATTACTTTTTACCATTTACTAGTGAAAGCCCTTTGTTTATTTATTATCATGGTTTCTCACACTTGTTTTGAGTTTTAAGGTCAAACACAATGATGGAGTTATGGTCCAAAATTATATTTCATGCTTAAGAACAGTTTTGGAGTTGTCTTTAAGCTCTTTTCAGACTCCTAAAATAGGAAAATATTTCCAAGTGAACTTGTCTCTTTCACACTTGTAAAAGGGTTTGAAAGGTCATCTATCCGGTGATAGTTTACCCCTTTTTTGGACCATGTAGACTATTTATGAAAAAAGAATACCTTAGTCAACCATTGACTAGGAGAGTTCTTCTGGGCATTATTTTATATTTTTTTAAGCTTAGGAGACTAACTTTACGAAAAATTTCACCCTAGAGTCTTCTTTTGACCATTTCAGACTCTCTAAATGTGAAATGCCACTAAGTTTACCTTCTTCAGACTCATAAATTTAAACGTCAAAGGACCCTTTTTGGGACCGAATTCCTCCTTTCTCAAGTTCATAAAACATGTGAGATTGGACTCGTCCAAATGATGAGCTATACCGAGCATATGTTATACTCCTCAAGCTCGTTAATAAACAAAGAGGTACTTGTCAATCATGGTGGGGAATATGGGGAGGGGAATGCATATGTATATGTATCTATTGCAACTTATTGTCACTCTTGAACATGGCACCTATTTGTATTTCATCTGAACAGTTGGATAATCAGCTTGTCTCTGAGTCATGTTAAGTCTGTGAGTCTTTTACTCCTTTGGGTTATCTGAAGAACGATCCATTCATGTTGCGTTATGTTTTGATTTTCATCTCACCACGTCAATGCTGCCAAGTTATTTCTCACGCCATAAACTGTTCAAGGTAATTCCTCCATTTGAGTCAAACTTTGCAGTAGTCAAGCTATCTATCATGTCGGTCATCCTTGAAATAGTCTCTCAACTGCATTTATCCATACACCTTGTGTCAATCCATACTCATTTGATCTACCATCCAAAATCATCTTCCTATATCAGTTTCATGTCGATGATGGGGGATACATCATGTCCCTCCTTCAATGAATCTATACCTTTCGACACCATCACATAATCTAGGGATTAGATTTAGAAACCACCTAGTAACTTGAATCTTGCATGCCTCAATGGCAGGATTTCTTGCTTTCGAAAGTAGGTTTACTTCATTGACCTCTAATCAAACGATTCCATAGATGTTCAAATCCAACTCATTCATTCGCATTCATTGGAATGTACTGAGATACCTCAGATATCATTGATGATTTCCCTTGCATTTGTTAACAGCTCACATAATTGACCGATAATCAATTGGTTTCTACCATGTTCGAATTCAACACCTTGTAATCACATGGTTAGATTCATATCGTTTTGGGAATTGGTAGAACACCATGGGTTGTTTTGATGTCTTATTATTGCACCCAGGTTGCAATGGAGATTTTTTTAGTAGGTTCCCAAATAGATGTTATGGTGGATACCTCATTTGATATAATCTCACACAGATCCACTCTTGTATTGGTTGTGGCTGTTTCATTATTTCATCATGGATCTACGCTTGTATCTTAGTAGCCATGATTGTGTTCAGTCATTTAGGTATGGATCCATGCTATATTTTGGTGTCCATATCCTCAGTCAGTACCAACATGGATCTACAATGTATTGGTCGGCATCCATGCCTTTCCTTGAGTCATTAGGTCAGGATGTCAGAACTTGTATTACAAATTCCTTGATGATTGTTGTTAGTTTTCCAACCAATGGTTCTTCTCTCTAACAATCACATCAAAGTACGTCACCTATCTTCTTCTTCTAGCTTCGTACTTTGGGAGGCAATCTGTTATGTGGATTTTTCATCAATAGTACAAAACCCTGTGACCTTGTGTTGCCACAATCCCTGAGTTCACTTTATGGTGGAAGATCCTTCATTGCTTGGTCCTGGAACTTGATCTTTTTGTGACTTCGATGCGCCTTTCTCTATTAGCAATGTGTGTCGAATCCCCCTCGACACAGTGTTCTATACTAGCAGACCACATCGATGACACACCTTGGCTTCAGAGCAACTCACATTGATCCACTATGGCGCATGTTTCCCACTACAGACCGCGTCGATCTCTCCATGAGGGTAAAATTAGGCCTTAGAGAATCTTCTAGAGTGAAATCTTGATTGATTACCTTTCCCTCCTATTGTTATGGATCTGGCTTGACTTCCACCATTGTGGGGGGTCATATCTCATCCACTCCCCACACTTTTCTCACATTTATCCATATTGTCTTATAAATTGATGCCTTGGGCCATGGGTAGGGGGAGGAAGATTGGAAGTAGGTAAATGCTGGAGAAATCTCCTTAGAATTTGAGATTCTTGAGGTACTTTGTAATCGAGGTGAAGGTGACTTGTAAGAGTAAGAAGAACCCATTGCGAAGAAGCTACAACACCAAGGCCTAAATGGTTGTACTTTATTTCTACCACTTTTAATAATATTGTATTTTCCTTCCCATACATATGATGTTCATGATCATGTATTGTAAGATTCCTTGGTCACTTGTGTAGGTCAAATATATTATTTATACTTCATTTGTTGTTGTCTTGGCTTGATCTGTAGTAGGTTTTCATGTATTCAAAGTTGAATCATGACTACTCCTGGATCATAAGGACAACTTTTGTATGAGAGGTAAGTTCCCCCTATACTCATCTCTTGTTGTCATTCTATTGATCTAGTGGAGGTTTGCACAAGTTGTCTTCTTTTGTTCTAGATCTGAACCATTCAGACTAGGGACTTCGATATTTGTCCTCATCGATTGAAAAATCCTATAACACTTTTGACACCAAGCAATGTACTCTACTATATCCTTCTTCATTCCATGCCAAAAGTATTACTCTCTTGTTGTTGTTATTGTCTTTTGATATCTTGGATGTCCAGCGTATGGAATTTGATGAATTTCATCCATTACCACCTTCCTCAAATCTACACAATTTTCAATTTATAGTCTCTCTTTATAAACAAGAATATCATCTTCTCCGAGTCTAGTACCCTTCACACTTTTCATCTAATTTTCCTTGTTGTAATTTCTCTTTTACTTGAAGAAAAGGTTCATCACTATTTTGGGCTTCAAGAACCCTTGCTCTCAGATCTGATTTGCAAATGCTTAAGGATGCTACATGAAATTTCATGCTAAGGGCATTTGTAACCTTATTTTCTTTCCCTTTTGCATGTTTGATTTCAAAATCAAACTCCCATAGGAATCCCAGCCATCTAGCTTGCTTGGAATTTAAGCTTGGTTGATCAAACAAATATATTAAGCTCACGTGATTAGTTCTAAGCTCAAGTCTTCTTCCCAAGAAATAATGTCTCCACATTTTGAGAGCATGTACTATGGCTTCTAGTTCTAAATCATGAGTTGCATAATTCTTTTCATGCTCTTTTAATTTTCTTGACTCATAGAAAATCACAAAGCCTTCTTGCATAAGCACTCCACCTAATCCTTCAATGCAAGCATTTTTGCACACTATGAAATATTTCTTTGGATATGCAATATTCAAAACATGAGCGCATTTGAGTAACTTCTTCACTTGTTGAAAGCTTTCTTCACATTTTTCAGAACATACAAACTTTACATTCTTCCTCTGCAGCGATGTGATTGGATGAGTGATATTCTTCTATAGTATCCTTCAAGACCCATAAAATATCTAATATTTGTAACATTCTTTGGAGTAGACCAATCCATTATAGTTTCAATCTTTTTCGGATCCACTAAAATTCCTTCTTCCAAAATAAGATGACCCTAATATTGTACTTTTCTTTGATAAAATTAACACTTGCTTAGCTTTGCATAAAGTTGGTTCTCTCTAATAACTTGCAACACCATTCTTAAATGTTCTGCATGCTCTTCTTCATTCCTTGAATAAAAAAGAATGTCATCCAAGAACACTAACACGAACTTGTCCAAATATTTGCTAAAAACACATTTCATGAGGCACATAAATTTGGTGGGTACATTTGTAAGTCCAAACGGCACCACCATGAACTCATAATGACCATATCTTGTTCGGAAAGTTGTCCTGTGAATGTCTTCGTCTTTTAGTCTCACTTGATGATAACTGGATGACTCAAGTCAATTTTCGAAAACACCTTGGTTTCCTTCATTTGATCGAACAAATAATTAATTCTAGTCAATGGGTACTTATTCTTGACTATCACTTTATTTAAATCCCTGTAATCAATACATAGCCTTAAAGTACCATCTTTCTTCTTAAAAAATAACATTGTTTCTCCCCAAGGAGACACACTTGGTCTTATATACTTCTTGTCTATTAATTCTTGTACTTTCATCTTTAATTCTACCAATTTTGGTGTGTTCATTTTATAAAAATCTTTGGAAATTGGCGTTGCCCCTAGAACAAGATCAACTGTAAAATCAATGTCCATTTTTGGTAGCAGTCTCAACACATATTTGAACTCTTGTAACAATTGATAATATTCTATCATTGGTCCTTTTCTCTCTAAGGAATCTAATATATGGGCAGCATATAGCTGATGACCTTTCTTGTAAAAAATTATTAACTGTAAGGCTGAAATCTACCTTACCGAAACTTGCTTGGGGATTTCTTTTACCAATCTCGTCCCTCCATCTTCATCAATGCATTCAAGAACATTTTCATAACAAACTACCTTGGTTCTATGTCTTTCCAACCAGTCCATACTAATAAGGGAGTCATAGGATCCTAATGGGAGGACATTTAAATTTACCTTGGTGAGAAGTCCATTCAATTTTAGGAGGAACTCCATCACTACTTCACTCACTTTTCTTTTTTTTCTTGTGGCTAATTGAACTAACCATGACTTTTTATGCTTCATTTTTCCAAGGGAACAACTTTCAGCCACTTTTGGAGAAACATAACTATGAGTAGATCCTGGATCAATCAAAATAGAAATAGATTTCCTAGCAATCTTACATTCAACTTCCACTACTGCTGATTGATGGTCTACCTGATGATTATCCAACACTGCATAAATTTGGGGAGTTTCTCTTTCAATATCCTCCAGTGTAACTGCTACTTCTAAGTTATGCTATCCTCGAGGGTTCTCTCTCTGGTGTGGACAGTCTTTAAGCATGTGGTTCTCTCCACATCCCCAACACTGAAGTGGCCCTTTCGTCCCTTTTTATGTTGCTACTATTGGCTTAATTCCACTTCATGCTTGCTAACCTTGTTGGAAATTTCTTGGTTGATTTTTAAATGGAGGCTTAAATCCACTTCTCCTTTGGTAAAATATTTCTTTTGGATTTCCCTTCCACACTGGATGAACCTCTGATTTTCCTTTTCTCTGCTCATAGCAATGCATCACCATCCTAATGGCTTCATAAAAATTTGGTGGGTTAACAAACTCATTCCTATCTCTGAAATTTTGGGGCAGACTTCCAAAGAAGCATTGGATTTTTACTCTTCCATCTTTGATGTAATATACATACCTTAACAATTCCAAAAAATTATGGACATGTTCTTCCATAGATTTTTGTCCCAGTTTTAGTTTATTGAACTCCTTCCTCTTGTTATCATAATACCTACCATATAGGTATTTCTCCTTGAAATACTTCTTAATTCACTCCCAACTGACCCTTATTTCCTTGATTCCTTTTACTTGCATGAGGTGCTCCCACCATATTGAAATTTGGCCATTTAGATTGTAAATAGAAATTCTGACCTTTTCATTTCCTATGTAGTCATGAATTCTAAAATACTTCTTCATCCCAAGAAGCCATGCTTCTGCTTCTTTACCTGTCTTACTTTCTTCGTCAAATGTGGGAGGCCTTTCCTTTCTAAATTATCCTTGTGGAGCCTTCTAAAATCCCTTCTTCTTTCAAACATGCTAGAAGTACACTTTGGAATACCTTGGGAAATTTGAGAATCATATTACCTGCTAGAAGAAGATCTTGGAAAATATATCCCATGTTCCCTTCTCAAGGAAAAACCTCTTGGACTTGGTGTCCTCTTTTTATTGTGACTTCTAGAGTGACTCTCTTCACTTCTTCTTTCTTGACCAACATTGCTCAGATTAGATCCAAGATGAGCTCTCTGCTAAATATCAGTGAGGATTTGAATGATAGCAACATTAATCTGATTCTTCTCTTTTTGAGCTTTGATCAATCTCTCATTGAAACTTCTCATTGTTTCAACCAAATTTTGAGTGATCTACTCACTTCTCCCATTTGATCATGTCTCAGCATGGTCCTATTGAATATTTTATCCTAAGATGTCCTCATCATGTTCATAGGGCTCATGGGAATCATTCATGGTCACCATTTTCCTTTGGGGACTATTTCTCTTTGCCTGTTGCTCTTTGCTACAACTGTTCAAATCTTATCAACTACAAACACTATCCATCATAAAGTAATTATTAGACATTTTAGTAATATATGAAATGAAACATAAAAATTCTATTTTGATTAGAATTAGTCTCATGGAATTATTCACAAGGTTCTTAGGTCCTCTTCTCCTTTTTTCCATTTATGCATTTCTGGAAATTGCCTTTATTGACAATCTTTTTTGTTAGAACAAGGTTACAGACACTTTTATGTTCTGATCTCCGAGACATTGGAATTCCTCATTCAAATTTCAATTGTGCGACACTATTCCCTGATGGATCATATTTCCAATGCCTTTCTTCATGCTCCATTCTGATTTTGGACATGGAATTTACACTCCCAAAATTGTCAATTTTGCCCAATTTTGCACTTTTTCCACAGGCGTATTTAGTTTCGGTGGCCCACTTCAGTCACTTGTATAATTAAATCTAGAGAGAATTAGAAAAACATTTCTTCTAGAAAATTTAATTCATATGAAAAGGATCACTCAAAAATTTTCATATCTCTGATCCGATGCACCAGTAAACCTCTATAAAAATTTTGGTTTGACTACTTTTGACTTTTGCAACTTTTTCCAAATCTTTGGAATATTTGGCAAAAATGGCCATCTGCCAAACTAAGCATTTCTAGAAAAACTTCGTCTAATGAAATTTGTTTGTTTTAATGGGTAGGTAAAATGAAGAGTTCAAAATTTTTATTGGTTTTGACATCTTGGATCACCTTTTCAAAATCCCCAAAAAGTTCTCCAGAATAGTGCATTTTGGCCTTCTTTCACACCCCGACTTCACACCCTTTGGAATTCGGAATCAATATTCCATAGTTAACTGAGTTCCTATCCCATGACAACACATTAGCGATTTAGTCCCTAATCGAGCTCCCTTCGGATCTCTGGACACCGATCTTTGAAAGTCTTTATTTCGAAATTTCCACCAAATCGGAGCAAAACAGGCTCAAGCCTCTCATTGTCCTTTTTTTACCTTCGCTAATGGCATCCAGAAACTGCAAGTATCATCCAATTTTGAGTTAAACTACTCATTCTATGGCCAAAGTAATTTTCAGGCTCTATACATTTTTTATCCCGATATCTCAACCCCAACTCAATCAATCCCAACTTTTCCAAGCCTTTTTGACTTTGTCGATTGGAAATCAGAGATCAGAACGCACAACTGATCCATAATGAGCCATCTTTGACTTCCTGAATCCGACTGCTATCTTCCGTACCTCAAGAGTCAGAAGTCGAAACTGCAAAACCAATCTCCAAGAACCACCCCTGAAGGAACTAAAGTTCCCACTAATAGAATAGTAAATACAAGTAACGTAGAAATGCCACGTAAGGCAAGTAAATAATGTAAAGTAGAATAGATGTAAGATGATTTACAAGAATTAATGTCGGGGATTTTATACCCTAAGTGGAAAGGGAGGTGACTTTTCAAGTCACCTCTTGAGTAATTAATTAATTACCCTAATTAACCTACTTAGTATTAAATGTTAATATTTATAACATTTATGTTTGTTACATTTCCTTCCCCTTAAGGGAAGCTTTGTCCTCAAAGCTGTATTGAAAACAATGTATGAATTCCCTTGAACTGTTGTCTCAGGGTCCTTTCTTTTTTTTAATTGCGACACTTGATGAAATGAGACAATACGAGTTACGGATTCCCAAGGAGAATTGTCGCATCGTATTTGTTGTGGTCCATCCCAGATATATTTTTATCGGAGCTCTAAGATCATTTTATGGGACGGGACGTTTCAATTGTTGCTTAGTATGTCGATATTTTCACCTGTCAACATAATTCTTCTGTGACTGCTCGTTTTGACCCTGTCGTTGTTCAAAATGGCGATTATAATTGGGATGTCTGTAAGACATGTGTGTTATTTGTTTTTATTTCTTTTGAACTGCGACGAGGACTGCCTTCACTTCCTCGACTTAATTTTTGGATGCATCTTCTTGGATTTGCGCTTCTTGGTTCTCCAGTAGATTTTTATGATTCTGAATCTTTTTGATTCTTTCATCTTGCGAATTTTGTCAATTTCTAAGTTCTTTATTTGATTCTCTAGTTCCTGATTACGATTATTTAGACACTGGTTCCAACCAGTGTCTAAAGAATCATAATCAGGAACTAGAGAATCAAATCAAGAAGTTAGAAATTGACAAAAAGTCGCAAGATTCAGAATCGAAAAGATTCAAAATCATAAAAATCTACTGGAAAACCAAGAAGCGCAAATCCAAGAAGATGCATCCAAAAATCAAGTCGAGGAAGTGAAGGCAGTCCTCGTCGCAGTTCAAAAGAAATAAAAACAAACAACACACATGCCTTATAGACATCCCAATTATAATTGCCATTTTGACCTCCTGACTCCGACTGCTACCTTTCGTACATCAGGAGTCAGAAGTCGGCATTACGAATCCAATATCGGTGATCCACCCCCGACCTCCCGACTCTGACTTCTACCTTATGTACATCAAGAGTCAGAAGTTGGGATTGTGGAACCAATCTTAGCGATCCACCCCCGACCTGTGGACACCGACCGCTACCTTTCGTACGTCAGGAGTCAGAATTCCTCATTGTGAATACAATCTAGGAGAACGATCCCCAACCTCCCAACTCCGACTATCACCTTCCGTATGTCGGGAGTCAGAAGTTAGAATCATAGAATGGCTTCCAACAAGACTACCCTGACTTCCTGACTCTGACTACTACCTTTCGTACATCAGGAGTCAGAAATTGGAACCACTAACCTCAACTTCCCACGACCACGCCAATGCCCATATATTTCATGTATGAATTCCATTTTTTATGAAACAAGGATCACTGGAAAACTCTATGTGAGCTCTACACAATGGTTTCACGTTCCTCTGCAACATTTGAATATTTTAATTTTTGGTCATCAATTGAACCCACAATTTCACTAAATGTTCACCAGCACTTCCTATGCATTTATAATTTTATACCTATATGTGTATATTTTGACCCAAACAACCAAAGTGCTACAACCATTGGCCCTGATACCACTCTGTCATGTTCCCTCCCATCATTTTGACCATTAGAGGTAATATGAACGATACACGGGATGCTAAAATTTTCCTCTAAGGCCATATTATCAAATTCATTAACATCTCAATGTGTGTTCAGATGCATAATAACATACACAATAGAATTAAACTCTATTAGTGCACACATAGCATGCATATACCAACATGTTCATCACAAAAATAATAATAAAATCATGCACATAAATAAACTCATCTTATGCTATTTATAGGCCTTCAATTTTAACAATTCAAAAAGTATCGTTTCATTCAATCTGACATAAACAAATAGTCACACATAATACATGAATTTGGCATAATTAGAAACAACAGTAAACACTAATATTTAATTGAAATTGCCCGCACAACTGGCTATGGAAGAGCAACACCCCACCCAACCGTAGGTTTCTGTTCAACCTATATTAATTCACCTAAGAAACCACCCCCGAGACGGGTTATGTATCCAATAAGGAGGAACTACTTAGACTCACTTAGAGCCATAGGCACAATCACTCAAGCTAATATGACACACAACTAGGTTTTTCAAACATGTAGGGAGATAGGGAAGGATAATGCTAAGCCAGTGAGGTCAACCACAAAGCTACAAGCATCTCAATTGATCTCAGTTAGCCTTGGAACCCACAATACCTGCCACACCCAATACAAGGAAGGTCCCCTTCTCTGCTACATAGTCCCTCAGGCACCCCTTCCCTCCAATGCTCTTTAGGGTGGGAATGGAAAGGTCCAAGATGTAAAAAATTAAGAGATTCTTTCCTTGACTGGTTTTATAAAGTAATTCCAACCTCTGATCTCTCTCCCAATTCAATCCACTCTTGGATTTTCTGAATTCTAGCCAGGTGACTCTCAATCACAAAATTCAACTTCTGGGCTTCCAAATCTAATCCTTCCTATGGATTTTCTTTCCTTTGACACTCTCAAATTTTCCCCAAGGTTTATATCTATGGATTCCCCACACGATTTTGCTACTCACATCAAATTTTGGCCGTTTGGACACTCTAAATCATGGCTTCTTTCTTGGTTGTGATTTCTACAATTTTTCACTATTGGAATACATAATCGGTTGAGAATTAATGTTTGGTTATTCTAAAATGGAATGAGGATGATGGAATGAGGATCCCTGTGAGGAAATTAACTTCTGGGTAAAGTAAACTAAGCCCATACCTATCCATACAATTTTTTGAGTTTTCCCATGCTCGATTAAATTCATTTGATGATTTCTCGGCTACCTCTTACAATGGAATTACATGTCATCATGTCTAGTCAAGATCAGTTCTCAAGGGGACATTCGAAAATAAGGATTCAATCCCCCAACCCATCACCTCTCCCTAGTGGATACATACAGCCCCCTCATTTTTAGTTGCTTCCATAGCCATCTCTTGTGATTTTATTTGCATTATAAATATTTACATGTTTTTACCATTTCCCATGGTTTACTAGCACATGGCTCATAAAATACAAAAATAATTGTGTTTTAAAGCTGAGCATTCACCAGCGGGGCCTTGGCCTTGAGCTCCACACTAGGAATTTATACATCGCATATGCACACTATTCACATGAAGCTAATACATTCTAATGGTTAAAAATGGGGGTATTACAAAGGCTTCATATAGACATTCATATCTTTAACTTGGTACTTACCTAATTGATTTGAACATATATATAATACATAATTATTACAACCATTTTACATATATAAATATATATGAGTAAATGAAAAAAAATATAAGACATTATGCAACAAATACAACAAATGAGATGCTACTACGTTAAAAAAATTGTTGTAAAAAAATACTTGGAACAATCATTGCCAACATTATGTGCTCCCTATTTATTGACATCCATGGAGGAATGTTATTGTTGATAACAAAAGTAGGCCACACCAAGTAAATAGATTTCATCTCTACAAATGGATTGACATAGTCCACTATCAATGAAGCCTAACATTACAAGGTTCTTCTTTAAAGTGTGGCCAATTTGCCTCCATGTTTCTATATTCAAAACCATCTGCAGGCATTCGAAGGATGCCACCTTCACTTCTATTCCATGCATGGTAATCCATAAATTGTGTTGTGCTTTTGCACCTGAATATTCGTTGAAAACGTGGAATACTGGGAATATAATGAAGAACCTTGTGAGGCGCCTTTTTGTTACTTGATCTATTCAATATCTACTGCTATGAAATTTCGGGAATTCTATTTCAAATTCATACTTTTTATCATACATAATATGATCATTAGGACATGCATCAATTGCTTGATACTCCATTCCAATATATTTCCTGATGATAGATAAATATCAGTATGTGCAAGGTAAAATATTTGACGATGGCAACAAAAATTCAGCTATAAAGCTACAACAACAAAAAAATGGCTAATATAAATAATATAAATGGTACATATTTCATCCTTAATAATTTTACTGATGAACTAACAATAAAATTAGAGGAAAAAATATAAATGTATCATCATGTATATGTGATGAAATATATTGCATACCTTAACATCCATGTGACTGATGTGTTTGAAAAACCATTCATAACCTTCATGTTCATTATCAGCAATATAGCAGAGAGAAGTGTTTTGTTGGAGCCTTCATAAAGGGGTTTGTATGCCTTGTCAAGTAGAGGTAAATCATGAACATCATCAAAATCGTCATCTTGATCACCATCCATTCTAGCATTAAATGTATCATGAATCAATGTATTTGTACCATCATCGTCAATTGTGTTATTAGCATGATCATATTCTTCCATATGATCATTAAATTGATCTTCAATATTGGCTCCATGTTCCTCCGGCTCTTGTTCAACCACATTGTCTGGGAGATCTTCCCTAGGAGCCTTTCCTTTATAATTACAAACAATCAACAGATATTAGTGTATATATAACAAATATTAAAATGATACATATATGTTTACAAAAATAATCAATATAAATACATATAATGAACAACTTACCAATGGATGATATTCATTTACCCCTTCAACGTGCCCATGCTCCCTACAATGTCTTTAGATGATGTTATATTTATTCTTCTCCTATTAAATCCCCTAGATTTACTGCAAGGACAATAACATTTCCCATCACCCTTTCTTTTCACTCTAGTCCACAATCTAGCAAGTAATTCTCGATTTTGTTATGGAGGAATGTTATTTGGAATTTTCCTTTACCAAGCTCAAGTGACGATTATTGATCTTAAAAAATCAAGCTCCACACTTCAACTATTTGTAATGATAGTAACAAATAAAATAATTCTAGTTTTTTGCGCAAAAACATTCCCTATAACCTCTGTAAATTGTCATCAGTATAGCAAAAATATCGAAATTTTTCTAACATTTTGTGTTTTTATAAATGATTTTTTGTCTGATCTTTGATGAACGTTAACCATATGATCGTTGGAACAATAAATAAGGAGGTTGATTAGGTCAAAAGGGAAACAGGAAAATAATTATAATATCCTTTAAAACTATTGGAAAACAAATGTATATTTTCCTTACCATCTATTTTCCTGACGAAAATTGTACGAGTGTCAAAAAATCCAACGATTGTCGGGGGCAAATTTTTAAAAAAATGAAGAAATTTTCAAATTAAATAGGTAATATCCAATGATACATCCAATTTTTTGGGTATCTTCAAAGTATGCCGTTGGATTTTGGGTCAAATATGGTTGGGTGGATTGTATTCTCCTTAAAGAAAGTCCTCTTAATTATCAACCCATCCTTCCTCCATTATAGAATTCCCCTAGAAGGGCCGCTTGAAACTTCCTCTAGCATTGTTTTCTCATGGAGAATACCATAGAGATGGGTTGTCTAACACATCCCCAATGATGGTCTCAATGTCTCAAAGTATTAAATGGAAATATAGGTTCACCCTTTCCCTAAGGATGACATTCATGTCATGGGGCATCCATTGGAAGAGTTGGCCTATCCTTTCAATCATGCTTAGTAGAATTGTCTCCCAACAATTCATTCTCCAGAGTTGTACTCTCCATGATTGGGGTCCATTGGAGGGTGGGTCGATCCTTCCTCGATCATATAATTTTTTTATAGGTTTGATCTAACCCTTCCTTCACCATTGATTTATCATGAAGGGAGAACACATAGAAGGGTACAAAAACACTTCCTCAACAACGACGTCCATGACTTATGGTATCCATTGGAAGGGTTGATTGCCCCTTTCCTGAAGGATGGAATTCCTATCGAGTTTATATACAATGAAATGGTCAGCCACCCCTTCCCTTGGTATCTAGTTGATAGGTCATCTAACATTTCCTCCTCTAATATTGTATTCTCCTCAAAGAGGCCCTCGAAATTGTTGGCCTATCCCTCCTCCATCATAGAAGTCCCATGGAAGGGTTGGATAAAACTTCCTCCAGCGTTCTGTTCTCCCAAAGTGACCACATAAAAGGGGAATATGACACATTCTCAATGATGGTATCAATATATATGAGTATCTAGTGTAAATATTGATTAACACTTTCTCGATGGATGGTATTCTTTTCAAATGGTATCCAATGGAAGAGTGGTATTTCATTCCAATCATACCTAGTAAATTGGTTTCCAAACACCTCCTTCTCCAAATTTATATTCTCCTCGAAAGGAGGCCCATGGAATGATTGGATGATCCTTCCTCAATCACAGAATTTATTTAGAAGGATATCCATATCCTTCCTCCATAATAGTGTTCTCAAGGAAGGGGGCACATAGAATGGTCAGATGACACTTCCTTAATGATGGCGTCAACATCTCAAGGTATCAAATGGACGAGTCAACTGGCCCATTCTCAAAGGATGGTATTCTCATTGATTCTTATCCAGCAGAAGGTTCTACCACCCTTTCCATTGACATATAGTAGATGGGTCACTTGAGACCTCCTCCTCCGGGATTGTATTCTCATCCAAGCGGGACACGAAATTGTTAGCCTATCCTTCCTCCATCATAGAATTCTCGTAAAAGGGTGGTATGACACTTCTACCATTATTATTTTGTGTTGGAGGGAGACAACAAAGAATTTCCATATGAAAATTCCTAAATAATTGTGTCAATGTATCCATTTATCCATTAGAAGGGTGGCCAATTATTCCTCAATAACGTTATTCTCTTCAAGTGGTATCAATGTCTTTGAGTATATTTGAGTGGTCTCTTTGAGTACTGTCAATGTCTCTGAGTATCCATTGGAATATTAGGCCAACCATTCCTAAATAATGTAATACTTGTCTTGCATAATTGTATTCACTTTGAAGGGGGTCCTTATAAATGATCAGTCGATCCTTCCCGCATCATATATTTCCTTCAGAAGTGCTGGAAAACACTTTCTCCAGTATAATTTTGTTGTAAAGGGAGACATCCTAGAAGGTGTTGGGCCTAGCCCAAGTAAGGCATTTTTTAGAAGAACAGTTTTGGAGTTGCAGCGCAGCTCAGATAAAGGAAATTTTGGTAAGTCATTTTTGGAAGCTGCAAAGTTGAGCACAATGTAGTACCAGCAGGGACGAAACCATGCAGCTGAGGTCTGGTTCCGCGAAGTGGTAGCATTGCGAATTTCCAACAGGGCACCTATTTTGGGTAAAGAATGAAGGGAAGTTCGAGCTGGGAAAGCAGCCTGTTTTGTCGAAAGTACTCCATGATTACCCAGCAGGAAGGTAAGGAGTGGTGCAGAAGGAAAGCAACCAGTCACATGAGCAGAGGAAGCACGACGTGAACCGGCCGCACAAAGCCGTTAGAGAAGGAATGACAAGGTGAAAGCGACAGTCGGCATGCGGTCGAAAGGGAAGGCTAAAAGCAATGTGACCACACACATAGGATGGCCACAACGGAGAAGTCGCTATCAGATCCTAACAGTCCAGTTAGGGGAAAACCGCGATAGTTTTGGGAAACCTTAGGGTTTTTTCCTATGCATTGTAAAGACATGACCTACAAGCATGATCTATAAAGGGCACATTTTGTAAGGGAAAGTGTGGTTGGGTTGAATCTCGAATCTTCATTGTATAATCTTTAGCAATACTTATTTGTTTTGCTGAAAGCTATTGTAAAGGCTCTGCAAGCTGCGTGCACAGAGACCTATTGAGAGAGAAGAGAGTCTGCAGCTGAGTGTGCAGACTGGAACTGTTGTACCCTTCTCAACATAATATAACAATAGTTCCTGTGGACGTAGCTCCCATCCTGGGGGTGAACCACATTAAATCTTGTGTTGTGTGACTGTTTATGTGCTTCAATCTGTACATTTGCTTACAGCCAATGCTTAAGACTCGGTTATAAGTTTATATGTTTTACTTTTATATGTATTCGCCATGAAGAATGAATATGGGAATAAAATGTTAAGTATCGCTTATGTGGATGAATGTTAGAGGCATACATATTTCTAAGTCAGAATGAATGCATAAGTTGATTGAGTAAACACTAGAATCAGTGGAGTTCGTGCCATGCAATTCCCTCGAAGCGTAGCACCGGAAGTGTGCAGTACATTGTGTTTTGTCATATTGCATAAGTCATAAGATAAATAACCCAAGGAAATTGATGAATGGATAGGAAACTCTAAGTAAATTCATTGAAGTTGGTTAAGTCCGAAAAGGAAGCGTAGTTATAAGTTGCGATGTTCTGTCGTTGAAAGACATCTGACATCGCGCAGTCCTTGGATGCACGATAGCCTAAGTATCAGTCGCAAAGAGATGGAACTTCGCGCAGTATGAAGTTAGCAGTGCGAGTCCCGTAGCATGTTGCTTGACAATCTGTTTAAACACTCATCTCCTTGTTGTGGAAACCTGATTTCGCATCCCCCCCATAACTTCGCCTTGGGTGAGACATCAGTATGTTCATAGATTGTTGCTGAAAGGGCCGGTGAAAAGGCATTTTTTTGGTTCCTTGAACCACACAGAACTTGGGTCTTTATAGAAAACCTCAAGACAGTTATATAAGCCAACAAATGGTTCTATTTCCGCGCTTGAACTGGTGATGAGTACCAACACTGAAAATTGGCATCCAGACAAGAAAGAAATCTGGACCTAGTGTGACAAGACAAAAAGAGATTTTGCCAGAAAGGAGAATAGACATCCACATGTCTCCGACATCAACTGGTTAAATAAATACCTATGGAAGGACGTTCACGAAATTTTCGGGGCATCCTTTGGAAAAGAGTTGCATGAGTGGTTGTCATGACTCGCGGAGTGAAAGCACTTTTTTCAGCCAGAAGGAGTACCGACCGAGTGGACTCCAGAGCTCATTCAGAGGCTCAAAGAAATAGATAGTCCACTCTCACGAGTAGTCGAATTTTGGGTTGACAACATACTAGAAGGCTTTGTGATAGAGTTCGTTGTGTACATGTTGAAGTCCTACAGCGCATCAGAAGCAAAATGTTTCAAAGGTTTCATAGATAAGTACTTGAACAATTTGAGTTTATATATTAAAATGATTTTAGATGAGAAAGTCATTTTAAGAATGCAGTAAAACTATAAGAATATTTTGAATCTGTAATGGTCAATAGCTATATAGTGATTATGACAAAGATACACACAATTTGAGAAGTGGAGAAAGATATAAGCATACTACTAAGAAGACTTCCAGTGAACATGGACTCCACATAGATATTGATTTACAAGTTGAGCGTGATAGCCAGACCGCACCTCTATTAGCTACCTATCGGCCTATTACTCCGTAGAATCCACCAGTTGTGAACACCGTACCTCCTATTGCACAAAATCCACCAATTTAGAACCCTCCAGTTGTTAATATTCCTAATCCTCAGAGCATCAATACCAGTAATACAATGGGAGTGAGTACTCAGACCATCTCGACTCAGAATATTCCAATTCAGAACATTCTGCGTAGTACCATCCCTAACACCACTTAGAATACTACGCAAAACCCTATACCACCTAGAAGAAGGATGACCGACGATATTAAGTTTTCGATATTTAAAGGTACGGGTCTAGAAGACCCTGAGCAACATTGGTTTCTATGTGAAGCCGTATGAAGTCTCAAGCAATTTCATAACTATGCTTTGAAGCGAGCGCAGCTCATCGCCACATTTAGAGATAGAGCCTTGAACTTGTTCATGAAGTATTCTCATGCATAGAATAAAACCTTAGTGGAGATTAAGGCTGCATTATTGAGTGAGTTCAAGAAACCGAAGTAAAAATCCCAACGTATAACATAATTAAAGGAAATTAAGCAGAAACCTAATGAGACAGTCTGGGAATTTGACCAGAAGTTTAAAACATTGTTAGACCAAGTTAGTTTTTTCTTAGCACCGCAATAGCACCAAGAATGGTTCATCATCACGTTATTGCCCCATATGAGACTGCCATTGATGCAGCATAAAGTGGCTTCGCAGGAAGAAGCCTTAGAGATCGTGATGAAATTTGAAGCTTCACAAATTGGAGAGAATAGCACTGGAATGTCTCAGATTTAGACCTAGCTAGATACCTTGACATTATAGTTGCAGGACATGAAGAAGGGGAAAGAACAAAGACAAGAAGTCTAGTGTACATGATGCAAAGGAGAAGGACACACCAAAGAGCACTGTCCCTTATTTTCGGAATAGCTTAATAGTGGAGCACCAAACCCACTGAATCAGAACCAAGCGCCATGGTGCAAGATCTGTAGAACTAGAGGACACCGACCAGAAGACTGTTACTTAATTCAAAAGTATGTGCGAACTCCCAAGAATTTATATTGCACATTCTGTAAATCCATTGGACACGATGATTCCCACTGTAGGGCGTATGAACTCATGATGGAAATAAATAAAGATATGGAGAATATGCATGGTGGAGTATACAGAGTCCAAAAAGAAACTCCACAGAACAAGGATAACGTGCAGTATGATCAAGGTGCATACAGAGGCCGTGGAGGATTCCGTGAAAGAGGAAGAAATACTAGCCCAGGACAAGGAAGAGGAAGAGGCCAGATGATCTATTATAACTGTGGCCACCCAGGTCACTTATATAGAGATTTTACCAATCCATGTACTACCTGTAATTATTGTAAATCTTTTGATCATGTTATTGAGGACTGCCCAGTATTAGCAGCAGAAATGCAGAAGAAAAAGAAAGATGTACCTAACCCAAACATTCAGTTGATCCCAGCAGAGAGAAGGGATGTGGATCCAAGTATCAATGCAGTGACGCGAAGTGGCGCTGTCATGGGAAGAGATAGGCAAGCAGAAGCTTCAACTTCTAGAGACTTTGAAACTAAGGAGACCCCTGTTGAAACAATTTGGATTAGAAAAGCTAGTGGGAAAACACCTGCTTTCAATCTGGAGAAGAATAAAGAAGTCTTTGTAGAAGCATGGGACATATTCAAAATACAAGCGCCTATGTCACCAAGAATCCCGTTCCAAAGTGAAATACCACATATGGAGGATATGCCAGCCACATATGACAAAATGTGCCCCGCAGCAGAGACATGCACTTTTGTTGCGCAGTTCCTACGGAGCTACATGAAATTACTAAAAAGCACAAATGTTATAGTGAAATTACAAAAATTGCTAAATCAATATGAAGCATGCAGTGAGAAGGATACTGCCAAGAGCCCAATTCATCACATTAAGAGCTATAAAAGAACAGGAAGAGAAGTGAATCTCAGTGCACATATAGGATATTATGAGATGGATGAGATAATCCTTGATTTGGGATCAAAGGTAAATGTCTTGACTAAGCAGACATGGCAGTAGATGGGAAGACCAAAGTTGTTGTGGTCACCCATACAGTTGAGATTAGCAAATCAGCTGAAAGTCATACCTTTTGGGAGACTAGCCAATATTAATGTGACATCGATCGAGTGCGAAGTCATGCATACTTCGAGGTTATCGAAATTGTGGATGATAGTTAGCCTTATCCAACACTATTGGGTATAGACTAAGCGATGGATAACCTCGCAATCATAAACATGAAGACAAAGAAAATGATCTTTGAAGGGTAGGACATCAGGGTCGTAGCACCATTAGACCCTTCATAAGGAGAAAGATACAGTGAGTTGATTAAGGAAGAATACAGAGCACGGGATATTGATCGCATTTACAAGATGACTGTGAATCAGGATGACTAGATTAATCCTATGACAGATGGAACACTTAGTTGGCGATGTGACAATTCTTGCATCTCAAACTCTGACGCAAGAATGGAGAATTGGCAAATCCGTATGCATGAAGTATTTGCAAGAAGATGTGCGCAGATCACAAAGTCACTGCATTGGATTGGAACCGAGGTAAATCCAATCCCGACCTATGATGGTTCAACTAATGTTTATACATTTATTCAAGAATATACTGTATCAATTGCAGCAGAACATCGCATACTGACACTAGATATCGCATTGCGCGAGACACCTGCTAGATGGTGGGCTGCATATAAGCAGACTTTGACCACATGGGATCAGTGCAGACAAATGATGCAAATTAGATTCGCAGAGAAATTTTCACTGATGTTTGAAAGATATAATGGACAGACGGATCCGAGGGATCAGTAGATATTTTTTCAGAAGCATGGATAAAGAGACCACAGACAGAATGGGTTCATCTATTTGTGCACACATTAGACCGGATTCTAGAGGATTGGTAGACAGACACGGAGCTTCGCAGACGAACCACAGATTGGGCTATGTTGACTACGAGCTTCCAGAGAACTTTTAGTTTTGAAGATGAGAGCCGAAGCTTAAACGAAGCTCTACAAGTCATCAAAGAAAGGTTATTTAGAGCTGAATGCCCAACTATAAATGAGGCATTAGAGGAAATCAAAGAGAAAGTATTCGAAGATGCAAAAGTACTTGTGAATTTACAACTAGAATGGGGAAGAAAGATAGAACATGCCTATGAATGCTATAACCTCGCTGAAAATGAAGAAGAACAAGAAGAGAGAGATGAGGAGGATCCACGCAACATCAATATACCTGATTCAGAGGGTGCGCGCGATGTAGAGGGGCCTCCACTAGAAATTCTAGACATGAGTGGACCCGTGAAGACAAGAAAAGTGAACATTGACAACAGCGAAGAGCTAAAGTTCGAATCCATTGGAGATTAATGGGATGATGCGACGGTTGCGTAGATCGCTGACCTTCTTCATGAATATCAGGACTTGTTTCTGACGAAGTTTGCCGAAATGAAAGGAATTTTGGGAGACTTGGGGGTTATGAAAATACCTCTCAAGACAAGCGCAAAGCCCGTAAAGAAAAGGCCTTATAGATTAAACCCCATATATAAAGAAAGAGTTAAGGAATACATTTATAAGATGCTTGATGCAGGGATAATCGAGCCTATTGAAGAATCAGAGTGGATAATCCCGATGGTTATCAAAGATAAGAATACTAAAAGTGAGATCAGGATCTGCATAGATCTAAGGAAGCTGAATGATGCTTCGCTGCATGACCCATTTCCTACTCCTTTTACAGATGAGGTATTAGACAATGTGGGAGTAAATGAGGCCTATTCATTTACTAATGGATTCTCTGGATATCATTAGATCAGGATTGATCCAGCATATAGGCATAAGACAACATTTGCCACTGAATGGGGATCATATTAGTATACAGTTATGCCCTTTGTATAAAAGAATGCACATGCCATATTTTCTAGAGTTGTTGTGGCTGCATTCAAGGACTTTATCCATAAGTTCTTGGAGGTTTACTTTGATGATTGGACTGTCTTTGGGTTGTTGAAGAAACATTTTGAGAAACTGAGAATGATGTTAGCTAAGTGCAAACAACATCAGATATTATTGAATTTAAAGAAATGTATTTTCTGTGTGCCTTATGGTATTCTACTAGGACACATTGTGTGCAAACTAGGTTTCATCGTTGATCTTGCAAAGATCGCACTAATTGTGAATTTACCGGCACCAAACCCAGTGAAACAAATTTGCACCACACTAGGGCATACAGGTTATTACAGAAATTTCATTAAGGGTTATGCACAGATAACCACGCCAATGGAGAAATTTCTAAAGAAAGAAGCACAGTTTATATGGAATGCAGAATGTGAACAGGGCATGGACACACTGAAGGAAAAGATGGTAACTGCGCCTATTCTAGTTTTTCCAGATTGGGATAAGCCATTCCATGTACATATTGATGCTTCATCTATATTGTTGGGCATTGTGCTCATTAAACCAGGTGAAGGGGGTATTGATCATCCCATTGCATTTTCGAGTAGAAATCTATCCTCAGCTGAAAAGAACTATACGACCACTGAAAGAGAGGGTCTAGCTACGGTATATGCACTACAGAAATTTAGGCACTATTTGCTAGGTGTGCACTTCTCCATGTACACTGACCATTCAGCTTTGAAATACTTGTTCAATAAGCCATTGTTAGGGGGGAGAATCTGCAGATGGTTGTTGTTCTTCCAAGAGTATGATTTTGAAATTGTGGTTAAACCAGGAAGATTGAACTTAGGACCTTACCATCTCTCAAGGATTGAGTCAGGAGAAGAACCAACCAATCTTGAAGACAATCTACCTAATGTGCAATTGTTTGCTATACAGATCGCAGATGACTACTATAAATACATTGTCGATTTCTTGACTACTGGGTTAGCACCGACAGAGTTTACTACACAGCAGAAGAAGCAGCTGGTAGTGAGAGCAATGGACTTCACCATAATCGTGGGACAGTTATACAAGTTAGGACTGGATGAAGTGCTGCGCAGATGCATGTTGGAGGATGACAATCCATTCATATTGGATGATGCACATTCAGGTGTATCGGGAGGTCACTATGTAGGAAGAGCCACTGCGCAGAAGATATTGCGAGCAGGGCTATGGTGGCCTACAATTCACAAAGATTCAAAGGAACATTTCTAGAGTTGTGATGTCTGTCAGAGGAAAGGAAGGCCTTCGAGAAGATATTAAATGTTGTTGAATCCGCAGTTGACACTTCAAGCATTTGAGAAATGGACTATTGATTTCATGTGACCCATTAACCCACCGAGAAAGAGGACTGTTGAGAGATACATTATTACTGTGACTGATTACCTCACCAGATGGGAAAGCTAAACCAGTGAAGGACTGTAGCGCAGTTACTGCCACGCGGTTCATCTTTGAGAACATCCTTACTAGATTTGGATGCCCAAAGATTTTGATGAGTAATCAAGGGACCCATTTTTTGAACTGGACTATTGAAGCCCTTACTGAAGAGTTCCACATTTATCATCAGAGGAGTATACCGTACCATCCTCAAGCAAATGGAACTGTTGAAGCTTTCAACAAGGTACTGGAGAATGCGCTGACAAAGGTATGCAATGTAAACAAGGATGATTGGGATCTGTGCATTCCAGCTATGTTATGGGCGTACAGGACTACTTGTAAGAAATTGACTGGCCATACACCTTTTAGTTTGGCCTATGGATAGGAAGCAGTGATGCCTATGGAGTATATTGTACCCAGTTTACGAATAGTGGTGTTTATAGGCATGGAGGATAAACAAACAATAGAAGAAAGGCTCCTACACTTGGTTGGGTTGGAGAAAGATTGCTTCATCGCAGGCTTCCACTAGCAAGTGCAAAAGGATAGATAAAAAGCATGGCATGATCTCCATATCAAGAACAAGACCTTTCAAGTAGGTGATCTAGTCCTCCTGTATGATAGAAAGTTTACAAAATTTCCTGGAAATTTAAGATCCATTGGCTTGGGTCATATACTATTATCCATGTTACTCACAGTGGCACAATTTAGTTAGACATGTTAGCCGGAGATACCTTACCAGGATTGGTGAATGGAAGTAGGCTAAAACCCTATCGGGATAGTCCTACTTCGCAGAACCCTTGTGATTAGAAAAGAAGGAAATTTATAAGTGTCAAGTATAGTTGAAATTGGCACTAGAAATGGGGAAGAGTCTGTACATGAAGTTCGATGAAGAAGATGTACCACACAACACGTGTTGAGAAGTGAAGCTGCACGGATAAAAAAAAAAAGATGAAAGAAGAACCGCGCAATTCAAATCTCAAAAGGTAGCTGCGCAAATCCACTGAAGCAGAGAAGATGCAAAGTTCAGAACCAAGAAGCTCGACACCATGAAGTAACTACATCGGAGTAGTGACGACCTGCCGTGCAGTTCGACGCAACACTCCGAAAACTGGCCGTTGTCAAGCACTCTATTTGCAGATAATTAAATATCAAACACACAGAGTGTATGAAATTTATTGTCAACCCGAGAAAGTCTTTTTATTTCAAAGGACAAGTGCACAATATATGCTTAAACACAAAACCATTAGAAGTGAATACTTTTATCTTCTATCATCCATGTTCATCCCAAGAATCTATGCAATCCCAATTGCCTTCTAACTGCTATACTACAATTCTTTTCTATTATGCATCAAGAAGAAATGGTATCAGATCTAATCAACGATTGCAAGAAGGAAATCTCATTCGCATTCTAAAATAATCACTTGTCTAATCTAATCAAGCTGGGAATCATAAAGCATGACCTGAACATTACTCTAGAACTTTAATGAAAGAGATTGAAGCAATTGTTCTAAGAAACTGAATTGCAAAATATAAATCAATCAACACATAACAGGAAAGCTAAATTGTAAGAGCTCCTGGGATTACGTCTCAGCTGTAGGATGAACACGGCAGTGTGAACAGAAATTGAAATGTGTAAAACAAACCTGAATCAGTCGACTGTTATTCGATACCATTCACCAATCTCACGGAAATATAATCGTTTACTGAGAAATCCACACAATAAATATTGCTGCTGCGTACAAAAGAAAGAACAAAGCATCACACAACAAGAAAGATGAAATCCTAAATTAACGCAGCAATCTCTGTGGAAGACGGGCCCAGTCTTCACACAGAGACGCTAGTTGAACAACACTCTCTTTAACTCAGAAGTAACTCCTTATATTAACAGAAGAATGAGTACACAGTTTTGGCTCGGCTACTAATACAAGATAAATTAATTGTTTGCTGTCCAACCCCTCGGTCGAGGCAATTCCCCATATATATACATACAATTTGCAACATCTAAACCTATAATTGGGCAGCCATGAAGATCTCTGATCTTCAGGCGCCCTAAATGATCTAGCTGTTACAATGCGTGGCAGAACTGAAATATCCAAATATAAGAGAGTTATTAATTGCCCCAAGAGTGGCAGTCCTTCCAGCTCACAGCTGGACTCGAGCAGTGACATACTTAAGATAGCCATTTCTGTTACAGCTGACCCATCACGACTGTGCCTTGATTGACGATTCGAGCCCCAAGGAACCTTCTACAAGCAATGAACGTCCCTTCCTTCATGACTTGTTCAGCTCCGATCTTCCTGCAGTCTATTTGTCTTACTACCTTCATAAATCGCATCATGTTAGCACAAATTAAGAGATGCACAGCTTTAATCATCACAATCATAAGTATTAATACAATAAAACAATAATCGGCCATACCTTGGTAATTTGGGGAATAAGATAAGGACAATAAGTCGAATTGCCAAGGTAATTGGTGTAAGACAAGGGAAGGGAAGATGATAAATGATAGTCAAAAAGGACTAATTCTGAGCTCAACATCTCCCCCCAACTACCCTGTTGCATGTCCTCATGCAACAACCTGCATCTGAATCTTGAACTGAGCTCTATCCAGGAGAGAGGAAGGAATGTAAGTAAATCAGGCATCTCATTTATCTTTTTGAAAGGCTTCTGTGAGCAACCCGGCATCTTCCAACTTCACTGTTTCCCTTCTACTGCTACTTGCTGATATTTGGGAATGCACTTGGTGTGGTGGGAATCTTTCTGCAGTTGTCTTATGCTATGCCTAGGAGAGTTGAAAAGACACCCTCAATCTGAATCCAACTCAATGACACCTGTAGGAGGTGGAAGCACTGGTTCTTGTGGGACAGTGTCTTCCAGCGCATCTAATGTTAACAGGAGAGTTGCTGGTTCTTGTGTAACAACAACATCCTTTAACCCGTCTTCAGCAGCTACCTTTATTGCTTTTGGAGACACTGGTTCTTGTGTAACAGTGTCTTCTTTGTCATTCTGCTGCTGAGACTGAATATCCTTTTCAATTTGCAGCTCCTCCTCCAAGATTTCAGTGTCACCTGAGCATGGTGTCTGTACCTGTTCATTGTCACTCCACTGTGTGTCAGGAATGATATCCACTCCCAGGTTATCTCCCAGCTGCAATTCAGGAGTTTTTGTTGCAGCCTCCAAGGATGTTGGTTCTTGTGTAACAACATCCTGGCTTACCTCTTCATCCTTCTTCTGCTGCAGCTCCTCTTCTATGAGTTCTGTATCATGGGAGCTCTCTGGGGTTACAACCCAGAGTTCATCATTGAATGCCAAAGTATCCTCTGTCCCAGCTTCTTCTCCTGTCTGCTCAGCCGGTTGGACAGTCATATTCAGGGTTGCTGGTTCTTGTGTTGCAGCATCCTGTTCCAACTTATCACTGTCCTGCCTTTCCGTTTCTTCTTCTAAAATTATTGTGTCCTGGGAACGTTCTGGGGTTACAGCACAAAATTCTTCACTATCCTCCAGAGTATCCTTCGGCTCCATGATCTCTGTATCATGGGAACATTCTGGGGTCTCACTATATTCTTTTATAAGCTCCAGAGCATCCTTCATTTCCCGTTCTTCTCCCATCTGTTCTATAATTTCTATGTTGTGGGAGCATTTTGGGGTTGCCATACATTCTTTATAAATCTCCAGGGCATCCTCCACTCCAAGTTCTTCTCCCATCTGTTCTATAATTTCTGCATCATGGGAAGTGGCAGCTGCAGCAAGGATGTTTAAAGGTGCTGGTTCTTGTGTGACAGCACCTTCTTTTTCCACTGCTTTCCCTTCTGTGGCTACAGGCTGTTGTGCTGAATAGGTGCTAAGTAAAATTTTATGGCCTGCTTCCTCAAAGATTTCCCCACAGGTGGGGCAGAGTATTCGCTCATCCTTTTCTCCAGCTCCAGCAGAAGCTGATTCCTCCACTTGATCTGTAGCCTCTATTAATGCGTACATTTTTCTTCCACCCTGCTTTCTGCAGGTTTCTTTCCATGTTTCCAGCTCCCTTCTAAGTGCTTGGAGGTCCTCTTTCAGCATTGCATTCTCATACAAGAGTCCCTCAATTCCAGGTTCTTCCTCCACTGGCCTTTGTGGAGCATCCCTCGGTTTTGGTGTAAGGATTGGGGGTTCAACCTGTGTTTCTAAGGTTTCCCATTTTGTTCTAGCTGCCTCTGCTGCTGTGATTGATCGAGTTCGTTTCCTTCTGATTGGTGCCACTAAATCAAACTCATTGGTGGCCCTCTTCCTTTTCTGTGGCGTTTTCTTTTGTGACTTTCCTTTTTGTGGTGTTTCTTCTTGTGGAGCTGGAATATAGGGGGGAAAAACTGAAGTTAAAGGAATATTTCCCTGCCCCCCATGCTGTTCTTCTTCAATCACAGCTCCTCCTCCTACCCACTCAGGTGAAGACTCGATTGTGACCAGCTCAATATCTTCTTCCATTGCTCTAGCTCCGTCATCTTCAGGTTCCATTGTCGCAGCATTTGATGCTGCTCCAATTTCACCTTCTGCTGCCGGAGCTGCCCTGTTATCTAGGTTTTCCACGAGGGTTTCATCTACATTGTCGCCTGATGGCTCTGTTTGTGCTTCCCCTCGCTCTCCTTCAAATGCAGTGTCATCCCCCACTGGTTCTGCTTGTGCTGGGGATTCATACACCTCAAATGGCTCTGCCTGTGCCCCTGGTTGTTCTTCCTCCGTTTCATCCCTCCTGGATGGTCCTGCCTGTGCCCCCTGTTGTTCTTCCTCCGTTTCATCCCTCCCGGATGGTCGTGCCTGTGGCCCCTGTTGTTCTTCTTCTGTTTCATCCCTCCTCCCAACTTCACTGGAGGAACTCCGGTCCTCCTGTTGTGGCGGAACCGGTAATTGCTGCAATGGGATGACCCTCAAGGGAACAGGTTGCTGTGGTCGGGTTATAAATTGTTCCCATGTTATATTATGTTGGGCAAGGGTTCTCACAATAATTAACTTAATGAGGCCATGGTGGGTGAGAGAGGACAATGGATGCTTTGCAGACTGAACAAATGTGGCCATATGACGCAAGTCGTGCAATAAATAAAATGGAATATTCAACAAAATGCCATGGCGGAGATGAGAAAGCAAAGGAAGTTTAGAGTTGTACACAGTTTGGTATCTACCTTCGCAGGTAATGTATTTCTTGAGGAAGACAGCAACCTGGTCCCATGGCTGCGGCAGTGACTTCAGTGCAATCCCTCTCCTGGATGCTTCAACTTGCTCCCCTGGAAGTAAAAATTCTTCCCGTGCAACCGTTGCAGGGACTCGACGGTTAAACCAAGGTTTTCCCACCATCAGGATAGCTGTAACCTCGGATATAATGACCTCAGAAACATCTATACATAGCCCCCACACCGTGGAGTGTGTTTTAGTAAGATTCAAGGCAAATTGCAGGGCTGCGTCTCGATCGAATCCGTCCAATCGTTCAAAGAACTTGACCCAGCCAGCAGCTTGAAAAATGGCCAGAACTTGCAGATTCCGTCTAAGTTCCCGGGTATTGAAAGGTTCATGGCGAACTGGAATGCCCATGGTCCTGGCTGCAAGATGAAACTGCTGTTTGACAGAGTACAGGATCCCAGAATGGAAGTTGCAGCACAGAGAATGCACGAATCGTTGAGCGGAGACGTTGAGCGAATGAGCTAATTCGGAAAGTTAAGCGCAGAGAAGAGTTTAAAATTTTCATGCCGAATTGGGGAAGGTGGCAGTTATTAGTATTACGTCGTACGAGGGAAAGGTTTAATCAGGTATAAATGGTGGTACGAGTGAAGGTACGGCCAATCTCGTTTAAATGATATCAATACTTAATCACGTGATAAATGAAATCCATACCTCATAAAACTGCGCGTCGGAAGGCTGCGGAAACTGGTGGAGCATGTAGTTGGTGATGTCACGGAGCCGAACGCGTGCACAGTCAGACGTGGGATCATGATGACTCGGATAAGGCACTAATTTCCTTCGCCGGTAAAACACAAGGTGTCGCATCCTCGGGGTTAAAATGATGAGTTCGCCGGCAGGACTGGGATGAATCAGCATCATGATTAGCAGGTTGCAGCAATTCTTCTGTTAACACGGGAGTTACCACTGCAAGTTGCCAAAGAAATGATAATACGGCCGATGAAAAAGCTTGTTGCACCTGGCGGGAAAGAAGTTGCAGCCACCGGAAAAGAATTCACGGCAGCCGGAAAATTTTTTTACGATATCAGGGAAAATTACGGCTATCACGGAAAAGTTTTACGGCGGCGGGAAAAACTTACAGCGGGCGAGAAAAGATTTTACGACTATGGGAAATATGTTACAGCCGCTGGAAAGAAATGGCAGCTGCAGGGAAATGATGTGGCAGTGAGTGGTCAATGAGGTGGCAGCCGCTGGAAAATGTGGTGGCGGCTGCGGGAAAAAGATGTTGCAGCTTCCGATGTTGCAGCCGCCGAAGTCGCAGCCGCCAAAGTTGCAGCTGCCGAAAAAGATTGACGGCTGACGGAAAAAGGACATTACGGCTACCGGGAAATGAAATGGCAGTTGCTGGGAAATGAAGTGGCAGCCGTGGGGGAAATGGAGTGGCAGATGCGGAAAATGAGATGGCAGCCGTGGGAAATGAGGTGGCAATAGCTGGTGAATGAGGTGGAAACCATGGGGAAGATGAGGTGGCAGCCGCGGAAACTGGAGTTGCAGCCGCCGATGTTGCAGCCGCTAAATTTGCAGCCACCGATGTTGCAGCTGTCGAAATTGCAGCTGTCGGGAAAGATTGACGGCTGACGGAAAAAGGGCATTATGGCTACCGGGAAATGAAGAATATGGTTGCCGGAAAAGGATATACAGCTGCCGGAAAATATGTTGCAGCTGCCGGAAAATATGTTGCAGCTATCGAAATTTTTTTTTTTTTTTTTTTTTTTTAACACAAGGACAGCACAGGGAGATTTTCATTACGGGCCCAAACTGATCGTTCTCCTGGCGCTTCCCTGAATTTTTTTTTAAAAGACGACAGCAAGAAAAGAGATCAAATGCAAAGAGAAAGAAAACGACAACTATACACTACAGCAAGAAATTATTTATGTACAGCAAATATAATTTTCAGTTTAAGATTTGGCAAAGGTAGAGAAATGTTCCTGCTCTGGTGCCAATTGATAGTTTGGATCAGCAGCAATCTGTGAAATGAATGCATCTTTCGAAATGGGCTTCCGATACAGTCGCAGTCTGTGGCCATTAGCAAGTAATGGTATACGGTTTTCATCAATGGTGACCAGGCGAACAGTGCCGTTGTCAAATACCCTGTCAACCAAATATGGACCCAGCCATCTTGTGCGTAATTTCCCTTTAAAATCCTTCTTGAATCTGGAGTCGTATAATAGTGCCCAGTCTCCTTCACGGAAGATTTTCTTTTTGATGAATCGGTCATGCTAATTAGATCTCTGTTGCTGAAGCAGCACAGTCTGTTCTACTGCAGCTAATCGTTTCTCATCCAACTCATTTAATTGATTCAATCTTCTTTTCTGGGCTTCTGTTACATCCAGGTTCATTTCAATGGTTGTTTTCAGGGTCTTGATCTCAAATTCAATTGGAAAAATAGCACTCTTTCCATATACCAAATCATAAGGAGAAAAGCCCGTGGTGTTACGCCAAGTCGTGCGATATGCCCACAGTGCTTCTGGAAGCCTGTCAGCCCAATCCCTTCGATGGCTTTTAACTGTTTTAGTAAGGATTGCTTCGATAACTTTATTAGTGCTTTCCACCTGACCATTGGCCTGGGGATGATAAGGTGAAGCTATCTTGTGCTGCACATGATACTTCCGGAGCAAGGATTCAAATTGGTGTGAAATAAATTGTGGTCCCCCATCGGTAACTACTTCCTTTGGTACTCCAAAATGGGTAAAAACTTCACTGTACAGGAAATCAATCACCGCCTGGTCATTTGCCTTAGCCAAAGCTACAGCTTCTACCCACTTGGTCATGTAATCTGTACACACCAAAATGTAAACCTTCTGTTTGGAAGGAGGGTTGATAGGACCAACAAAGTCCAATGCCCATCTATCAAACGGTTCTAGTACCACTTGGGGCTGTAAAGGCATCTGATCTGTCTTATTAGGTTGGCCCATCCTTTGGCAGCTGTCACAGGATTGAACATATCTTTTAGCATCTCTGAACAGTGTCGGCCAATAATAGCCCATCCGCAACGCCTTATGTCCTGTTCTTTTATCTGCAAAGTGTCCTCCGCAAGGTTCATCGTGACAGGCCTTCAGTATATGAAAAATCTCATCTTCCCTTACACATCTTCTAATTTCAAGATCAGGTCCTGTGTAAAAGAGATGGCCTTTGAGCCAACAATACCTGGCACTTTGCTGAATAATTTTTCTTTTCTCTCGTTTAGACATATGTGGCGGAAGCTTCCCTGCAACCAAATAATTAGCAACGTCTGCATACCAGGGTGAATGAGCTGAGAGTGCGAATAAATGTTCATCCGGGAAAGCATCCTCAACAGGTGAACTGTCATCACTGTTAGTAAATCGTGATAAAAAATCAGCAACAACATTTTCTTTTCCAGGTTTATCTATAATAGTAATATCAAATTCCTGTAATAATAAAAGCCACCTGGTTACTCTGGCATTAGTGACAGGTTTATTCATTAAATACTTAATGGCAGAGTGGTCAGTATGCACAAATGTAGGATACCCAGTAATGTAATGCCGAAACTTATTAATAGAATAAACAATAGCAAGGAATTCTTTTTCAGTAACAGTATAGTTTAGTTCAGCAGGGGCTAAGTTTTTACTAACATAATAAATAGCATAAGGTACTTGACCATCCTGCTGTCCTAGTACTGCTCCAATGGCGGTATCAGAAGCATCCGAAGAAATGTGGAAAGGTATGGTCCAATTAGGTCCCCTCAAAATAGGGGCTGTGGACAGTTTCTCTTTAAGCTTATCAAATGCTGTCTGGCATGCTGCACTCCACACAAACTGTGCGTCCTTCATTAATAATGAAAACAAAGGAGAAGCAAGTTTGGAGAAGTTTTCTATAAATCTCCTGTAATATCCAGCATGTCCCAGAAAACTTCGCACCTCTTTCTGAGTTGAAGGGGTTGGTATATTTTTTATCACCTTAATTTTTGAAGGATCCACTTGAATACCATCAATAGAGATGAAATGTCCTAATACCACCCCCTCACTCATCATCATGTGGCATTTTTCCGTGCTTAGTGAGAGGCGAGCCTGTTCACAGCGAATTAAAACTTTCTTTAAATTTTCCAGTGCTTCCTCAAAATCCCTGCCATAAGGAGTAAAATCATCCATAAAAACTTCCATGCTATCATTTACCAATTCAGAAAATATGCCAATCACAGCTCTTTGGAACGTTGCAGGTGCATTGCACAATCCAAAGGGAAGCACCCTGTAGGCGAACGTTCCCCAAGGGCAAGTGAAGGTGGTCTTATCCTGATCCTCTGGAGCAATCTGAATTTGATTGTACCCACTGAACCCATCCAGGAAGGAGAAGAACTTCTTCCCAGATAGGGTATCAAGTACCTGGTCAATAAAGGGCAGAGGAAAATGATCCTTTTGTGTAGCTTTGTTCAGCTCCCTATAATCGACACAGACTCTCCATTTACCATTTTTCTTGGGTACAATTACAAGTGGGGAAACCCACTCACTATCTGAGATAGGATAGATAAATCCTGCTTCCAAGAGTTTCTGGATTTCTTCCTTCACTATATCCCTCAGATTGGGGTTCATGCGTCGTTGGGGTTGACATACAGGCCGGGAGTCGTTTTTAATATAAATATGATGAGTGCACAGACTAGAAGGAATACCCTTCATGTCTGTATACTCCCAGGCGAATGCCCCCTTACGTTCCTTCAAGAGATTGGTTAGGCGCATCTGTTCTTCTGAGGAGAGACCAGGGTTGATGTTCAAAGTTTTTCCAGGCTCTACCTCAATAGGAATGATTCTGGAGTTTTTCAAGACTGGGATTATGTTTGTGTCATTGACTAGTGCTTCCTCCGTAAGCTGTTCTTGTTCTTCCTTCCCAAGGGTACCGTTCAGGAGTTGATAAACTTCCTTATCTACTGAAGCAGGTTCGCTAATGAAATTATTAATGGCATCGTCTTCTGTTTCGTTTTTGAATGTTAGTGCCTTCCCTATTGTTAGTAATGGCTGAACATCTTCCTCCTCTTCCTGTTCTATCCAAAGGGAAGTTTCAGTTTCTAGACTCGGTCGTGCTGGAGGGTACAGGGTGAGGTTTTTGGTTTCCATGCCATCAGATATAGTCATAGATCCTGATCGACAGCTGATGCAAGCATCAGCTGTAGCCAACCAGGGCCTCCCCAAAATCAATGGATGTCCCCCCAGCTGTGATTTTGGTTGTAATACCAAAAAGTCGGCAGGATATTCCCATGAGTCTACTGAAATAACAAGGTCGTCCAAAATCCCTTCGGGTCTGATGGTGGATCTGTCTGCCAATTCTAAGATAGTAGGGGTCGGTCTAATATTGGTGAATCCGAGCTTCTTTACAGTCTCCATTGTTATAACATTGATCGCAGCTCCTAAATCTACTAGTACGTTGGGTATCTGCGTTTGTCCTATGTGTACAGTGACAGTAGGATTGCCGGGATCCTCATACTTGGTTATAGGGGTTTTTCCAGTCATTAAAGCGGATAAATTCCCTATAACATGAACAGTAGGAGGATCTCTGGGTTTCCTTCTCGGTCTTTTAGTGCACAGGTCCCAAACAGTTCTAGCATAAATAGGTACATCTTGAAGAGCTTGTAAAAGGGGAATCTTAACATAAAGGTTCTTCAATTCTCCTAAGAGATTGAACTGAGGTTGCCCCCCTCTTTGTGGCAGCATCAATTTCTCAGGGTATGGTGGTTGCCTTACCAGCTGGGTAGGCTGCGTGTTATCCACTTTATTGTTTAATGTTTCAGCCGTCCCATCTGAGGGATGCTCAGCACCTTCAGTGTTAGGAACCAGATCAAATGGATGCTGGGAACTCTCTTCTTTGTCATGCTCAGATGGTGGAATATTTTCTGAAGTTACACGTTCTACTATCTTTCCAGACCGTAAGCGAACATCATTACAAGGTACAGGGGAGAGAGAGTAGGCCGGCATATTGAGAGCTTCCAATTGCTGGACTGTTTTATTGTTTGGGTTAGGGTTAGGTTGGGCAGGCAGCTGAGGCCGTATCGGTAAGTTAGGAACAGGATTATTTTGCAGCTGCAGCTGCGACTACTGAGGTGGGTATAGAGGATATTGATGAAATTGAGGATATGGAGGATACGATAACTGTTGAGGTGGAGGTGGTTGAGGAAACTGGTTCCCAGGATGGAATTTCCTCCATCCAGGAGACCATGAAGTAGGTTGATGTGGTGGCTGTGTCCAAGGACTCCATGAATTATAACCTTGCATCGCAGGTTGAGGGGAATTCCACTGAGCATAATTCGAAGGGAATTGTGTATTCACATTTTGCATATTAGTATTCCAATTATTCAAATTATTCAAAAATGGAAATGAATCGGGAGACATACCTTGATTCCGGGGTTGCCAAGGTTTCTTCTGTGCAATGAAGTAGGCTGAATCTACCTCTGGAGTTGATGCCTGCAGAACAGCCTTCACTTGGGGTAATGTTGGACATTCTTTCATATCATGGTTCAGCTCGCACAGCTGACACACTTGTATTTTGTCAAGAGGGCATTCTTTCAGTGGATGAGTCTTTCTACATCGGGGACAAAACACACCTAGTGTGAGATCCTCCACTGCCTGTCTTTGCTTGGCCTTCAAGACATCAATCTCTGAAGAGATAGAGCTCATCATTTCTGTTTTAAATTTTTCAAGAAGATTTCCTATCTCCGCACGTGTAGCTCCCCCATTGGATGACTTCTGAGTTCTTTCGAAGACATCACGTTCCAGCTTATCTCGTTTATGCTGCTTATTATGCCTAGAAGATCCCCTGGAATATCTCTTACATAATTCCACAATTGTCTCAAAAGATTCTTTAGAGATATCTCCCTTTCCTAATAAATTTAGCATGTCTAAACAATCATCCCTGATCCCTCGGAGCAGGATTATCTTAAGCACATCTAGTCCCATGTTCGTCTGCCCAGCTCTCTGCACATTGTACAGCAACCTCTCCACAAAATCCTCCAAACTTTCATCCTCCTTCTGTACCATCTTGAATAACTCCTCCCTTTAGTCCCTGGTGTTACAATATTCTTGATATTTTTCCAGGAACACTTGCTTCATCTTATTCCAATTAGCAACAGTTCCTCCCCCAAGGCTCATGAACCATCGCAATGCATTGTCCTTCAGGGTGGCAGGAAAAAGCTTCAACTTTTGAGCATCTGTGACATAATCATAGCTGCGACAGACGATATCGAATTCAAAAAGGGATTCGTCTGGATCCTCTGCCGCCCTGCCATGGAAGCGAGGTAACACCGACGGTGAGATGTTTTTCATAGGGGCTGTCCCCTCTAGCTGCTGTATTGGGAATTGTAATGTAGCCATAGTTTCTGGCGGGGAATCATCTTCATGATGGTATTGTACCACTGCTTCTTCCTCTTCGTTCTCATGTCTGTTATTCATCTTTTCTTCTGTATCTTCTCCTTCGTTTGTTCCTTTGTTCCTTACCTCAGTTGTAACAGCTGCGTATTCTTCAGTTGTAACAGCTGTGTATTCTTCAATTGCAACAGCTGCGTATTCTTCGGTTGTAACAGCTGCATATTCTTCGGTTGTAACAGCTGCGTACTCTTCAATTGCAACAGCTGAATCAGCTGTTCCTTCTTTAGCAGGAGTATATGCAGGAATCACAGCTGCTCCTGTATCTTCCACTGTAGATCCTGATGCTAACGCTCCAGGATCAGCAGGGCCTCTTTTGATAGGAGTCTCCCGTTGACGAGATCTGACAGCTAAATGAGTTTTGTCAACAAGGTCGTCAATAAATGTTCTTCTACCCAGCGGTGGACCTCGACCACGACCCGAACCACCTGCACTGTTAGTAATTTGTGGGGTTTTGGGGGTTGGGAGGTGATCGCGTTTTACCCTCCTCGTATTCATGCGAAGCAGATCATTTCAAAAACAACCAAAAGACTGACTAAAAGCAATTATTAGATACAACTAATGACTAGTGTTTAATTTTCATCCTTCCCCGGCAACGGCGCCAAAATGTCAAGCACTCTATTTGCAGATAATTAAATATCAAACACACAGAGCGTATGAAATTTATTGTCAACCCGAGAAAGTCTTTTTATTTCAAAGGACAAGTGCACAATATATGCTTAAACACAAAACCATTAGAAGTGAATACTTTTATCTTCTATCATCCATGTTCATCCCAAGAATCTATGCAATCCCAATTTCCTTCTAATTGCTATACTACAATTCTTTTCTATTATGCATCAAGAAGAAATGGTATCAGATCTAATCAACGATTGCAAGAAGGAAATCTCATTCGCATTCTAAAATAATCACTTGTCTAATCTAATCAAGCTGGGAATCATAAAGCATGACCTGAACATTACTCTAGAACTTTAATGAAAGAGATTGAAGCAACTGTTCTAAGAAACTGAATTGCAAAATATAAATCAATCAACACATAACAGGAAAGCTAAATTGTAAGAGCTCCTGGGATTACGTCTCAGCTGTAGGATGAACACGGCAGTGTGAACAGAAATTGAAATGTGTAAAACAAACCTGACTCAGTCGACTGTTATTCGATACCATTCACCAATCTCACGGAAATATAATCGTTTACTGAGAAATCCACACAATAAATATTGCTGTTGCGTACAAAAGAAAGAACAAAGCATCACACAACAAGAAAGATGAAATCCTAAATTAACGCAGCAATCTCTGTGGAAGACGGGCCCAGTCTTCACACAGAGACGCTGGTTGAACAACACTCTCTTTAACTCAGAAGTAACTCCTTATATTAACAGAAGAATGAGTACACAGTTTTGGCTCGGCTGCTAATACAAGATAAATTAATTGTTTGCTGTCCAACCCCTCGGTCGAGGCAATTCCCCATATATATACATACAATTTGCAACATCTAAACCTATAATTGGGCAGCCATGAAGATCTCTGATCTTCAGGCGCCCTAAATGATCTAGCTGTTACAATGCGTGGCAGAACTGAAATATCCAAATATAAGAGAGTTATTAATTGCCCCAAGAGTGGCGGTCCTTCCAGCTCACAGCTGGACTCGAGCAGTGACATACTTAAGATAGCCATTTCTGTTACAGCTGACCCATCACGACTGTGCCTTGATTAACGATTCGAGCCCCAAGGAACCTTCTACAAGCAATGAACGTCCCTTCCTTCATGACTTGTTCAGCTCCGATCTTCCTGCAGTCTATTTGTCTTACTACCTTCATAAATCGCATCATGTTAGCACAAATTAAGAGATGCACAGCTTTAATCATCACAATCATAAGTATTAATACAATAAAACAATAATCGGCCATACCTTGGTAATTTGGGGAATAAGATAAGGACAATAAGTCGAATTGCCAAGGTAATTGGTGTAAGACAAGGGAAGGGAAGATGATAAATGATAGTCAAAAAGGACTAATTCTGAGCTCAACATCTCCCCCCAACTACCCTGTTGCATGTCCTCATGCAACAACCTGCATCTGAATCTTGAACTGAGCTCTGTCCAGGAGAGAGGAAGGAATGTAAGTAAATCAGGCATCTCATTTATCTTTTTGAAAGGCTTCTGTGAGCAACCCGGCATCTTCCAACTTCACTGTTTCCCTTCTACTGCTACTTGCTGATATTTGGGAATGCACTTGGTGTGGTGGGAATCTTTCTGCAGTTGTCTTATGCTCAACTGTGCCTATAAATATCATTGTATTTGGACTTGCAGGCGTTACCAAAACTATGAAATTTTCCTACAAGCCATAGCTTGAACTCGTTTATAGTGCGCGCTAAGTGATTCCGTCAGCCTGTTAAGAGATTAGCCAATGAATGTAAGAAATTTCATCTATTGAGAAAGAATTCATAGTCAAGGAGATTGTGAAGGTGTTTAAATACAGAGGGATTGAAGGGTTGATGAGAACCCCCACTAAGAAGGTTGTCACTGAGAAAGGACAGGGTTCATGATGATCACCACGACATTCCACAACTATGCAAGACAAGGGTAAAGAACCAGTGGTGGAGAAGATGAATCCGAAGGTGATGAGCTCCACAGTGCTGGAAGTTCCGCTGGGCAACAAAGAAATACCCTTGAAGTTGACACCTCAGTATATCTCTTTGTGTGCATTGGATGCACCGGCCATTAAGCTATTGAGGAATGCAAAGTATGACATACCCCTTCCACCAATATCCAAGCATGTGAAGGTAGAGAAAAATCTGTTAGGAAAAATCATGGAATGTAAGTTCGAGGACCACGACTTACTCCAAATGCAAAAGGACGCGCCCGAGCTGAAGTACCAGCAATTTTGGCCAGATCAGTATATGTGCTGGAAGAAGGATGTGAAGGGAAATCCTATGCTGGTCACGCAGAATTGGTTATCTGAAGTAGTAGAATCAGGATTGTTGAACCTGTTGAGGCTCGCACACTTCGACCGGAGCCCATAACTGAATGTGGTGGTGCGCACACTCATCTCATCCACACGCCAAGGGTATTTGTGGTTGGATAGGAATGTCGACTTGAACATCGACCTGATCCACCGCATCACAAGGTTAAGCAAGTGAGGCAATGACCTTAAGCAATTATTTCAAGGCAAGAGCCGGTACAAGGAGGTTGCCGCGAAGATGAAGTCAACACACAGCGTCCTGAAAGGAAAAAGAGGATTTGTCACAGATGATATCGCCGACGATGCTACGTAGTTTATAACACAACTGCTAGAAGGGAAAATTTTGTGAAAGGCAAGACCTGCTGAAGAACCATCTGGATCGGTGCTCCTTGGGGTGAAGACCACGACGGGCGGAATATTTAACTGGTGTCAATACCTATTGAATGAACTTCTAGAAGATGTGTGCGACACACAGATACACAACAGCAACTTCCACTATACCTAGTTGATGGTCTTGGTTGCGATTGTGGGATGGAAGGACCCGAAACACTATGTTGGCCTCACCACTTCCATCACTGACTGTAGAGGACTAAGGTATGGGAACCTTTGGGAAAATATGATGGAAAAGAGACATCACGTGTCGAACAAAGTATTCCACACATATTATGAACAGTTGCGCGACGTCATCATCCGCACACTGCGCATATCCAACCAGGTAACATCTAAATATGTTCGCACTATCAATTTTTACGCTAACATGCATTCCATCCACATTTCAGCGAAGGCATAGAAAAGGAATCCAAAATGGTTCCAAGGGAACTATCACATTGGTAAAGAAGATATAGACCTCATCATGTAGGAATGGATTGATGAGTGGAAGGTTGAAGGACCTATGATCATTGACAGTGACTTTGAAGAAAGTAATCCCATTCCAACACTCATTGTTGAAGAGTCATCGTCAGGCAAAAGGAAGGAACCTGAGAGTTCTGTGCAGTAGAAAGTCCATAAAAAGAAGCAGAAAGTGATAAAGGGCTAGTCAAAAGCAAAGATCCATGATGACGATTACAAGATGATCGCATCCATGGTCACCGCACAGATGGAAGACCTGTTGGCCGTCAAAGATAAAATGGATGAGGCGATCCAGGAAAGTCTGCAGAAGAATCTCACCACGCTATAAGGTATAACAGAAAAGTTTGAGCAAGTCCAATGCAACTTGCCCTTGCCGCGAGACTTAGAATCCGAAGGAAGGTCAGGGGACACTTCGCAGCCAAAGAAAACACCTCTAGTCCTGACCTTGCCACTGAAATCGCTCATAGTCCAACTTGACCCATTAAGCGTAAGGTTACCACCGCAAGAATAGTTAGCTTCGGGCACGAAGGACTTAGAGCATGTGGACATCGACATTGCGATGTTGCCACTAGAGGGCCTACACAATCTGCATCTGCAGGTTGTCAAGGAAATCCATGATAGAAGTGTGGTCGCTCTAACCCAACACCCTCAGTTGAAAGAAAATTATAAGCAGCTGTAGGAAGCAAGCTTAAAGAAGACTATGGCACTTGAAGATGAGCAGGACCGACAAAGGAGAATAGAGTATACCGTCGCTTTGGTAGTAGCAGAGATACCAGAATGCTATGAGCAGCCAGAGCCCGCAAATACTATCCTTAAGATTGGCTCGGTGTTCAGCGATCCTAAGGCTGAGATGAAAGATATGGAGACTAATTACCAGGAAAGGATCGTTTCCTTGGAAACACAGAATCAATTGAAGACATCACCAAACCAAGCAAAGCTCAGAGTAAAGGAAGTGAAAGCTGCAGCAGAGAATATAGCCAGTGAAGTGGCTAAGTGCCAAAATTTGTTGGACGAGGCAACAAGAACATTTACTGTGTTGGAAGAGGACCCAGAGCTGTTGGAATTCCGGAACACTATGAAGGAAAAATGGGTCACGTTAGAATCCCTGGACGCAGAGGTGAAGGAACTGCAGCCAAGAGATAGACTAAAAAGATATCTAGAAGTCAGAGAACTGAAAAAAGAACTTCAAGTATGGAGAGACAGGGAGGCTGAAACCGGAGATAAATCGCAGTCGCTGCAGGAGGAAGCCCACGAGCTATCACAGAAGATTGAACAAAAACTGACAGAGCTCCGTGATGTGCATGATTCAGTCAAAGAGAAAACTGAGGATGACATAGAACCAGATGTGTTAAACACCATCAAAACTATTGAACAAGATGCCAAGGATACGATTGCTAAGATGAGCGCAACCTACCAAGAATTCGTTGCTAAGTTAGCTCCATAGGAGGAAGAGCGGCTAGGAGAAGCAGAAGTGGAAAGTGGCTCAGGGACGAGCCACATGTAAGTGTTACGGGCCTGTTGGGCCTAGCCCAAGTAAAGCATTTTTTAGAAGAATAGTTTTGGAGCTGCAGCACAGCTCAAATAAAGTCAATTTTGGTAAGTCAATTTTTGAAGCTACGAAGTTGAGCACAGCGCAGTACCAGCAGGGAAGGAACCGCGCAGCTGAGGTATGGTTCCTCAAAGTGGTAGCACTGCGAAGTGCCAGTAGGGCACCTATTTTGGGTAAAGAATGAAGGGAAGGTCGAGCTGGGAAGAAAAATTGTTTTTCCAAAAGTACTCCATGATTCCCGAGCAGGCGGGTAAGGAGTGGTGAGGAAGGAAAGAGATCGGTCACATCAATAGAGGAAGCATGACGTGAATCGGCCACACAAAGCCATTATATAAGGAACGACAAGGTGAAAGCGACAGTCGGCATGCGGTCGACAGGGCAGGCTAAAAGCGGCATGACCACGTGCAGAGGATGGCCATGACAGAGAAGTTGCTATCAGAGCCTAATAGTCCAGTAGGGGAAAACCGCGACAGTTTTGGGAAACCTTAGGTTTTTTTCCTATGCATTGTAAAGACATGACCTACGGGCATGATCTATAAAAGGGAAAATTTTGTAAGGGAAAGGGTGGTTGGGTTGATTCTTGAATCTTCATTGTATAATCTTGACCAATAATTGTTTGTTTTGTTGGAAGCTATTGTAAAGGCTCTGCAAGCTACGTGCGCAGAGACCTATCGAGAGAGAAGAGAGTCTGCAGTTGAGTGCACAGACTGGAACTATTGTACCCTTCCCAAGATAATATAACAACAATTCTTGTGGATGTAGATCCCATCCTTGGGGTGAACCACGTTAAATCTCATGTTGTGTGACTGTTTATATGCTTGAATATGTATATTTGCTTACAGTGAATGCTTAAGACTCGATTATTAGTTTATATGTTTTACTTTTATATGTATTCGCCATGAAGAATGAAGATGGGAATAATATGTTAAGTATCACATATGTGGATGAATGTTAGAGGCATACGTATTTCTAAGTAAGAATGAATGCATAAGTTGATTGAGTAAACACTAGAATCAGTGGAGTTCGCGCCACGCGATTCCCTCGAAGCGTAGCACCGGAAGTGCGTAGTACATTGTGTTTTGTCATATTGCATAAGTCATAAGATAAATAACCCAAGGCAATTGATGAATGGATAGGAAACTCTAAGTAAATTCATTGAAGTTGGTTAAGGCCGAAAAGGAAGCGTAGTTATCAGTTGCGTTGTCATGTCATCGAAAGATATCCGACATCGTGCAGTCCTTGGATGTGCGATAGCCTAAGTATCAGTCGCGAAGAGATGGAACTTTGTGTAGTTTGAAGTCAACAGCGTGAGTCCCATAGCGCGCTGCTCTCCAATCTGTTTAAATACTCATCACCTGATTGTGGAAACCTAATTCCGTAGCCCCCCGTAACTTCGCCTCGGGTGAGACATCAATCTGTTCGCAAATTGTTGCCGAAAGGGCTGGTGAAAAGGGGTTTTGTTGGTTCCTTGAACCACGCAGAACCTGGGTCTTTATAGAAAACCTCAAGACAGTTATATAAGCCAACAGAAGGATCGGGTGATACTTTATCAATGATGAAGTCAATGTCTCGATGTATCTAGTGGAAAGGTCATCCTACTTTTTCCAAAGGATGGTATTTATGTTGAGTATTACACAATGGAAGGGTTTTTTGGTCCTTCTCTTGGTATTCAATATATTTGAATCCCAAAATCTTGTCCTCTAAAATAGTATTCTGATCAAATGAGGGCTGGATGAAGAGGCAGATGATCCTTCCTCCATCATAGAATTTATGTAGAGGTGTAAACTAACACTTCCTCTAATTTTTTGGTCTCTTGAATATGGACTATCGATAAGGGTCAGATGACACTTTATCAATGATGTTGTTACCATCTTGGGGTATCCAATGGGAAGGTTGACATAATTTTCCAGAATTATGATATATTTGATGAGTGGATTTCAATGGAATTTTCATTCTATCCTTCTCTTAGTATCCACTATATGGCTTGCTCGACACTTCATCCTTTAGAATTTTGTTTTTCTCAAAGGTTCTGCAGAAGGTTTTTCCAATACTTTGACCATTGTAGAATTTTCCAAGATCCCTTAGATGACACTTTATTGAGCACCATGTTAGCACATTGGATGGAGACAACTGATGAGGGTCAAATGAAAATTTCTCAATTTTGGTGTCAACCTCTCAATCTATCCAGCTTAAACGTTGAGTGACCACTCCCTAATAATCATATTTGCATGGAGAGTTTTCCATTGTATGGATTGGATGGCCCTTTATACTTTGTAATGTTATTATCCTAAACAGAGTGCGCACTTAAGTGTTGGCCTTTCCTTTCTCCATCATAGAATTCTTGTTGAAGGGTTGACATATATTTACATGAGCATAGTGTTCTCATGGAGGTAATCCAATATCTTCTGGAAAGGTGAGTTAACCCTTATCGAATTATTTTATTCTTTTAGAGGTGTATCTAGGTGAAAGGTTGACCAATCCTTCCCATGGTATCTAGTAGATGGCTCACTTGACACTTCTTCCTCCATAATTGTATTCTCCTTGAAGGGGGTCCATGGAAGTGATGAATGACACTTACACCAACATATATTTCTATCTTAGAGAGGAAAAAGGAAAGGGTAGGTCAACACTTCCTCGATGATGGTGTCCATGTCCCTAATTATCTATAGGAAACATCACCTGGATTTTCGCTAATAATGTTATTTTCCTTTATTGTTTTTTAATATAACTGTCAGTCAATCCTTACCTTTATTTCCACTAAATGTGTCTCTCAATGCTTCATCCTTCAAAATTGTATTATCCTAAAGTAAACCCACAAAAATGTCACCCCATAATTCTTGTGGCATACCCTTCTCAATCAGGGATGCCACTAGAAAGGATCGGCCCACACCTCCTTGGTAATGCTAACAATGTATTGAGTTATATTGTTGAAATGTCAATTGACCTGTCTCGATGGGTATTCACTGGAAGTGTCGATCAATCCTTCCCTCGATATCCAGTACTTAGTTTTCTCGAGACATTCTCCTCTAGAACTATATTCTACTCAAAAGGTGGGGTGGTGGAAGTCTATTCCAATGTAGTGTTCTCACCAAGGGATTCTATGGAGAAGAGTCATCCAACACTTCCTCAATGATTATGTCAATGTATTGAGGTATCCACTAGAAAATGTGAGACACCAATTTCCAAAGGATGGCATTCCCATTGAGGGGTTTCCAATTGAAGGGTCAACCAACCCTTCTCTATTCATGGTATTTGCATTGAGGTGTGTCGATTAGATGGGTCTGCTAGCAATTTCCTCTTCTATAATAGTATTATTCTCAAAACGAGATGGTGAAATGATTAGTCCATCCTTCTTTAGAATACATTCCCCATGAAAAGGATGCTTGACCCTTCCTCAAAAATAGTATACAGGAAAATATTTGGATGAACCTTCCCTTTAAATGGTATTCTCATGTAGTAGGACCATGGAGAAGGATTGGTTAACCCATCCTCAAAGATAGTATTCATGTGATAGTTTATCTAGTGAAAGGGTTGGTTAATGACCCTTCATCAAGCATATTTTTCTCTTAATTAAGCCACTAAGGAATGGTTTTCCAACACTTCATCTAACTTTGAATTCTCAAGGTTATGAGAATAGAAAAGCATCGACAAAACCTTCCTTAGTTATAGTATTTTCATATGTGGTATCTATTGGAAGGGTCTATCAACCCTTTTTCAAGAATGATATTCCCATTGAGGGGAAACATCAAGAAGGGTTGTTCGGCCATTTTCAAATGATGTTATTCCCATCCAGTGTACTCAAGTGTAACATTTGGCAAACTTATCCACTAGAAACAATATCACATAAAAGTGACCAAAGGAAAGCATTGGCCTGCCCTTTTTCATAATTGTTATTGTCATGCAGGATGACCATGTTGAAGGTTTATTCTACCATTATCAAAGATGGTTTTCCAATTGCATTTAATCTATTAAGGAGTTCACAAACCCTTATTGGAGCATATTTTTCATGAAAGAGGTACCCCTATGAGTTATAGGTTGACCTTGTACTTGCATAGAATTCTCATGGAGGTGTAGAATGGAGAAGGGTTGGTTTACTTTTCCTCAACAATATCCATCTTATATGGGGGATGCATTTCAAATTTTGATAGATCATTCCTCTTGCTTGGTATTCTCTCCTGGAGGGACCACTGAGAAGTGTCAACAAACCCTTCGTTAATGATTCTATTCATGTATCAAGTTATCTTGTTTAAGGTTTGGTCGAGCCTTCAAAAGTAATATTTTTAGCATAAGTTAAATGAATGTAGATTTTTATAACACCAATATCCATAGTATTTTTATCATTGTGGATCACCAACAATGGTTGGATGACCCTTTCTCAGGAATAGTACTCTCGTCAAGGGAGAGACATGGGAAGGATCATCTAACTCTTTGTTGAGCATTGTGTTGACTTTGAATAGGATCCCAATGAAGGTTTGGTTGATCCTTTTTGAAACATATTATTCACATTGTTGGGGATCCATGGGAAGAATCAACCAACCCGTCATAAGGAAGTGTTGAACAAACCTTTATCTAACATTGTATTATCATCTTGGTAAGGGTTGGTCGATCCTCTCTCGGGCATAGAATTAACATCATGGAGGATACTTTAGAAGGAATGGATAACCATTTTTGATGTTCACAATCACGTCGAGTTGGATCTCAAAGAAGGGTTGGATAAAACCTCTTCCATCATAGTATTTTTGTTGTGTGGGATTTTAGGGAGGTGTTCGTTAAATATTTTTCAAACATAGATGTAGTAGAAGGAGAGGCTAGGGAATGCTCAAACAAATATTTAATCACACAAAAAGATCTTCAAATTTCCCTACAACAACTACGATAGGAAACACATCGCATCATATATAAAATCATTGTAGCTTCAACTTACTATTAAATTATTTATGGACTTAGTTGTTTCAAGGATCTTGACAAGAATAGCACATGCACAACCTCTTAAATGAAGTTATACATAAAATGATATATTTATCTTCAAAATATTTTTATATCAATTTATTGTGTTTATAAATTATTTTTACTTTTCCATTAATCTTATTGAAGTTATGCATAAGATGTTATGTTTATATTAAAAATGTTTTTATATCGATTTATAAAGTTTTAATTGTTCCACCTTTTCATTAAAGATTATTTAAGTTATACATGAGATGTTATGTTTATGTTGTTTTTTTCCAGTTTATTTCATTTTAAAAGTAATAAAACATTCTCTTTGAAGTTATAAGGTATGTATGTGTTCAAAATGAATTTATTACATTTTTATTGTGTTAATGTTATTACAGCACTTGCATATCCTAGAGATGAGACAATGAATGACTTGTTAAAGTTCTTATATATATAATTAATCTTCCTCATATATTCTTTTGATGAGACATTCCTTAGAGGAAACACTCCTTGTTCAAGTAATAAAGCAGCACAACAACATTAGAGAATATTTAAATGTTCAAGATGGTGATTTTTATATAAAATTTATGATTTGGTAGTTGGGTTTTTTGGGAAAAATGAAACCATTTTTTGAAATATATTAAATAGATAGAGACTTGTTAGAAAAAGGGAATATTCTTTATCATTGGAGAGAAGTCCATTTGTTCAAGTTTAAGACGGTTATTTTTATATAAAAATTGTGATTGACGGTGGATCACAAGTAATAACCAAACCATTTGTATAATAATTTAGATTCATGATGCTTGATTGAAGTGTTTCATTTCTTGATAGTGTAGGTTTGGATGGAGGTTAGCTAGGGTGGAAGATGGATGGACCATTTTTAGTTTATATAAAATTTATTGTACTCATCCATTACCATTCTAGTTCTGCATGCATCGAGGCCAATTTTGAGACCTATTGATTTCCATTAGATTAACTACTTATATGTAAAATTTATCTCCATCATTAAGGGGACAATGGCTTGTTTGAGCAAGAACAAAAATTTTACTTGTAAGAGAATATTTTTGTTCAAGTTCAAGATAGTGATTTTTATATAAAAGTTATGATTTAGGGTTGGTTGCAAGTAATAACTAGACCATTTGGAGAATATTTTAGAGTTCATTATGCTTGGTTGAAGTGTTGCATTTCTAGTTTCACGTGCACTAAGGCCAAATCTGAGACATATTGTTTTTCATTGGACCAACTACTTATATGTAAACGTTATCTCCATCATTGAGGAGATAATGCCTTGTTAGAGAAGGGATATAAAATTTACACTTGTAAAAGACTCTTTATATTCAAGTTCAAGGTGGTAATTTTATATAAAATTTATGATTCAAGGAGGATTGCAATTAATAACTAAACCATTTGGAGAATATTTTATATTTCATGATGCTTGGCTAAAGTGTTGCATTTATGGATGGTTGCAAGTTTGTGTGGAGGGTAGCTTGGGTGGAGAATGGATGGACCATTTTGATTTTATATAAAATTTACTACACGCATGCATTCATTCTTCCACCTACACCAAGGCAAGTTCAAAGACTTGTTGATTTTCATTGGATAAAATTCTTATCTTATAAAATTTATCTTCCTCATCTATCTATAGGAGACAATGGATTCTTTGTGCAAGGATGTAAAATTTATCCTTGGAGAAGACTTTGTTTTCTCAAGCAATATTGGACCACAACATTTGAAAGTTCAAGATGGTGATTTTTATATAAAATCTATTATTTAAAGGAGAAAAGGTCATCCTAAGTAATACTTTTGTATGAGAAGATGTGCAAAATTTGTAAGGTCAAGTGTACAAAATGTGTGAGATATTGTCGTGATTTTTCTTTGTGAAAGGCCTTCACTATTAGTAATTTCCTTCAAGAAGGATATAAATGTGTTTTTAAATTGTGAGGAGATTTATAACACGTTTTTTTGGTCCATGTCATCAAACATGGACTTCATTATGATTGTGGATGTAGACAAAAGAAAAGAAATGTAACAAGTGCAGATTCTTTGATGTCAAATGAGAAAATTAAGACATCTTGGATGACCCAAATCCTTATCCTCTACTATATCATGAGGAGATTATATCCTTATCCTCCACTAATTAATGAGAAAGTATTATTTCACAAATGGTGAAGTGGGTGAACTAGAATATTTAAGAGTTCAAGATGGTGATTCTATAAAAAAAATTATGTTATACAGGAGAATCCACAGGAAATCAAAGACCATTCGAAGAAATATATAATAAGCGAAAGAATGTGAGTCTATTCATAATTATAACACACTAGTTGACATTAGTTATCTTCAACATATCTTCTGTGAGACTATTATTATTGATATGACTGACTATGTTTCGAAGTGGATGACCATTGATGTATTTGAATTGTTATTTTTCACAATTTCAAATGCAAATAATTTTGCCTTGCATTTCTTACTTGATATTTGTATATAACATATTATGGTTAATCAATCATTCTCTCAATATTTCAATAGGAATAAGATTAATGTAATCATACAGTCATATATTCTTAAAACCGTAATCACAATGAAGGAATATTTTTAAAATGGTTTAATTCATTCCCAATTTGAATGAACAAATACTATTAATAGTGTATTTGTGGTATCTATTCTTCAAACTTTATTTTTAATATTTTCAACATATACTGGATCTTATGTTTTTTCTTTTAGCTTGGGGAATGGATTGTACAAGAATATTCAAATGGGCTACATTCTAACTATTCTGTTTTTATCAATTTGTTATGTTTAAAACATTAAAAAAATGGTTGTTTGCAAGGAAACAATGTGAAGGATTTTTAGTCTCAACAAATTCAAGGAGATTGTTTATTTAATAATAGCATACCTCAAAATTTGAGACTAGTTGAGCACTATAAAAAATCGCCATCTTGAACTTTTTAATCCCCCAATTGATTGGACAATGCTATAAAATTCAAGATGGTGATTTTATAGCACTTGTTTACTCTGTGGGAGAAAATTATTTATGGATTTCATTTATTCTCTTGGATAAGTGTTTAAGATTGTGATTTTTATAACTACTAGCTTGAAATGTTTTGGATTTTATCTTTTATTGAAAGAAAGCCATAGAAAAGCAAGCTCTCGTCCTAAAATTCATTTATATTTGTTTTTTTCAATATAGATATCATTATAGAATATATCACAACCTTCTTTAGAGTGAAGGATGATGTGATCCAAATGAATTTTTGAATGAGAAGTGTTTGAATGTTTGGTAAAATTGATTAATGGTTAACATTCAATCAATGTTAGTTATTGATATGTCTTTCAAATTTTATCTTGTCTTGAAAATATATCACAAAAATATTAAATTGAAACATTTGTTTACTCCAAGATGGTGTAGGGCCCCTCCTAGAACCCTAGCTAAAATTGTTTAACATTTATCCATTTATCATATATCAATATAAATTGCATCATATAAAAAAAATTTAATGAATAATTCCTTTAATAAATTTCAACAAAAATTAAATATAATAATAGAAATGAACCTTATCTCCAAAGGTCGATCCAGTTGCCGTAGATGTTGCCGAAGGTCTCCGCAAACCTGCACCGGACCAAATCTTTACCATATTTTGATGGACTCCTCGGTTGACCTACCTACCATACTGGGAGTAGTCTTCTTCCTCCGAGTCCCTTGAGCTATTCAGGGTCGCAAAGAACAACAAACAAGCCTCAAATACCCAGCCGTGATCTCGCAATCATCAAGGTATTTCTCAAGCAAAAATCACATAGACACATGGTTTCTCAAAATTTCATTACAAAATCCATCCAGCATTAGGGAGAAAAAAGGTCATTTGCTTCTACAAGTCTTCTTTCTTAAATAGCAAAATCCTCGATGACATGTGGCATCCCATACAAAATTATTTATTTTATTAATTTCCCAATATTATTTCTCCTTCAACCATGTGTCACCTTTACATGAGGGTGCACATAAGTTCCACAATTTGCTCGTACTTTTCCCTTTATCCTATGATCCCAATCCCCAAATTAGTGGGTGCAAGTGGATTTTAACTCCAAAATATCTCCCAATCTAAATTTGCTCCAAATCTAGATATCTTTTATTTATTTATTCTTGATATTTTATTTAATGCATATCTCCCTAAATCAATGGGTGCACATGAAGCCTATCTCAAAGTATATACCATTAATATTTGCTCAAATTTAAATATTTTCCATTCAATTAGTCTCAAATTTAAACTTTAATACATGAAGAATTCAAATGTATATCTATGTGTTAGTGCAAGCATGCATATAGTTTATTTCTTGCCATTGTCTAGGTACCATGTCCACAGGTCCTTCCGACAATTAATTTGTTCTCGTCCTTGTGTGGGGAGTGTGATGTAGCGATTAGGAGTCATTACCATAATCAACCTGCTACATTTTATGTGAGACTAATGGTGGCTAAGCAATAAGGTTGTCCTTATTGCACGCCCCTTAACTTCATTGTACACAACATTGAAATCATTATGGCCTGCCCTTACGACATATGCTACCCAAGTAAAGAGGATAGGGTTTTTAACTCGTGCGTGAAATGTTATTTAAGAGTCGATGTAGTCTGTCGTTGCACTGTTATATATGTTTTCCCATTCTTTACCACCCCCTTTATTTCTAGTTGAGATTTAGTCGATAAGTCGTTTTACCTACCACTGCACACAATCAAAGCGCACATTAGTTGCGTTGCACAATATAAAATATAATTATGCTTTATTCAATTTTATCCATTGTAATCAATAAGTAGCATTTATTCATATCTATGGAATAAGAAAGCATTATTTCCATTTATTCACAACCTAAACTTTATTTCTAAATTCACAATCTTCATAATGTAATCATGAGTTGTTGGTCAGTCGACAATTTTTATTCAAAATAAATTATAAAATGTTTTTCTAGTTTCTTTAGCCGGGTCACTTCAAAATAAGTGCCCTCAAAACCCAACCAGTCAAACTCGGTCAGACGGGGGCATTACATACACCCCCTCTTATAGAAACTTCATCTCGAAGTTAATTTTTATTGTACTTTCACTTTCTTTTCATGATCAATTTTTCATTCCATTCTCTTCTATTTTCATCAAATAACCATGACCATAAACACTAGCTATTCTGTCATCACTGATTTTATGTTTCATCCAACAAAGTTCTAACACATTCTCAAGAGTTCCATAGTAATTTCACATAATGTAAATTTAGGAATACCTTATAATAATTGTCAATACTGACTTAAATTTTCAATACCTCCCAATCATCCATAAGGATTTGCGATATCCAATTAAACTACAAGATAGATCGCACTAATAGTCACACAATTAGGTAACCTATCAACTTTTAGCACAAAAAAATCCAAGTAAGAATTCAATACAGATTTATAAGTCACAATCACGATCACCAAATCAAGGGAGATTATAACATAGGCTAAAATACATGAAAATTCACTCAACATCTCTAGAAGACTACTTCTAAACCCATAAATTTTAATAAAGTTGATTCACAGCTTTATATGATTTCAAAGCATCAAGACTTAGCGACTTAGATGATCAAATTAAATTTAACCGCCTAATCATTTTTTCAGCACCATAATGTCTAGTTCAAGGAGCTTGTCTTGACCTTATCTCATTTTACCATTTCTATGGTCTTATTACCCCTTCGACAGACTTGCCAATTCACACCATGTGTGTTGTCATAGTCTGATCGGGTCATTTATTGAAGACTAGTTGTCCTTTCATCTAGGAATCACCATCTTAGGCAGTCAACCTAATTGTGTTTAGCTTGTCATGCTGATCATCTCCATTTTTCATTTGACAACAATTTCCTTCGTTTGTCTCTTTTCGCACTCAGTGTAAGTTTCGGTAGAAATTTTTTTTCATATCTTGTCAGTTTAAAATACATCCTTAGTTAATTATCTTGATTTCCAAAGCCTATAAATATAACTATTCTAGAGTTTATATATCTCTATTTTGATGTAATAACCCAGGACCCACTACATTATTCCCTTTACCAAGCCTTTTCATTGCAATTTATTCATGTAATTGCGTGACTTGTGGACACAACTATACTTGACTACAAGCTTTAATAGCGTCTAAGACTTACACCCTACATGAGTGAAGGTTTCAAAAAGTTTATCAACCTAATCCTTAATTTTTAGAATGCCACTTACCATTTACAATAACCAGGGTTATTGCTTTATAAATCTCTATTTATAAAATTAGCGATTATAATTCCTTTAGAAATTGGATACAATAAATATATATATATATATATAGAGGATATAACAACTATACCACATTCATGATTAAAACTCGCAGTATTTCAGTATTTCACTTTTTTGTAAATCTCCCATTATTATATTTAGGAAAGAGATAGTGATCAATTAAAACCAGCCGACCGCCGACCATTGTCATAAGGATTCGAATCATAAACAATCTCGAGTGGATTAATTACAGTTACACAGTAATGGTTCCCATAATAAATAAAAGGGCAGTCGAGACCTTGGGATAACCCGTATGGAGGGTTCCACCTTGTATAACTATGCCAGACAGTCAATAAAAAATCGAATTCCATTCGACTCAACAATATAATCAAGGTCTGGGACTATCACTAGGTATCGTCCAACCTAAAACAAAGATGACTAACAGCTATTACAATACCAACTTTCATAAATAAAAGAGAGATAGTCCGTAAATGTTGTTTTTCATGCAAACTGAATCGCATACTAGATATGTATCACTAGGTGTATATGACCACCTTTCAAACTGACTGTATATTGATGGATGGATTTACGAGACATATACACATGTATCGTAGGAATTCATCGGTATACAAAAAGACCTCTTACATATTGTCTCCAATAACTGTCATACAACGAATTCAAGACTGGTTTTGACATAATTATAACAGCAATTCGGAATACTCTGCGATTTTCAAACAAGATCGATAACACTTATTTTTAATAGGAATATCCAAGAAGAAAAACTTTAACTCGGATCCACCCTATTGTGTTTCGTACATTCTTCAATAGCGAAAGCATATAGTAGACTTGCCATTTATATCCATGAAATAAATAGATCTAGAGATTTGGAAAAGTATTTAAAATTCCTAAAGGCCAAGTGTTACCAAATGTAGGGCTCCTCTCGAGACCCTAGATAAATTTTGTAACATTTAGCTATTTACTATATCTCAATAAAAATTGCAACATATAAAAAAAATTAATAAGTAATTCTTTCAATAAAATTTCAATAAAACTTAAATAAAATAATTGAAATGAACCTGATCTCCGAAGGTCGATCCAATTGTCGTAAACGTTGTCGAAGGCCTGCGTAGTCCTGTACCAACACAATATTTCTCATATTCCGAGCGACTCCTTGGTTCACCTCTCTACCATACTGGGAGTAGTCTTCTTCCTCCTAGTTCCCCGAGCTATTGGGGGTCTCAAAGAGTAACACACAAGCCTCAAATGCCCAATCGTGATCTCCCAATCACCAAGGTATTTCTCAATCCAAACTCATGTAGACACATGGTTTCTCAAACTTTCATTACAAAATCCATCCAGCATTAGGAAGAGAAAAGGTCCTTTGCTTCTCCAAGTCTTCTTTCTTAAATAGAAAAATCCTCGGCGACATGTGTCGTCCCATGCAAAATTATTTATTTTATTAATTTTCCAATATTATTTCGCCTTCAACCATGTGTCACCTTCACATGAGGGTGCACATAAGTTCCACAATTTGCTCTTAGTTGTCCCTTTATCGTAGGATCCCAATCACCAAATTAGTGGGTGCGAGTGGAGTTTAAATTCAAAATATCTCCCATTCTAAATTTTCTCCAAATCTAGATATATTTTATTTATTTATTCTTGATATTTTATTTAATGCATATCTCCCTAAATCAGTGGGTGCACATGAAGCCTATATCAAAGTTTCTACCATCAATTTTTGCTCAAATTTAATAATTTTCCATTTAATTATTCTCAGATTCAAACTTTAATACATGAACAATTCAAATGTATATCTATGTGTTAGCGCAAGCATGCATATAGTTTATTTCTCGTCGTTGTCTAGGTACCATGTCCAAGGGTCCTTCTGAAAACTAATTTGTTATTGTCCTTGTGTGGGGAGTGTGATGTAGCGATTAGGAGTCGTTACCATAATCAACTTGCTACATTCTATGTGAGACTAATGGTAGCTGATGAATAAGGTCGTCCTTATTGCATGCCCCTCAACTTCGTCATACGCGACCAAATATTTATGGCCTTCCCATATGGTACACGCTACCCGAGTAAAGCAGATAGGGCTTTCAACTCGTGCATGGAATACTATTTAAGAGTCATCGTACTTTTATGTATATTTTCCCATTCTCAGGACCCCCTTTATTTCCATTTGAGATTCGGTCAATATGTCGGTTTACCTGCTACTACACACACTCAAAGAGTACATTAGTAGAACTACACAATATAAAATATAATTATGCTTTATTCAATTTTATCCATTGCTAATCAATAAGCAACATTTATTCACATCTACAAAATAAGAAAGCATTATTTCCATTTATTCACAACCTAAACTTTATTTCTAATTTCACAATCTATAGAATGTAATCATTAGTTGTTGGTCAGTCGACAATTTTTATTCAAAATAAATTATAAAACATTATTCTAGTTTATTTAGCCCGGTCACTTCAAAACAAGTTCCCTCAAAATCCAATCAGTCAAATTTATTCAGAGGGGGGCATTACAAATGGTTATATCATGGAAACAACTAATCCAAAAGTATTTCAAAATGAAAATTGTTTTAGTTGATATGTATATAGCCAGTATGACTAAGATAATTAGTTTTTACTAATTTGTCCATTTATTAATATTTTCTATGTGTGATGATGTTTTATATGATTAATAAGATATTTTTTTTTATATTTTGTTTTGTTTGATCTAGTCATTAGTTCTTTCAACTTTTTATGAAATTTTTTATAACAATTGATGTGCAGGTATTTGTATTTATTAGTTTTTATTATGTTGAAATACTTTTTTGTTAGAAAAGTGGGGTTTTTTAATAACATAATAATGATAAATTCAATTATGGAACTGTGCTTAGTATTAAATAGTTTGGATAATTTTTTGAAACAATGTTTTTAATGGTAGTTGGGATTCTAGAAACACAATTCTTTGTGGACAACTCCATGGAAAGTAGTATATTGGATGATGAAAAGATTTTTATAATTATAAATACTTGTAATTATGTTGAAATACGATTCTTGTGGATAACTCCATAGAAAGTAATATATGGAACAATAAAGAGATCTATATAATTACAATTACAATTATATGAATCATAAGTAATTTTATGTGATAGTATATTTTAAAAACTTTTAATTATATGTATTAAAAATGACTATTAATTAAGTGAAAATTGGGGTTTATAAAGTGCGAAATTTGATTATGCATGTGTCAATATCAGATTTTAAATTTTGAAATGAGATTATGTGCTAATATATTATTCCAAAAGTACAAAATTAGATTCCTAAAGTTCCAATATCAGTTTTCAAAAGTGCAAAGTCTAGTTTCGAAAGTTCCAATATTGGATTTCAAGATTGCAAAATCCAATTATAAATGTGCCAATGTCATATTCAAAAAGAAAAAAACCAAGTTCCAAAAGTGCCAATATCAAATTGAACAGTGTAATTTTGGAACTTGATATTGACACTTTGGAACCTGATTTTGCACTTTAGAAAAGGTTATTTTTTAGTTGTTTTCAAAGGGGTTTGGACTAGAATTAGTCCAAATTTAATGAAATAGGAGTTATTGATCAAAATAAAATGAAACAACATGATGATTAGCATCACTTAGAACATCTATTTGTATGATGGGATCATTTGTTTCTTCACCTTCAAACTTATAAATAAACATCACTCAAAATAAACTTTACCATAAACTAGCACCAAAGTAATATGGCCCCTATAAGATCATGCAATGTATTGTACATGTGGCCTACAAAGTCACTCTTCCATATCACTCCAAGATTCATCTATTATTTAATTTGTCTTTCCTCGAAAGGGTCATGGATCAAATTTTAAAGTGTAGACCAAGTTACTAGAACTTGATGATGAGAGATCCATTTGACTCTATATAGAAGTAGCATTGGATACTAGAGAGTGTCAATTGTGCAAGCACATAGTTTGAGAAGTCTTGATCTAGTGGAAAGATATGAAAGAAGAATATGCCACCATGGGAACCAAAAGTGATAAATGTAACATGTTAGGGTCCTACCCTAACCTCCCTACTTTAGGATACATAACAGTTATCCAATCAATGTATGTATCCATATCATTTCAATAAGGCTCATTTGATAGTAATGGCATAGAGAGGAGTGAGGTGCTCTACAACCCAGTATGGAGGAGATGTTGTTACCTACGTAACGTCACACTACATTAGCAAAAAAAAAGTAATTAAAGAAATTTAAGTCGGCTCATAAAATAAAAAATTATGAAAAGTGATTTAAAAAATCCATGTCGACCTATAAAATAAAAATTAAAACTTAAACCCGGATCTATCAAGCAAGAGTGGGATCAAATTTCTTAAGTTTAAAATTTAAAAAAAACAATTACACCTCAAGAAATTGGATCTCTCTCAATGCTTGGTAGATCCATATTTAAGATGGATATATGCTAGTTGATCATTAATTAATGTAAAAAATGTCTCTTTATTAATTAAGATCCTCACTAGGTAGTTGGTACTCATTGATGATGGGACCACAAATAGTTATGGTTTTGGCTATTGAAATCCTATTTAAAGAGATAGGAGGCTATGGATTGTGTTGTCAATTATTGTTGTACTTGGAGCTTTACTTAAGTGAAATGTCACCCCACTTTAAGAGGCAAGTAAACATTGCTTCCTATTGGATTATCATATTACAAGAGTATATTCTGCAACTTTTCATTTCAATTGTCTTTGTATCTAGTATGATGCATTACAATTTCTAGTTTTCTACATTATAATCTTTGTATACCTAGTTTTGTATACCTAGCTTCAAATGTTTCTCCATCTAAAGTATCTAGTAAAGGTAAAATAACTTCATTTAAACACACTTGTTTTCGTTAAGACTCAAACCCTCCAATAACATTAAATTTTATATTGGGTCTATCCCATCTAATTCTCCCTTTCTTTCTAAGAAAATGTCTTTTCTATCCTTAGTTATGGATAAGGTGACTTCAAATCTCACTCTAAATGTTAATCGTACATGGGTTAAGGAGGACAATGAATATTTCTAGAATCAAGGATCCATATACAAGTTTAATGGTTTGTCTTCATTATTGAATAATATACATAAATAGATTGATGATTCCTAGAGTTATTTCATAGAGAAATTGGACTTGATCCACAGGAATGCAAATGTTTCTCTTTGTATTCTCAACTTTTTATCAAAGAAAGGAATAACAGAGGTTGTTGGGAAGGGCTCTTGGTTTATGGAAAATATAGCCTCTGTTAGAATAAATTTACCCCATCTAGACTTAGGATATCTTTTTTTCTTTTGTTTTATTAGTTTCCTAAGTGTTAGACTAAGTCTTGTGGCACCATTAGAATAATTGCACCTCATCTCTTAATGTTTATCCACAAGTGAGCCCCACTGCTGCTTTGTTTCCTGCTCTTACCTCTGCTTTACTAAGTAAGAGCGCTCTGATTTATTTTGATAGATTTATCTTGGTTTATATTTCTTTTTCTACTAGATAAGGTTGGATACGGGCACTATCATGCTTTTTCCAAGTATGCTTGCTTTATGCCACCACCTCTTCCTGCATTTTTGTCCTTCAAATCCTCCAATGTGCTGCTTTTGAGTCACTCATGGCCTACCAAGACTGCTTTAGCCAATTCGTGACCTCTAACATAGATTTGGAATTTGCTTTTGCCTCGATGGGAGATTTTTTGCTATTCTAAGCTTGCCACATGTGAGATTTTCAAACTTGCCTCCAAGGAACTCAAATTCTCTCTTGAGGATGTATTATATATTGTATTCTAATTGTTGAATAATATAGAGATGATATTTAGATCAATTGAGTTCTATCTCTCATGGTTTTGCTTCAATATTTCTTCTTATTTTTGCATATCTCTGAATAAATTCTTGTGGGGACTTCTTTGTTTCTAGATCCAACCTTATTAGAATTCCTACAAGGTATCAAATCTTGTAGCTAGATCAAACTTTTCTTCCAGTATAGATTTCAGAGAGTTTGTTTTGCATGTATTGAAGATCAAATGACAGAAATCTATTGTTAAAGAAGAACTCAGATATTTCCATATCTTACAATTGTTCTCCTCTCATACTTTAGATATTGAGGATTATGTGCAAGATAATGATCTAATGGTTATTGGGAGTACAACATGCATTTTGAAGTTGTTAGTTGCATTCTAACTTCCACTGTTTAGGCTTCTAAATTGAATTCTAAAGATCGTCAGCTAGTTGTTGTAGCTCATACACACTCAGAACCTCTCAATGGTTCGCATTTTGGTGTGTCATTGGATGTTATAGAGGCATAATTAATGTATGGAGTTGTTGCATTATTACGCTCTTATTGTCATGCTTATGATCCACTACATCATTATGATTGGAACCTACTCTCATAGTTTCACAAAAGATGGAGGACATCATTAAGACTCATTTGGACCTGATCTCAGGAAGTTCAAGTTTGGTGAGCACATTCCTCTTCTTCCTGAGAAGAAGATTCCTCCAAACATTTGACCAAGTTCTCACCTGCTTGGAGTTTGGAGAGACTTATTATGGTGTATTCCATGTTGATTTTGAGGGGAGGTTTCCTTCCCAAGTGGTTTTCCTTCTTTCTTCACCTACATGGACAAATATTTTTTTGTAAATGGTGACCATAGGCCATAGTTTCCTGGGCCCTCATCATATTTTACTCACACTAAGTCAGGATTAAGGGGGGTTGTTAGAATAAATTTACCCCATCTAGACTTAAGATATCTTTTATTCTTTTGTTTTATTAGTTTCCTAAGTGTTAGACTAAGTCTTGTGGCCCCATTAGCATACGTGGACCTCATCTCTTGATGTTTATCCTCAAGTGCACCCCATTGTTGCTTTGTTTCCTGCTTTTACCTCTGCATTACTGAGTAAGAGCGCTCTGGTTACTTTTGACAACTTTAACCTGCTTTATACTGCTTTTTCTGCTAGATAAGGTTGGATAAGGACGCTATCATGCTTTTTCCAAGTCTGTCTACTTTATGCCACCACCTCTTCCTACTTTTTTCTCCTGAAAATCCTCCAGCGTGTTGCTTTTGAGTCACTCATGGCCTACCAAGACTGCTTTATCCAAATTGTGACCTTTAGCATAGATTTGGAATCTTCTTTTTCCTAGATGGGAGATTTTTTGCTATTCTAAGCCTACCACAAGTGATCTTTTCAAAATTTCCTCCAAGGAACTCAAATTCTCTCTTAACGATGTATGATATATTGTATTATAATTGTTGAATAATACATAGATGGTATTTACATCAATTGAGTTTTGTCTTTCATGGTTCTACTTCAATATTTCTTCTTATTTTTGCATATCTATGAATAAATTCTTGTGAGCACTTCTTTGTTTCTAGATCCAGTCTTATTAGAATTCCTACAACAAAGTTTATGAAGCAATGACATATTAGTTTCAAGCAGCCTACATTATCATTAATAGGGATTTTAATTTTAGAAAGAATCTTGTGTCTTCTCTAGACCTTTGAAATGAGATTACCCTTACTACCATTGGTAACATTTTTTTCCAAAAATTTTACACCCTTGGATCTATGTCCTAAGGAAAATAATAAAATAATAGTTAAAATAATAAAATAATATTTATGAATTTTGGAGGAAAAAAAATCTTTTTTCTTCGTACTTTCAACATATATCCGTGTCATTTTACTCAAATTTCGAGCGAGAGCACTCGTTGGATGTGGAATTAAATTATGAATCCAACGAGTACCCACACTGCATACTTTTGAGGGACCCCACCCCATAAAAAATGAGAAATACATAAAAAAAACGTGTTACTTTCCAAAGTAACACATTTTTTTTATGTATTTCTCATTTTTTATGGGGTGGGGTCCCTCAAAAGTAACACGTTTTTTTTATGTATTTCTCATTTTTTATGGGGTGGGGTCCCTCAAAAGTATGCAGTGTGGGTACTCATTGGATGCGTAATTTAATTCCACATCCAACGAGTGCTCCCGCTCAAAATTTGAGTAAAATGACAGGGAGATATGTTGAAAATACGAATTAAAAAATTAGTTTGTTAATATCAAATATGCCAACTCAACCATTATGGTTGATTATTTTCTTGAAATTCTATTGGTTCTTGAATTCAATGGCTTGTTTTCTTACGAGGTGGCTCATTTTCTTATAAGGCCCATTTTAGACCCCAAATTTTCTCTAATGAACGATCAGGAAGTATATTGCCACCACTATTGTCATTTCATTTATGTATATTTAAGAAGGTCTCTCAAATAAACTATGTTAGAATTTAAGAAACATTGTTAAATGCAACTTCTAGATTGTGAACATATAATATAACAATGTAGGGTGTTCTTTAAGCATGGGCATGTGGTATCCTTATGCCCAAAGGAAAGTGACTCTTAGATTACAAAGAATTTAATAGGAACCTTAATGTTGGAAGGAATGAAATGGGACCTAAGTCACTAGGTGACTTCTTCTCCATAACTAGAACTATATATTTATGGAGATACCATAAGTGACCTTACCCAACCATTACGGTGGAATATGCATATATTGATATAGAGATGATTAATGAATCAAACCTACCACTACATCTATCCTTTTTTAATTATTTCACTATAAGAGTGAAAAAGGAGGAAGAAGTGAGATAATTTAGATTAGGAAGAGGACATATCTGGTTGACCACACTAGAACATGCATTGGATTTAGCATTGGTTGGACTAAAATTTGAAAGGTAAAACGAAAAAATGATACGTCACCAATCGGCATGATCCTTATTTGGCGATTTTCTAGTATGGGACCACTTGACAAGTTATGTGAAGCAACCATGATGGTAAGCCGCCTATGGGCACATAAGGTAGTGAATTAGAAACATGTCCTAGGGATATGAATGTTTGTAATTAGATACTCAAAGTAAGCCAATCTATAGGGATCAAAAATCCAATATCAAGCTTGAAGTAGATAATTAGAATTGTAAATGTGTTTATATGCAATACAAATATTTTATTTAAAATATTGTAGCATATTTCACTTTCTCATTTAAACTCATTTGACATTACATTATTAGTCCTTGTCGTAGGGAGGATATGTTACGGTTTTTTCTATTAATCTATATAATTCTAAAATCTAACTATACCTTATCCAATGTGTAATGAAATTTTTTATTTATTTGTATTTATTTAATAAAATATATTAATAAGTGTGTGAATTTTATTGGTGGAAAGTGTTTGAAAATACCATTTTTATCATTGCCAGGAATTAAGAAAAAATAAAATAAAATAAAAATAGAATATGACTTTAATCTTTCTAGTGTGAAGTCTAAATATTTACTTTTTGGATTGACATATTAGGTCAAGTTGACATGCGTGGAGACATGCATGGAAACATTCTGACTTTGCAGGCTATAGACATCAACCCCAACCCTCAATGCATGTTCTAGTCTATTCTAAACCTCCGTTACACTCCAAATTCTTATGCTCATCTCTATCTATTTGTTGTGTAAATTCATTCATCTCAGGTTCAGGGAAATCTCTACCTATTGTGCATACGCGTTGGTCTCAGTAAGAGAATGTCATTCTGCAACAATCCTACAACTATCATTTTCAAGGTTTGTGTCTAGGTTTGCAGGGTTGTTGATTTTCATGCCATTTTCAAGATTTGTGTCTAGGATTGCAGGGTTGTTGATTTTCATGCCATGTTGTTGTTGCGTTTGTAAGCTTTTACTGTTTTTCTTCAGCAAGCATACTTGCTCAAGAGACCTTTGAGCAAAAGCCTCTTTATTCATAAAGTATTTAGGATTTATGTTCTATCTTCCATGAACGTCACCCACTGAAATTGTCTTTAGGTGTGTTTGTATGCTGAAACCTTTACAGGCTTTGGAATAATTTTAACTGGACATTTTTCCGGGAATATCCGACTGCAATCACATGTATTTTTGTTTGTGCTTGCTATTCGAGGAATCAAATATTATAATCGTTGTTTTTGAGGTTTGTGTCCACGAGGCTTGAAATTGAGCTAATCACGGTTGAGAGGAATGAGTTTTGGATCAGTGGTCTTAAATTTTATTTCAATGAAGCCCTTTCTGCGGTTCCGCTATATTCGGCAATTAGAATAACCAAATAAAGCCTTTTGCTGGCCAAACCATGCCAGGTTTAGCCATGCTTGCAGTGTTGCCTGGATTTAGGTTATATCCATATCTTTTCAAGATCTTGCATTTACAAAATAGTGATAGGCTTGTCTCGTCAATGGCATTTTACAGAGGTGTGGAATTAAGGAAATTTCGTTCTTTGCGATGATTCACTCAGAAATTGCCCTTTCCTCTGTTTTCCTTCCAGGTTTGAAGATCAAGTATAAGGTGGGAATTTTCGCTTCCTTTGGTTTTTTTACCAATTTTGAAGATCGAGGATAAGGTGATTCAAGCTTTTCTTTACTAAATATGGAGGTAGAGCCACATCCTTCTTATTCTTGGTGGTAGAATATCCACCACAAACCCAGGCAATCTGCATGGCTTAAATAAACTCCAGCAGGTTCGTTTAAAAGGAAACTAGTTTCTATTATATTCCGATTTCTTTTTTTATTCACAACCGAAGAGATCCTTATACGAGACAGGTTCTGGTATTTATTGATTTCTTTTTTATTTATAACATGAGAATTTCTTATCATTATTGAATTCATTGAATCACTGCCAGCGTAGAAAACTATTCCTTAGACTTCTGAATTTTTTAATTAAGTTGTTGCCATTGTTTAAAGATATCGTGTTGATCTGCAGATCTAGATAGCAAGACTAAAACTATGTTCAGTCTCGTACAAAAGGAAGCAGATTCATTCGCCAAGAGAGCAGATTTGTACTACACGAAGAGGCTGGAGCTTAATAATTTGATTGAACAGTTTTACAGAGCACACCATTCATTAGCAGAGCGGTATGATCATCTAAAAGGGGAAACTAAACAGAACGCTTGGAAAGCGGTCTAGCTTCAGGATGCCTTGTCTATTGATGGTTTCCTAGAATTACCTTTTGCAAAAGATAAAATTGTTGCTAATGAGAGTGTCAATGAAGGATCGCATGAGGAGATCATTTATCATTTTTTTTCATCATTATTTGCGTAATTTCCTGCTGAATCCTCAAAACGGTCAATACAGATTTATCCCTTTTTTTATATGGAGTGCATGGGATCTATGCCCATTTCAGTATAAAATGGAGCCAGGGCTTGTTAAGCCGAACATATATAGCAGATATTTTGCAGTCCTTCCGTTATTGATCTGCCAGCTCAATAAATGAATTATAGGGGATTGCTTTAATCTCCAAAAATTAAAACATAATAGATAGCGGGATTGGAAATATTTAGACACCAGTCCATATTTAGCGTTTCGCACTGAGAATGCCACATAGCTTATGCACGGGCATGATAATTATGGTAGAGTTCATAATTTGGAACCCTGGTGATCAGCAGATCTGCGGCAAAATATTGATCATTGAATATATAAGAGAATGAACGGTTTATTCATGACTTGTTGATTAATTGTGTTAAGAGAAGCAAGATGTTCTGTTGCCCAGGTAGTGGGGATCTGCAACACTTTGTGAGAGCATGGGCCTATGCTTTTAATAGATGCAACTTTAAGATAGGTCTATCCTCTTTGATGGTACATAATGGTTTTATCTATAAGACAAATGCCAATCTTATAAATGTGTTTCAGCCAAAATATCGAAGTGACTTAGACTGAGCTATATAGTGAAGCCAACAAGACCAATTCTCATCATATTCTCCACGCTGCAGATTATCTAGTGTACAAACAGAATCTGAATGCTAATTCATTTGACAGGTCTTGTATACATTTTCAATTTCAAGACCATATTCCATCATCTATCAGCTAGCCCAGCATCCACCTAAGTTTGGACATTCTTCATATTACTATTTTGAATACCTATGTTTTCAATGTTCATATATATAAAATGCCAAACTTGTAAATGACTAACATCTTAAGATCTGGTACAGTGAATATAAAAAATGTTGAAGGTAAGGCTCTGCCTCTAATTTCATCTATCTTTAAACTCCTCCAAGTAGATGGAAACTCCCGTCTTGCTACATTTTCTTAAGTAGAAATAAAAATAAAAATTACTTTTTTCTCCTCCAAAAGGGCACTGTTGCCTGTAGGGATCAAACCGATATTGACTATCCCGGTACCCTGGAGTGTCAACTTGGTTGACTCTGATTCGATCAAGTCCGACTCCAAGTCAGCTGGGTTTTTAAACTGATAGGATATTTGCAGAAGCTTATCTTATCTGTTTTTATCTTATCAGTATTATTTTTGTTTGTTTTCTACCTGAGAGTCCACAAAGGGCATGTCATGGTAGTTTCGATGCTTCTCTAGCAAAAAATTATGTGATTTCTGTCCAAATACAGCCCCAGGATCTGTGGTAATTTTCAGATCTACATTTGTCTAGAAGAGTGAGTGATAAGAGGCTTATCACTTGACAAAAGTGTAATAAATTAACACTACTTCGATATGACTTTGCTGGGACAACATGGGATGCTTGGCATGAGCTGCAAGACCATCTTGTCCTCCAAATGCTCACAGATAGTCAATGAGGGAGGTGTGAGAGAAATAGAAGGGGGGTCTCTATATAGTGTGCTTGTAGGGTTTAGGGTGATAGAATCTAGAGTTCAAGTAAAAAAACATTTCTCCTCCAAAAGGGCATTGTGGCATGTAGGAATCAAATTGGTATAGTGTGCTTGTAGGGTTTAGGGTGATAGAATCTAGAGTTTAAGTAAAAAAACATTTCTCCTCCAAAAGGGCATTGTGGCATGTAGGAATCAAATTGGTATAGACTTGGTTGAGTCAGTAACCTAGAGAGCCAACTCAGTTAACTCTGAGTTGATTGAGTCCGAGTTTGATTCGGCTGAGTTTCAAAACACTCGATAGGATATGTGCGGAGGCTTATCTTATGAGCATTATTCATGTATGGATCCTACGTGAGAGACCACTAGGGATATGTCATGGTAGTTTTGATGCTTCTCTGGAAAAAAATTATGTGGTTTCTGTCCAGAAACAGCTCCAGGCTCTGTTGTAATCAGATTCATAAATATCTAAAGTTGACAATCCTGAGCCAGAGGCTTACAAAATTACGAAAGAGGGGAATTCTGATCAGGACAATGAATGCATGAGTGCATTAACCAGTTCTGACTCTAAAGTTGACCATCCTGAGCCAGAGGTTTACAAAATTAAGAAAGAGGGGGATTCTGATCAGGACAATGAAAGCGTGAGTACATTAACCAGTTCTGACTCTAAACTGGATCAGGATAACCCTGTTCACGAGACTGCAGAAACTGAAAACATCAAGAACAGATTGAGGGGAATAGAAACCAGGATCTCATATCTAGAAGAAGAGAACTCGAGGCTTTTGAGGCGATTAACACTGAAGAGCCTTAAATCTAAACATCTGAAGGAAAAAATCAGAAGATTGAAGAAGGAGAAAAGTTTTTTCAAGGAAGAATTGCCTTTAGTTGATCGAGAAAAGTACTTGTTGCAGAAGGAATCCGGCATTGTCAAAGCATAGTACACTAAACTGAGGAATGAAAATGAGGCTGGTTTACAACAAAGGCAAGTTCTTACAAAAAATGTGGGCAATTTGCAAAAGACAAACCAAAGGCTCTCTAAACATAACAAGGCCATGTCAATTGTCCTTGGATTTGTCAATGGGAAAGCTGCAAGTATTGCACGGAGCAATGTGATGCTGAGGAATGAGATACAGGATGGAAACCGAGAAACTGAAGCATTAATCCAAACTCTGAAGGATGAGAAGAGGAATGCTCAAAATATGTTGGAAGCTGAAGGATGAGAAGAAGAATGCTGAAAATATGTTGGAAGCTGCAGGATGAGAAGAGGAATGTTGAAAATATGTTGGAAGCTGAATGAAAACTAGTATCAGAACAGAATAAGAAAATAGAAGAACTGCAGAGTGAAGTTCGTATTCTAGCCGAGCAAAGTAGGGAACAAGATATTCAATTGCTTGAACGAAACGAAGAGAAAAGAGAAGTGATAAGGCAGCCATCTTTTTCCTTAGAAGCCAAGGGATAAAAATCAAAGATTGGAGCAAGCTCTTAGGAATTCAAGAGCAGGTGCCCTGTGCAAGGTTAGTACCAATCACTTTGCTTCTTCACAGTTTTGGACATGGAAGAAATTCCTGGTTGCTGTGTAGGGTGGACCTCTTCCTTAGCCTTGGAATCATATTCCAGCTCGCTGCAATTTTGGTTCACTCTCTCTAAATTTGTCCGAGAAAAACACAGCAAAGGTTCTATCGTTGAGGGTAGCGAATATTTATTTTTGTTCCCTGCATCTGTGTAAAGATTTCTTCTATTTATTATATGATCTATCAAGTGGGCATCTTCTCGGTCCTAACTGTATGAGATTTGGGGATACTCGGTTTTTTATGTTTGGTTTGTTCTGAGCACGAGCGCATAATGGGATGGGAGGAGTAGCTCATGTATGAGATTTAGTCTCTGTAAGATTTGGGAATACTCAGTTTTTGTATGTTGGGTTTGTTCTTAGCACAAGCCCACGATGGGCTTGAGAGTAGCAGCCTAAGTGATTAGCGGAAGTATTTTTAACCTATTATTACATTATTTATGCGATTAGATGGAAGCATTGTAACTTATTGTGAGATATTCTTGGTGAATAAAAATATAGATATTTATATAGATTTGGATCACTAGAATAGTTTCATATTTTATTACTGAAGTGAAGTAAGCCATGACCTAGGGATCCCACCCCACCCAGGAGCTAATGAAACCAAAGTAGAGGGCATCCTGGATGGTTTAAGGTTCAATCATTGAGGTAGGTGTGGGGTTAGCCAATTTTTGGGATAAAAAGTCATTGTACACATGCTAGATGCGCTAGGTATTAATACTATAGGAGGTGGAACATATTAGGTACCTAGTAAGGTGGAGTTTTTAAAAACTTCGGGGCTCATGTTAGTGAAGGAGGATAGGGTTTGGTTTCCTTCAAGTGTAGGAATAAGATTGTTTGGATTAAGCTAATATTTTGGATTATAGTAAGTGACTTGATTAACGGTTGCGATCTTGCCATTATGGGGATGTTTTTGGTGAATACAAATATAGATATTTATATATATTTGGATCATTAGAATAGTTTCATATTTTATTAAAATGTTGATTTTTTATTTGAATTTAAATTTTTTTTTTCTTAATTAAATAAAAAAAATTGAATTTTCTACATTTTTATAGTATTTTAATTAAATTAAATTTTATTCACACACAAATTTGTAAACATTGTATTTATGCAACATTTACAATCTTGTTTTGATAATAGTGGACTAGTGGTTTGGATATTTTGGATTAGGTTCCACTTCTATGGCTTTGGGCACATTCTCGTAGGTGGTTGTCAAGGCTCTCTGCAACTATTTCAATCAATGTTAGAATTTTCTTTGCAGCATAACCATTCAAATATTCATCGTAGATAATGCTTTTGTTTAAAAATGCCTTTAAATAAAATTTCTTTGTCAAAGAATTTTCCCTTCAACAATAAATTCTTTATCTTAATAATTTGTTTATCTTATTTTCTTTATCTTTTATTTATAATAGACTAGTTTTGATAGTTTAATTACCTAATATTTTAACATAAGTTATTGAACTTGTGTTATCATATAATACATAATATTTAATATTAACATGTGGCATCATAACTCAATAATCTACACATTATAATTAAAGGCAATTTGAATAGATGAAGTTTTGATTTTTGTTACCATGACCCTTTGATTTGAGATGATATTGTTAGAATTTCACTATTAGTGTTGCTAATGATTCAAATATTTTGTTCTTTCATTTTGAGATTTTGTATTCAAATATTCTATAGGTATTCTATGTATTGATTTTGTAATTTCACTATTAGTGTTGCTAATGATTCAAATATTTTGTTCTTTCATTTTGAGATTTTGTATTCAAATATTCTATAGGTATTCAATGTATTGATTTTGTTATATGTACTTAATGTATTGATTTTGCGTTTATTAAATGGAAGGAAATGTTGATGGTAATTAGCATTTTTTTACGAGATATTAATAAATCTAGCTTAGAGGTGATTTATGTAATAGAAAGAATTGGTGTGATAAAGTGCCTATGGCTAGGAGGAATGTCCTTCATTTACATCCAGTTGGAGAAACTTAAAAGATAAGTTTCTAAATCATTTAGGAATACCATGGTTGATATTTTCTATATGTGTTTCTTTAATTGGTTGTTTATGTAAATTTCTATGTGCATGGATTTAATAGACATAGAATGGTTGCAATCATGGTAGGATTGCTTGCATAATGTAGAATTTGTGTGTATATATATATATATATACACACCAGGTAATTATCCTAAGGAAAACCCCTAGGCACTTCCTCTCATTCTGAGGATGGTACATAAGGTAAACCCTTGATTCTTTAGGGAACAATGTCGGGTCAACAACATGGCTCAAATTTGTTGCAACAATATTCTCATCATGAATTCAACATGTCACTTAGGGGAACAAAACTTGGGTGGGGATGATAGCACTCCATCCCACAACCATTCAAGCTAGACCCAATTTACTACACACACACACACACACACACACATGCACACACACTTCCAGTGTTAAAATTAATGGTATAGCAAGTTAATGGAAAATTTGAAATTGGTATCAGAGATAGATTTTAAATATAGAATCAAGTAGCCGATGGACCAAATTGTGTTCAAGAGGCTATGGGGTATGTGAAAGAGTGGCATCAGAGTAGAAAAATAAGTTAATCATGAGAATTAGAGTTCCCCATCACCTCAATAGTATTACGAGGGTGGATGGGTACATGACAATTCAACTATGGGAAATGGCTTATAATGTTATTTATATTGGTCAGGATAATGTCTCTCCCGCTCTTAGTTGTTCATGTGGTATTCAATATTGGTGATTAAGGGATCAAATGTGATAGGATCATGCTTACTATTGTTGTTGTGGAAGATTGAAAAATAATATTTTAGCTTGAGGCGCCAACTAGGCCTTACTCAACAATGTAAGATGTGGTTAGAGAATCTGCGAGGGCGCTTTTAAATGAAGATTACTCCTACCAATGTGATTAACAAATACATGTAAATGGACTTCATTGAGATTTGACGCTTGGTGCCTCACTATTATTCTACTATCACTAGGTATTTTATGGGCATGGCCAACACTTGTATTATTTATAGACATGGAGTGGGGATAGTAGCCATTGTCATTGCTTGATGAATCCCAATTTCCTTTCATGATAAAAAATCATTATGTTGGATAGAAAATGAGTATGTTGATTCAATGGGGAAAAGGGATTATTTCTTCATTACAAGGATTAGGGATAATTGGGATGCTTGTTGATATAAGTACCAGTTTGATCACCTCTAATGTTGGTTAAACACCCATCATCATTGAGGGGAAGCATTAGCACTTTAGGGGAATGAGGTGGATTACCTATCAATAGGAATAACATGGAACTAACTTGAATATGGTAGGAACTCAACGAAGAGCCTGCAAGACTATTTGTATATATTTTATCATGCAATCATTTGAGCACAAAGAAAAGTTGGGATGATGTCCTAGAAAATGATGAAAATGGCAAAGTTTAAGTAGTTCCATCCATGACCAATATAGTTGTAATTGAAACAATGCATATAATCATATGAAACAAAACAACACATGATATATAAGTGAACTTAGTGAACCCTTTTTCACGCATTTACATCAATACCAATGGCTATAACTATTTTCTCACTCAAGGATCTTAGAGAAATGGTTTGTGTTATGGGATTCAGAATTGCAAAACTGAGTTGAGTACATAGGACCTATTTCAACATAATACATTACATTGTAGTTTTTTTTAATGGAATTTTGAGGCTTGTAGCCTTCTTCGACAAGATATGAATCCCCCAAAACTAGATGACAATGTATGCAATATTATTACTAGCTCAATGAGAGATGGTCCAAGCAACTTATGGCTTGAAAGAATTAGGCATATAATAATTGAAGTAGGAGTGGAAGTAAGTGGAGAGGCCTATGGAATCTTGTGGAGGATGTGCATAAGAATCTAGGTTTTTAGATGCATGCATGTAGACTATCATGACCATTATAGGGAGATTTGTAAAGTTTCTTCAAAAAATTAGGCTAAAATACTTATATAATCGAAAAATCATTACTTAAAGATATTTGTGCATGATTCCAAATGGTGCCAAACTCTCTTAAATTTGATTTGCTTGCCTACCATTTTTTTATTCCAACTTCAGTTTTTTTAGAAAAGGGTTAGCCGCAACATGGCATACATCATAAAAAAAATTGGGAATTTTCTCTGAAGGGAAACAAGAGGAAAGCAGTATCTTTTCCAGAATATTAATTGATCCAGTGTCCAGGGAGGATATTCTTGTAGATTAATTTGATGGCACATGTTAGGGCTAAGAAGGTACTTGTGATATTGGGGCCTTTCTAAAGCTAAATAATACTCATCACATTAGGATTAATATTGGGGGGTGGTACTAATACAAGGGTGAAGCTCATGGCACTCTACCCACTATTAAATTTGCATCCCTAAAAAATATCATCAAGCTTCAGGTGGGAGGTGACTCAAAGGTCATCATTGATTGGATTGTTGGGAAAGCAACTCTCCGTCCTTAATATAAAAGGATGGATTTGCAAGCTAAAGCAACTTGAAGATGTTTTTTAGGATATATCATTTCCAAACATACATCGAGAATTAAATAGAGAGACAGATACCTTGTCCAAGGAGGCCTTGGACCTAGTTGAAGGAAAACTGAGATTTGAAGAGTTTAATTTGGATCATTCTCAAATCCATGGGGATCCTTTAAGGCTATGTAATTTATGTTGTTTTCAGTTCAAGGCCTTTGTTTCTGCTATGTCGAGTTTTTTTCTGTTAGCTTTTTATTTGCAGCATCCTTGTTTGGATTCATGGTTTTGATCTTGGTTTGTTCTAGGCAGAGGCCCTAATTGTAGGATAGTCAATTTCAATTGGAGCTAGGTCCGAAAAAATCAGATCCACTCTGTGGGCTTAAAATGTTGTTTTTTTTTTCTTGTGAGAGGCCTATGAATTGTATCGTCCTACAGGATGCACAGATTATAATGTTATTTGGTGTGAGGTGCTTTTCTTTTTTGGGTATGGATTTTTTCGAGGCTTCTCCTGGGACTGTCTCGTATTTTTTTGTATGTAAATATGTTTCTCATCCTTGGTTTGTGGTTAGCCTTGGAGGCTTGGGATTGCACTATGTTGTTATATGTTATGTCCATTTCCTTGGTAGGTATAGATAGGTCACTTTTGTTATAGGATGAATCTGCACAGTATAGGAACAGTTTGGAGAAGTCTTTTATATAAGAACTTCTGAGATTAAGATGCTCTTATTAGTATATGATAGAATACTGTTGTAAATCAGTTTGGTAAACAATATGTTGTAAATTAAATCTTGATTATAATAGAATATATTTTTTTCCTGTTTGAAAAAAAAGGTATTTTTTATTGAAAAAAATGTGAAAACATAGTGTATTAATTCTTATAGCTACAATCTAGAAGGATTTTCATAATACAAAATGATGGATTGCTATAATATTTTATAATGAGCTTGGTATGGCTTGCAACAAGCACTTAGATTATAGTTTCCACTCCTAGAACAAATCATTCACTCAATGGCAAAGGGAATAGGAATCAAATATTTGATAACAAGTAAAGATTAAATATATTTTTTTGTAATGATGCAACTATGTATTAAAAAAGACAACCAAAAAGTACATTTCTTTCTACAATCTTAGGCAGTTTGAGGTAGTGAAACCACCACCCTAGGTGCTCAAAAACACTAAAGAGACTATTATCTTTACAAAAAGAGCCTGTACAAGGAGACCAGGAAGAGTGAGAGTCCCAACATTGTTCATACATAGTGATAGTGATTAACTGGCAAAATAACAGACTATGTAGCAGATTATGTGAAAATCCTCGCAGCAGATCTAAGAGATGATGTATACCTCAAAAGAGTAATTATGATTAAGCAGGAAAATAGAAGAAGAGTGGTCAATGCAGTATAATGAGCAACAGAATAATAATACAGTAGAACTCGGATAGAAGCAAAAATACTTCACACACACTAATTAATTAATCACAATATGGACAATAAGTAGTACAATGCATGAGGATTCAAATGCCTAAGGTGGCAATTCGAATTAGCCTTCATGGAGTGATCAAAGGATCACTGGAGTGTCATCAGAGCACAACTAGTAGTCTATGTCATCATCGGTGGAGTCATCAATGCACAAGTAACTGTCAACCGTCAGTCAAACTGAGTCTAACTGAGTGTGGTAGGTGTAACTGAATGTAAATGGCACATGGAGACACTAACTGAATGAAGGAGGCTCAGTGGAGGGTGCATGAGGAGATAACTAGAGTCAGAACAGGTAGTCATGTCTCATCGGAGGTCAATCGAAGTGATAATAGCAGTGAGGAGTCAGTTTGGCCTCAAATCAAGGAAATACTGGTGGCTAACTGAAGTAAACTGGACTGGTAGGTGAGAAAGGCGCCCTTCTCATGCAGTAGGTGAAAGGAGGGCGCATGACGGGCTAGGAGGGCTGAAACTGAGTGGAAGGAAGCCCTGGGGGCTAGCTAACTGAGGGCTAGGTGCTGGGACTGATGGCTGGAATGCATGCAAACCCTAAATGATGCATGCAAACCCTAAAAGTGCATGCATGACTGAAAATGTAAATGATCAAAATACTGGTGGGACTAGGATGGAGTATAGGAATATCCTAATAGATTAAAACAAAAAAACTGAAAATCACATAGTGAGCCCGGTACCGCCATGGTCATCCTAGGAGGTTGCTTCTGCATGAGGAGAGTTTGAATTTTCTTCCATAATTGGGAAGCTAACAAAGAAATCACCATCCTAGCCTTGAGGGGGGAGATTGGGAGACAGGGGCTCAACTTTGCGACGAGGGGAGACGCTGCCATCTTCATGTTCCCAGACTTGTTTGTACTACAGGGGCCTGATGGTAGACGATATGGGGAAGGCGGTCGAATTTGAAGGAGCGTCTAGTGTGGCCTTGGTGACAGACGGTTCACCCTCAGCTGCAGCAGAGACGTCAATATTCCTTGCAACAACAATGACAACAGAGACCTCAACTTTCCTTGCAACACCACCTGCCGCTGAGACCTCCACGTTACTCGCAACACCATCTCGTTCAGTGTCTTCTCACATGATAGTGCAATGCCCCATGGAGTATTTTCCTCCAGCAAAGTTGGAGTCCAGGATAACAAGCTTCTCGTCCAATTGAACCAGGTTGGCTCTGATGTCCAGGATTGAGGTTTTGGTCGTGTTCCAATTAGCTATCATTCCTTCCACTAGAGATCCCATCATGTCTTTAACCAACCAGTAGTAATTTATTTGGTTTCCATGGCTGCCAGAGGCTAATATTTCAGCAACTTTGCTCGCTTCCCAGTCATCAATCAGGTGACATACTGGACCCAAAACATTGTCCACGTACCCATTCATAGACTCCTTATACGTGCTAGTGTTATAAACTCCACAACAGGCTCCACAGCCAGCCCCGCCTCTTCTTGAAATACCACGCGGTATCGACATGTTAAGGCACAGCTAAAGGAAATTCGTTGGGCTATGAATCCTTTAGCAGACACCGACGAGCAGTTGCAAATGAGGACAGAGTGCCTTCCTAGAGGGCGGGGAAATTTTTATGGGCGAAATTGCACCAAATGGATATTTTTGGGGTTTTTTTTCGAAAAATAAATTCACTATTTGGTCATTTTTAGTCTCTAATATCGCTGATATTTACATAAAACATGTTTTTTTATCATAATATTCACCAAAATTTACAATTTTCAATAGTATATTGCTTGTTTCATATTTAATATTCGCCTACCAATCTATATATATGTTTTTTTCAATCCAAAATATTCGCCTAGAATACTATACTTAAGTATAATATTATGATCCTTAAAAAATACCCAGCTATAGGGAAGAGCAACTAACCACCCCCTCATTAGCTAGGCGATCGACAAGGACATTGGTTTTCCTCCTAACATGTTTAAAGGATATGGCTCTGACCTGCGAGAGAGTGTCTGCGAGATCATTTAGTCCTTGTTCCAGCCGCCAACTTGGAGACTCCTTCGACACTAAAGAGCCATTGTGGAGTCGAACTGCCAATGAGAGTATGAATTGAGAATATCCCTCCACGATTAAGGGCAGTAAGTCCATCCTATTAGCAATACTAATTCTTTCCAGTAGACCAAAGAGTTTCGCCGCATTGTTCATGTCATGGCCTATAGATCCAAAGCAAACCCAACGGATGGTGTCGGATGTATCTCTGATAGATACTCCAAATCTTACAGTCTCGGGGTTTCCTTTTGAGGCATCGTCAAAGTTGAGTTTGAAGAACCTCATAGGGGGCGCACTCTAGTGCTCAGGGCTAGGATTGTTTGCCATGGGAGTTCTGTTGGGGGGGGGGATATCATATACTTAGTCCCCAAATGGCCAAGATGCCTTGTTCAAAAGGAAATGTGGGGAGTTTTGAAGTGTTCCAAACCTTCAAGGCGAGAGTTTCCTGTAGATTGTTGGTGATTTCCTTCCATATTTCCAAAGGTTGTTTATGCTTATTATCAAAAATTATTCTGTTTCTTTCTTTCCATATGTTCCAAACCACCACCCCCGGTGTTAGTTCCCAAAATTTGTTGATCAGAGCACTCTGAAAGGGATTCACTGCCCATTATTTTATAGTTTGGACTATATTTCCTTTGATTCTGTTGGTTCTTCTACAAATGGCCACGACCTTGTCCCATATTTCTTCAACTAGAGCACATGAGTCCAGTAAATGGTCTATGGTTTTTGGGTGATTACTACATAGGACACATAAAGAAGGCCCTTGAAGACCTCTTTTCAGAATTTTGTCCCGGGTGAGAATTTTTCGATGGGAGAGTAGCCAAAGAAAAGTTGATATTTTCTGCGAGAAATTGGATTCCCAAATTTTCCTCCAGATAGCATCTTGTAGGTTTCCCGGACCCTCATCCTTTATTGAGTATGCTTCTTTGACCATGAAGGATCCTTTAGGGATATTCCCCCATCTAAGGATGTTTATACCTTGATGAATTTTTAATTGTCTCCGTTATAGGTCCTTCCAAAGGGTCTCAATGTCTTTCGTCCTAATTGAGGGGATCCATAGGTTAGGAGGTTTCCATACTCTGAATTGGGTGGATTCTGGTGGACCCCAGTAATCCTTGACCATTGATCCTTCCATTATCTGAAGATGTTCCTGAAGAGTAGGAGTGTAATGAAGGTTGTGGAGGCTTGGTAGTTGCTACCACGAGTCATGCTAGAAGTTAGCAAGGATGCCTCCCCTTATTTCCCAAAAAATATGTTGTTGAATCAAAGATTTATGTGAATTGGCTACATGCCAAATTAAGGATCCGGGGGGGTTCATATTATAACGGATGCATTGGGAGGGGGGGAATCTAGGGCATACTTTTTGTTCCACAGTTGTCCCCAGGGGGTGACATTATTTGTGATCTAGTTCCACCATATTTTTGCAGAGAGCACCTCATTATTTATTTATGGGTCCTGAATTCCAAGGCCTCCTTCTCGCTTCGGTAGGCAGGCCTTTTTCCATTTGACAACGGCTCACTTATGGTTGTCATGATTTCCTCCCTAGAGGAAGGATATTTTAATTTTGCATATTTCTTTGAGGACCCACTTGGGAGTGGCAAGAACAGGAAAAAGATATAGGGGCATTGATTGAAGAACAACTTTGAGGAGAATAAGTCTGATGGGAAACTTCAAAGTCCTGAAAGTTCAAGAGGAGATTTTTCTTTCAAGTTTGTCTAAGAGTTCCTTCCACTAAGAGTGTTTAATGGTCGAATCGAAGAGAGGAGCCCAAATATATTTGGACGGGAGGGAGGACACAAAAAATCCAAGGATGTGGGCAACGTTGTGCTGGGTGATGTGATCGGTGTTGAAAAAAAAGATCTAGGATTTCTCCAGGTTAATGGTGGTACCAAAGCCTTCAGAGAAAGTCTTCAGAGTGCGTTTGAGGGTGGTGGCTTCTTGAACTGAGGGGTGTCCAAACAGGATGTTTTCATCCATGAATTTCTGATAAGCAAGGGGGGGATTTCCATGAACGAAGATCCCAATGAGAGACCCATTTATTACTTTGGATTTGAGAATTATTCCTAGACCTTCGGCCATTAAAATGAATAGGAAGGGAGAGAGAGGATATCCTTGATGGATGCCTCTTGAGGGAGAGAAGGTAGCGGAAGGGAGACCATTGATAAGGATAGAGAGAAAAACAGAATAGGTGAGAGCCATGACCCAGCTAGTCCAATCCTTACTAAAGCCGAAAGCGTGAAGCATTTTTTCCATGAAATCCCAGCTAAGTTTGTCGAAATATTTAGAGAGGTCAAGCTTTACAAGAATCCCTGGGGTTTTGGTGGTTTTGAGAGAGTGGATCACCTCATGAGCCAGTATGAACCCATCAAGAATTTTTTGGCCTTCTACATAGCCTGTTTTCTCATGGGATATGAGAAGGGGGAGGAGGGATTTGAGATGATTATCAACCACCTTTGTAATGATTTTGTAAATAGCATTGAAGAGAGATATGGGTTTAAACTTACCAGGTTGGGTTGCTCCATCCTCCTTGGGAATCAGCGTGAGATAGGTTGTGTTTAGAGCAGGGCGCACCCATTGTTTTCTCCTTGATTTGTCTACTAACTCAGGGACTTTCTGCTTTAAGAGATCCTAGCAGTGGTGGAAACATTTTATGGTAAGACCATCCTGACCTGGGGATTTTCCATCCGCCATTTGATTTACCACGGTATCGACCTCCTGTATTGAGATGAACTTCATAAGGGAAGCATTGTGCTCATCCGTGAGGATTTTAGGAATGTGGTTAGTTACCTGACTGATGGCCTGCGATCTGGCAGGATTTTCTTCAGTGAGGAGATGTTGGAAATGTCTAACCAGTTCCTGCTCGATTTTCCCATGATCCTTTAGAGTTTCCCCTTCCTTCGTTTTGATAGCGGAGATTCGATTGTACATTCTGTTTTTTATGGTGGTGCAATGGAAGAATGTAGTATTCATTTCCCCTTCTTTTAGAAATGTAATGCGATACTTTTTCCTCCACAGAATTTCTTCCTGCTTACAGGGTTTGTCCATCTATGTTAGAGTGTCTGTTTTGTTTTGCTTCAAGACCTCCAAGTGTCCATGCTCCATAATGTTTTGTTGTATCCCTTCCAACTCTTTTTCCAGATCGTTTTTTTCTTTAAAAATGTTCCCAAAAGTGTTTTGATTCCATTTTCGAAGTTTATCTCTGAGGATTTTTAATTTATGTTGCATGATGGCCATTTTGGAATGGCCTTCCACCTTCATATTTAACCACCAGGTGTGCACAGTGTCTTGGAAGGTACGATGATCCAGCCAAAAATTTTCAAAGTGGAAGGGGTGTTGATTCTTAGTGCCATAGTTTTGCCATGAGAGGGAGATGGGCCAGTGATCTGAACCCATGGAGGGGAGGACAGAGGCTACAAGAACTCATCCCGCCTCTATCACTTTTTCGGAGACCAGGAAGCGGTCTAAACGCGTAGTAATATGTTTGTCTCTACCTCTCCTATTGTTCCAGCTAAAGTAGACTTCAGAGGTTGGGAAATCGATCAAGTGGCAGTTATCAATGTAGGTTTTGAATTTGAGGTCTTTGTTGGTTAAAAAACGCCTGCCACCCTTTTTTTCTCGAAGTGAGGTTATCATATTGAAATCACCTCCTATAATGAGCATGGAGTCAGAGTGTTGGTTTGTGAACCAGCCCATATAATCAAGCAAGTGTGACTTGGGGGATGGAGATTGAGGCCCATATACATTGAATAGGTGGCTAGTGATCTCGGTACCTAGAATGTGGAAGGAAGCTGAAAGAGAGTGAGTGTTGGGCGTGAAGTTATCCAGTTGGATCAGGGAAGGGTTCCATGCAATGGCTAAACCCTCAGAGGCGCCATTGGCATCAATCGCTATTGCTTGATTGCATCTCCAAAGTTTGGTCATCAAGGATTGTAGAGTAATGTTAGAGCACTTGGTTTCCTGTAGAAAAATAATTGTTGGCATGTCTTGAAGAATTTTTCGCTTCAGCATTCGGTGCTTTGTAGGCCCATTTAGGCCTCTCACATTTTAGGAGATTAAATGCATTGATAACCAAGGGTTAAGGAGGGGAAGAATCCCGTTAGCTGGTTATATTGTCCTGATTCAACTAACTTGGTTCCAAGTTGGCTGATCCTTTGCAAATCAGTCTTCCGTCCTCACTTCTTGTTATCTCTATGGATCTTTTTCTTGTATTTCTAAGGAAGATTTTGTACTAGATTTTTTTGAGCTTTTGCTTTGGTTAGAGCTTCCTTAAGGAGCTAGATTTGATTTGGCAGTATGGAGTTGTATGATTTCTGAGAGCATGCGTCTTCCATTCCTAGAATATCAAGTTCGTCTATATCAAGCTCTGCCATATCCTCATCCATGAGAGATTCTGGGCCTGGTTCTATCATCGTCTTTTGTGATTTGACTATAGGGGTTCCCTGTTGTTCTGTTTTTACGTGAGGGTTAGGCTAAGCTTTCCTTATCGAAGTATCAGTAGGATCCAGATCCATAATATTTTTCTTGTTTTGGTGCACCTTCTGTAGATAGGGTCCCTCCTTTGTCTTTTACTTTTCTGGGTTTTCTGTCTATTCCTCTAGAACTGCAAAGTTGTTACTGGTGGTTGGGATGTTAGATTTTTTCTCCTCTGGATAATTCTTGCTGTTGTGACGTCTTTATTTTCTTGGTTTTTGGAATCCTTCGATGTCTTTTTCCTTTACCGGTGGACTAAAGTGGTTGGGTTTGTTCAAAGAGAAATCTCTATATAAGTGGCCATGCTCATGGCACTTGCGGCATTGAAAAGGCACATGCTCATAATCCAAAGGTTGTATCCATTTAGAATCTTCATGTGTTAGGTTGATCGAATCCGGAAGAGATTTTTCTATGTGCATGTAGATGCAGATCCTGGCATAAGAGATATACTTATTGTGCTTTGTTTTCTCAGTCGCTTTGACATAGCTCCCCAGAGTGTTACCTATGTCCTTCAACGTTTATTCGTCCCCGTATTCTTGTGGGAGGGAGTATATACGGATCCAGACTAAAGCCCATGTGAATTCTTCTTTGTCTGGGATAAAGCATTTAGTCTAGTTTCTAAGATAGGGGAAGGTCGAGTTGAAGAAGTAGGGGACTCCAACTTTGACCCTGGCCTTGTCGTCAAGCCTATGAAAGATGATTGTGAAAAACCCTTTTGATCTGAGTTGAAGATCGAAATGGGTCTTGGGTTTCCACTTGGCCATTATCCATCCATGAATTGCTTGCTCTGTTGGCCATATGCCAATGAAATTCCCTATGCGTGCATGGTATTTCATGCATTGAGCCCGGGCATTGATGTGTTCTGCAGGAAGGACAAGACAAAGGCACTCTGTTGTTCTTGCGATGCAGGTATTGGTACCAATGGACGTGCTGGGAGGAATGTAATGGTGTAGATCTTTCTAAGCCTCGTCAGGAGTCTCATTGCAAGTTAGCGATATCTCTGCAAAGCCGATATGAAAAGTGGAGGCGGGGGTATAATCTGCAGACATGTGATTCATTTCAGCAGAGATATGGGAGGGGTCGTCTGCCTCTCCCTGGGTAGATGCCATCTAACCATCCAATGGTCGGCAGGAGTCAGAGGGGGGCGGAGTGAGCCAGAAAGGGGAGAGAAAACAAGGTCCAAAGAAACCCTAGTTGAGCGAGGGCCAAAGAAACCCTAGATGATAGCTATGGAAGGAATCTTACTTTTCTAAAGATTAAAATTAAAACATTAAGAAAGTGAAAATATTTGGGTCAAAAGATCATTGAAATTTTACAAATTAAATAGTTTTATCTCTTGAAGGAGTTATGTCACTTAATGTGATTTTATTATTAGCTTAGATCCTTATTACTTTAGATCTATTAAGCACTAAGAGGGATCAAATCTCCTAAAATATCCTTTTTTAATAAGATGGATCTAGGTTGATTGTAATCTCACTCAACTCTAAAAAATTATAAACTCGCAACTTATACAAATATGAAGATGTAAAAATATAATATTGATCATTGCTACAATATTTATATCTACTATATTATATTGGATTATAGATACGCAAAGACAATAATAAATATCTTATCTAATTTCAAAATATAAATTAAATAAATTATAAATTATTTAAAAATTGAATAAAGAAAATAACACCTCATCCCACAAATACTTAAATTCAACTCAAATAATAAATTAAATTTATTAAATTATAAATACATAAACATAAAAATAAAAAATAAATAAAGATATAAGCATACACAACAATAAACATTTATAAAATAAAAATAAATAAACATATAAACATACACAACAATAAACATATATAAAATATATGATAATATTTATATCACATATAATAATATTTATATCACATATAATGATATATAAAAAAACTCCCTAAGTGAAAACATCCATATCTTTCCAAAATCTTTGAACCCCAAGCATCACTCCCTTAATTTAATTTAATATTCTAACTTGAGTAAAGTAGAATGTTGTCCCCGTTAGGGATCTTCTAACTAATATTTAATAGAAGTCTCTATTTCTTTATTGTTTAAATATACTTATTAAGTGGTAGATTGATCTTCTAACTAATATTTAATAGAAGTCTCTATTTCTTTATTGTTTAAATATACTTATTAAGTGGTAGATTGGATCCAATGTAGAAAAAGTCTCGAATCTCAATAAACATATAGAGGCTATATAAGTTGGTAATCCAATAATCGATGTGGAAAAGACAAACCCTAGTTGCTAACTTATTAATCATCCACATGCGATGTCGAATATAAGAGGAAATGTTTATAAAAAGACTTAGGAAATGATTATAAATGTTTTTTTACTTTCTTTTAAGAAGGAATCTTTATTGGTGTCTTTATGTTAATAAATATTTTTGTTCCCAACTCGCCAAGTTAGAAGTAGTGTCATCACCGACAACCTTTTCTTTTAGCTTTATGTCCAAAAAAAATCATGTTGAATGTTATTATTTTTCCATGTTAAATGTTTGAGAAAGGTTATCATTGTTTGTTCCATATTTACATGTTATTATTTTTCCATGTTAAATGTTTGAGAAAGGTTATCACTGCTGGTTCCATATTTAAAACATAGTAGTAATATTAGAGTATGAATATAGATAAGAATATGATTTAGTTTGGAAAAAATACATAAAAATATTTAAAAATACGGAAGTAGGCATTTCATAAATAAAAACACATGTATTTTTAAATTTTAGAAAAAAGGGTGGCAAGTGTGGAGAAGGGGAATGGGGAGTGTCATTATCCATCCCAACTAAATATAAGTAACTCGGTATTCAGGGGGTTAGGGACCACAACCAATACCTATTCTCAAATATATTTATACCTTGGGTTGAATATTGTCAAAACTTTAGGAATCACCCAAATCATGATATTCGAGGACTCTCTGCATGTAATAAAACAAGCCCGCCATAGAACCCTTAAAAGGAAACAAGATGCAAAATCAGTTCTTTAGTCGAATTGCTAGTAATCTCCGAAGTGTTCCTGGTCAATATTTTTTGCACATTAGAAGGCATAATAATCATCTTACTAATAAGCTTGATAATGACACTATCATATTAGACAAGGGAGATCTAGTGAAAAATTATGAGTTAGTAGAGAGAAGTTGGATATTATGAATCAATAAGGATAGTGGGAAAAATGCAAAAAAACACTACAAGTATCATGGATAAGGGGAAACCAAACAAATTTAATGAATTAATTGACAAAAAATGGGTTGTTAATTGTATAAAGATCCTTTGGAATGAGACATTGAAATTGGTTGAAGGAATGCATATACTAATTCATTTACTTCACATAAGTGGAACATCATTCTTCATCGTGTCTCGCATTCCCCACCCAATAGTCGATTATGTTCGTGTTAAGGTTCTTACGGTGTATATGGTATTCATTTGTAGTGTTGGTGGGATAATTCTAGATTGTTCACATCGACACCAAATTAGTGAGCCCAAGCGCAGTATGTAGAACCAACTTGTTGAAGTAAGCAGTTGATTTGGGCCCCTTTGTGTTTGGGTAATTTGTTTTCACCCTCTGGTTTTGTCCTTAAGTGAATCAGGGAGGATAATGGTGAAAGATCCATATTGCGAGTTTGACATAAGCACGACCATGCATGAAATCCTACATTTAAAGAAAATTATTCATCATTTAAAAGCACAGATGGATGGTATCAAGTAAGTGTTAGAGTGTCCTAGTTTTCATTTGGAACCGGTGGACCAAAAGCACACCCGTTTGGAGGTTAAGGTCAATACCCAATATACAAGGTTTGAAAAATTAGCCTTGGACAACGAATTACATCATTATCTTCTTCAAGAACTTAGTCATGGATACCATTCCTATGTAGAGGAGTCTTCGAATTTAGGGTAGATAGACATGGAAATCAGACAACAAACCATAATGGCTCGGTTCGAGACTTCAGGCATACCAAAACTAGGAGGAAAAGATAATTTGGTGGTATAATGGTGTTATCGGGTCTAATATTTATTTATTATTCTTATGTATTGTAGATATATTTGATTACTGGTTCATTTTTTTAGAAGTTATAGAAGATAGTTAGTATGGGACTTTCATTATTTTGTGTATTTAATATGCTTAAACCCAACAAATTGTAGAAAGGGTAGAAAAATACAAGAGAGAATAGATAAAATAGATAGTTATGTTCACTTGCATCTTCAAGGGGGGATCCTCCAAGATCAAAGCTCCAAATACAATGACAATTCTTGAATAAACATTACATACCTTATTATTCTATATATATTGTTTCAATAGCTAAATTCCTAATTACTTGTGGCCCCACTATTAATGAGGTTCACCACCTAGGGGCTTTTATTTAATAAAGAGGGCCCTTTTCCATGACGTAACTATCCACTAACTATGTAATGGGCCTTATGTCCTTATACATTGATAATGTAACGAGGTTAGGGTAGGAACCTAACATGCCCTACCCCTTCAAAAGAAACATTGTCCTCAAGGCTGGAGATGGGGAAATTGCTGCAAAATGGCTAATGGTTCCGAAGTAGCATCTCTGAGTAAGGCATCCTTCCAATGAATCAAAACTTCATGGATAGTGTGTTGATGTAGTTGATGCTCCCAAGTGTCCAAAACTACTTCTGGTTGAATCCAAATGGAGCCTCCTTCATCCAATTCTAGTAATGTAGTTTGAACTCGATAATTTTGACCCACTGCCTTCTTCAAACATGACACATGAAATACTGGGTGGGTCTTGGAGTTTGTTGGGAGCACTAATTTGTAGGCCACCTGACCAATGCATTAAACAATCTTATATGGGAAATAAAACTTTGGGCCAAGTTTCTGATGGCCTTTAACTTGGACAAAGGTATACTTATAAGGTTGGAGATGAAGGAACACCTGGTCACCTTCTACAAATGAATGCTCTAAATAGTGTTGGTCTGCATGTTGCTTTATTTGGTTTCAATCAATTGCTAAATTTTCTTAAGTGTGCAAAGAGTGGCATCATTATTATGAAGCAAACTATCACTACATGTGCTTTAGAAGTACCTAGTAGATAGGAAACCTCGAAAGGTGGTTTTTGGTCATATATTACTTCATATGGTGTCTTTTTTATAGCCTCATGATAAGTGGTATTATACCACCATTCTACCAAAGGTAACCAATATGTCCACTGATGTTTCTTTCTAGATGCAAAACATATCAAATAGGTTTCAAGTCACTTGTTTTCTCCTTCTGTCTAGCCATATGTTTGAGCATGATATGAGGTGATCATTTGCAACTGGGCGCCATGTAGTTTAAATAGTTCATGCCAAAATTTGCTGGTGAATGTGGGATCACAATCTAACACAATGGAGGTAGCCATTCCATGGAGTTTGAAAATCTGGTCTAAAAAAGTTAGGGTAACCATTATCAAGGTAAATGGGTGTTGGAGAGCACAAAAATTAACATATTTGGAAAGCCGACCAACTACCACCATGATGAATTATTTGTTACCTACTTTTGGAAGAAAAATAATAAAATCCATGGAAATATTGTTCCAAATAGTGGCTATGATTGGTAATGGTTGCAATTCCCCTGGAGTATTTATTGTCTCATCCTTGTTCCTTTAGGAAGTGTCAAATTCTACTACAAAAGTAAGGATATCACTTTTCATGCCTTCCCAGAAGAATGAGCACCTGGTGCGTGCATAAGTTTTCTGAAATCCTGAGTGACCTACGAGAGGAGATGAAAGCAACTCTATTAATATTGTTTGTTTAAAGGTAGATTTATGTATCAGAAAAAGACGACCTTTATATCACAATGTATTGTGTTTCCAAATGTAACCATAGGGAGGGTTGGGATCCTCCTAGAGGTGCTTAATGAGCTTATATGTAGTAGCATTTGTTAGTCATTCTTGTTTTGCTTCCTCTAACCATTCAGGTAGTGGAGAGGATAAGGAAAAGAGTGATCCCTCTTCCTCATGTTTCCTTGACAAGGAATCTATCACAATGTTTTCTTTTCCCTTTTTGTAAATGATATCATAACCATAGCCAAGCATTTTTGTGACCCATTTTGTTGTTCTATGGATGCCAACCTTTTCTCCAAAAAATACTTTAGACTATGGTGATTTGTATTGATCTAGAAGTGTCACCCCATGAGATATGATCACCATGTGTCAACTGCATATAGGATGGCCATCATTTATTTCTCATAGCTAGACTTCTCCAAGTTCTTGTCACACAATTGCTTACTGATGAATGCTAAGGGTCTTCCTTCATGCATTTAAATTGCACCCAAGCCTTTCCTGGAGGCATCACATTACAATACAAAATTATTAGTAAAATCAGGCACAACTAAGACTGGTGTGGTGCACATGGATTTCTTTAGAACTGGGAATTCTTGTTCTACCACTTCATTCCATGAAAATGAATTTTCCTTGATAGGGTTGTCAATGGGGCTACAATTTTACTGTAGTTCTTCAAAAATGTCCTATAGTAGCTCTTAAGGCCTAAAAACCCACGTAATATCTTTAAGGTTTTAGGGTGGGGCCATTATTACATTGGTGCAATATTTTTAGGGTCCGCTCTCACCCCATCTTATCCAACAAAGTGACCCAAGTATTCAACCTTTGAGACCCCAAAAGAACATTTGGAGCTTTTGATGAATAACTGATGGTCCCAAAGGAGTTCTAAGGCTTTATTAACATGTTGTACATGGGCATCCCAGGTTTTACTTTAAATAAAAATGTCATAAAAAAAACCCAACACAAAATCATGAAGATTGTTGAGCTTAGTGTTGTCATTGATGTCAAAGAGCTTGTGAGCTTGGTGATGACTTTGAAATCTTAATGCTAGTTTGAAGAAGTATATAGAAAATATGTGTGCAAGTACCAGCAAGTACCACCAAATGTCAAAGAGATTTTTGAACTTGGTGATGGAATTGAAGTCTTTATTCCAATTTGAATAAGTATACTGAATAGAGTTGTATGTGTGCAAGTCCCACCAAGTCATGGAACCCTTGTGCACAAGACCCACCAAATCAGCTATCACGTCCCCAGTCGCCTTGGTGCCCTTCAAAGGCAATGGGAGATCCACTTATACATTTTCTTTTAACAATCAACTCTGATTTTACACATAGCCACAATGGCCTCTGATCCGCAACCACAATCCGCAGTTGGAATCCAGAAATCGGATTGCCAAAACCACCTATCCGGCGAAATTGTGCTCCCGACTTCTGCAATACGCAATGCGGAATTCTGAAGCCGGAATTCAATTCACGACCTCGAAAATTGTTCATATGACTTCCACAATTCCACAATCCGCATGCAGAACTCGGAAGTTGGAATCCTCAAATCACCACCCCATATATTTTACTCCTCCACAATTCCGCAATCTGCATGTAGAACTCAAAAACCTCAAATCATCACCCCAGATATTTTACTCCTCCACATTTCCATAATCTACATGCGGAACTCGGAAACCTCGAATCACCACCCCATAGATTTTACTCCTCCTCAATTTCGCAATCTGCAACCCGCGTTGCGGATGTCGGAAATCAGAAACCTAATTCTGTATCCCGGGGAAAAACCACCTTCTGACTTCCGTAATCCGCAATCCTCCTTGCGTATGCAGAAAGTTGGAAATCCAATGCGCCAATCTCCGTGGAAATCACCTTCTGATTCCCGCAATCTGCAAACCACCTTGCAGGGGAAAGTCAGAATTTCGACATGCCAATCCCAGTGGAAATTGCCCTTCCGAATTCCGCAATCCCCAATCCAACTTGCGGATTCATAAATTTAGAAGGCTAACCACGCCATTCCAAATGTCGGTCCCTAACCTCCGCAATCTACAATCTGCATTGTAGATGTGGAAAGGTCGGAACCACAGACCCCTACCCCTGCAAACCTCCTAGGATTAGAACTCCTTCCTCCTTATCCAAATTGGACAACGTCAGTACCGTTGGAAATATCTTGGAGAAATATATCCACTGATTTGATCCCCTACCACATCTGAGTACTCTGAATCAGCCAAATTTCCAACTGAAACATAGCTCAAACTCCCACAAATGCCCCTTTTCCTTCTGCAAGGGACTTTTCCTACCTTCTGCCATGAATTCTCCCTTCACCTAACCGACAGAGGGGAAATGAAACACAACATGGGCTATCTAATTCTTTCCCCAATCCCAGATGAATCCAAGTAGTCCTTCTTAAGGGTGAATGCAATGCATACTAAACACATAGTATGAAACTAAAGCTAGTCAATGCATATACAACCTGCAAGGTTAGCAACATAATAAACTCAAGCAAATGATGAAGCATTCAACCATGAACTCATCCTCATACTTGGGATTATACATAGCTCCCTATATATCTATTCCATGTAGTCATTCATTCAATAACTTGAGCATAAAAAGAATAGCATACATAGGGAAATTAACATCATTTTACACCATAGAAAGCACTTATCTTTGGAATGAAGTTGTCCAACAACTGGATAAGTGAGAGCAACTTTCCACCCAACCTTAGGTCTCTATCTAGCCTCTACTCTTTTAGCTGAGAAACCAACCCCAATTTGGGTTGTGTATCCACTAAGGAGGGATAAATAGGCTCTCTCACAGTCAAGGTTCCATCCCAAAGTTAATCCAACCTACAGTTAGGTTTATCAAGCATACAAGGGAATAGGGAGGATGATGCTAAGCCAGTGAGCTCAACCACAGAGCTGCAGGTATCTCATCTACTCAGCAAACTTAGCACCCGCATTACCTAACTCACCCAACACAAGGAATGCCCTCTTCTTGGATGCACAATCCCTCAAGGCACCTTCCCTCCATTGCTCTTCAAGGTGGGCATAAAAAGGTCCAAACTGTTGCTTTCACTTCCTTGTCCAAAGGTCCCACCAGCTTCACTTCCTACGCAGGGTTTCTTTGTATCCTCGACTCTCCAAATTCGGCTTCACACATAATCACAATTTCTTCTTCTTCCTTCGCGGTTGGGCTCTGCAAATGCATGATGAATTCAGTTGTTGGTTAACAATGGGATAGGGATCAGGGTGAGCGAATTACCAGGTGTAGAGTGGCTTAAGGGACAAGTAAAATAGAGCCATACCCCTCCATACAGATTACAAGGCTGCTCCATACTCCATCGACTTCATGGACTGGTTTTCTCAACCACCCTCTTACAAAAGAATTAAATCTCAGCATGGGGAGTCAAATGGGTTCACAATTTGACATGTGGTAGCATGGGTTCCAATCCCACCACCCTCTCACCTCTCCCTAGTGGATACACATGGTCCCTTCTCATTAGTTGCCTCCTTAGCTAGTTTTCATTATATTTTATTGTAATATTTAATAATTACATCATTTACAATACTTAATGGCTTAATAGCACAATACTTCATTTGCAATATTTAATAATTACATCATTTACACTACTTCATGTCTTAATAGCACATGGATAATCAAAATATCAAATACTTTCCTATGCAAATAAACCTAAGCATCCACTAGTGGGCCTTCTTGAGCTCCACACTAGGGAAAAAACACATTGCATCTATACAATATTTACATTGAAGCCAATAAACCCTAAGGGTCAAAATAGGGGTATTACATCAGTGCCAGATAAGGACAAGTGGTTGAATCACCATGAAGTCAATGAATATACAAAAGTGTGCATTGAAAAAAGAATAAGAGGGGTGATAAGCTTGACCAAAAAGAAAGAAACGAGGGATGTTACCAACTTAGAGAAACCCAAACTTGTGGACATATCATTTGAGAAAAATCGGTATAAATAAGAGAAAGATTGATGGGTGTTGAAATAACCTTGGGTGTGCAAAATATGTAAAAATTGCAAGATTCGCAGAATAGATGAAATGCACAGGGGAATCAATGGTAGTATGACTTGAGCAAGTGCACGAGGTTACAATACAAAGTGAAATACAAGGTGGAGTCACACTGAAATATGAGGAGCATTTAAGAATAGAACAAGGTGCATCTAAATAAAGAACATTTGAATAGAAGGATACAAGGAATGACTGCGTAGAAAGAGTTGGAAAGGTGACGTACAATTTGTTCAATAGTTTGTGCAGAACAAAGGAAGCAGTTCAGAAAGCACGGAGTGGTTTGTAATCAAGGCGTACAACTACAAATCTATATCTGGGTGGATGGACGAGGCAAGGATAGAATATTGGTGTCTTCTACAAGTTGGTTCCTGGCAGCTCAGGTTGGTGCCTAACCGTGCAATTCGGTGCTTGTTGATATGTGTTAGTGCTCATAAGAGGATTGGTGTCCTCACAGGTTTGTTCCTATAAAAAAACAAGTTGGTGCTTGAAAGGAATTGGTGTTCCTGTCTGATTAGTGTCAACAAAATCAGTGAGTTGGTTCCCACACTTGTATTGGATATTGGTGTCTCCCAACATTGTTTGTAATAAGAAGATTCTTATGTATAATATTTCTCTACACATTCTTTGCGCAGTACTCTTTGTATTCGATATTTATTATGATACATGGTATATATGTTAATGTATGATTATATGGTATAACAAATGTTTGAAATAATAAAAAGTGCATGATATTGATTCACCCCCCCTCTCAGTATCACTTGGGGTCCAACAATTGGTATCCGAGAAAGATTCCTTCAGAAACAGTCTAATCACTGGAAGGAAGATCATTTTGAAACCTAGATTTCTATGCAGATATGGAAAGACATGAAGGTTTCTCAACAAACCGATCACCATGTTTTGATGGATCCAATTATGCTTTCTGGAGCATAAGAATGGAAGTCTTCATACAGTCACTTGGATCTAATATTTGGATGGAAGTTGTGAATGGCTATAAAGTCCCAGATATTCCTCCAACTGATGTTGTTAATAAAAAAAAATATGAATATTGCAATGAAATATCCAAAAATGCAATACTAAGTGGCATAGCAAACTCATAATTCACAAAGTTCATGCAGTGTAATTCAACAAAAGTAATATGGGACAAGATTCAGATCATTTATAAAGGAGATGACACTATGAAAAATACAAAGCTACAAACCTACATAGGATAGTTTGAGAGACTAAAGATGAAGGGAGATGAAAACATTGCATCATATTTTCTTCACATAGATGAAATAGTCAATACACTCAGAGGTCTTGGGGAAACAGTTTGTAAAGAAGCAATTGTACAGAAGGTGCTTAGATCTCTACATGATCCTAAAGTATCAATCGTGGAAGATAGGAAATATATTGACAAGGTAACAATGGATGAAATCCATGGAATCCTCGCTGCCTATGAAAAGAGAAATGAAAAGGAGAATCCTTCAAGAAAGGAAACACCATTCAAGGTCTCCAAGAAGACAAAAGGAATCAAGAAATATTTCAGTAAGAATTCTTCTGACGAATCTGATCTTGAAGAAGCAAACTTTGTGAAGAAACTTCAGAAGGGTCATGTAAAGTACGAAGGTAAGATTCCTTTCAAATGCTTTGAATGTTGTAAAATAGGTCATTTTTCTTCTAAATGTACCAATAAAGAGAATAAAGATAGTGATGATGAGGAGGATCATGATCATGAAGAAAATAAGAAGGCATACAAAGGAATTAGACCTGAAATTTATAAAAGGTTTGGTAGACAAAAGAAAATTCTATACTCCAAAGAGGACAGTAGCTCAGCAGATGAAGATGAAAGTTGTGATGATGAAAAAGAAGTGATCTTTATGGCAATAGAAGAAGAATGTGAAAGTGAAAACTCTAAATATGAAGTAAGTGGATGAAGTAAGTGTTGAGGTAGACTATGAAGGAGAACTAATAAGTGATTTGGAGGATTTGAAAAACTCAAGGAAGAAGAATAAGTACTTAAAGGACCACCTACTGAAGTATGAATACCAAATAGAAAAGGTCAAAATAATAGAAGAAGACCTAGCAGGAAATATGAAAGAGAAAGAAACAACATGTGAGTAATTGGAGAATGAAAATATCTCCTTAAAGAAGGAAATACAAAAGGTAAGCACTCACTTAGGCTATCAACAAAAGTTTGGCAGAAGCTCTAAGGTGTTGGATGAAATCATCAACAATCAAAGATCAAATGATAGGTCTGGATTGGGATATGAAAAAGACAATAGTGATAAGGATTCAATCACACCTAACCATGAATTAGGCACAAGGAGCTTTGTAGATGTACTTAAGAGTCCTATCAAAGAGAAAAAAAACATAAATAATGACCAACAATCTACTTATCAAAACAAATGAGATATACAGTCTAGAATACCTCTCACTATCAGGTACCAAACTATACTTTTGGGGCATTGTTATTTTTGCAATAATTTTGGTCATAAGGCTGCAAATTGCAAAGAACTTGCAAACAATAATTTTGAGAGAAATAGAGGTCCTCCAAGAACTTCATAGCTGAAAATGTAAAAAGGAAGTCTAAATAAGCTATCAATTCTTTTATCCTTTTGGAAATGGACATTGAATTCTATTAATGTCATAATTATGAGCATCAAGCTTGAGACTGTGAATACAGGTCAACAACTACACGCCAAGATGAAACCATAATTTATGTATACAAGAAAGACCACACAAATATTTGGTAGAAAAGGACCAAAGAACAATGTCAAGAAGAATGTGACTTGGCCCTACATGCTTTAAACAAAATGAGTCACTAGTATATTGATAGTGGATGCACCAAACACTTGACAGGAGACAAAGGAAATTTTATTGGTCTACAAAGAGACAAAGAAGGCAATGTTTACTTTGGAGACAGTGGTTTTGCCAAAATTTTAGGAAAAGGTCTAATAAGTCTTAGCAATGAAAAAACAAAAGCATAAAATGTCTTGCTTATTGAAAATACGAAACATAATATTCTCACTGTTAGTAAAATGTGTGACCAAGGGCATATTCTTACTTTTGACTCCAATAACTGTAAAATAAGGAAGAAATATTCTGGCAAATTGGTGGCAACGAGATTAAGAACTCCAAATAATGTGTACATCTTCGATTTGAAAGAAGAAGAAAAATGTTGTATGGGGAAAATAGATGAATGTTAGCTTTGGCATAGAAGATTGGGCCACATAAATTTTCATAATCTGATAAATATTAGCAAAAGGCGAGATATAAGAGACATAACAAAAATTACAAATCCCTTAAATTCACTCTGCAAGCATTACTTAGATGTAAAGCAAACAAGAGTAAGTTTCAAAACAAAAGAATATTCTACAACAAAACCATTAGAATTGGTTCATACCTATCTCTGTGGGCCAATGAGAAAAAAGGTCTAAATGGTGAATTATACTTTATTTTGTTTATTGATGATTATACAAGAATGAAATGGGTTTCCTTTATAAAGAAAAAATTAGAGGCTTTTGAGTCATTCGAAGTCTTCAAAGAACTAGTCGAGAATGAAACTGACCTAAGAATTAAGTGTCTAAGATCATATAATGGAGGGGAATATACCTCAAATGAATTTGAGGATTTATGTGAGGAAAATGGAATCAAAAAGCATTATTCAAATGCTATAACTCCACAACATAATTGGGTAGTATAAAGAAAGAATTGGAACATCCAAGAAATGGAAAGAACAATGTTAAATGACTCCAAATTATCAGATATTTTTTTGGATACAAGCAATTCACACTACTTTTCATATCTTAAACAAAGGACAAATTAGAGCTAATAGCAACATGAATCCCTATGAAATCTGGAAAGGTAGACCACAACAATTAAACACTTTAAAGTATTTGGAAGCATGTACTACATTAAAGTAAATGATGAAGACTTGGGAAATTTTGATTCTAGAACTAACGAAGGAATATTCCTTGGATACTCTTCAAGGAGCAGGGCCTATAAATGTTTCAATGTGAGATTAAAAAGAATAGTCGAAAGTACATATGTGAAATTTGATGAAACAATTACCCACGGATCAAGAAAATCAGTAGATATGGATGATGATGATGACCAACCATTTTTCAGTCAACAAGAATCATAAGAACCACTAGAGGAAGTACAACAAGAACACCCACAGGAAGAATTACTGCTAGAAGAACAACAATCTAGAAGACAAGATATGACCAAGTGGGTTTTTAAGAACAAATTAAATGAATAAGGATAGGTAATTAGAAATGAAGAAATATTGGTATGCAAAGGATATGCACAAGTTGAAAGGATAGACTTTGAAGAGATCTTTTCCCATGTTTCCATAATAGAATCAATCAGAATGTTCCTTGCATATGCGTGCTCCAAGGATATCAAAGTATACTAGATGGATGTAAAATTAGCCTTTATAAATGGAGATTTAAAAGAAGAAGTATAAGTAGAGCAACTAGAAGGGGTTCAACTATTAGAAAAAAAAGAATATGTCTGCAAATTTAAGAAAGACTTTTATGGACTAAAGCAAGCTCCCAGATCCTGGTACTCAAGGTTGGATAATTACCTTCAGCAACAAGGATTTCGAAGAGGAGGAGTTGACAGTAATTTGTACATAAAGACTGATCATGAGAATATGATTATTACTTAATTTTATGTAGATGACATTATCTTTGGAAGCAATGATGATAACCTAAGTAAAACAATTGCAGCAAAAATGAAGAATGAGTTTGAAATTCCTACGTTAGGATAACTAACCTTCTTTTTTTGGACTACAAATCTCCCAACTCAACAAGGGTTCCTTTATCTCTTAAACCAAATATGTAAAAGAAATGTTGAAGAAATTTAACATGGAATACTGCAAACTAGTATGTACTCCCACGATAATCAGCGGCAAGTTAAGCAAAGAAGATGAAGCCAAGGAAGTATATCAAAAACTTTATAGGTCAATGATTGGCAGTCTATTGTATGTAATGGCTTCAAGACTGGATATTATGGAATATGTTGGGCTATTTGCTAGGTTTCAAGCAGTTCCTAAGGAGACACATGTTTAAGTTGTTAAAATAATATTTAGATATCTAAATGAAACATTGGAATTTGGCCTATGGTATCCATGAAATGAAGACTTGACTCTAGTATCATATATTGATGTAGATTGGGTAGGAAGTATCGATTATAGAAGAAGTACAAGTGGAGAGGAATTATTTTTGGGAAACTACTTAGTGTCTTGGCTAAGTAAAAAAAAATCTTCAGTGTTGTTATCAACCGTAGAGATAGAATATATCACAACATCAGCACATTGTGCACAATTTCTCTATATGAAGAAAACCTTGAAGGATATTCATGAGGAGTTTGATCATCCTATACCGATATTATGTGATAACACAAGAACGATCAATATTTCCAAAAAATTCGGTAATGCATTCCAAAACAAAACACATTCCCATCCAGTATCATTTCATAAGAGAACAAGTTGGTGAAAACATTGTCAAGTTGGACTACATTGATACCAAGGAGCATATTTCCGATATATTTATAAATCCTCTTCCAAGGGATGTCTTTGAATATCTCAGACAGAAATTAGGAGTGATCCCCAATCCTCATTAAATTACTCAGGGTATAAAAAGGATCACGCAAAGTAGAAGTAACTACCACAGAGGAGCAACAGAAGACAATAACATAATCAGAAATTCAGGGGGATTGATTGCAATTGTGCAGGGGAGGATACAAGTTTGAAAAAAATTGAATATTCCTTTTCCATTGATGTCAAAGGGGGAGAAATTAGCAAGTAATTATGCAAACAAGATCGTGTAATACAAGACTTCAATGAAGAGCTAGCATTCATAGGAAACTCAGCCTCACTTGATGTTGACATCAATTCCAAAGGGGGAGTTTGTTGAGCTTAGTGTTGTCATTGATGTCAAAGAGATTGTGAACTTGGTGATGGCATTGAAGTAATTCCAATTTGAAGAATCATATAGAAAATATGTGCACAAGTCCCAGAAATTCCCACCAAACGTCAAAGAGATTGTTGAACTTGGTGATGGCATTAAATTATTTATGCCAGTTTGAAGAAGTACACATAATAGAGGTGTATGTGTGCAAGTCTCACCAAGTCGTGGCACTCTATTACACAAGTTCCACCAAGTCATGGAACCCTTTTGTGCAAGACCCACCAAGTTAGTGCAATATAAGGACAAGTGGTTGAATTACCACGAAGCCAGTGAATATACAAAAGTGCATGACGTCAAAGAATAAGAGGGGTGGTAAGATTGACCAAAAAGAAAGAAAGAAGGTATGTTACCAACTTAGAGAAACCCCAACTTGTGGACATGTCATTTGAGCAAAATCTGTATAAATAAGAGAAATATTGATGGGGTTGAAATAATCTTGGGTGCACAAAAGATGTAGTATTCTTAAATTCGAAGCTTCGGGGAACAGATGAAATGCAAAGGGGAATCAATGGAAGTATGACTTGAGGAAGTGAACAAGGTTATAGGACAAAGTGAAATACAAGGTGGATTTGCGCTTAAATATGAGGAACATTTGAGTAAAGCGCAAGGTGCACCTAAATAAATAAAAATTGAATAGAAGGATACAAGGAGTGATTGCACAGAAAGAGTCGGAAAGGTGAAGTGCAGTTTGTTTAGCAGTTTGCGCAGAATAGAGGAAGCAGTTCAGAAAGCATAGAGTGGTTTTTTATCAAGGAGTACAACTACAAATATATATCTGGGTGGCTGGACGGGGCAAGGATAGAATATTGGTGTCTTCTATATTTTGGTGACTAGAAGCTCAGGTTGGTTCCTAACCGTGCAATTCGGTGCTTGCTGATATGAGTTGGTGCTCATAAGAGGATTGGTGTCCTCACAGGTTGGTGCCTATAAAACAACAAGTTGGTGCTTGCAAGGGTTTGGTGTTTTTGTCTGATTGGTGTCAGCAAAATTAGTGAGCTGGTGCTCACACTTGTATTGGAGATTAGTGTCTCCCAACATTGTTTATAATAAGAATCTTCTTATATATAAGATTTCTCTACACATTCTTTGCGCAATACTCTTTGTATTGGATATTGGTCATGATACATGGTATATGTTAATGTATGATTATATGGTATAGCAAATGTTTGAAAGAATAAAAGGTGCATGATACTGATTCACCCCCCCCCCCGCCAGTATCACTTGGGGTCCAACAAGGATATGGCCTCAAAATTTTATTCATAAGGATTTGAAATGTAGAGGGGCCATTACAAATTCCAAAGGGCATTACCAAGAACTCATAATGGCCTTCATGTGTCTGGAAAGTTGTCTTTATAATATTTGAGCATATAGATATAGGAACATAAACTAAAGAGATATATTGTGAAAATAAAATCATCAATCAACTAATCATGTAAAAAATGATATATCATATATCATTACACAAAAATTAGAAGCAGATAAGAAGAAAAGAATGATGTATTTCATTGACTTGAATTAATGAAGGTGAACATTATTTATAACAAGGAAATTCGAATTAGGGTTGGAGGCCATTTGAATTGAATATGTAGTACTTGGAGGTAATTTAGGATTAAGTAGAGATATATAACCTCATTTAGCCATGCACACTCACTCAAACTGCGTTTAACTAATTATGGGACTCACCAATCACTAGTTTAACTGAAGAAGTGCATCTAAAACCCTAAGACCACTCAACTAGGGAAATAATGACTTAATTGGATCACTAATGATTTTTATGGGTTAGATAAGGTCAATTAGAACCTATATTAGTGGACCACATCTATTCCTTAACTGTTTCCACCTAAAATTAGGGAAAAATCACCCAAATCAAGGAATATACCCCCAAATCAAGGAAAGCACCCCCAAATCTAGGAGTTTAACTCAACGATTATTTAGGTAGTCAATTTCGATGTGGTTTTGCACATTAGAGTCGTCATAATAAGGTCTAAATGGCTAGGTAGAGTTTATATGCTATAACACCCCCCATAAGCCTAACTAGGTGAGAAAAACAAAGTAAAAAAATGAGTCCTGACAATTTTCAGCCATATTAGGTACCCATGCACACATAAAAAATGGGTCCTGACAATTTGCAGCCATATTAGGTACCCATACACACGTAAAATTATCTAAAAACTAGGATATAAAGAAAAAAACACATGGGAAACCCCCCCCCAAAAAAAAAGAAGAGAATGTAAACAAAGTTAATCTACTTGGAAAAATTTGTGTGGAAATTGGTGAGGAGTAGGAGCAAAGGTTGTAGCACCGAATCCTGAAGAGACATGCTGGAGGTATTCTTCAATGAGAACTTGGTTTGGGAAAAGTTCTCCAATTGCTTCTTCAATTTGAACTTGAGTTTGGACAAGTTATTTAAAGTCTTATGAATCAAGGATTCATGGAGTCGACGCTGCTAAAAGTGCATACATGCAGCTGGATGTGATAGCCTTTTTGTTGCGATCATTTTCTTCCTTTTTTTCATGTAATTGTTTGTACTTATGAAATTCTTCTTTATGTGGTCATTTATTGTAGTAAGGACACCATGGTTGCTCCTCTTTGGTATTGTAATTATCGGATTTGAAATCTTCTTGAGAAATCCTTGGTATTTGCTCCTTTTTGCCTTTGTATGGGGGATTTTGCTTTCTTGTACCATTCTTCCCTTCATTGGATGCAAGTGCATGCACTTTTGAGGTATTTTGGAGGCTCGTTTGTGAGAAATTAGGATGCAAGTGCATGCACTTTTGAGGTATTTTGGAGGCCCGTTTGTGAGAAATTATCTTTCTATTGAAGGAGGGAGGAAGCAAATAAATCAAAAGAATGAATTTTGTAGGAGGATCCAAGATCCAATTTAGTAGAATGGAAAGCATAAAAGATACTGTAATTAAAATTCAATTTGGAGAGAATAAATTTGTTGATATACTCTCCTTTTGGGAATCTATAAGGGTATTACTCAACTGAGTGGTGGATCATGGATGTGCATATGTCCACATAGTCTATATGTTGTGAAGCTTTTGTGGCTTCTTTCATCCTCTCAATGTATGTGAATATGTCCTCAGAGGATGTCATGTGTTGTGAAGCTTCGGGTGCCTCCTTCAACAATACTAGATCGATCATACCAACTGTGTAGCAACCAAGCTAGGGATATAGGAGATCCATGTTTGCAAAATCTATCTTTTATGTCTACATAAGCACTTTTTGATGGTTGCAAATGAGCTCTTTGGTGTCTACAAATGCACTTCTTTAATGGATATAAATGAGCACTTCTTTGATGGGTGCAAATGCACTTCTTTGATGGCTTCAAATGAGCTCTTTGGTGGATTCAAAATATTTTTTGATGGCTTCAAAATACCTTCTTTAACCTACAAAAGCTTCATCCCTAACAAAATATCACTAGTACACCAAATAGTTTAGTACCCCTACTTCTCGAATACCATATAAGATTTAAGAATATAGATCTAGAAACATAAACTAAAGAGATATAATGTGAAAATAAAACCAGCAATAAACTAATCATGTAATAAATGAGATATCATAGATCATTACACAAACACTAGAAGAAGATAAGAAGAAAAAAATGATGTATTTCATTGAATTGAATGAATGGAGGCGAACATTATTTATAACAAAGAAATTCAAATTGAGGTTGGAGGCAATTCAAGTTGCACATGTAGTGCTCGGAGGTCAATTAGGCTTAACTAGAGGTAGAAAACCTTAGTTATCCATGCACACTCACTCAAATTGAGTTTAACTAATACCGGGACTCACAAAGCACTAGTTTAACTGAAAAAGTGGATGCAAAACCCTAAAACCACTCAACTGGAGTGTTAATGAATTAAATGGAGCACTAATTATTGTTATGGGTTAAATAGGGTCATTTATGACCTATATTACCGGAGCATATCTAGTTCTTAACTAACGACCACCTAAAATCAGGGAAAAATCCCCCAAATCAAGGAATGTGCCCCCAAATCAAGGATGATGCCCCCAAGTCTAGGATTTTAACTCGGGGTTGATTCAAGTGGCCTATTTAGATGTGTTTTGTCCTATTAGAGTCATCATAATAGGGTCTAGGTGGCTAGGTAGAGGTTTATATACTCTAAGAGTCTTTGGACTATCGGTCTCTTTCATCCTAATTTGGTGGTATCCTGAACGAAGGTCAAATTTGGTGATAAATTTATCTCCATGGAGATCATCCAAAATATCATCAATGACTAGAATGGGAAATTTATCTTTGATGGTCAATTTATTGAGGGCACTAAAATTAGGATACATGCCCCAATCACCTGCTTTCTTTAAAACCATTGGGTATGAATATGGGCTAGTGTTGGGATGCATGAATCCTGGCTCTAGTAGCTCTTTAATTATCTTTTCAATTTCATTATTTTTTGCAAATGAATGCCTATATGATCGTACATTTGGTGGTTTTCTACTCATAATCAAGAGAATACCATGATCAGACTCTCCTTTAGATGGGGCTAAACTCTTTAGTGTCTCAAAGATTTGTTGATGTTTGTCCAAAATCCTTTGCAAGTTGGTATGTATTTCGGGTGTGGTGATACCCAGATCCTAGATGGCATGGAAGTGAGCAATAATTCCAAAGTGACCTTTCTTCATTAATTTTTCCATTCTATGAGAACTTATGATTTTACGGCATCCTTCCTAGAGCCCTTTGAGGGTGTGAGCATGAGAGTCATGAGTAAATATCAAGTATAATTCATTTAATTCCATGGTAACTATACCCAATGTGCATATCCATTCTACCCCAAAAACTATATCACAAGCACTCATATATGTGGCCATCATATGAGTTTTGAGATGATAATCACCCAATTGGAGTTTTATATTTTCACAACACCCACGACATTTTATCATCCCATCATTAGCTATCATAATTTGAAAGTTAGGAATTGGCTGGACATAACAATGGATTTCCTCATCCAATCGTTGGTAAAAAAAGGTTGTGGGTGCTGTCACTGTCAACCAAGACTACCACTTTGTGATGCTTGATGTAACCCTAAAGTTTCAAGGTTTGTGGGGATGAAATACCAGATAAAGTGTGAAGAGAGATAAGTGGTTCTTGTTGATAGACTTTGGTGTCCACTTCTTCTTACATGGGAGTATTTTCTTCAATAGCCTCAAAGTTAGGGGTACCTTCCATAATAATGTATTCAAAATTGGTAGGAGTCGTCACATCAATATGGAATAACTTTTGTTCTTTACATTAATGAACTAGAGCATACTTTTCATCACAATTATAGCATAGTCCCCATCTTTGTCAGTCTTCCATTCCTAATGTAGACAAATTCTATACTTGTCAGGGAGGAGAAGGAATTTTGCTTGAGGAATTAACGTGTGTAGGGAATGAGCAGGGAATGAAAGAGGGTTTGCTAGTTTTTTCATTAATCATTGTCTCTACTTCTAAATCCCTCTGCAATGCCTCCAACCAGGTAGCAATATGTTGCATTCTAACTTTTTCTTTAATTCCCTTCTTTAGGCCACTAAGGAAACATTCTTTATAGAAATAATTTGTTAACTTCTCTGTACGGATGGCTAATTGATCAAAGGATGAGATAAAGTTTATTACTGAGCTTGTTTGGTGTAACTTGGTAAGTCTCCCAAAATAGTGAGGATCTTACTCATAATTCTCATGGAGAGCATTAACAAATAGACTTCAAGCAATGTATCTCCCATAGGCCTTTTTATGCCACCCCCACCATTACCATCGTTCCAAATCCAAATACAAGACTTCTACCTTAAGTTTCATCATGTCATTGGTAATACCATGAAGGGAAAAGAAATGTTCCATTTGAGTAACCCATCTTGATGGGTTAGAACCATCAAACTTTTTTAAGTTTATTTTAGGAACACGATTCTAGGTGTTATTATCCATAGAGTGTGGCTTATCGCTATAAAGACCCAAAGGAGGTTGATGTTGGCTAAATATTCCTGACTAAGAAGTTTATTCATGTTTTCGATTACTTTTTTGTGCATTCCCATGTTCTTATCCATGTATATCACTAACTATAAAATTTGTCAACTTCTCATCCCACTTCTTCTCCCTGTGATATAATTTTGTATCCAACTTATTTACCATGTTTGATCCAAAATTTTGATGGTTTGTTGAATGTGTTGAATATGTTCATTAAGATATATTTATTGATATTATAGGTTGTCCAACCTGTGAACAATAAAATAGGTGTTCATATTGTTTTGGGTGTTAGTGTTGCATGGTTTATAGGTTTCCACCATTGGTGTAATCTGTCAAGTCATGAGGATGAGGCTTCTACAACTCTAAACTTTATGCACTTCTGAATATATATATATGCGTTTGTGTGTGTGTGTGTGTGTTAGCCTAATATGTTTACTTTGTACTGCCACAGGTTACATTAAATTCGGATGTGCCTGCAAAAATTAGGCTAATTTTCCGAATGCTTGTCAATTTTGGATTTATCAGAAGGCCCAACTTGTACATCCTACTACACATCCATTTTTTTTTTCCAAATATGAAATTTTTACCACAAGTACTTTGGTTTGTCTTCTTTCCAATACCACTGGTGGCATTCTATTTGGATTTTTTAAACTTCAGACATAATAATTTTACCGAGAACACCTGCTTAAGGCTAGTTTTTGGGCCATGCAAATTTACTAACTTACATCGAGTGTATCTATGAAATGTTAGCGAACAAAAAGATAAATATTGGAAAAAAGTTACCCTCCTTTGTCCTTTATGTAACCTATGAGTTTCATACCTTGAAGTTTTACAAGAAAAAAAAATAGAGGAAAACATCCCAAAATGACTCATTTGAAAGAACCAAACCCTAGAAAATTCTTCCCTTTTGGCCCAAGAAAGAGCTCTAATACTACTTATAATATGATTACACCCAAAAATTCATAGAAAAGATAGAAAAATACAAGAGTTAATAGATAAAATAGATAGCTATGTTCACTTGCCTCTTCAAGGGGGAAACCTCCAAGAGCAAAGCTCCAAATACAATGACAATTCTTGACTAAACATTACATATTTTACTACTCTATATATATTGTTTCAATATCCAAAGTCCTAATACTTTTGGTCCTCATATTAATGAGGGTCCACCACCTACGGGCCTTTATTTAATAAAGACAATCCCTTTTCATTAACTAACTATCCACTAACTATCTGATGAGAGTTATGGACTTATACATTGATAATGTAAGTGGTTTAGGGTAGGACCCTAACAGTGTGGGTTTACAAGGTTGAGGATTTTTTGTAGACCCTTCTCTTTTAAGAGAGGGAATTCTGGAAAAATATGCAATGTATCTTTTTGGGCTATTGTAGGAATTTCCTCTACCTTCTTTAATATAAAATCATTTATTTGTTCCTACCAAAAAAATATTAGAGCATATAAAACTATGCATACCTATTCAAAATTTCAAAGTAACTTTTATTTTTTATTGTAAACAACTTGAAACATATGTCAATATGAAACATAACCATGTGAAAATAGATTTTAACAGATAAGTATTCAACACAAACTACAAATGAAACAATATGATACAAATAAATTTTAAATCATAAGTTAAAACTGTGGGTTAAGTAAGTAACATGTGTGACTTCGATGTTCATTTAAAAGATTACATGGAACAACTGTCACAAATTTGTTTGAATTAATTCATGTGTTTTTTGTGTTCATTTTTTAGTTTGTCTTGCCATGCAAAATCATTTTTTCTTATGAGATTGAATTATATTTGTTTATATGAAAAAACATACAGGCTATGAACAAGAAATTGTGTAAGGATCCATACATATCATGAAGTGTAGAAACCTCAACAAATCATACTAATTCTTAAAATGTTAACCATACAATGTTTGGCAATATTTTTGTAAAAATACTCAAATTTATAAACAATTTATATAGTTTCAAAAAATCTGACAATTTTTAGAGCAACATATTTTTATATCATAGAATTTGGGAAAATTATTTTAGAAAAAATGGAAATTGGCGTATGTAGTTTAGGAACAAAACATGGAAAATTAGCCCATGGGCTAAATTTAGCCTCTGAAATTTTCCTTGGGTGCAAATGTGGCCATTGCCTTGTGATGGTAAAGTTACAAATGGTATTAGAATTGAGTTATCATTGGATATGCAACTATTCTAGTTCCACTCTTATATTAATATTTAATGAATAGTTGAATTCTTAAAAAATAAATTAGAGTGTGAGCATTAGCTATTATAGTTGAAATTACACTCTTATCTTAACAATTAAATTTTAATGAACATGAGTAATGAACGATTGAATTCTAGCATGAAGTTGAAACATTTAAATATATTTCAATATGCATAATAACATTTTGTCATTATTTAAAAGTTTAAAAATGTAAATATATTTAAGCATTTAGTCAACTTTATTGTATTTGTACTATGTCAAATATTTGTTGAATTTTGAATTCAACACAAATTCTCATACACAAAAGGCCAATACGACTAAATATTTCTACTATGATTTAAATTAGGCTTGGTGTGTTTATAATGAAGAGGATCTCATCATTTTGGTTGAAAACAAATAAGGCCATGTGATTGCATTTGGATATGATATCGCTATTCAAATCTATCCTTAGAATTTGAATGAGAAATATTTGTATCTTGAGCTTATGGATTCAATGCCATGGTATGAGAGTGCAATAGTTCATTCTTCTTTATTCCACATTGTCCTATAGTATAGGTGTATGTCCATGTTTTTCTCTTGGTCATGAAAGGCATATTAGTTGCTCTATCCACAATTGATAATATGATGAAGACAATCTTGTCAACAAAGGAGACTCACAACTAGTAAAGTGTCGAAAACTAAAATATGTTGTCTAATTGTTTAATAGAATCCTTGTAAGAGAAGCAATGCAAATATTTGAGAAAACCTTGAACATGAACACTATAAACCTAGATATGGAAAGATTAGACACCATTAACAATATGAGGGAAAACATCTAGGATTAGGAGTAAATTCCTCTTGACCATTAGACATTGGTCATTGCTGACAAATAATTGGAAGATAGTTGTACTTTAGCCAATTTGATCGCATAGAAGGAGTTGAACCTACACTAGGTTCTTTGCTTATAGGTAACACAGAAAACAAAGGCATGATCTACTCCTCTATAGCTCCAAATTATTCTCCATATGAAGTAGATATAAAAGTTAAATCAACTTCATTTAGAGGTAATTTTTTCATTTAGAGAAACCTTCCAGTAATGTTAAGTTTGCTACTAGGTTGGTACCATCTAATTCTCCCTTTTTTAGAGATGGAACTTATTCCATCCTTATTTTTCGATGAGGCAGAAAGAGATCATAGTCTAAATCCTGATCTTTCCTAGAAACACTTAAGAAGGAGTAGTTGATTGCTAATCTCAAGAAGTGTGAATTTGGGAAAGTGTACTTGGTGTATCTTGGACATACGATTAGTTTAAGAGAGTTGAAGGCTGATCCAAACAATATTGTGGCATACCTAGCCATCCTTGAACACCGATTGAGGTAATAGTGTACTCCAAAAACAACTACAATCACATCATACATGCATTCTAATGCAAAACTAATGCAATCATGAGAAAACAATTCAATTTATGAACTTGTAAATATGAATGCAATTTTTAATGAAATTCATCTCACATAAAATAAATAAATATTATTTAAGAAAAAAAAACATAAAATAACTAGTAATCCGGACACATGTAAAAGAAGTGATATTATAATATTAATAAACAACCAAGAAATACTTATCCTTTCGAGAATTGTTCACCAATTGGTTGCAAACCGGAAGAATCTTCCACCCAACCATAAGCCCTTTGTCAAACATATTCTCTCTATCACCAAGGCCACCCCCAAGTTGGGGCTATGAATCCATAACGGTGAAATTCTATGATTTGGCCCTAATATCTCTCCCTCAAACCAATTCCTAGAATTCATAGGTTAATAAAACTAACACTGCACACTTTTTCCCTACAACCATCCTAATCAAATATCCTCTCTTCCCCCTTAGCCTATAAAACACTAAAAATGGGATTCTCTTCTTTGTTAAACAATCCCTAGAGCTATCCCACTTCCCTCTAGTGCTCACATACACAAATTGACCAAGGAATTTCTATTGTTTGGAACTAGAGAATTTCGGTTGTAAATTAATTTTGCTCTTTATCTTAGCAATAACCTGTAAAATCAATCATGTTTTTCTCATAGCTTCATGGAAGAAACTATGGAAGCCGAAGAATAGAAAATGAAAACTAAAGGAATCAAGAACATCCAATGTACTTGCATATCCAAAATTATATATTATATTTGCATGGTAACAAGAGACATGTGCCTTTATGAGAATTCCATGTATCTATGTTTTGGGCCACTAATCTGAAGGTAGGTGAACATTTTAATAATCATAAGAAAATGTTAAATAATTTAAGATAAATTCCCAAAGCAATAGAATACTATTATTTTCTCTTATCCCCCTTTCTTCTGGTCTCATGGATTGATATCCCCCCTTCTTTTCCTTCTTTGTTTGCAACCTTAGTGGTATTTATATTATATTTAAATGTGCATATTAACAAATCCAATTCTCATTCTTTACTTGGATCAAATACGTTTGAATTATAGTCATTTCATCATTACATAAACATTCATAATACAGGTGTCAAAACTAGAGTATTGCATTCCCTTCAACCTTAGATTCGCCTCATTGCAATATCAAAACTATGTACATTATCAAAACTCCAAAACAAATGCAATTACACTCCATGCAGATTGCCCTATGATTCTTTTATTTCCTCATCGAGATTGTAATGGGTCCATTGGTCCGTTATCTACTTGATGACTATGTTTTAGAGAAAATTAACCCTCCTATCTAGGATGTAGACAAGTTGTATCAAGAATTATCCTTCTAGTCCCTTTGGATCAAAATTTCAATAAATGACATGGTTAGGATCATGCACATACTTCCTTAATAAATATATGTGAACTAGATTATGAGCCTTTATGCTAGTATTTGATAGGTCTTATCTTATTTACAATTTCATAAGGTCCAAAATATTTGATTGTGAGCTTAATGAAACTCCCCAACATTAAAAATCTTTTCTTTACTTTAAATTTCGGGAACACACACTCCACAAATTTGAATTCCCTTGGTATTATTCCTTTATTTGCATAACTCTTTTGTGTATCCTATGTTTCCTTAAAATTCAACTTGATCTTTGTTACTTGCTCTTCCATTTCCTTGACAAGCTCTATCCAAAGTACCACTCTATTAAGTGGCTTATCAAAACTTACTAGGGTGTTGCATTTTCTACCATACAAATCTTCAAACGGACTTATCTTCAGAGAGGCATACTGCCTAGTATTGGATGAAAAATATAGTAAATACAAATAATTGTTAACACCCAAAAAATGCTCACTAGCTCATTTCCTTATTCACATGACCCATTTGTCCACTTTTCCACCATTTGAGCCTCTAAAGCCATTAAAAGTCACCAAAAGACCATAATATGTACCCCTTTTTCCCCTCAAAATGAATATTTTTCCTCAAAAAGCACAAAAAACCCTCAAAAAAGGTCCATAATTCCCAAAAATATTAAAAAGGGAATAAAAATATTCAAAATATTCAAAAAAGGAAAAAGGAGGGAAAACGTACCTAAACCATGTTGGTCAATACCATTGGTTTCCTCAAAACCATAATGGTATTCCCCACCACCAAAAACTATTAAAACGTAGTAGGGGCTCCTCACTTTCCATCCATCCATCATCCTATCCTCACGCTGTCAAAATCTCTCATGAGACTTTTGGCCATTTTCAGCATCTTGGAGAAGAGACCTTTGGAGCTTGGAGCTACTCACCTTGGGAGTTTCTCAACACAAATCCTCACCATTTGAGGTATCTTAAAACAAAACATCTATTCTTTTATTTATTGTTCTTGAATCGTTTTTAAAAAAACTATTTGTTATATGCACATATTAGTTTAGATTTATATTTAATTTATAATCGTTTTTGCTTTCAATATTGAAACTGCTATCATATTGTTGATAGGTGCCCATTGCACAAAGCTTGGTTGCAAAACCAAGCCAACAGTTTTTGGTGACTCCACTGGCTTCGAATTCTTAGATCTCAGTTTTTTTCTTTAGATCTTAGTTTTAGTTAGTTTTAATCATTTTAATTCATAGATCTGCCATCCTAGACATCAGATCCATTGCTGTTCTATATCTTGGCCCTTTCTATTGCCATTAACAGCCTGAAATTTCCATTTTCGGGTTCGTTTTTCGACATTTGTTTTTTGGATTTCGCCTCGGGGCTTTTCGCCCTACAGTCGCGTGGCTCATCGCGACCTCGCGGCTTTTTTCCGCGCGGCACGCCACGGCTTCGCGGCCATCTTACGCGAAACACATCGCGGCTTCGTGGCCATTTGCCACGCTGCACATCGCGACTGTGTGACCGAAACCCGTGCTGCACATCGCGGCTTCGCGGTCAAAACCAGCGCTGCACATCGCGTTTGCGCGGCCGAAACCCGCACTGCATATTGCGGCTGTTTTCCCAAAACCCGAGATGTAATTTTTTTTAATTCGGCCAATTTTTTGAAAATATTTTTTGCTGTATTTTTTACCCATTTAGCATATTTTACAGCATTAATTTTTCTGCATTTTTACAGCCATACTAAATCTTTTGCTATTTATATCTGCTCCATTAAAAATCTTTTTAAAAATTTTCAGTAATTGAAAGAAAGATTTTCTGCATTTTATTTAGATCAAGGTTTTACTGTTTATTTGCTCAATACTTTGCCCAAGCAATTTTTAAGAGATCCATTTATTTCTTGAAATATTTATGTTATTTGCTTCCCTTTAAATTATTTCAAAGATCCATTATTTTTGAATAGTTTTTTCAAGCATTTACATTTCAAAAACGCCTTTATTTTTTGCAAAACTTGAAGCATCTTTTCTTTCATTTGTAATCAATTTCCCAAGCGAGGCAAATCAATTTCAGTTTAAATACCACAATTGCACCCACTCTGCCACATAATTTAAACTGAGCCTTAAAATTTACCTTAACTCAACAAACTTTTAACCCCACTTGGGGAGCACTTAAAAGAATCTTGTAGTTAGGTAGAATTGAGAGGATAGGTGTATCAATAACACCTCTCAATTATTTACATTTGAGACATAGTGGTTGTCTTTAGCGTCCAAAAATCCCTTATAATTTTGACATGGTTATCAACCAATTTATCGGGAAGGCCTCTCCCTTAGGAGGGTTGAAGTAGCCAGACTAGTTTCGTAAGTCTAAGTGAAATACCGCAATCGATTCAGTAACTGAAGGATACCTTTCGAAGTTCTCAGTGTACACCCAAGAGGGTGTACAACGGCGATAGAACCAAACTGCAGATTCACCCAACCGAATGTGTCATGAATGGGGTATCCTAGTTGCCACTCTTTAGGATTGTCTACCTGGTGTCCCTCCCGGTAGGGGGATATCTAGCCGTTGATTCACCACTCTATATTGTCTGACTTGGATTTCATCACCGTGCAGAGAATATCGTTTGTTGACTCACAATACTTCTAGTTAGGTGTTTGCATGATACATTACCCACCTTTGGTCTAGTAACACCACTTTTTTCTAGGAACTGTTTGACTTTTGGTATTCTGACCAATTTTGTTGCATCCCTCCACTTATTATAGCACAACTACTATAATAAGTGCTTTTTGAGGTTGGTTGTTTGCCTGAGAGCCTTTATTTTTTCACTCCCCTCTTCCACTCATTGTTGCATTAGGGTTTTGAGTTTTTTACATCACCACCTTACACTGAAATTTTTAAAATATTTCTCACCATTGAGAATTTAAGACGATCTCGTTGTCTTCAGGGTGAACCCCATCAGTTTGGTATACTTGGCTCTACATGTCATCGACGTAGAGACTTATGCCTTGACTCAACACGTCATCGACCAAACACACAGTCATCCGATTCTAACACACCTCACTTCACATCTGATTCTGAGGCCGAATCTGAAAGCCCTACTGAAATATCACCAACCAACCTCATGGCTGGATCACAATATGACCCACTTTTCACCAGTACTATTGGAGATACATCCACAAACCCTTCTACTACTGTGCCACCCATGGTAACAACAAACTCTTTAGGCATGCCTAATATAGGGGCCACTCCACCTTTAGGAATGCCCAACATAGGACTACCTCCTATTATGGGTGCGCCCAACATAGGAATCACACCACCTCTCATTACCACAACCTAGATCCCAGGAATTCCTAGCACTATTCCTAACCCCTCTGCAACCCATGTTGCACTTGGGAGTGCTAGCCCATCCCAAACCACAACGGTTGGAGGACACATACCTTCAATACCTAGCATACCCTTAGGGGCTACTGGACCACTACATAATGCCACCATTAATAGTTATGTCCTAGTCACTACACCACACCCATCTGCTAGTTTACCTTACATGGCTAGTCTGAACTTACCAGACCTAGCCAGGCTAACCAACGATCCTATCAGGCACAACCCTACATGGTCGCCCATGCCTACAAAGCTCCCCTCGGACATCCCCAAGTTTGAAGGAAAACCTGAGGAGGATCCCCAAAACCACATAATGTCATTTCACCTATGGTGTTCATCTAACTCCATAGTGGATGACTCCATTAGACTAAGACTGTTGCAATGAACGTTCATTGGCTCTACAGCCAAGTGGTACATCGAACAACCACATGGGACCCACCATACATTTACGTCTCTCGCCTCCACTTTCCTTCATTTTTTTCAGCTACCTGTACGCTATGATGCTGGAGTTGAAATACTGTTGTCTTGTAGACAAAACACAGCTACCCACATCACTGACCATATCCATGAGTGGTGCAAGCGTCGTAGCCTCTGTAAGATAAAACTGGATGACCGTATATTTTTGGACTGGTTTCTTAAATCACTCCTACCCCTCATAGCCAAAGACGTAGCTTCCGAACGACCCCAGTCAGAGGAAGAAGCTATCTTAAAAGCTCAACAATTCGACCTGATTTATGCCCAATCAGGATATCTCTACACCATCATACCAGACGCCCCACGAAGCGATTCTTCACGCGGCGACACTCCAGGGGCATCACATGCCGCTAATGGTATTATCAACCAAGTCACGGTACAAAATAAACCTTTTAGCATGGTGAGCACCACAAATGCCCCAGACCTCTCTAAGGCTACATCTAATTCTGGAGCGATAACTTCGTACGCTCCAACGAATTAGACTCATCACACTCATGGACCCTCTTGTCCACAACATTGCTATGGGCAATTGCCATTGACATATGTACCACCCACATACTATAACCAACCGGCCACCCAGAACCCAATTCATTTACCGGTCCAACCAATGTATTACCCACAGCAAGCACCAGCTAACACAACACTTCCAATAGCTTAGGGTTACCAACAACCCCAACAGGCAACTGGACCACCTCCAGCCCCACTAGCTTATTATCCACCGCAACCTGCTCCCGCACCTGCAGAACCCCAAAATCCTCCCACTACTCAAGGGAAAGTGTACACACAACACAATCAGCCCCAACACCAAAACAACCAATGCAACCAGGGCAGACAACAAAACCGCGAAAGAGGACACAACCGCGGCAACAACCAATAACATAATCAAGGTCCACCACCACCCAATCCCCCAAATAATAACAACGCTACTCCCCCAAACTAGAATCCTGATCGTCATCCCAAGCAGCCAAAGAACAATAACCTGAGAACAAACCATCCATGTTCTATATGTGGAGTCTATGCACACTACACTCACAACTGCCCCCATTTAGAGAAAGCACGTAAGCTTTGGGTTGACGATGCCCAACGCTAGGGCCACGCTGGACAGCCAGCTCCACTTAATCAACTGCAACCCACGATATTGCAAAACCCATTGCCAAACCAGGGAGTAGTAAATGCTCACCCAATGGATCCCCCACAAGGATCTGCTGCACCCCAGCATCAAATCACCTATGCCACAACTGATTATCAGCATACGGATCCAGGCACACGCCATTTATTAATGATTTCATCCAATGACATCAACCTACAGACTCGCAGGAATTAGTACGGCCCACCCCCAGAAACTCCTCCCACTGATGCATCCACCTCCCTTCCATCAAATCAACCACTACGCATACCAAATATTCCGTTGGATGGAGGACCTAAAATCCCTCGCATCCCTTTGCGAAGGATTAACAACAATCCTAATGCTCACGCAGCATCCAATTATAATGTCGTGGAAGACCTAGCACAATACCCCACTGCTATGTCTGCTTTAGAGGTACTGAAAACATGCCCTGCACAACGAAAACTACTACTATCTTCCATCGGAGGAGTAGACCCTAATGATACACACATGATGGCTTTCGACTTAGACCAAGCCGAACCTCGATTGCCATCAAATTTGGCCTTCCAAGTATCAGTAAACATTCAAAACCTTGTTGTGCATCGATGCACCATCGATGAAGGAGCTTCAACCTGCGTTATGTCCACTCTTGTGTGGCAGAAACTTGGCTCCCCCGCTTTACAACCATCCACCACAGCATTACGAGCTTACGACGGGTGCTCAGCTCAACCACAAGGCCTCTTAGCGAACGAACCCGTAGAACTAGGCAGCAAATTAGTTCTCATCGACATCAAAGTGATCAATGCCCAGCTCGACTACAACCTCCTTCTTGGACGTAGCTATATGTACAAAATGAAAGTCGTCGCTTTATCTGTGTTCCGCCTCATGATGTTCCCACAAAGGACGCGTTATCAAGATTGATCAACTCACATATTATGATCCTAATGCCCCCGCATCCCTTCAAAATGTGCTACCAATGATTGAACAAACCGTTCAAACTGCACTGACATCATTTGTCTCATCAATTGGTCCTGGAATCTACACCAAGTCACCTATGACTTCCACATTTCCATCGATCCCACCACCTTTACTGATAACAAAAACATCGTATTTGTGCACCCTGTCGCACACCACACAGCAGCCCTCATCACTACCACAAACACCCACAGTGCCTACTCATATTGGCACAACGCCAATTCATACTATCCCGTTCTTGTTCCCATTTTCCGGAGTTGTCAGTTCGCCAGTAATGGCTACACTCAACCTTCCTGGTTTAACATTAGGGATACCTGTATGGTACTTACCTGCTCCGAGACCCCGACCGACTCCGACTGTTATTTTACAACCGGTACAACCTATCCCTACTACCAACCACCCACCCCTCCTGTCACTCATCTGCAAAACAGACCACCCCCAATAGTGACTACGGCATCAACGTCTAGAAATGCCCCACCTCTATTACGAAACACAGGGGGCAGAGGCCCACAAACTTATAACACTGGACCCATCACTCGCACCCCCCCAACATCCCCCAAGGTAGCCAAGAACCCCCCAACTATTTGCATTCCCCCTAAGTGCTCGTTGTGTGATGACATAGGCCATGCCACTCATCAATGTCCACAATTACCTGCACTCCAATAACACATGAATATGTTGGATGACGACACCGGAATCCTAGTGATAAGACTTGAGCCACCTCCTCAACCTCGCAACAAAACGCTTCGCACTAACCACCCTTGTGCAATATGCGGCATTTATGGCCATTATTCACATCACTGCCCTGATCTCCCCGATTATAGAGCAGCTCTATACGAACTAAATAATGTCGATCTAGAAACATCCTCTCCTACCATTAAGGAAATTCATCCCCCACCATCTTCCTCCTCGGAATAAATTAACACCATTTACACAGTTTCCACTGGATACCCCTTTATTCGGTCGGCCCCTTCCATTGATCCCTTTGACACACATGTTCAACCCTTTAAAATTGACGAGGAAACCACATGTCCACAACATGGGGGCAAGCCCAAAACCTTGCCTACTCATCATCATCGTGATTCTCGTCGGAGATACTGGGGGCATCCACCCCACAAGGGGAATCCCCCATCATCATATCATCACTTCAGTATGCCACCACGGCCTACAGCCTCATGGTATTCCCCCTCACCAGCGGTTGCTCAATGCCCTGTTGATCCCTCTCTGAGACAACATCTACACAACATTGACACCTCTGAGTTAGGGGGCATAATAGATTACCTCGACCCTAGGATAGGGAGCATGATCAATCATTTTGAACCTTCCCCATCACATCTATCTCAGTATTCCAATGATCCCATTGTTCAAACCAACACATATGTGATCCACAATCACAAACCCCATGCACATAGCATGGGGGCAGGTCATTAACCCTGCGGACTTTTTCACATTCGTGATCTCAACCATTTTTTGAGGTCACATATCACTTGTATATTCGATTTGATTTGATACACCTAGTATTCTCCCCCCGTAGGTCATCATTTCTCCCCACCACTACATCCTTGGCTTGGTGGGCTCACCTTTATTTGTAGCCATTTTTTAACCTAGTTATTTGCTTTGACCATTCCAGAGTCCTTATGACCTCCATTTTTCGCACCATTTGCACCGCCGGATTCATATTTCCGTGCCCGTGATGATGCTTGAGATCATTTCTCGCTCTCATGCCTATATTCTTTTGGGCATTTTTTACATGCCCCCCTCATTGCCTCGGTTTGCATGCCACATAGGTCGTCACCCATTTTTTACGAGTTTTATATCCTCGGATTTAGTTTTCCGCGCTCATGATGATGCTTGAGATCATTTCTTGCTCTCATGCCTAGATTTTTTTGGGCATTTTTTTCCATGCCCCTCGTCACCTCGGTTTGCGTGCCACATTGGCCGTCGTCCATTTTTTACGAGACTTATATCGCCAGATTCATTTTTTCCATGCTCGTGATGATGCTTGAGATCATTTCTCGCTCTCACGCCCAGATTTTTCGGGCATCTTTTACATGCCCCCTCGTCGCCTCAGTTTGCATGCCACATCGATCGTCCTCCATTTTTTACAAATCTTATATCGTCAGATTCAGTTTTCCGCACTCATGACGATGCTCGAGACCATTTCTCGCTCTCATCAATACCTTTTTGTTCGGTATAGTTTTACCCCTTTTTCGGGCCGAGCAATTCCTTTTACGAAAAAGGCATTTAGGGAGTTTCTGTTAAGCTCTTTTCTGATTCCTAAAACAATGAAAAGGTCGCCGAGCAACCTTGCTTCCTTTCATGCTTGCTAAACGTATCTGAAAGGGCATCTACCTAGTATAAGTTGACCCCTTTTCTGGACCTTGTAGACTAATTACGAAAAATGAATACTCTAGTCACATCGGCCAGAAGAGTTCTCCATTTGCATCATTTTATGCTTTTTCGGGCCTTAGAGACTAACTTACAAAAAAGAACACCAACGGAGTCCACTTACTGCTTTCAGACTTTCTAAACATAAAAGCGACCATGAGCAATCACCATCCTGGGCTCGTAAAAACCCACAGGACGATACTCCACCACCACTGCAAAGTCTTCTTATCATTTTCAGACTCCTTAAAAATGAAAGCACCTATGAGCACAAACAGTCTTGGGATCACAAAATCCACAGGACAGTACCATCTCAGAGCACAATTTTATCCCTTCTTGGAGCTCATTAAAACTACGAAGAAGGACCCAATGGTGCTTCTCGGCGCCACAACAGATCATTTCTACTCATATGGCATCTTCCCCATTTTGGTCGCCTTTGTTTAGAGTATTATGCAGTATGTCACTCTGAGAGTCCCTCTACAGCATCCATCAGCTTGTCTCCCTAGACTCAATACATACCCTTCAGTCCTTAAAAGCTATGATCCCCACACCTACAAGTTAGTTCCCTACACTGTCAGGTCAACCACGTCATCATGCTCTGAACAAAGGAAGTTTGAGTCCACCCACTCTATGATCCCACTTACTTCCCATCCCCACAAGTATGTCAGTCCTACCATCAGTACTACCACACTTCAGTTCCACACCTCGCGCTCCTATCAAGGAAACATCATTTCCTTGTTAGTTGCTAGTCTCCCTCTGTCGACGACAACCAAATTTATTCCAAAGGATAGACCTAGAGGTCCCTTTGTCTTGGACTCATTACCATTTATGATGAGTGCCTACGAATCATTTCGAGAAGAGTCCTCATTGCCTCTCCAAATGGTTGCTTCTCACATGCTCAACTTCAACACCTTGATCGCATCATTGAGACTCGCACGGGGTATTCGTCCTTTCAGTTATTTGTTGAAGACCCCGGATACCACCTGACTCATCCACATTTGAGAGTCTACTCATAGAAACAACCAGTTACATTTTTCCTATAGATATCCGGGTTGCGCATGGAAAAAGTATTCATATGTACCCCAGTTTTATACTTCCTTGAGTATACAGTTACATATACTCCTCAGATTTGGCTCAGAGTCATTGAGTCCCTATAGATGTTAGACACCTTCAGATTCAACAGTTCATGAAACCCTTCTGAGACCTTGTTCAGAACGGTTATCGCTTTATTCCAGTGTATCAGTTATTGAGATCAGTCATGTTATGATCATGAGTACATCCAAAAAATAGCGTCCCCTTTGGACCATTATGATGTACTAGCAGATTTTTTATTTTTCAGGTCCCCCTTCTTGGGACTAATTGTTATGTAGATGTCTTGATACGAGCTTGGGTATGCCCGCCTCGTTCATTATCAGAGATTATTCCTTATTCATATTGAGGCCATGTAATATTTTTTATTTTGCAGCTTCCAAGGGCCGTGGATCCAGTCTCCAACCGGTCTCTTTTATTCCCCAAACGCTAGGAAAAAGAAAAAAGAACTATGATGTCTATCAGCCATACGATGAGCTCCTGCCCTCACACATCAGGGGGCAATCTGTTAACACCCAAAAAGTGCTCACTAGCTCATTTCCTTATTCACATGACCCATTTGTCAACTTTTCCACCATTTGAGCCTCTAAAGCCATCAAAAGGTCACCAAAAGACCATAATACACCCATTTTTCCCCTCAAAATGAATATTTTTCCTCAAAAAGCATAAAAACCCTAAAAAATGATCCATAATTCCCAAAAATATTGAAAAGGGAATAAAAATATTAAAAATATTCAAAAAAGGAAAAAGGAGGGAAAAGGTATCTAAACCATGTTGGTCAATACCATTGGTTTCCTCAAAACCATAATGGTATTTCCCACCACCAAAAACTATAAAAAGGTGGTAGAGGCTTCTCACTTTCCATCTATCCATATCCTGTCCTCACGCTGTCAAAATCTCTCATGAGACTTTTGGCCATTTTCAGCATCTTGGAGAAGAGACCTTTGGAGCTTAGAGCTACTCACCTTGGGAGTTGCTCAACACAAATCCTCACCATTTGAGGTATCTTAATACAAAACATCTATTCTTTTATTTCTTGTTCTTGAATCGTTTTTAAAAAATTTATTTGTTATATGCACATGCTAGTTTAGATTTAGATTTAATTTATAATCGTTTTTGCTTTCAATATTGAAACTGCTATCACATTGTTGATAGGTGCCCATTGCACAAAGCTTGGTTGCAAAAACAAGCCAACAATAATCCCCCCATGTGTATGGTTTGTTATCACATACATATGCAACATATATTCTATTACCTGACTAAATATCTATGTTTTCCCATTAGTTTGTGGATGGTATGCTATTCTAAAATTCAGATTCAAACCAAAAACCTTGAATAATCTAATCCAAAAGTTTGAATCTTGAACTTAGGATCTCTAATTCAAATTATGGCCATTGAATATGTAGATCATATCATGTGATATATGATATTCTTATACCATATTAACCCTTGTTGGGTCTAGTTTTAAAACCAATAGCATTGTAACATCCTAAAAATTCATAAAAATTTAAAAATTTTCAGCGTAGCATTTAATGTATAAACTAACTGTGCGGAATTATAATAAATGCTTTCTATGTCATCTTGATGTACTAAATGTTTGAATGATAATAAATGTTTTGTTTGCGATATGATAATTAATATCTATACTTCGATGCTATTGAATATTCTTCTCGTCTCAGCTGTAATTTTTATATTACTTATGTCAATGTTCAAACAATATAATGTTATAAGTACTAACTGTTGTTCTTCTGTTGATGATGAAAGGGGTCATGAGGGTACCCCAAGGCTTACTTAGTATTCATGCTAAAGCATTTGAATCGTTCATTTCATAGATTACAGGTAAGAGATTTAATGTTTATGAAGTGTGACAGAAGAGTTCCTAACTATTTTCAGTAATCTCCAAATGTCTTAATGGTTTTAGCAAATAATGTCGAAATACAACCGGTGAGATCTCTTCAGTTAATATCTGGTTTTCATATTAATATGTATGATTGCTATATACTTCTTGCTCTATCCTATGTTATGCAAACTTCATGTAATTACCAAGTTGGTTCTATTATATACAACTGTATATAATTATCGTACAAATCCCTTGATATATTGACTATATGCAACTATTGTGCATTTCTAATGTGCAAGAACTATATGCCATGTCATATGCATATCCTATAGTATAAACTATATGTCACCTTCAATATAATTCCTATATTGTAAACTATTCACAAGTTCTATGTATTTATTATAGCATGCAAATTATATTTAATCGTATAATTCCCAATGCTTATAAACTATATGCAAGTTCTATTTATAACTTAACACTATATGCAAATTCATATAGCATATACTATATGCGAATTCTATTAAATTTCTATAACATGTAAACTATATGCATAAGCCTGTGCCTTATTTCTATACACCAAACACTATAACCAAAAGTATACAATCATCGTGACCCTTTTGAACCATATAATTGTTAACACCCAAAAAGTGCTCACTAGTTCATTTCCTTATTCACATGACCCATTTGTCCACTTTTTCACCATTTTAGCCTCTAAAGCCATCAAAAGGTCACCAAAAGACCATGATACACCCCTTTTTCCCCTCAAAATGAATATTTTTCCTCAAAAAACATAAAAAACCCTAAAAAAGGGTCCAGAATTCACAAAAATATTAAAAAGGGAATAAAAATATTCAAAATATTCAAAAAAAGAAAAATGAGAGAAAATGTACCTAAACCATGTTGGTCAATACCATTGGTTTCCTCAAAACCATAATGGTATTCCCCACCACCAAAAACTATAAAAAGGTGGTAGGGGCTCCTCACTTTCCATCCATCCATCATCCTATCCTCATGCTGTCAAAATCTCTCATGAGTTATTGACCATTGTAGCAATGTTGGAGAAGAGACCATTGGAGCCTGGAGCATCTCACCCTTGGAGCTGCTCAACACCACAACATCCTCACCATTTGAGGTATTATAATACAAAAGTCAGATTTTATTTTTGTTTCTTGTTCTTGTTCTTAAATCTTTTTAAGTTTATTGTTATATGCACATGTTAGATTCAGATTTATAATTGTTTTTTGCTTTCAATATTTGAAACTGCTATCACTTGTTGATAGGTGCCCATTGCACTAAGCTTGGTTGCAAAACCAAGCCAACAATTTTTGGCGACTCCGTTGGCTTCGAATTCTTAGATCTCAGTTTTTCGCTTTAGATCTTAGTTTTTCTTAGTTTTAATCATTTTTATTCATAGATCTGCCATCCTAGATAGCAGATCCATTACTGTTCTAGATCTTGGCCGCTTCTATTGCCATTAACAGCCTGAAATTTCCATTTTCAGGTTCGTTTTTTGGCTTTCACCTTGCGGTTTTTGCCCTACAGTCGCGCGGCTCATCGCGAACTCGCGGCTTTTTTCCGCACGGCACGCCGCACCTTCGCGGCCATTTTACGCGCTGCACATCGCGACTGTGTGACTTAAACCCGCGCTGCACATCACGGCTTCGCGGCCAAAACCCGTGCTGCACATCGCAACTGCGCGGCTGAAACCCGCGCTGCACATCACGGCTGTTTTCCCAAAACCCGCGATGCAATTTTTTTTAATTCGGCCAATTTTTTGAAAATTATTTTTGCTGTATTTTCTGCCCATTTAGCATATTTTATATCATTAATTTTTCTGCACTTTTATAGCCACATTAAATTTTTCACTATTTAGAATGCTCCATTAAAAGTCTTTTTTTAAAAAAAAATTTAGTACTTGAAAGAGAGATTTTTCTGCATTTTATTTAGATCAAGGTTTTACTATTTATGTGCTCGATACTTTACCCAAGCAACTTTTAAGAGATCCATTTATTTCTTGAAATATTTATGTTATTTGCTTTCCTTCAAATTATTTTAAAGATCCATTATTTTTTAATAGTTTTTTCAAGCATTTACATTTCAAAAACGCCTTTATTTTTTGCAAAACTGGAAGCATCTTCTCTTTCATTTGTAATCAATCGCCCAATCGAGGCAAATCAATTTCAGTTTAAATACCACACTTGCACCCTCTGCCACATAATTTAAACTAAGCCTTAAAATTTACCTTAAACTCAACAAACTTTTAACCCCACTTGGGGAGCACTTAAAAGAATTTTATAGTTAGGTAGAATTGAGGGGATAGGTGTTCCAATAACACCCCTCAATTATTACATTTGAGACATAGTGGTTGTCCTCTACGGTACCAAAATCCCTTATAATTTTGACACGGTTATCAACCAATTTATCGGGAAGGCCTCTCCCTTAGGAGGGTTGAAGTAGCCAGACTGGTTCCGGAAGTCTGACTGGAATACCGCAATCCATTCAGTAACCGAAGGATACCTTTCGAAGTTCTCGGTGTACACCCAAGAGGGTGTACAGTGGCGATAGAACCAAACTGCAGATTCACCCAACCGAACATGTCATGAACGGGGTATCCTAGTTGCCACTCTTTAGGATTGTCTACCGAGTATCCCTCCTGGTAAGGGCATATCTGGCCGTTGATTCAACACTCTATATTGTCTGACTTGGATTTCATCACCTTGCAGAGGATATCGTTTGTTGACTCACAATACTTCTAGTTAGGTGTTTGCATGATACATTACCCACCTTTGGTCTAGTAACACCCCTTTTTTCTAGAAACTGTTTGACTTTTGGTACTTTGACCAATTTTTGTTGCATCCCTCCACTTATTATAGCACAGCTGCTATAATAAGTGCTTTTTGAGGTTGATTGTTGGCCTAAGAGCCTTTATTTTTTCACTCCCTTTTTGCACTCATTGTTGCATTAAGGTTTCGATTTTTTTACATCACCACCTTACACTAAAATTTTTAAAAAATATTTCTCACCATTGAGAATTTAAGATGATCTCATCGTCTTCAAGGTGAACCCCCTCAGTTCTGAATACTCAGCTCTACACGTCACTGACGTAGAGCCTTATCCCTTAACTCAACACGTCATTGGCCAAACACACAGTCATTCGATTCTAACACGCCTCACTTCACATCTGATTCTGAGGCTGAATCCGAAAACCCTACTGAAATATCACAAACTAACCTCATGGATGGATCACAAATCCCCTTTTCACTAGTACTATTGGAGATGCCTCCACAAACCCTTCTACTATTGTGCCATCCATGGTAACAACAACCCCTTTAGGCATGCCTAATATAGGGGACACTCCACCTTTAGGTATGCCCAACACAGGGCTACCTCCTATTATGGGTATGCCAAACATAGGAATCACACCACCTCTCATTACCACAACCCAGATCCCAGGAATTCCTGGCACTATTCCTAACCCCGGTGTAACCCATGTTGCACTTGGGAACACTGGCCCATACCAAACCACAACGATTGGAGGACACATACCTTCAATACCTAGCATACCCTTAGGGGCTACTAGACCACTACATAATGCCACCATTAATAGTTATGTCTCAGTCACTACGCCACACCCATCTGCTAGTTTACCTTACATGGCTAGTCTGAACTTACCAAACCTAGCCAGGTTAACCAACTATCCTATCAGGCACAACCCTACATGGCCACCCATGCCTATAAAGCTCCCCTCGGACATCCCCAAGTTTGAAGGAAAACCTGGGGAGGATCCCCAAAACCACATAATGTTATTTCACTTATGGTGTTCATCTAACTCCATAGTGGATGACTCCATTCGACTAAGACTGTTGCAACGAATGTTCACTCGCTCTGCAGCCAAGTGGTACATCGAACAACCACATGGGACCCACCATACATTTATGTCTCTCGCCTCCACTTTCCTTTAGTTTTTTCAGCTACCTGTATGCTATGATGCAGGAGTTGAAATACTGTTGTCTTGCAGACAAAACACAGCTACCCACATCACCGACCATATCCATGAGTGGCGCAAGCGTCGTAGCCTCTGTAAGATAAAACTGGATGACCGCATATTTTTGGACTGGTTTCTTAAATCACTCCTACCCCTCATAGCCAAAGACGTAGCTTTCGAATGACCCCAATCAGAGGAAGAAGCTATCTTAAAACCTCAGCAATTCGACCTGATTTATGCCCAGTCAAGCTATCTCTACACCATCATACCAGAAGCCCCACGAGGTGATTCTTCATGCGATGATGCTCCGGGGGCATCACATGCCGCTGATGGTATTATCGGCCAAGCCATGGCTCAAATTAAACCTTTTAGCATGGTGAGCACCATAAATGCCCCAGACCTCTCTAGTGCTACATCTAATGCTGGAGCGACAACTTTGTACGCTCCAATGAATCAGACTCATCACACTCATGGACCCTCTTGTCCACAACATTGCTATGGGCAAGCGCCATTGACATATGTACCACCCACATACTATAACCAACCAGCCACCCAGAACCCAATTCATTTACCGGCACAACCAATGTATTACCCACAGCAAGCTACAATAGCTAACCCAACACCTCCAATAGCTCAGGGTTACCAACAACCCCAGCAGGCAACTGGAGCACCTCCAGCCCCACCAGCTTATTATCCACCACAACCTGCTCCTGCACTGGCGGCACCCCAAAATCCTCCCACTACTCAAGGGCAAGTGCATACACAACACAATCAACCCCAACATCAAAACAACCAATGTAACCAGGGTGGACAACAAAACCGTGGAAGAGGACGTAACCGCGGCAACAACCAACAACATAATCAAGGTCCACCACCTCCCAATCCTCCAAATAATAACAATGTTGCTCCTCCCAACCAGAATCCTGATCGTCATCCCAAGCAGCCAAAAAACAATAACCTGAGAACAAACCATCCATGTTCTATATGTGGAGTCTATGGACACTACACTCATAACTGCCCCCATTTAGAGAAAGCATGTAAACTTTGGGCTGACGATGCCCAACGCCAGGGCCATGCTGGACAGCCAGTTCCACTTAATCAACCGCAACCCATGATATTACAAAACCCATTTCCAAACCAGGGAGTAGTAAATACTCGCCCTATGGATCCCCCACAAGGATCTGCTACACCCCAGCAGCAAATCACCTATGCCACAACTAATTATCAGCATATAGATCCAGGCACACACCATTTATTAATGATGTCATCCAATGACATCAACCTCCAAACTCACAGGAATCAGTATGGCCCACCCCCAGAAACTCCTCCCATTGACGCATCCACCTCCCTTCCACCAACTCAACCACTATGCATACCAAATATGCCATTGGATGGAGGACCTAAAATCCCTCGCATCCCTTTGCGAAGGATTAACAATAATCCTAATGCTTGCGCAGCATCCAATTATAACGTCGTGGAAGACCTAGCACAATCCCCCGCTGCTATGTCTACTTTAGAGGTACTGAAAACATGCCCTGCACAACGAAAACTACTACTATCCGCCATCGGAGGAGTAGACCCTGACGACACACACATGATGGCTTTCGACTTAGACCAAGCCGAACCTCGATTTCCATCAAATTTGGCTTTCCAAGTATCAGTAAACATTCGAAACCTTGTTGTGCATCGATGCATCATCGATGAAGGAGCTTCCACCTGCGTTATGTCCACCCTTGTGTGGCAGAAGCTTGGCTCCCTCGCTTTACAACCATCCACCATGGCATTACGAGCTTACGATGGACGCTCAGCTCAACCACAAGGCCTCTTAGCGAATGTACCTGTAGAACTAGGCGGCAAATTAGTTCTTATCGACATCGAAGTGACCAATGCCCAGCTCGACTACATCCTCCTTCTTGGACGTAGCTATATGTACAAAATGAAAGCAGTGGCTTCATCTGTTTTTTGCCTCATGATGTTCCCACATGAAGGACGCGTTATCAAGATTGATCAACTCACATATTATGATTCTAACACCCCCGCAACTCCTCAAAATGTGCTACCAATGATTGAACAAACCATTCAAACCACACCAACATCATTTGTGTCGTCAATTGGTCCTGGAATCTACACCGAGTCACCTATGACTTCCACATTTCCATCGATCTCACCACCTTTACCGATAACAAAAACATCGGATTTGTGCACCCTGTCGCACACCACATGGCAGCCTTCGTCACTACCACAAACACCCACAGTGCCTACTCATATTGGCACAATGCCAATTCATACTATCCTGTTCTTGTTCCCATTTTTCGGAGTTGTTAGTTCGCCAGTAATGGCTACACTCAACCTTCCTGGCTTAACATTAGGGATACCAATATGGTACTTACCTGCTCCGAGCCCCCCGCCGACTCCGACTGTTATTTTACAACCGGTACAACCTATCCCTACTACCAACCACCTACCCCCTCCGGTCACTCATCTGCAAAATAGACCACCCCCAATAGTGACTATGGCATCAACATCCAGAAACACCCCACCTCTGTTATGGAACATAGGGGGCAGAGGCCCACCAACTTATAACACTGGATTCATAACTCGCACCCCCCAGCAATCCCCAAGGTATCTAAAAACCCCCCAACTATTTGCATTCCCCCTAAGTGCTCGTTGTGTGACGACGTAGGCCATGCCACTCATCAATGTCCACAATTACCTACACTCCAAGACCACATGAATATGTTGGATGACGACACCGGAATTCCAGTGGTAAGACTTGATCCACCTCCTCAACCTTGCGACAAAACGCTCCGCACTAACCACCCTTGTGCGATATTCGCCATTTATGGCCATTATTCACACCACTGCCCTGATCTGCCAAATTATAGAGCAGCCTTGTACGAGATGAACAATGATGACTTAGAGATATCTCCTCCCCTCATCGAGGAGATCTACCCTCCGAAATCATCTTCTTCGGAAGAAATCAATACCATCTATATGATTTCAACCACATACAAACCAGAACCCGTTGATTTATGGTCTGATTACTTTCGTACTGATGAGAAAATTCTAGAAACACTCACTGCACCGAACTACCCTTGGGATGATATGAATCATCGCTCATACTTCCTCCCTGAGGTGTCTACATCCACCGCAGAAAACCAGCTATCAGTCGAATCGAAAGATTTCCTACTAACTAAGGTTGATTGGTTCAAAGACCCCATCCCAGCACCAGATGCCTTCGAAGAAGGGAATATGTCCAACATTTCCCCTATTATACAAATCGACATTTCCACCACACCTGGAAAACCTGAGCTCATCTCGCTAGGCGCATCATGCACTCAAGCGGAAACTCAGGCATATAAGAAACTCTTCCAAGAGTTTCATGATGTCTTCGCCTGGTCTTACATCGAGATGCTTGGCCTCGATCCCAAAATTGTGGAACATCACATCGACACTTGGCCCAATGTGCCTCCTGTCCGACAGAAACAACGACCAATTCACTCGTCCAAGCTCCCAGCTGTTAAAGCTGAGATTGAAAAACTCCAAAAAGCAGGATTCATATATCCTATTGCCTACACCACCTGGATTTCAAACCCAGTGCCAGTAAACAAAAAAGTGGGTACCATACGCATTTGTACTGATTTCTGAGACCTCAACCTCGCTTGTCCCAAAGACAACTTCCCCACACCTTTCATTGACCAACTAATCGATGAATGTGCGGGACATGAGGTCCTTTCTTTTATGGGCGGTTTCTCCGGATATAACCAAATCAAAATCCGTAAAGAAGATCAATACAAGATAGCTTTCACTACCCCATGGGGCACCCTCACCTATTACGTCATGCCTTTTGGTCTCAAGAATGCTGGAGCCACTTTCCAACACACCATGACTTATTGCTTCCATGATCTACATAGGATCATAAAAGTTTATCTGGACGACCTCACCGCTCGATCCAAGAAGCGATCTGACGATTTAGACAACCTTCGACAAGTTTTCTTGCGTTGTCGAAAATACAACATCCACTTGAACCCTCTCAAGTGTGTCTTTTGCTTTACATCAGGTCGCCTGCTGGGGTTCATTATCTCAGAAAAAGGCATCACTGTAGACCCCTTAAAAGTCCAATCCATTGTAGAATTACCGTCACCCCATACATTAAGACAACTTCAAAGCCTTCAAGGGAGGTCCAACTTCCTCCGCCGCTTTGTCCTTGACTATGCCACAACGGTCCATGGTTTCCTATGACTACTATGTCTGCATACCGTTTCATATGGGACCAACAAGCAGAGACAGCTTTCACCGACTTAAAGAAAGCACTCACAAATGCCCCGTTGATCTCTCCTCTAGATTTCACAAAATATTTTACCCTCTATGTTTCAGCATCCGAACATGCCATATCTAGAGTTCTTGTACAAGAAGATACTGCTCACCAAGAGCATGTCATCTACTATGTGAGCCAGACCTTGTCCGGCCCATCCCTCCGCTGCCCACCTGAAGAAAAGATGGCCTTCGCCGTCGTCTTTTCGGTACAAAAGCTGCGACATTACATTCTCCTCAGCCACACCACAATTGTAGCCAATTCCAATCCTATGTTTTACCTCTTGACGCGTCGCCTCCTTCAAGGCCGCGTAGCTAAATGGGTGATTATCCTGCAAGAATACGACCTAACTTTCAAAACCCCAAAGAGCACCAAGGCCCTAGCACTCGTTCAACTCATCACAGATCTCCCATCCTCTTCGTGATCACCCGCTATCCAAACGGATCTCACTGACGATCACATTTTCATCATTTCTTCTGACGACCCATGGTACGGCGACATCTTAATCTACCTTCGCACACAAAAATTTCGATCCCACATCGATCGTGACGGACGCCGTCGTATACGACACCACGCCCCCCGATACCTCCTATTAGGCGATGTACTTTATCGACACGACGTCGATACCGTCTTACGACGCTGCCTATCTCATAACGAGGCATAACAAGTCCTTAATGACCGCCATAGAGGTGCATGTGGAGGCCACTTCTTCGGCATGGCCACCACCCAAAAGATCATCCACGCAGGTTACTTTTGGCCTTCATTATTTACTGATTGCATCACCACAGTCAAACATTGTCAAAACTGCCAACTTTTTGCCCCCAAGGCAAGAACCCCACCCGCCCCCCTTCATCCAGTCGTCACTGTCAGACCATTCTGCAAATGGGCCATCGACTTCCTCGATTGCAATCCCACATCAGTCGGCAGTCATAAACACATTATTGTGGCCATAGATTATTTCACCAAGTGGACGGAAGCCATGCCAACTTACAATTGCAAGGCCGACACCGCAACACGTTTTTTCCTCAACCATGGTATCGCTCATTTTGGAGTGCCAAAGCAACTCGTCTCAGACCACGGCTCTCACTTCGAAGATGCCGTCTAGAGAGAATTATCAACCTTACTGAAATTTGAACACGATTTCTCCTCCGCCTACTACCCCCAAGGAAACGGCCAAGTCGAAGCGATTAACAAAATTTTGAAGACCATCCTCCAGCGCACTGTGGACAAACACATATCAAATTGGCACCACATGCTCTTCCCAACACTATGGGCATACCGCACGTCAACCAAAACTGCCACCGGTTTTACCCCTTTCCATTTAGTTCACGGTGTCGAATCCATCCTCCCCATTGAGTGCCAGATTCCAGCCCTACATATGGCCGTTGAACTCCTACCGGACACATCCCCAATTGAGAAATTCTTACTACTCCTGGAGCAGGCCGATGAAGATCGACGCACAACCCTTCAAACCATGGAAGCAGCCAAGAACCAATCCAAACTGAGCACGACAAACATGTCCACCCAAGAACTTTTACTGAAGGGGACCTTGTCCTCACCTATGATCAAGCTCATGACAAAACCGGAAAAGGAAAGTTTGTTTCCATGTGGCAAGGCCCATACATTATACACACTTGCCTCGGATAGGGGGCATACATTCTGACAGATTCAGAAGGAAACCCCCTACGCAACCCACGCAACGGGTTGTACCTCAAGCGATTTTACCCATAGCAAATCTGATGGACACCACCGTCCATTATTGTACAGTCTTATTTTGTTTTTCACAAAAAATTCAAAAAACCTAAATATTTGTTTTCTCTGCATGACCACAGATGGATCCTATTCCACTTTGCTACGTTGGTTTCGCTGATGGTGCAAGCCGTTGGTCCCCCAATCTGGCCTCTGCAGCTTGGGTAATATATTCCCCTTCACATGAGTTGATCCACATCAATGGAGTGTGTGTAGGTGCCGCCACCAACAACCAAGCTGAATATGATGCCGTGACCGGTCTCCTGGCCGCAGCTCTCCAAATGAGCATACGTCACCTTAACGTTTTTTTGGACTCACAACTCCTCGTTTCCCAGCTCAACAATGATTACCAGGTACACGATCCCTGTCTTTTCAGAAAATTCTTGTGCACTAAACAAATGGTTCGACAGTTTGAATCCATTTCATTCACACATGTCCCAAGGACTCTCAACAATGTAGCAGACCATATGGCCAACAACATTCTTGACTGGCAAACCAATCAAACGATATAGTAAACACAAATGTACCTCCATGGGCTTAAACAAAAATGCATCCACATGCATAACATGTGCCTCCACGGGCATACAGAAAATCAAACATGCCTCCACGGGCAAGCAAAAAGACAATAAATGCATCCATGTGCATACACGACTATATACCAAATCATATATATATATATACATCATACTATAGTCAAACATGTCATAGGTGCCCTCAGCACCCAATATACAAAAATACATCAGCCGTACAAAAAGGTACATCCCCATATGTTCATCAGCATTTGGGGGCAGATACAAGATCATCTAATCGTCATGGTCTCCAGGCTCTTCTAGTGCCACCTCCACTGGCCCCACTGGATCATGCCAAGCCTGAACTCTCCTCTCCGCCAGCCCCGCTGGATCATCTCGCAAACGAATCCTCCCCTCCACCGGCCCTGTCGGATCATGCTGAGCCCCATCCCTCCACTCAGCCGCCAACAATGCTGCTCTGAGCAAGATCGAGCACCACTCACGAGGCGCATCAAAACAATGCTCGACAATGTCCCGATCCAAATCCCTCCACCCATCCTCTGGAAATCCTGCTAGGATCATGTCTAGTGTCTCTCTGACACCCTCCATGGCATCATCTCGAGGCCCAACTCCTCGACCGCGAGCCCCAACTCCTCGAGCATGAGGAGGCGGTACCGCTACAGGAGGTGGAATGACCACCATTGCCCGTCCCCTACGAACCACATGGTCGGCCGGGGGTACAGGACCAACATCTGCACAATCATGCAAGTGAACCATCATATAAATATCTAACTATAATCATAACAAACACATCTAAAACACATGATATAGTAGAGAACAAAACACAAAACATACCATCTAAACCCCAGGCCTGTCCCTGGGCTCGAGGCATCTCCATATCTCCTCGATAATCCATACCGGCATATGGATAGTCATCAATCAGCAGGGGGATCTGCTCCCACTACTCATACATATCCTGTGAAAAGAACCCGTGAATACCACCACCACCGCAAGGCATCATCTGCCCCCACCGCACCATGCGCGGCTCGCTCACCAAACCGTCTCGAACCGGCACCCGTGGCCACAAAGTCGGTACCCGCTCAAAGAAAAAACAACACAAAAAGGAGGCATAGCAAAACTCTCCCCCCTTGCGACTGACCTTGTCCAGATCTCTCCGGACACCAGGCAAAAACATCTAACCCCATGCATAGTAGGTACCATTTCTCACTCTCACGCCCATATTTTTCGGGCATTTTTTCCATGCCCCTCGTTGCCTCGGCTTGCGTGCCACATCGGCCGTTCTCCGTTTTTAACAAGTCTTATATCACCGGATTCAGTTTTCCGCGCTCGTGATGACGCTCGAGACCATTTCTCGCTCTCAACCCATAATTTTCAGGCATTTTTTATAAATGCCACTCATCACCTCAATTTGCATGCCACATTGACCATTGCCCCCTTTTTACAATCTTTATGTCACTGGATTCAGTTTTCGCACTCATGACGATGCTTGAGACCTTTTCTCGCTCTCATCAATCTCTTTTTTTTTGGTATAGTTTTACCCCTTTTTTGGGCCAAGCAATCCCTTTTACGAAAAAGGCACTTAGGGAGTTTCTGTTAAGCTCTTTTCTGACTCCTAAAACAATGAAAAGATCGCCGAGCAACCTTGCTTCCTTTCATGCTCGCTAAACGTATCTGAAAGGGCGTCTACCTGGTATAAGTTTACCCCTTTTCCATACCTTGTAGACTAATTACGAAAAAGGAATACTCTAGTCACATCGGCTAGAAGAGTTCTCCATTTTCATCATTTTATGCTTTTTCGGGCCTTGGAGACTAACTTACGAAAAAGAAAACCAATGGAGTCCACTTACCGCTTTCAGACTCTCTAAACATGAAAGCGACCACGAGCAATCACCATCCTGGGCTCGTAAAAACCCACAGGATGGTACTCACAACCACTACAGAGTCTTCTTATCGTCTTTAGACTCCTTAAAAATGAAAGCACCCATGAGCATGAACAGTCCTAGGCTCACAAAACCCACAGGACAGTACCATTTCAGAGAACACTTTTATCCCTTCTTGGAGCTCATTAAAACTACGAAGAAGGACCCAATGGTGCTTCTTGGGGCCACAACAGATCACGTCTACTCATATGGCAGCCTCCCTATTTTGGTCACCTTTGTTCAGAGTATTCTACAGTATGTCACCCTGAGAATCCCTCGACAACACCCATCAGCTCGTCCCCCCTAGAGTTAATACATACCCTTCAGTCCTTAAAAGCTATGATCCTCGCACCTACAAGTCAGTTCCCTACGCTGCCAGGTCAACCATGTCATCATGCTCTGAACAAAGGAAGTTTGAGTCTACCCACTCTATGACCCCAGTACTTCCCATCCCCACAAGCATGTCAGTCCTAACATCAGTACTACCACACTTCAGTTCTACACCTTGTGCTCCTATCAAGGAAACATCATTGCCTTGTTAGTTGCTGGTCTCCCTCTGTCAACGACACCCAAATTTATTCCAAAGGATAGACCTAGAGGTCCCTATGTCTTAGACTCATCACCATTTATGATGAGTGCCTATGAATCATTTCGAGAAGAGTCCTCAGTGCCTCTCCAAATGGTTGTTTCTCACATGCTCGACTTCAACACCTTGATCGCATCGTTGAGACTTACACAGGGTATTGGTCCGTTCAGTTATTTGTTGAAGACTCCAGATACCACGTGACTCTTCCACATTTGAGAGTCTACCTATGGAAACAACCAGTTACATTTTTTCTATAGATATCCGGGTTGCACATGGCGACAGTATTCTGATGTACCCCAGTTTTATACTCCCTCGAGTATACAGTTACATGTACTTCTCAGAGATGACTCATAGTCATTGAGTCCCTACAGATATTGGACACCTTCAGTTTCAGCAGTTCATCAACCCTTCTGAGACCTTATTCAGAACGGTTGTCGCTTTATTCCAGTGTATCAGTTATTAAGATCAGTCATGTTATGATCATGAGTACATCCCAAAATAGTGTCCCCTTTGGACCATTATGATGTACTAGCAGATTTTTTATGTCTTATTTAGGTCCCCCTTCTTGGGACTAATTGTTATGTATATGTCTTGATACGAACATGGGTATGCCCGCTTCGTCCATTATCAAAGATTATTCCTCATTCATATTGAGGCCATGTAATATTTTTTGTTTTTGCAGCTTCCAAGGGACGTTGATCCAGCTTCCAACCGGTCTCTTCTCTTCCCCAAACCCCAGGAAAAAGACAAAAGAACTATGATTTCTATCGGCCATACGATGAGCTCCTACCCTCACACATCAGGGGGCAATATGTTAACACCCAAAAAGTGCTCACTAGCTCATTTCCTTATTCGCATGACCCATTTGTCCACTTTTCCACCAGTTGAGCCTCTAAAGCCATCAAAAGGTCACCAAAAGACCATGATACACCCCTTTTTCCCCTCAAAATGAATATTTTTCCTCAAAAAACATTAAAAACCCCCAAAAAGGGTCCAGAATTCCCAAAAATATTAAAAAGGGAATAAAAATATTCAAAATATTCAAAAAAAGAAAAAGGAGGGAAAAGGTACCTAAACCATGTTGGTCAATACCATTGGTTTCCTCAAAACCATAATGGTATTCCCCACCACCAAAAACTATAAAAAGGTGGTAGGGGCTCCTCACTTTCCATCCATCCATCATCTTATCCTCATGCTGTCAAAATCTCTCATGAGTTCTTGACCATTGTAGCAATCTTGGAGAAGAGACCATTGGAGCCTGGAGCATCTCACCCTTGGAGCTGCTCAACACCACAACATCCTCACCATTTGAGGTACTATAATACAAAAGTCATTTTTTATTTTTGTTTCTTGTTCTTGTTCTTAAATCTTTTTAAGTTTATTGTTATATGCACATGTTAGATTCGGATTTATAATTGTTTTTTGCTTTCAATATTTGAAACTGCTATCACTTGTTGATAGGTGCCCATTGCACTAAGCTTGGTTGCAAAACCAAGCCAACAATAATTGATACCATTTATATAACTAGGTATTACAAAAACAAACTATACGTATCACATGATACATGTTATGACAGGGTGGCCACCGTATTCAATCGTAGCAACGTGTGATAAGGTTTGGATATTAATGAAGTAGTGGGAAAATGTGTTGGCAAGAATTCGCATCCACCCTTGGCATTTAATACTCCCATCTACCAGTTCAGTGGAATATCTTCGTGGTTGCCAACGTGGTTCTTAACACATGAAGGTAATGTGACAAGTCAGTTAACAAGGTCGAGTTGTAAATGATTTAGCTTAAAAGATATCCTAGTTGGTCTCCATGGTGGCCAAGGTTATTAATGTTGTCATAAATATGGTAGTTGCTTGGGAATACGAGGTGTTGATCAAGTGAATCTCCACCATTGATCATACGTGGGTCTTGGACTTCGAAACTTAACCCTAATCTCCACTATGTTCGAAGTTATTGTTTTCCCATGGCACTCGTTGTTTGTTGAGAGCGGTTTTGGGGAGAGGCCGACAGGCCGAGAAACTTCAAGGTTCCAATGGCAGGTGTTTGGGAGCTTCTCCATGATTAGAAACCGTGACCTGTTGGTGTTTTTCTGATACTAATCAATAGTTTAAGAGCCAAGCTTTACTATGAGAGTTTACAGCATTTAGATTGATGGTGAAGGAACCAAGGCTGATAGTAAACTTGTGTGTAGGTTGAACCAATGGTTAGTCTTCTGTATATGTTGAATGGTAGTTCTCTGAGTTGTTTTCAAACTTTATTTCACTTGGCAATGAGATGGTGGTTACGATTCCCCACAGGCTATGGCGCCACTATTCCAGAAAATAACTATTAAAGGTAATGTTTCAGGTTTCGAACCTGTCCCTTCCAATTTGTTTAATAGTTGTAGTTAATGTTATTTTGTTTTGTTGAAACTTATGTTATGATACGTTTTTTACCATACCTTGACTACGTGGAAGGTTCTTTCGACATTCGGTTAAAAAGATTGAGTTTGAAATCTGTCCGCTGCAAGGGAAAATGGTAAGCTTCGATGGTTACCTTGTTGTTGGTGTTTATTATGTGTTAAATAATTCCAATATTTAAATTGTCAACTCAGGAAGGGAGCTTATGATATGCAATCACTATATGTGCAGGATCGAAGGCTTGAACTATCCTAAGCTGACTAAAGATGCAACTTTATGATTTTAAACTACTTGCATGACTTTAATAATTAAATGCAAGAATTTATTCTATCTATGAAAACAAGAAACTGATTAACGAATGAAACAAAATAGAAAAATTAATAAAGATATTTAACTGAACTAGATTTGATTTGGAAAGTAGAAAACTTGATAAAGATATTTATTATAAATGCAAGTAGAAAATTTGATAAAGATATTAATTTCTGATCCAAATCTTATATCATGAACATCTTCATTATTTGTAAAAACGAAAACTAGTTCTATGATTAATGAATAAAACTATCAAACTGAAAAATAAACTAAACTTGAGAATGAACTAATACATTCTGAAACAATAACTAATTAACAAATCAGATTTGAAGAACTGAAGTTTGGAAGAAGGTTGGAAGAAAGTTTAAGAAGAAGTAAGAGAAAAGAGGAAATAATGAAAAATAATTGTATAATATTGTGTTTAATATATCGAAATGACATATTAGGCTTACTTTATGTTTTAAGAGTTTTTAATCGATGAAACATAGTAAAAGATAGCCATTTTAAGGATAGTTGTATCAAATGATAGTAAATAGGCGGGAAATTAATGTAAATAAAATCATTATAAAAGACAATTTCGGAGCCCAACACTCCCCCAGACCAAAGGTATGGCACGTCCGCGTGCCATGAATGAATTGGAAGTGGTCCTTCGTTTATTCAAAAACTTTGTTCATCATCAATAGTTTATAGAAAATATTTCTGCAAGACTAAGCCAACTTTATTACTGCATGAAAAAAACAGTACTTAGAAAAAAATTATTAATGTTATGTTATGAGAAGACCAAAACAACTATTAATTAATATTTCGCCAACTAGTAATAATTCATAATTATGAAGATCATATAAATTGAGACTCTCTGCTCCCCCAAACCAAAGGTATGGCATGTCCTCGTGCCATGAATGAATTAAGACTAGGTGTGTTCTCTTATGTTAACACTCTGGATCAACAACACTTAGCAGGTGATATTATACTAAGGCAGACTCTTTAATACATGCAAGTTCATCAGTTTATGCTCACAAAGACCACATAAAGAATAATAGTGTAAGAGATGCGAAAAAATGCCTTAGGAAAACTAGTCGTCCATGACTCATTGTAAAGATCTCTTATCATCCAAAGAATATAAATAAGGTTTACCGTAAAGTTTGTGAGATCTACTATAATTATGGGTCCCATTTCTAGAATAATCATATCCTAGGTATTTGTTTGAATTAGATGACAAGGTCCAAGTCCAACTTACAGCCATTATCTAATGACAGTATAAATAATCGGCCTAAACATGTGTTTGCATACTCAAGTTTTGTTATGAGCTATGTGAATAGCAATGCATTAACCAAACCTCTTTTACCCGATATTAACCCGCTACCAGTAGGCTTGTTCAGTACCCCAGTGGGTTTATCTTGGTACCATGCAAGCATAGCCCCGCTGCCAGCAAGCATGTTCAGTACCCCGACGGGTTTACTTGCATTTACCGAGCTTCCTTGTTTAAGATTTTACTTAGCATGGACCCGCTGCCAGCGAGGCTGTTCAGTACCCCAATGGGTTTACTTCGTATAATGATATTTTTAGTAAGGAAGCCGGTTGACACTAGGGTGTGCTAAGCCCGTTAAACACATAATTCAAATTTTTTAGCACAAACCTTATGAGTAACTTTATTTATAATGGCCTAAATTATAGATCATGTCAAAAGATAATAACCTAAAGTTGTTCTTTGACTTCATAGTCTATCTTCTTCATAAAAGGTCAGTAATGTTCCCCACAAAATAGAAAATATCACCCACTTTTAGGCTACCTTTTAAAGGTGCTTTAAAGACAAGTTTTGATAATGAGTCCAGGATGAACTAGGATTCCATAGGTGTAAGATTGAGTTTTGTGGAGATCATAATAATTAAACTAGGTATTTGAGTAACTGGCATAATAGGAAATATCCATGTATGATGTGAGATTGCTTTGGTTTAGTCATTAACATGATCTTATTCTTAGTTCTTTTATTTTAAAGGAAAACGGAAAGTGAAGTTGTATGAATATCTAAAGCTAACTAACCACATACAACTTTTTATTTATATACGTACTATCCTATCCTATCTAAAGGAAAGAAAAACTCATTATTCAAGTGTAAGAACTTTTCCAATGTAACCATGTACGAAGCAAAATAAAAAACATATATTTATCCACATACGAGAAAATTATTGCAGTGATTACCTCGATATGAAGAACGAACCGACCTATTTGATTTAGCAGCAAGAAGCATTAAAGGAGAGAATGGTAATGTGGCTTGGTTACCTCATGGAACCAGGTCTCAATGTAATCCTTGTGTTTTGGACTCTCTTCTTCATTTGTCATGTCACAAGGTTTTTCATCAAACTCTAGAATGCATAAAGAATCTATGTTTGGTGATGGGGAATATTCAGGTTTCATATGGGTTTGTTGCAACAGTGTATGATCTTTTTGCAGCGGTGTGGATGACATAGGATAGGTCGGATAGATAGGAGAATTTTGTAGTTTAGCACTGTAAGCATACTGTACTGCTTTATTATAGTTAGGGTGTGGGGTGGATTGAACAGGAATGTGCGTAGGGAATAGAGGGGTTTTATGAGAAGGTGATTGTGGTAGGGGTAGTTGATTGGTTTGTGTGGTTGACCTTGCTGGTTAAATAGGATATTGTTGAAAAGCTTGTGGAGAGTATAGAGGACCAGGTAGTGTTGTATCCATATGATCATAATATGGGCCATAAAGGCTTTGTGGACAAGGTTGGTATGGGTTAAGCTGAGGCTGCAATAGAGGCCATGGTGTCAGAGTATTCACTAATTGATTATGATAGTAGGGCAATGGAGGGGTGGAGCTTTGAACCATATATGTAGGCCACGGTCGTGGTGCCATTTCATAAAGTGAACTTGTTGCAACTTCTAGATCTCTTTGATATGTTGTTTTCATCCTGGGTAAAGAGGGGCAACAATCCGTGGAATGCTTCAAGCTACATAGGCCACAAATTCTGAGACTATCCAAAGGACAATCCTTTGTGAGATGTTTCTTTTGGCACTGATGGCAAAATGCTTCTTTAAATTTCTTATTTTTTCCAACTTGCAAAATATCCATTTGTGAATTTAGAGAGCTGATAATATCAGTTTTAAATATTTCAAATAAATTACCAATTTTATCTTTTGTAATTCCACTTCCTACAGCAGACTTCAAAAACTGAGAAGAGGGTATATTCTTAGCAGTCTTGAATTTTCCTCTTGAATACCTTCTACATAACTCACAAACATCATCATATGGTAACTGAAATACATCACCTGTTCCCATAAGACTTCAAATTTCTAAATATTCATTTTTTATTCATTTGAGTAAGTCTTTTCAAGGTGTCTTTCCTCGACTGTCTTAGTTTTGATCTTTGAAGGTTGTATTGAAAGCGTTCGACATAATTTTATAAAGTTTCTTCTTCTCCCTTTGTAATTTCGAATATATCTTCATTGACCCTACAATAATCTTGGTATCTTTTCAAGAATACATGTTTCATGTCTTTCCAAGTTTGAATGCAGTTCCCACCTAGGCTCATGAACCATCGGAGGGCTACTCCTTTCAAAGTAAGAGAAAAAATTTTAAGCTTTTGAACATCATATCCTCTACAAAGTACTTTGAATTGAAATAAGAATTCATCAGGGTCTTCGTTCTCTAGTCTGTGAAAATTTTGTAGAATGGATGGGGGAATGCTTTGCATTTGTGCCACTCCTCCCAAATCTCTAATAGGGAATTCAAAGGTAACAAATTCTTCATCCTTCTCTCCTGCCATGTCTTCCCAAAATATAAATAGTCTTTCAAGTCTTATCTTAAGGCTCCTCTTTCGAATGTTCCTGTTAGTTTGTTAGCAGGATGGGTGGCACTCACAACACCACTAAGTGATTTTAAAGATCGAATTTTAAAGCTAAAATTAAACTATTTGCAGAAAAACTATTTATGCAGAAAATCAAATGCATGCATTAAAAAAATGTAAATAACTTGAAATCAAAGAAACTAAGTTAAAACTGTAGGAAAATAACCTACCTAAAAAAAACATATATGCATGAAATTAAATTATGTGAGAGTACACTATCTGTATTTGCAGAAAGCGAAGCATACAAACTTGTGCAGAAAAGGAACAACAAGGAGTTGGGGCGACCCACTAAAGTGGATGCGTCAGGCTATTACACTACAGGAAATAAATAGTGAGTTCATCTTTGCATCTTACTGTTTCCCCTCCCCCTTGCTGTGTAATATAAAGGAAACCTATCTACCCTTATCTACGTAGACTCCAATCCCTTTAGCACCTCCCCAGCAATGGCGCCAAATGTCGATGTTTATTATGTGTTAAATCATTCCAATATTTAAATTGTCAACCAGGGAAGGGAGCTTATGAGATGCAATCACTATATGTGCAGGATCAAAGGATTGAACTATCCTAAGCTGACTAAAGATGCAACTATATGATTTTAAACTACTTGGATGACTTTAATAATTAAATGCAAGAATTTATTCTATCTATGAAAACAAGAAACTGATTAACGAATGAAACAAAATAGAAAACTTAATAAAGATATTTAACTGAACTAGATTTGATTTGGAAAGTAGAAAACTTGATAAAGATATTTATTATAGATGCAAGTAGAAAATTTGATAAAGATATTAATTTCTTATCCAAATCTTTTATCATGAACATCTTCATTATTTGTAAAAACGGAAACTAGTTCTATGATTAATGAATAAAACTATCAAACTGAAAATAAACTATACTTGAGAAGGAACTAATACATTCTAAAATAGTAACTAATTAACAAATCAAATTTGAAGAACTAAGGTTTGGAAGAAGGTTGGAAGAAAGTTTAAGAAAAAGTAAGAGAAAAGAGGAAATAATGATGAAGTTTGATCAAGAACTCTAAATAACATAAAATAAAAGTTAAATTACATCTAAAACCATTAATTAGAAATAAGAAGAATTATGATTGAGAGGCAGAAAAAATTATATTATGAAAAAGGCCTAAAACAATGCAGAAAATACACAGGTTCGAATGACGATCCGAATGCCTGTCTGAATGGCGGTCCGAATGACAGTCCGAATGGAGGAAAATGAGTTAAATTAGGGAAAATGAAGAATTTGAATGATTTAATGACCAGCTGGCTTTATGAAAATGATCCTATAGTGCAAAGGAAGCAATAGGTTGAATTAGAGAGAAGATAAGTTAATGAGAAATTATCTACCCTAATCATTACCTAAGCAGAGGAATTATTTCTATGAGATGTAGGAAGAAGGCTGAGATGGAAGAAAAGAGAGTTAACCTACAGCACTAGGAAGAAAAGATAACAGAGGAGAAGAGAAAGAGACTAATGCTAACTATAGAGGAATTGGAAGCAATATCTAACTACAATGATGGAAGGAGGAAACTAAAAACAACTACAAACTAGTTAAGCTTTTGGTCAATCATTTCCTAATTCTAACGAATAAATTATGTTAGTAGCAAAATGCAGAACTTAACCTACTTATGAACTGAATTCAAAATATTAGAGTAAATAAATTCTAGCTATCTATAAATTAAGAATTTGAATGTAAACTAAGCAAACTAAGCATATCTAAACAAGCTAACAAAACTAAGCATGCTTAATCATAAAACAAACTAAGCATGCTAAACATGAAACAAACTGAAATTTAACAAAGTCTATGATAATATTTTAAACAAGATTAAGCTATTCTATGTTCTAGGCATAAAAACAAATGAAAGTAGATCATTAACTACCTAAATCATGAACAAAAGACAACTACTCTACTTTGCATCCAAATCAGAATTATTTCTTATTACACAGTTAAAACATATTCTGAATGTAAATGGTTTTCATCATAATTAAAAACTGAAATAGCTAATCTATGTGTTAATATGAAATTGATTATAAAATATAAACAATGCTAAATATGAATTCGAATCCAAACTAATTGCAAAACATAACAAAGTGCCAAAAAGGCAACCCATACTATGGCTAATTATTTCTACGTAAAACAAAATACTAGCAATTATGGAAATAACTGTAAATTCTGGAAAATTCTGTTTAAGTTCGAATGACAGGCTGAAAGGCAGTCTGAACGAATGGTGTGAATGGCCGGCTGAATGGAACCTGAAGGCATAAATTGCATAAAAAACACATGAAAGTTATAGTTTATAAACAACAGAGTGTCAGCTACAAGAAAACAAACTACCTGCACACAAAAACGAAATGACTTTTTTACACAAAAGAAGCAAAGCAAAATGGATCATCTGCACAAAAGAAACAAAAGCAAAATGGATTATCTGCACAAAAGAAATAAAAACGAGTTATATGAATAAGGAATTCCACTGTTGCTGAGGAGCACTTCTCAAGAACAGAGGATATCCCAAACTTAAATTAGAAATGAAATCAACAACTCAACAGAGCTTTTGTATTCATATCAGAAACAAGTTTTACAAAACGTTTTTTCTTCTCCCCATCTCTCAACCCTGGGGTCTTTATATAGTATTTTACAAAAAGAGAGCAAGTCAGGGTCAACCACTCTAAAAATAGCAAGATTCTGCAGCTGGAGAAACAACCCACTGAAACAGGAACCGACTCAGAAACGGTCGGCCACGTTTTTCCGTTTTTCTAGGCAAGTGGGCTTCAAGCAACCCCGGATTTCTCTCAAACAGCTTGGAATTTTAGCGAAATTTCCCACTTAAATCTAAATGGGCCTATTCCGCACAAAACCCATGTTCCAGAATTTTGACTTTCTCCTTCATTTGCCCAGGAATCAAGCCCGAAATTGGTTGTCTGTTAAAAACACATGGACGTCCGAACGGAGGACTGTATGACCTGTAACTGCAATTAGTTTATAATTCCGATTCTCGGCTGAATTGGTGCTGGGTTGTTGGCCACCTTGACGCCTGGGTGCTTGAATTCTATTGGCTGAGCTGGGTTCTAGATTCTTGTCATATCTCCTTCACGTGATCCTTCTTCATTCTCGTGCATGAGTTAATTTCCATATTCACAACCTGTTCATGTAAAAAGAATGGTTTTATTAAATCACGGCTTTCATATAATAAATAGAATGTTTGAAACGTAAAAGAAAGTAAATAAATCATAGCATGAAGTGGCTTAAACATATGTGCTCTTTTGTTTCAAAAGATGTAAAACAATGCCAACGTAACTCCTTTCAAAGGCATTTCCAAATATTTAATTCAAATGGTTTTAAAATAAATTTATTTAAATGTTTATTTTTATTTTTATATTTTAAAAATATATTTAATAACCTTTAAGCTTTTAGCATTTTGTTTATTTATTAATTTTTAGCATTTATTATTTATTAATTTTGTCTATGAACTCATGCTTTTCATTTTCATATGCACATTAATAGGACTTAGAAGAACCGGAAGTTAAAAGTATGAGAAGTAAAAGACAAAGATAAACCAAACCAAGAACCTGATAAGAAACATGCCATTAAATCTAGTGCAAGACTCAGAGTCGTGTTAATGGCTGAATGGAGTGCCAAAATGGCCATTAATTGTATAATATTGCGTTTAATATATCGAAATGACATATTAGGCTTACTTTATGTTTTAAGAGTTTTTAATTAATGAAACATAGCAAAAGATAGCCATTTTAAGGATAGTTGCATCAAATGATAGTAAATAGGCGGGAAATTAATGTAAATAAAATCATTATAAAAGACAATTTCGGAGCCCAACACTCCCCCAGACCAAAGGTATGGCATGTCCACATGCCATGAATGAATTGGAATTGGTCCTTCGTTTATTCAAAAACTCTGTTCATCATCAATAGTTTATAGAAAATATTTCTGCAAGACTAAGCCAACTTTATTATTGCATGAAAAAAATAGAACTTAGAAATTTTTTATTAATGTTATGTTATGAGAAGACCAAAACAACTATTAATTAAGATTTTGCCAACTAGTAATAATTCATAATTATGAAGATCATATAGATTGAGACTCTCTGCTCCCCCAGACCAAAGGTATGGCACGTCCTCATGCCATAAATGAATTAAGACTGGGTGTGTTCTCTTACGTTAACACTCTGGATCAACAACACTTAGCAGGTAATATTATACTAAGGCAGACTCTTTAATACATGCAAGTTCATCAGTTTATGCTCACAAAGACCACATAGAGAATAATAGTGTAAGAGATGCGAAAAAATGCCATAGAAAAACTAGTCGTCCATGACTCATTGTAAAGATCTCTTGTCATCCAAAGAATATAGATAAGGTTTACCTTAAAGTTTGTGAGATATACTATAATTATGGGTCCCATTTCTATGATAATCATATCCTAAGTATTTGTTTGAATTAGATGACAGGGTACAAGTCCAACTTACAGCTATTATCTAATGACTGTATAAATAATCGGCCTAAACATGTGTTTGCATACTCACGTTTTTTTATGAGCTATGTGAATAGCAATGCATTAACCAAACCTCTTTTACCCGATATTGACCCGCTGCCAGTAGGCCTATTCAATACCTCGGCGGGTTTATCTTGGTACCACGCAAGCATAGCCCCGCTGCCAGCGAGCCTGTTCAGTACCCCGACGGGTTTACTTGCATTTATCGAGATTCCTTGTTTAAGATTTTACTTAACATGGACCCATTGCCAGCGAGCCTGGTCAGTACCCCGACGGGTTTACTTCGTATAATGATATTTTTAGTAAGGAAGCCGGTTGGCACTAGAGTGTGCTAAGCCCATTAAACACATAATTCAAAATTTTTAGCACAAACCTTATGAGTAACCTTATTTATAATGGCCTAAATTACAGATCATGTCAAAAGATAATAACCTAAAGCTGTTCTTTGACTTCATAGTCTATCTTCTTCATAAAAGGTCAGTAATGTTCCCCACAAAATAGAAAATATCACCCACTTTTAGGCTACCTTTTAAAGGTGCTTTAAAGACAAGTTTTGATAATGAGTCTAGGATGAACTAGGATTCCATAGGTGTAAGATTGAGTTTTGTGGAGATCATAATAATTAAACTAGGTATTTGAGTAACTGGCATAATAGGAAATATGCATGTATCATGTAAGATTGCTTTGGTTTAGTCATTAACATGATCTTATTCTTAGTTTTTTTTTATTTTAAAGGAAAACAGAAAGTGAAGTTGTATGAATATCTAAAGCTAACTAACCACATACAACTTTTTATTTATATACATACTATCCTATCCTATCTAAAGGAAAGAAAAACTCATTATTCAAGTGTAAGAACTTTTTCAATGTAACCATGGGCAAAGCAAAATAAAAAACATACATTTATCCACATACGAGAAAATTATTGCAGTGATTACCTCGATATGAAGAACCAACCGACCTATTTGATTTAGCAGCAAGAAGCATTGAAGGAGAGAATGGTACTGTGGCTTGGTTACCTCGTGGAACCAGGTCTCAATGTAATCCTTGTGTTCTGGGCTCTCTTCTTCATTTGTGATGTCACAAGGTATTTCATCAAACTCTAGAATTCATAAAGAATCTGTGTTTGGTGATAGGGAATATTCAGGTTTCATATGGGTTTGCTACAACAATGTATGATCTTTTTGCAGCGATGTGGATGACATAGGATAGGTGGGATAGATAGGAGAATTTTGCAGTTTAGCACTGTAATCATACTGTACTGCTTTATTATAGTTAGGGTGTGGGGTGGATTGAACAGGAATGTGCATAGGGCATAGAGGAGTTTTATGAGAAGGTGATTGTGGCAGGCGTAGTTGATTGGCTTGTGTGGTTGACCTTGCCGGGTAAATAGGATATTGTAGAAAATCTTGTGGAGAGTATAGAGGACCAGGTAGTGTTGTATCCATATGATCATAAGATGGGCCATAAAGGCTTTGTGAACAAGGTTGGTAGGGGTTAAGCTGAGGCTGCAACAGATGCCATGGTGTCAGAGTATTCACTAATTGACTATGAGAGTATGGCAATGGAGGGGTGGAGCTCTGAACCATATACGTAGGCCACGGTCGTGGTGCCATAAAGTTAACTTGTTGCAACTTCTAGATCTCTTTGATATGTTGCTTTCATCCTGGGTAAGGAGGGGCAACAATCCGTGGAATGCTTCAAGCTACATAGGCAACAAATTCTGAGACTATCCAAAGGACAATCCTTTGTGAGATGTTTCTTTTAGCACTGATGGCAAAATGATTCTTCAAATTCCTTATTTTTCCCAACCTGCAAAATATCCATTTGTGAATTTAGAGAGATGATAATATCAGTTTTAAATATTTCAAATAAATTACCAATTTCAGCTTTTGTAATTCCACTTCCTACAGCATACTTCAAAAACTGAGAAGAGGGTATATTCTTAGCAGTCTTGAATTTTCCTCTTGAATACCTTCTACATAACTCACAAACATCATCATATGGTAACTGAAATACATCACCAGTTCCCATCAGACATCATATTTCTAAATATTCATTTTTTATTTGTTTGAGTAAAAGTCTTTTCAAGGTGTCTTTTCCCGACTGTCTTAGTTTTGATCTTTGAAGGTTGTATTGAAAGCGTTCGACATAATTTTCCAAATTTTCTTCTTCTCCCTGTGTAATTTCGAATATATCTTCATTGACCCTACAATAATCTTGGTATCTTTTCAAGAATACATGTTTCATGTCTTTCCAAGTTTGAATGCAGTTCCCACCTAGGCTCATGAACCATCGGAGGGATGCTGCTTTCAAAGTAAGAGGAAAACTTTTAAGCTTCTGAACATCATATCCTCTACAAATTACTTTGAATTGAAATAAGAATTCATCAGGGTCTTCGCTCTCTATTCCGTGAAAATTTGGTAGAATGGATGGGGAATTGCTTTGCATTTGTGCCACTCCTCCCAGATCTCTAATAGGGAATTCAAAGGTAACAAATTCTTCATCCTTCTCTCATGCCATGTCTTCCCACAATATAAATAGTTTTTCATGTGTTATCTTAAGGCTCCTCTTTCGAATGTCCTTGTTAGTTTGTTAGCAGGATGGGTGGCGCTCACAACACCACTAAGTGATTTTAAAGTTCGAATTTTAAAGCTAAAATTAAACTATTTGCAGAGAAAAGTATTTATGCATAAAATCAAATGCATGCATTACAAAAAATGTAAATAACTTGAAAGCAAAGAAACTAAGTTAAAACTGCAGGAAAATAACCTACCTAAAAAAAACATATATGCATGAAATTAAATTATGTGAGAGTGCACTATCTGTATTTGCCTAAAGGGAAGCATTCAAACTTGTGCGGAAAAGGAACAACAAGGATTTGGGGCGACCCACTAAAGTGGATGCGTCAGGCTATTACACTACGGGAAATACGTAGTGAGGTCGTCTTTGCATCTTACCGTTTCCCCTCCCCCTTGTTGTGTAATATAAAGGAAACCTATCTACCTAGACTCCAATCCCTTTAGCACCTCCCCGGCAACAGCACCAAAATGTTGGTGTTTATTATGTGTTAAATAATTCCAATATTTAAATTGTCAACCTGGGAAGGGAGCTTATGAGATGCAATCACTATATGTGCAGGATCGAAGGTTTGAACTATCCTAAGCTGACTAAAGATGCAACTTTATAATTTTAAACTACTTGCATGACTTTAATAATTAAATGCAAGAATTTATTCTATCTATGAAAACAAGAAACTGATTAACAAATGAAACAAAATAGAAAAATTAATAAAGATATTTAACTGAACTAGATTTGATTTGGAAAGTAGAAAACTTGATAAAGATATTTATTATAGATGCAAGTAGAAAATTTGATAAAGATATTAATTTCTTATCCAAATCTTATATCATGAACATCTTCATTATTTGTAAAAACGGAAACTAGTTCTATGATTAATGAATAAAACTATCAAACTGAAAATAAACTATACTTGAGAAGGAACTAATACATTCTGAAACAGTAACTAATTATCAAATCAGATTTGAAGAACTGAAGTTTGGAAGAAGGTTGGAAGAAAGTTTAAGAAGAAGTAAGAGAAAAGAGGAAATAATGATGAAGTTTGATCAAGAACTCTAAATAACATAAAACAAAAGTTAAATTACATCTAAAACCATTAATTAGAAATAAGAAGAATTATGATTGAGAGGCAGAAGAAATTAGATACTGAAAAATGCCTAAAACAATGCAGAAAATACACAGGTTCGAATGACGATCCGAACGCCTGTCTGAATGGCGGTCCGAATGGAGGAAAATGAGTTAAATTAGGGAAAAGGAAGAATTTGAATGATTTAATGACCAGCTAGCTTTATGCAAATGATCCTACATTGCAAAGGAAGCAATAGGTTGAATTAGAGAGAAGATAAGCTAATGAGAAATTATCTACCCTAATCATTACCTAAGCAGAGGAATTATTTTTATGAGATGTAGGAAGAAAGCTGAGATGAAAGAAAAGAGAGTTAACCTACAGCAATAGGAAGAAAAGCTAACAGAGAAGAAGAGAAAGAGACTAATGCTAACTATAGAGGAATTGGAAGCAATATCTAACTACAATGATGGAAGGAGGAAACTAAAAACAACTACAAACTAGTTAAGCTTTTGGTCAACCATTTCCTAATTCTAACGAATAAATTATGTTAGTAGCAAAATGCAAAACTTAACCTACTTATGAATTGAATTCAAAATATTATAGTAAATAAATTCTAGCTATCTATAAATTAAGAATTTGAATGTAAACTAAGCAAACTAAGCATATCTAAACAAGTTAACTAAACTAAGCACACTTAATCATAAAACAAACTAAACATGCTAAACATGAAACAAACTGAAATTTAACAAAGTTTATGATAATATTTTAAACAAGATTAAGCTATTCTATGTTCTAGGCATAAAAACAAATGAAAGTAGATCATTAACTACCTAAATCATGAACAAAAGACAACTACTCTACTTTGCATCCAAATCAGAATTATTTCTTATTACACATTTAAAACATATATGTAAATGGTTTTCATCATAATTAAAAACTTAAATAGCTAATCTATGTGTTAATATGAAATTGATTATAAAATATAAACAGTGTTAAATATGAATTCGAATCCAAACTAATTGCAAAACATAACAAAGTGTTGCAAAGGCAACCTATACTCTAGCTAATTATTTATGCGTAAAACAAAATACTAGAAATTCTGGAAATGACTATAAATTCTGGAAAATTCTGTTTAAGTTCGAATGACAGGTTGAAAGACAGGCTGAAAGGCAGTCTGAACGAATGGTGCGAATGTCTGGCTAAACGGAACCTGAAGGCATAAATTGCATAAAAAACACATGAAAGTTACAGTTTATAAACAACATAGTGTTAGCTACAAGAAAACAAACTACATGCACACAAAAACGAAATGACTTTTCTGCACAAAAGAAGCAAAACGAAATGGATCATCTGCACAAAAGAAACAAAAACAAAATGGATTATCCACACAAAAGAAATAAAAACGATTTATATGAACAAGAAATTCCGTTGTTGCTGTGGGGCCCTTCTCAAGAACAGAGGATATCCCACACTTAAACTGGAAATGAAATCAACAACTCAGCAGAGCTTTTGTATTCATATCAGAAACAAATTTTACAAAACGTTTTTTCTTCTCCCCATCTCTCAACCCTGGGGTCTTTATATAGTGTTTTACAAAGAGAGAGCAATTCAGGGTCGACCACTCTAAAAATAACAAGATTCTACAGCTGGAGAAACAACCCACTGAAACAGGAACCAACTCAGAAACGGTCGGCTACGTTTTTTCGTTTTTCTGGGAAAGTGGGATTCAAGGAACCATGGATTTCTCTCAAACAGCTTGGAATTATGGCGAAATTCTTGACCAGAATCTAAATTGGCTTATTCTGCACAAAACCCATGTTCCAGAATTTTGAATTTCGCCTTCATTTGCCCAAGAATAAAGCCCGAAATTGGTTGTCTGTTAAAAACACATGGGCGTCCGAATGGAGGACTGTATGACCTGTAAATGCAATTAGTTTATAATTCCGATTCTAGGCTGAATTGGTGCTGGGTTGTTGGCCACCTTGATGCCTGGGTGCTTGAATTCTATTGGCTGAGTTGGGTTCTAGATTCTTGCCACATCTCCTTCACGTGATCCTTCTTCATTCTTGTGCATGAGTTAATTTCCATATTCACAACCTGTTCATGTAAAAAGAATGGTTTTATTAAATCACAGCTTTCATATAATAAATGGAATGTTTGAAACGTAAAAGAAAGTAAATAAATCATAGCATGAGGTGGCTTAAACATATGTGCTCTTTTGTTTTAAAAGATATAAAACAATGCCAACGTAACTCCTTTCAAAATGCGTTTCCAAATATTTAATTCAAATGGTTTTTAAATAAATTTATTTAAATGTTTATTTTTATTTTTATATTTTAAAAATATATTTAATAACCTCTTAGCTTTTAGCATTTTGTTTATTTATTAATTTTTAGCATTTATTATTTATTAATTTTGTCTATGAACTCATGCTTTTCATTTTCATATGTAGATCAATAGGACTCGGAAGAACCGGAAGTTAAAAGTATGAGAAGTAAAAGACAAAGATAAACCAAACCAAGAACCTAATAAGAAACATGCCATTAAATCTAGTGCAAGACTCATAGTCGGGTGAAGGGCTGAATGGAGTGCCGAAATGGCCATTAATTGTATAATATTGCGTTTAATATATCGAAATGACATATTAGGCTTACTTTATGTTTTAAGAGTTTTTAATCGATGAAACATAGTAAAAGATAGCCATTTTAAGGATAGTTGTATCAAATGATAGTAAATAGGCAGGAAATTAATGTAAATAAAATCATTATAAAAGACAATTTCAGAGCCCAACACTTGTTGCTTTGGTTAGGTGATTGTTGGATCTTCATGTGTTCTTAGCCGAGATTTCATGTTTATCTTGGGCTATGGAAAGTGACCACCATCGAAATATTATGAGCTTTCTGGCAGCCTGGGGAGGATGAAATCCTCAACCCATTCGACGTTAACCTGTGGTGTTGTTTTTCAACATAGATAATTTGTAAATGAATGTAACTGCTGAGAGTGTTTTATCCCTCGGCTAAACTGGATATACAAATATTTTGGTTCCTGTAACTTGATGATGTTTACTTGTGTTGAAAACTGTGAGCCATGCTCCAGGTTTGTGATAATTTAATGTTTGAACTATTGTACGTTTATAATGGCTACATGCCAAAGGTTTCGACCTTGATCCATGTAGTCAAAACCCTACCCTGTAGAGATCGATTGTAGGCTTTGATAGTTCTGTGTTTAGCTAAAAACTATGCTATCGTTTTGGTAATGGCCGAGAGCCAAACTCAATTGTTTTGATTTGAAAACTTTGAAATAAAATCTAGTGTTCATGTAATTATATGGTTTGTTTCAATTAATGTTTATGTACGTATTCAATGATGTTTGAACATGAAATCTTAATCTATTTGGAAACTGATAAATATCTGAGTTGCTATTTCGAATATAAGGGTTTGGCCGTCGAACCAGTTATGAACCTGTCACAATATTGTAAATGATTTGTTTCCCTGTTAACGGTTTCGATCCTATGTCTAACGAATTGTAAGAGAATGCTAAATAATAAGTGAAAAAGAGTTGGGGTTCTTCCTATGATGAAAGTGTTTGAATTTAATAACTGTAATTGATAACTAAAACAAAATATGAGACATGGATATTGAAATGAAATTGTAATATACAGTGATGCTATTATTTGCGAATGATAAATATCTATTTAGCGTTATATGTACTGAGTAGCAACTCTGTGTAAAAGAATATTTAAATTGCAGCTGTTAAATTTCTAGGAATGATGATGCCTGAAATAAGTGGAATTATAACACCTTACTGTTGGAAAGAATAATAATAGAATGCATAGCATTAACTTTAAAAAAAAAAGAAAATAGATATTGATAATTGAAAACCCTAATTCTGTGCAGAGATGAAATGTTTTACTTTTGTTACTAAGTAAAGAAAATGCTACAATATCTGTTTTATGATATGCTGTTCTATATTCTGAGTTTAGACATATATAATTGAAATTGCAGAATTAAAAGAAACACCACAATGTTAGTCTAATAATTCACTTGGCATTCTTCCCATCATTCATCTATCTTAATTCTACTTCTCTGTACTAGAGTACTATATAGAAACAGTATGGGGAAAAATGCAGAGAAGATATTTAATCAATCATCTCATTTACTTAAACATCATTATACAAAATCATACCTAGGTCAAAAATTGTAACAGTTACTTCTGTATGCCATTAACTGTAAATACTAAATCTACAAATGCAGAAAATCATTTAACTGAAAATAAACAAGACAGAACAGTAGAACCTGATGAATGTAGGAGAATAAAACAACCCAAGGAGCCTGTTCCACCCAACCTACTCCTGAAGACAGCCAAATTACTTGCCTTAGGATCCCCGAGCTTGTTCACTGAACCACTAGGAAGAAGAATCTGTAGAAGCTTTAGGTCATCAACTTGCAAAAACAATGTAGATCATTCAGTCATATAGACTTAGCAGTCAAAGAGACCTGCACCAGCACCTCAGGTTTCTTTCTCAAAATCAATTCAGCATACTCACAATGCACTTCCACTTAGCCTCCCTATTCGAATCTCTCAGTGATCACCTGATACACTTGAGGAATTATTTCTGCAGGAAATAATATGGAGCTCCCTGCTCAACTCGAATTGCCTTCTCCAGGCTGCCTAAGCCTTTTTAGTGGTTAACCTGGTCATTAATGAGCTAACAGCTCTATTCCACCCACTTGGGGGATAATGCCACAATTTTAGGGGTAGTTGTCCCATAACCAATAGCTAGTGATGGAGTGCAAATGCTGACACCTGTCCCATGCCTTCTAACAGCTTCCATTCCTCCTAGTGGGCCAGTGAACACTCATTTAATAGTTCCCTTGGTATTTGTCTCCTGTTTTAATTTATTAAATAATAATAATATGTCATTACAATCATCCTTGACCAGATTTGGTCATAATTACAAAACTTTGTAATTATAATTTAACATAATGTTTTTGCAATAAAATAAATAGTCTCAAAATTTGGGTAGGTGACAAGCATTGCTACCTTCTCTGTACTTCTCCACATAAAGGAAAGGTTAATAACGTTCTTGGTCCATAGGGAAGAATGGTTAGCATTGAAGTTGTTCCTAAATGAGGAAGTGTCCTTCAAAGAAGTAGGCTTACCTTTGTAAAATTATTCCATAAATAGAGATTTATGAGTGATAAAATAGGAGATAACCCTTTACTCTTGGTGCTTCCATGAAGAAATAACACCATATAAAAATTAGACACATTAAATATTATATGTATGTTCCAATAAGTCATGTTGTATTTATATCCTAATTGCTTATCAAAAAATATTGGTATGCACACACAACCTTCAAAGGGCCCCACCACCCACCCTACTAAAAATAAAGGATGTTCAAGAGGAACATTATAAGGAACCAACCCTCAATGGCTTTAGGTGACTCTGTTGCATGATCACCATGGTGGGCATTGACTGGTGAATACATACACAATGGAAGATTGATGTCTAGATGAGTCAATTTTGGATTATCCTAACATGTGGAAAGAGACACCATAGACATGTTGGGAACCCTTGTTCAAATAGCAAGTGCACCATAGAAGTTCACATTAGTTGAACAAACCAAGAGAATCTTGGACGAAACTTGGAAAGACAAAGAAAGTTAGTGTCGATAACCTCATTTGCAGGAATGCACCATGCATGATGGAAAAAGTGGCAATATGAATTGATTCGATTATATATGACTTGGGCACAATCGGATGGGCACACTTGGTTGGGAGCACAATGGCTAGGATCACTTGGGCACACATTGCAGGGATGTATGTTCACTGGGTTCACTTTTTGGGTGCACTTCTGTACACACTTGTGTGTACGTTGCTAGGTGCACTTCTACATGCACTTGGTTTCACCTCTATGTGCACTTGGATGCACCTTCCTAGGCACACTCAGGCACACCTTGTTGGGTGCACTTGGATGAACAAAACATGGATGCATTGTTGGGTGCACTTCGATATTGGGCATGCCCCTTAAATATTGGATCACATGGAACCACTAGCATAGCACAACTGAAGATTAACATCAATGAACAAGTCATGTCGGCACAAATGAGTTGGTGATGTGGGAACGTGGGTCCACTTGGACTTGGAGGGGCTTGCACATTGCCTTATAAGGAGGCAAGTGAAAGGAAAGTCTCATATAAAAAGGAGGATACATCAAGTTGATAAGGCATCAAGGAAGTAGCATTCAATCACACAGTGTTCAAAGAGCTCTATGATTGTGCCAAGTTTTGGGTTTGCATTCGTTGGGAAAATTGCATTGATGAGTGAGAAAAGGAAGAAGATATGCATTGTTGGAGGCAAGCATGTAGAAGCTTTAGGGTTTGGGTTGTGCAAGTATCTTGGGAATAGGTAGAATACAATATTTCCTTTAACTCATTGTACATCTGTAATAGAGTTGTAGGAAAAGGGTTGAAACTCCCTTGTTGTATTCTTTAAACTTTTTTATTATAAATAACTTTTAGGGCATCTTTATTGGGTGTCTCTTGTACATGTGTACATGTATGTTGTGGTTTCTTTATTGGGATGAATGTTGTTATATATCTTACAATTATTTACATTGGTTAATTGTTGACATATTGGCTAAATGTTGGCTAGATATTGAAGTATTTGCTAAGTGTAAAGTATTGTTGGGATGTTTTAAAACCTGTAGTTGAATGTGTGTGTTCTGTTGAATGAACTTGGTTGACTATGAATTAGTTGCATTTGATGGATTGTAGCTTAAGGTGAAGTTATGGGCATACATTAGGTAAGAAGTGTAATCTTTTTGTCCAAGATTCTATGAACAACCCTAAGGAAATGTGCATGACCTTTGGTGTCAAAGAAAAGTTGGTAAACCTCTAGGTTTGTGAGGAAAAATCTAGGAATACTATAGGTCCATGACAACTAGAATCATAGATAAGAACAATTAGTTGCAATGCTATTCACCATTCTCCCTTCCACAACAATTGGTTACAAAGTTGGTTGGAAACTATTCTTCATATTTGGGCGAAATTGAATCCAAGTAGCATGCTTTGGATAAGTTGGAAAGAAACCATGAAGTGTGACTTGAAGAATGGATAGAAATTTTTTTTCTTGGGAGCAACATGCAACCAAGGAATTTCATCCACATGGAACTTGAGGACTCAACCACTCTTCACTATAAATTATATGGGAGGATAAGGCTTCAATGATAGGTTGGGAAGGTGGACAAGAGAAGTATTAAGGAGAACTATTAAGCTATGTCTTGAGACCTGGATAGATTTTTTAGATGTGCCAAGAAGGGTTAAACTAATTCTAGGTCACAACATGGAAGGTGTAGAGAATGAGTCATGCAAGACCAAGATGGAATCTGTGACCATAAACTAGGATATTTGGGAACAAGAGTTCCATAAGATGTACCAAGTACATTTGATGAACCTAGAGTAGACTAGTGCACAAGATAAAGCTTGGGCTCAAAAGTTGTATAATTTGATAGACCAAGTGGAGACTTGGGCACAATGCTTGGAATCATTTGGAAGGAAAGAGGCAAATTTTGCAGCAAGAAAGCAACATAAATTTCCCAATTCCATAGATAATTATGTTACTTGTTTCCTTTGTTATCATTCATTTCACCATTAATTGTCCTTGAAGATGAATTCAGAAGACTTGGAAGAAGTCCAAGTGCAGTTGATTTAAACAAATCCAACATCCTTGGGAGGAGCCCAACTACAACAAAATTCAGAGGCAATGATGGAGGTTCTGTGTGCCTTAATAATAGAACTGGGAAAATTTTATTAGAAGGTCATAGACATGATTCACAAGGTGAAGGCATGAATGATATTTATTTTGTGAATGAAACTCTAAGCGGGTTGAAAGTGGAAAACTTGATAGAAACTAGTGCAATGCACATCTTTGTAAGTGAATGGACTGCTACAACACTTCATCATAATCCTAAGAGTAATATGGCCATGTTCAAGGTGATAACTTGTCAATGATTCTAGAAACAAGAGTAGTTCGTTGTACACATTCGAAGGTTGGTGATTGGTTTGGCAGTTTTGACTTGACTAGTTCCATTGGATGAACATACAATCATATTGGGGAACGGCATTGTCAAGCTTTACAGATATGTTTCAATGCCCCATGATAATTGTTTGATGTTCATAAATAAAGTTAAGACTTTCATATTAGCTATGATGATTAGAAAGAATCTCGAAAGGATGCGAATATTTCCATCCATAAGTTGCTTGAGGCAACCAATGAATTTTCAAACAAGTCTTGTGTTGTCACACATAAAAAAGGAGAGTTGGTTCTCATCAAAGTAGACTTGGGTGCGCAATATGGTGAAAACCATACAAAGAATAGGTTGGAAATATTGGAGACCTTAGTAGAGTCACTTTTGAAGAAGAGTGAATTGATGTGCACTTTGAAGCACCAAAAGCAAGATGTTGGAGGCGAGGGTCCACTTGAACTAGTAGCAGTTATGGAGGTTTGCAAAAAATACACTCCCCATAGCTCATAATATTGCACAAGAAGAGGAAAGCTTAATCCAAGTGTTGGTTCTAAATAGTGCATGGAGCTACTTTCCCAGTAAGACTCTCAATAGCAATACGGTGGCATGGCTAAAGAACAATTTCATGGAGTTATGCAAGAGTTAAGTTCTCTTCATCTTCATGAAGGAAAATATGTTGATAGTGACCATTCCATTTTTTAGAGGGATTTTTGTGTCTAACATAGGTTCTTGAGGAAACTTTACCACTAAATAAAGGGATGATTAATTCAAAACAAAAACAATACAAGGAGAGGCGACAAGTTGTGAATGTCACCGAGGTGCCTTTATGGACAACAAAGCTAGTTCAAGGATCTCAGTTGGATGTAGTAGTGGAAGAATTCTTAGACAAAGATGCAACTGAAATTTAGAGTTATGTTGATTTCCCATAGGTATTTATGAGTCCCATCTAAAAATTTCCTAATTAGAAGAATTGGGTTGCAGACCATCAGATAAAGATGCAATTCTAAAATACTTGAGCATGAGTGGCACAAGTTGGAGACTTTAGTTGGTATTTTCTTTGGTTTCCACTTTCCATACCATTTCTGTGGATAACATTGCAAAGCAGATAACTACCTAGAGTAGGTAATGGAGCCTAGAGGACCTATGAAAGGTGCCTTGGAAAATTTGTTAAGTTTTTGTAGGTAACATGACTGCATTGAGGTGAAGCCGGTGACCTTTCCTTGGTCATTTCCTTCTACATTTTAGTGATTATGTACAACTCTTGTGGAGCCTAGAGTGCTTGTGAAAGGTGCTTTTGGAATTTTTTCTAAGTTGTAGTAGGTAACATGACAATTTTGAGGTGAAGATGGTGACATTTCCTTGTTTCAGTAGAGTTGTATAGGATAATTGAAGTACAAAAAGAAATGCTTGGTTTTTGCATGAGAATTTACATTCTCATCAGATGGAACTAATAGTTTCACTAAACACCCAATTAGTTTAGAACATGGGTGTCGACACTATGCAGATGCATGTCATAAATGGCTAAGTAATAAAGCAACAATATGTCTAGGACATGTGCAACACTTGGACATTTTGATAACCTTCGGAGTGGAGGTTGATTTTCCACAGTAGTAGAAGGTACCCGTAAGAGTAGTAGACAATTAGACCCCGGTTGTAGTATAAGGGAATAAAAACAACAATGGAATCTAAGGGACATTATGGAAAGATTTTGGGAAAAAAATGTTTCGTTCAAATAAAGTATTGGAAGATGAGCAGTTGCATAGGTAATTATGGTAGAGATATCATGGAATGGTTGGAAAATCCAATCATAGATGGATGCCTAAGTTGAGGTAGTAGACTTGGAAAACAAAATATTCTTGAGGATGTTGTTATGAATAAAAATGAATTTTAGTGGGGGAGGATGTAAGGCCCCAACCCTGAATGAATTTGAGTTCCTCTATCCCATCATCATATTGGTGGTTACTAATCAACACAGATATGCATGAGGAAGTTAACGACTAGATAAGTCAATTTTAGAGTGTCCTTGTAGATGGCATGACACACCATAAATATGTTGAGTGCCCTTATTCAAAGAATGAGTACACTACAGAGGCTCACATTAGTTGGATAGACCAAGAATACCTTTGGGGGAACTTGGTGAGGTAGAGAATGTTATCACATATAACTTCATTCATAGACATGCACCATATATGATGGAAAAGGTGGAAAATAAACTAACTGACTTATATATGACTTGGGAACACTCAAATGGGTGCACTTGGTTGGGCATATGTCAAATGGGAATATTAATTTGGGTGCACTTGGTTGGGAGTGCTTGAGTTCCCATGTCGCACAAGAAAATGTTGGCTAGGCACACTTATTTGGTGCACTTCTTGGTCACACCTTCCCAAACTCATTTTTGGGTGCAATTGGACATTGTGCGCACCCTTTGGATGTTGCGACCTCATGACACATCAAATACAACACCATTGGATATGAATTTTGGTGAACAAGTCATGTGGATGCAATTGAATTGGTGATGTGGGCACTTGGGTCCACTTGCAGTTGGAGGGACTTGCACATTTCCTTAGAAGGAGGCAAGTGAATGGAAAGTCTCATATAAAAAGGAGAATGCCTTAAGTTGCTAAGGAATCAAGGAAGAAAAGTTCATTTACACAAGTGTTCAAAGAGCTCTAAGATTGTGCTAAGTTCTAGGTTTGGCACAATAGCGTGGATTACATTGGTTGAGTGCAAAAAAGAAGAAGAAGATGTCAAGACCTATGTGAGGCAGGTCATCAAAAGCTTTATGGGCTGTGTTGTGCAAGTCTATTTGACATAGGTAGAAGACAATGTTGTTTTAGACTCATTGTCCATTTTTAATAGAGTTGTAGGAAGAAGGTTGCAAGTCCCTTCTTGTATTTTGTAAGCATTCTTCTTATAAATAAAGTTTAAGGCATCTACCTTAGGTGTTTCTTATACATGTGCATGTGCATTGTGGTTTCTTTATTGGGATCAATGTTTTTATATTTCATGGGATTCTTTATGTTGATTAATTATTGACATATTCACTAAGTGTTGTCTAAGTATTGAAATATTGGCTAAGTGTAAAGTGTTGTTGGAATGTTTGAAAGATCATGGTTGAACCAATGTTTTAAAAATCAGTCAAGTCGGAGTCTGAGTTGGTTGAGTTGACCCCCGATCGAGCTGACTTGGCTTGCAACTCGGCTCAAGTGGTCGGTTTGATAACAAGACAATGGATTTGGGGTCGGATTCGGCCGAGTTGGGGTCTGAGGCAGTCGAGTTGGGATCCGAGATGAATGAGTTGCAAGCCAAGTTGACCGAGTTAGCTATGACTGAAACCCACACACCCTCAGATTCCAAAAAAAACATGTTTATTTATTTAGATTTAGATTTTTCCTATTCCAACCCTAACCTGAGGCCATAAGATGAAACCCCCCGCCCTCTATTTTCCTCACACTTTTTATGTGATTCGTTTGTGAGCATTTGACATTATTTCCATTTGGATTCTTGGAGGCTTGGAGTAGCGCTGCAGTAGTAAAGAACCATTAACAGGCCTCGAGGAGTTGGATTTTTGGAGACCAGTTTTCTGTTGCTTAGATGTATGTCAACTACCAACTAGCCACTATTTTTGTTCTCATTAAATTTACAAATACTAGTATTGTTTTACATTGTTTGCTTACAAACTAATAAGTTTTTTTTATTTTTTCTTTGCATGTTCATATCTACTTTGCATTGAGATTCTAGATTGGCCCCAAAAGGAAACGATCTGGCAAAGATCCATGCTTATGTCATTGAAGGGAAATTGTATTGCAATTATTGCAAGAAATGGATTAAAGGAGGGGGCACTCATAGGCTTAAACAAATATTGGTTGTTGTTAGAGGAAATGTTGCCCCGTGTGAAGCTAATTTAGAGTTGATTGGAGAGACTAGGTTGGATTTGCAACAACAGTTTGATCAATTTGAAGAGGAGAAGGATAAACAAAAAGAGATATATGATCATTGACATATTATGTATGATGTAGTGGCATCATAACATGTTTTTTTTGGACTCTATAGCCCATTCAGGCCTCACTGATTATATTTTTTGTTCTGGATATGTATTTCACAGTAGGCATGGTGCCATTTTGATATATTCACCCTTATATGGTATATACATGAGCAAAATTTGGATATTTTGTCTCTAATGCTTTGGAGTCATGGATTAAAATCTTCAAAATATTATTTTTCTCTTAAATTTAAATATTTATTTATTTTTTGAGTAATCCAAGTCATTAAATTCAAATTAGCCGAGTCATTCCTAATTCATTACCGATTCCAAGTCTGAGTCTTAGATGACCCTCGATTTATTCTGAGTTCGACGTTGGGTTTTAAAACATTAGTCAACATGTGCCATTTGTTGAATGAACATGATTGATTAGGACTTAGTTGTATTTGATACATTGTAGCTTATGGTGGAGAGGTGTAGTTTGATTGTAGTAGGCACAAGCTAGCCAAACCCTTGTAGCCAATGCAAGGTAGTGTTGCATGATCTCAAGTGCTAAAACAAAGTGGGAAACCCTCATGTTTAATGAAAAAAAATAGGGAAAACTATAAATCCATAACAAACACCCTCCTTACCTCAAATCCCTTACCTTGTTTCAAGTAGCCTTTCCATTGTCTTTATAATTCTTCTTTCCCATTTTTATAATATTTTTCTTAAAAAAATATTATAATATAATCAAAGTCAATTGAAAATGATTTTAATTCGATTCCTAAAAAACATTTATATAGATGATACAATGGCTTGATTGGTTGCTTGGCCTTAGACAAATGAGTAGGCACAGAAATTCACTTTTCCAACACCCCCTCTCATCACTTTTCTCAAATGATGACCTATAGTCCCCCATTAGGATGAGTGATTAGAGATCTAACTAAAAATTAAAATTGCTATGATCCTCTTTAAACTTTGATTAAGAACATTGGGACCAAAATGAAGAAAATATCTTACATAGTTTTTTAATCCATAAAAACTATTATTTATGATTTGGTGGAGAACCAAATGATCTGTAATCCAAATTTCATGCCTGCACCTGATGAAAACCACTCATGATATACTATATTGTATTCTACTACACATATATGATATGATTTTGTTGTTTTACAATAGGTACTTCACATATTATTTAGCAAATTAATAAATATGAATTGGGATTCAAAACGTTTGATTCCCTAATTTAAGCCAGTACCCAAATCTCTCTTGCAAATGCACATAGAACTACCTAAATCATAGCAACTTGCCATTTATTGCGTTGAACTGTTGAAGCCAAAAGATGAAATTTAATTAAAAAACTCTCTATATGTTGCAATGCTCCACCCTGTGTGTAACCATGGAAGTAAAAATATGTTGTAGGCGGCTCCAGTTTGAGTTCAAACATGCTCTCAGGAAGCAAGGAAGCAATGAAAATTTCCTAAGTTCATATATAAGAATGTTACTTGTTTCCTTTGTTGTCATTCATTTCACCATTAATTTTCCCTTGAAGATGAAGTTGGAAGACTTGGAAGAAGTCTAAGCGCAGTTGATTTTAACAAATCCATCATCCTTGTGAGGATCCCAAGTGAATCAAACTTCAAAGGAAATGATGGAGGTTATGTGTGCCTTGACAATAAAACTGTGCAATTTGTATTAGAATGTCATAGACACTATTCACAAGGTGAAGGCTTGAATGACCTTTGTTTTGTGAATGCAACTCTAAGTGGGTTGAAAGTGGAAAACTTGATAGAAACTAGTGCAATGTATATCTTTGTAAGTGAATGGAATGCTACAACACTTCATCATAAGCCTATGAGTAGTATGGTCGTGTTCAAGGTGATGAACTTGTCAATGAATCTAGAAACAAGAGTAGTTATTTCTACACATTTGAAGTTTGGGGAATGGTTTGGTATTTTTGACTTGACTATGGTTCCATTGGATGACCATACAGTCATCTTGGGTCAAACAATTGTCAAGCTTTACAAAGATGTTTCAATGCCCCATGATAATTGTTTGATGTTCTTAAATGAAGTTAAGACTTGTAGAGTACCTATGATGATTAGAAATAAGCTAGGAAGGATGCCAATAATGTCATCCATAAAGTTGATTGAGGAAACCAATGAATTTGCAAACAAGTAGTGTTTTCGCACATAAACAAGGAGAGTTGGTTCTGTTGGAACATTAAACCATCTAGACCTTGAGTAAATTAATCATTTAATTAATTTACTTAGTGTTTAGAACGTTGTTCCACATTTAATTGGCATAATATAGCAACCTAGCACCTAATCTAGTGTCTTGGGTCCACCTTATCCCTTTTTTGACCATTATAGACTAGTGATGCACCCTCATAATTGCCTTACAACTATTTTCTGAGCTAATTTAATCCTTCTTTTATGAGACAAATATTGTTTTTAGCAACTTTTCTCTTGGATTGAATTGCCTAAGTTGCACTAGAGTGTCTTTAAGCAAGTTGTTAGCTTTTGCCACCAACCACTTCCATATTTTTATCCAATAAATCCATCCTCTTGCTAATTTTATGTCACTGATGGTCCACCAAACATCTACTTTCCCATTCATGACCACTTGCATAGAGTTGGTTTTAGCTTATTGTCTAGATTGGGGTTTTAGTGCTAAACAAGCCTGCCTTTTCAGTGAGCCTCTCGAATTGCCTCTAGTGCATTTGAATTCTCTCTATAAGATGTAATATATTTGTATTATTATTATTGAATACCAATATAATGTAATGGAAATTAACATAATTACATTCTACATGTTTCTGCATCTATCTTTCTTCACAATTTTGCTAGTCTCTGATGAATTCTTAGTGAAGACTTCTTTGGATCAGATCTTTGGCTTGTTTTGAATTCTAATATGGTATCAGAGCTTAGATCCATATAAATCTTCCAATATAATTTTCAGAGTATGTTTTGTGGGTACAAAGATTCAACAATGGATCTAAATTCAGTTCCTCTTCTCACACCATTCAACTATCTTGAGTGGAAGCCAAATATGAACGCATATCTTAAGAGACAGTGTCTCTATGAGATATCTATTGGAGCCGTTGAAGAACCGGAATCCTCAGAAGAGAAGAATGAATGGTTTAATGACTGTGATAGAGCTTTTGGAGCAATATATGTTTGGACATATCTTCACAAATGCGCTACCTCATTGATTTTTATAATACATGAAGTGATCTTTGGCACACATTAGACAGAGAATTTGGATTGAAACCTGATGAGGAAGAGATCATCCATATGGAGAGTGATCCTACCATGAATACCTACTCAAATCAGCTCATTTAAGTCACAGATGTCTCAACCACATACTTTTCTGATGAAGTTGTTCTTGAAGAAACTGTAGAATCTTCAACTTTTGCTCCTGAAATTGAAGAATCCTTCTCCTCTAGTGTGCATTCTCATGTTGCTGATGAAGAATAAATAATAAATGGATCTTATTTTGTTGAAGAGATGTCCAGTCAAACCCATTTTTTCTTTCGTAATTCTTCTACTCTTAATTTTGAGCAAGGTTTTCCAATATATGCTCTAGATCCTAAAGAGGTTTTTGACTCCTCTATCTCCCATGAGTTTACTGATATGCAGGATGATGATCTAGAGGATATGTTGAAGTTTAGATCTAATTATGGAGCTACTACATTCACACTCCTTAGTTCCATACTTTCTATGAATTCCTACATGATCATTTTCTCTTGTTCTTAGAGGTTCAATGAAGAAGGAGGACACTACAAATTGGTTGGGTTCAATTCTCAAGCATGCCATGATGTTTTTGGTTCTAATTTCACCACTGTTGGTTCAAAGGATATGTTAAAGAACCATATACACATTCTTGTATTTGATTACAACTCTACTGCATTGTAGTTTAAGTTTCAAGTCTGTACAATTGGTCCTCAATTAATCATAAATTCAATGGACCATCAATCAATCCTTGGAGCTGATTTAACTTCCACTATTCAAAAGTTTAAGTTTCAAAAGCATTCAGATCTTATTGGAGTTGATACTGCCTCTCATGGTTCGAATTTCAAGTTCCAGGATGGTTTGCTAATTCATGCATTTTTTCTCTCCATGTTTGGTTTCAAGAACAATTTCAAATAGCCTTCAGATTTGGTTGCATTCAAGAACTAGTTTTCGGAGCATGATCCACTTCTTCCAAAGAAGAAGATACCTCCAAACATCTGATTAGACCACACCTACTGAAGTTTGGAGCTGCAGCAATACAATTTTGGTGTGCATATGTCCATCTGTTTTAAGGGAGGGTTTTATTCCCATGAGGTTTTCCTTGTTTCTTTAGTTTGCTTGGGCATAATAATTGCAATGGGGTGACCAAAATCCTTTGTTTCTTGGGCCCTAATCTAATAATTCTCACTTCAAAGTCAGGATTAAGGGGGGGTGTGGAACATTAAACCATATAGACCTTGAGTAAATTAATCATTTAATTAATTTACTAGGTGTTTAGAACCTTGTTCCACATTTAATTGGCATAATATAGCAACCTAGCACCTAGTCTAGTGTCTTGGGTCCACCTTATCTAGTTTTTTACCATTATAGACTAGTGATGCACCCTCATAATTGCTTTACAATGCTTTTCTAAGCTAATGCATCCTAGATAGCTTTATTTTGATTTAATCCTACTTTTATGAGACAAAGATTGCTTTTAGTAACTTTTATCTTGGATTGAGTTGCCTAAGTTGCACTAGAGTGTCTTTAGGCAAGTTGTTATCTTTTGACACCCACCACTTCCATATTTTTCTCCAAGAAATATATCTTCTTGCTGATTTTATGTCACTCATGGTCCACCAAACATCTACTTTCCCATTCGTGACCACTCGCAGAGAGTTGGTTTGAGCTTATTGTCTTGATTGGGGTTTTAGTGCTAAATAAGCCTGCTTTTTCAATGAGCCTCTCGAATTGCCTCTAGTGCATTCAAATTATCTCTATAAGATGTTACAATATATTTGTATTATTATTATTGAATACCAATATAATGTAATGGATATTAACAGAATTACATTCTACATGTTTTTGCATCTATCTTTCTTCACAATTTTGCTAGTCTTTGATGAATTCTTAGTGAAGACTTCTTTGGATCAGATCTTTGGCTTGTTTTGAATTCTAATAGGTTCTTTTCAAAGTATCCTTGCTTTCCCAAGATGGTGAAAACCATACAAATCATAGGTTGGCAAGATTGGAGACCTTAGTGGAGCCACTCTTGAAGAAGACTGAATTGGTGTGCACTTTGAAGCACCATAAGCAAGTTGTTGAAGGTGGGGGTGCACTTGTACTAGTAACGGTTATGGAGGTTCACAACAAAGGAACTCACCAGAGCACACATTATTGCACACATAATTATGCACAAGAAGAGGCAAGCTAGATTTATGTCAATTTTTTTATGAAAAACAATCTAAGTTTTGGGTCTGAGTAGTACATGGAGCTACTCACCTAGTAAGACTCTCGGTAGCAAGACGATGGCATAGTTAAAGAACAAGTTAATGGAGTTATGTAGGGGTTAAGTTCTCTTCATCTTCATGAAGACCGAAAAGTTGAGGGTTACACTTCGATTTATTTTAGATGGTTTTCAGTGTCTAGCATAGTTTTTTTAGGAGACTTGACAACTAAATAAAGGGATCAATAATTCAAAACAAAAGCAAGACAAGGAAAGGAAACAAGTTGTGAATTCCACTGAGGTGCCTTTGTGGTCAACAGAGCTAGTTCAAGACTCTCAGTTGGATGTAGTAGTGGAAGAGGAAGAATTATTAGACAAAGATGCAACTTCCATTTAGAGTTATGCTGATTCCCCATAGGGATTTATGAGTTCTATTTGACGATTTCCTAATTTGAAGAACTGGGTTGCAAACCATCAGAGAAAGATGCAATTCTAAAATACTTGATCATGAGTGGGACAAGTTGGAAACTTTGGTTGGTATTTTCATTTGTTTCTACTTTCCATACCATTATGTGGATAACATTGCAAAGAAGCTCACTATCTAGAGTAGGCAATGGAGCCTAGAGAACCTATGAATGGTTCCTTGGAAAATTTGTTAAGTTTCCATAGGTAACATGAAAATATTGAGATGAAGTCGATGAGTTTTCCTTGGTAATTTCCTTCTGCATTTTGGTGATCATGTGCAACTCTTGTGGATCCTAGAGTGCTTGTGAAAGGTTATTTTGGTGACTTTTCCTGGTTCATTAGAGTTGTATAGGATAATTGAAGTGAAAAATAAAATGGTTGGATTTGGAATGAGAATGTACATTCTCATGAGATGGAACTAATAGTTGCATTGGTCACCCAACTAGTTTAGAACACATGTGTGTCGACAATGTGCATATGCATGGCATAAATGGATTTGTATTGAAGCAACAATAAGTCTAGGTGATGTGCAACACTTGGACATTTTGATAACATTTGTAGTGGAGGTTGATTTGTCACAGTAGTAGAAGGTACCCATAAGAGTAGTGGACAATTAGGCCACAGTCGTAGTAGAAGGAAACAACACTAACAATGGCATCCAAGAGACAGTATGGAAAGAGTTTGGGAAAAAATGTTTCGTTCAAAGAAAGTATTGGACAATAAGCGGTTGCACAAGTAAATATGGAAGAGATATCATGGAATGGTTGAAAAATCCAATCAAAGATGGATGTATGATTCTAGGCAGCAGACTTGGAGGACAAAAGGTTCTTGAGGATGTTGTTAAGAATGCAATGAATTTTAGTGGGGGAGGATGTAAGGCTCCAACCCTGAATGAATTTGAATTCCTTTATCCTATGATCATATTGGTTGTCATTAATCAACATGGACAAGCATGAGGAAGGTTAACAACTAGATGATTCAATTTTAGAGTGCCCTTGTAGATGGCATGACACACCATAAACATATTAAGTGCCCTTGTTCAAATATTGAGTGCACTACAGAGGTTCACATTAGTTGGATAGACCAAGAAAACCTTTGGGGGAGCTTGTTGAGGTAGAGAAGGTTATGGAATATAGCTTCATTCGCAGACATGCACCATGCATGATGGACAAAGTGCAAAATAAAATAATTGACTTATATATTACTTGGGCACACTCAAATGGATGCACTTGGTTGGGCATATCTCAAATGGGTAGATTAAGTTGGATGCACTTGGTTGGGAGCACTTGAGTTCCCATGTCGCACAAGCAAACGTTGGCTAGGCACACTTGTTTGGTGCACTTCTTGGTCACACCTCCCAAGCACATTTTTGGGTGCACTTGAGTGCACCTTGTGAGGTGCACTTGAGTACACCTTGGTGGGAACACCTCCAAGCACACTTGGATGAACAACACTTTATCGCAATGTTGGGTGCACTTGGACATTGTGCGCACCCTTTGTATGTTGCGACCACATGACACATCGAATACAACACCATTGGAGATTAACGTTAGTGAACAAGACATGTAGATGCAATTGAATTGGTGATGCAGGCACTTGGGTCTACTTGGACTTGGAGGGACTTGTACATTATTTTAGAAGGAGGCAAGTGAAAGGAAAGTCTCATATAAAAAGGAGAATGCCTCAAGTTGCTAAGGCATCAAGGAAAAAGCATTCATTTACAAAAGTGTTCAGAGAGATCTATGATTGTACTAAGTTCTAGGTTTGGCACAATAGGTTGAATTGCATTGGTTGAGTTAAAAAAAAAAAAAAAGACATGGCCTATGCGAGGCAAGCCTTCAAAAGCTTTAGGGGTTGGGTTATGCAAGTCTATTCGACATAGGAAGAAGACAATATTTCCTTAGGCTCATTGTCTATTTAATATTGTTGTAGGTAGCAGGTTGCAACTCCCCTCTTATATTCTGTAAGCATTCTTCTTATAAATAAAGGTAAAGGCATCTACCTTGGGTGTTTCCTATACATGTGCATCTTCATTATGGTTTCTTTATTGGGATGCATGTTGTTATATTTCATAGGTGTCTTTATGTTGATTAATTGTTGACATATTCACTAAGTTGACTAAGTATTGAAATATTGACTAAGTGTAAAGTGTTGTTGGAATGTTTGGAAGGCTGCGGTTGAACATGTGCCCTCTATTGAATGAACATGGTTAATTAGAACTTAGTTGCATTTGATAGATTATAACTCAAGATGAAGAAATGTAGTTTGATTATAGTAAACACAAACTAACCAAAACCGTGTAGCCAAGGCAAAGTAGTGTAACAAGTGCTGAAACAAAGTTGGGAAAACACCCTAACAAACACCCTCCTTACCTTGAAACCCTTACCTTGCTTCAAGTAGCCTCTCCGTTGTCTTTATAATTCTTCTTTACCAATTTTATATTATTTAAAAAAAAAAAAATTTATAATATAATCAAAGTCAATAGAAAATGATGTTATCTCATCATTTTTTTCAAATGATATTACAGTCCCCCATTATGATTATGATTAGTGATTAGAGATATGACTAAAAAATAAAATTGCCATGATACTCTTTAACTTTGATTAAGAACATTTAAGACCAAAATTAAAAAGCTTTAAATGCAGAAAATCTCTTACATAGTTTTTTAATCCATAAAAGTTACTATTTATAATAATATGGTCAAGAACCAAAGGATCTGTACTCTAAAGGTCATGCCTGCACCTGATGACAACCACTGATGACATACTATATTGTATTCTACAACACATCTCTTCTCTGATTTTTCTGTTTTACAATAAGAACTTCATAAATTAATAAATATGAAATGGGATTAAAAAATCTGATTCCCTAATTTAAGCCAGTACCCAAATCTCACAAGAACTATCTGTATCATAGCAAATTCCCATTTATCGCGTTGAACCATTGAAGCCAAAAGATGAGATTTAATTAAAAAAAAACTCTCTATCTGTTGCGATGCTCCACCCAGTGTGTAACGATGGAACTAACAATATGTTGCAGGCGGCTCCAGTTTGAGTTCAAATCGGCTCCCACTGCTGTGAGAAATACAAAGTGAAAATTGAAATTTGGGCTTATTTACACGATTGATAATCTGGCGTTTCTAGATCTGGATGGGCGCACTTTATCAAGTTCAAGAGAAGGTGGCTGCAGTAAATTTCTCCTCTGCCAAATCGGAACTTTAGAGACCACTGGGGCAGCAAGCCTTACTGCCTTTACAGGCGTGGAAATATTAGCCAACCTTTTAACGTCCTTCTCATTGCCGAGTCTTTTCACAAAGCTCTTTAATCTTTTCACAAACTGCTTCCATTTAGGATCCAAATCCTTTAGTTGGCTTAGGGTTTGCTCTGCATTTCTCCAGTTGTCGCTCTGCTGCCATTTGAGCTCGCATCTCCCTTCGGCAGCTATTTCACCAGCAGCCGTAGACAAAGACCGGCAGGGCCACAGGGTTATTTGCCTGGGAAGCTGCATTTCTGCTAATATTTCATAGCCTTGTGGAACCCTCGCAGAAATCGATCTGCCGACCGCCATGGATCCGATGAATATGTGAAGAAACCTCCTTTTCGCACAAATATCTGCCTGTAAAACCCTAGTCTGCAAAATCTCTCAGAAAAGGCCAGGCCGGGCCGGGCCGAGCTTCGAGTGTGGAAGGGCAGCTGCAAGCCTGTGCAGGAAGGTGAAGCAAGCTGAGAGGATTTAAAAGGTTTACAGATCAAGAAGCTGCGGATGCTTCCATGAACTGGGCGGTGCACTGAAAGCGTGGATGCCGACGATGGCGTGGAGACAGCCTGGCTGACTCTTGACGCTTCCCAAAAGTAAGATTCCAGTGGAGTGTACAGCTACACGCTGTGTATTCCTGGTTTCGACTGTGCTTCCCTCGTTCGCACATGGAATTCGCTTTAATTGCAAAAGGCCGCATTAAATATTTGTCCAATAAAATAAAATACGGTTCAAGGAAATAGCACGTGATTGGCAACTTGGTCGTAGAAGCGTTGGGAGTAACTTGGGACTGAATCCTTCACATGATGACCATTCTAATTTTGGGTTGGTTAAACTGCATCTGCTAATTGCTGCCAGAGGCGTTGGGAGTAGGAGAGGAGCTACGTGTCCTATGCAGAAAATGTGTTACTTCTGCTGACGTTCCACCACTTGTATTCAAGTGAGTGGTGTTGGTAGGTATTTGCTTTGTACTTTTCCTAGAATTGAATCTTTTGGAATAGAGGATGGTCAACAATATTGGAATGGGATGGAGATTCAAGCGTTATGTTGACTGTTTGTTAAAAAATAATTGTTACTTCTACAAATCTTTTTAAAGCTTCATTATACTTTATATAGTATTATACTTTTTACCTACACTATAGTATTACATAACCATATAATAGTTAATTTCCGCTGGAAAAAAAACTATATAATAGTTAAATATTATAATGTGTCAGATTTTTTCACATATATATGTTATTTTTTCTTAATAAAATAATGCTTTTTTAGTTTGCTTTATTAGTTTTCATTTTGATATTTATTATAATTTTTGGCAATGAATATTTACAATTTTTAATAATTATTTGCCAAAAGGTGATTGTTCACACTTTAATGCATTGAAGAGAAGGTTAAAATTTGAACTACAAGTTGAATGATGATGGTTATTAATATCCATATAAAGATAAGAAATCATTTGGTTTTCTATATAAAAATTAGGTTAATATTTTAGCAAATATTTTGAAATTGCACTCTAATGTAAGTGTACGAAGGATATTCTATTGAAAAATGATTTTCATCTTAAATCCTTTTAGTGTCACATAAATTCTTTCATCCCACGATGTTTTACAAATTGTCCATTGCTCTTTTTAACTATGGAGCTCATGAGAGTTTGTTATTTTAACAATGTTGGTTTTCTTTTCACAGAGATACTTTTCATTTTCTAGATTATGGTTGATCACCTCCTTACACTATCTTAGTTTTCTATTATCTTCTAATTCTTTATCACATCACAACTATTTCTTAAATTTAGATCCAATAATACTTTTAATATTATCAATATTATGCAGAATGACCTTTTCCTCAACTTCTTAATGAGTTGCACTTACTAGTTTGTTTCAAATCACTTGATCATCTCCATAGAAGGAAGCTTAGCATTTCTGCATTCCATTGAGAAGTAAGTGTTGAATCCAATATCGCCACCAATCCACCCATATCATGGAGGAACAACCCCAACCATGGAAGTTGTCTCAAGGACCTGATCATAGTAGGAGACCATGTTGCTTGGGATGTATGTTAGACTAGCATCACCCATTTACTTCCATGTTGCATCTCTCAAATCATTTTCTACATTCTGCAAGTCAGTTGCACTACTCTTGTTGTTCCAAGAGGATTCAATTGCATACTTCAGTTCTCTCTTGGGAGCAATGCAGGGATAACCAACCACAAGGGAAGCCAAGATTTAAGGACTTTGAATCTTTCTCAAACGACAAAAAGAGGATGCTTGTAAACTCTCAAAAAAGATCATGGGTGCATTCTGACAAATATCTAAGACAAAATCTTTTTAATTTTATAAGCTAATAATATTTAACATCCCAATCAAAACTAAATAGTCCTATGAAACCATATTCATAACATCGACCAATTGAATCAAGGATAGTAATATAAACTTTAACATAACTGTATTTGAGTACTGACCAAACGGTTAAGTAGTTGAATCCCGTCCTGGATCGTTGTCCATATTACATTGTGAAAAATGGTTCAGACTCACTGGTAACACATTATTATACCCAGTTCATATTCACAGGCTAGTACTCAGCCCCAAGGACAGATACAACTATTTTCTTACAGTCTTCCCTACTGCAAATTCATACTAACCGAAGATACAAAACCAACATGGGTCTGCAAAAAAATTCAAACTCACTGGAAACCCATTATTATACTTGATGCATATTCACAAGACAATACTTAGCCATAAGGACAAATACAACTATTCTCTTATAGTATCCCTTGCTACAAATTCACACTAACCTAATATACAAAACCAACATGGGTCTACAGGACTGGTCTACATATGCCCAGAAAATAGTGCACACCTAAACAAGTAAACTGTGATGATAAAAAATTAAGGATGGATTGAGGCATTTTATAGCATTTCATTTGACTACAAGGTTCCAATATTTGTGAGCCTACTTCCACCATATCAATGATAGTGAAATTAGATTAAAGCAAGTCTAAGACATCTTTACTAGATAACGACAAAAGCATAGGAAACAAAATGATGCAACCAACATAGATCCATCTTAAAACATGATCTATCAAGGACCAAGAGGGATCCCTTGAGGTGTAATTTTTTTTGGATGTGTAAAAAATTTAAGAAAAAAAAATTATAACTCAATAAATTGGATCCATCAGTGCTTGGTAGATCCAGATTTAAAATAGTTCTTCGCTAGTTTTATTTTTTATTTTATTTTATAACTAAGCATATTATTATTTTGTGATGTGGGTTATAATTGCCACGCTCGGGTTACCTATGTTACATGACAACATCTTCCACATACTGGGTTGTAGTACACCTTGGTACCCTCAGTGCTATCATGTCCCTCACAAATCTAAAATTGGTCAAAAGATCTATTTTAATTCGTTGAAAGATCATTTTTGTGGTTATAGTCAGAGTCTTAAGCCTCTTTTCCAGTTCAATGCTACACTATCATCAGAGAAGCTAGTGTAAACCTCCCCAGCCTCTTTTCCAGTAAAAACCTAGAATCATGTCATCAAGGAAACTAGTGTATACCTCCCCAACCAAGGTGATCATTAGGTGATCATTAGGGATGTATGCAGTTATGTTTCAGTCTTGAGCTTCCACTTAAATAAAAACTTATAATCATGTGAAATCATATTAGATTTAACACAACTATATGTATAAATTGGATATATCAATCAAAATTACAAATCAAATGTCATAACCCTAGATTTACAAAATAAAAAAAAAGTCTAGGCACACTTTTATACTTCTAGTATGAATGAATCTAATTCCAGTTTACTTTTATGTTAGCCAGTTACAGCTCTACTACTTGGGATCGTCGATCAACCAAGGTAATATTTTTATTTGAATAAAGTTAAGTAGTGAGTCACAGTTCTAAACTCTTAAGAAGGATAAGTTTTAGGACCCCATCCTAAAACCATTGGTTTGTTTTCGTAGTAATCTAGGCATTAAGTCTTACTAGGAGTGCATTAATCTAGTTCTTTACAAGTTCCTTGCTCTTATTTTATATCTATCAAACTTATTATGGTGAGATTTGGAATCTCGACTAATTGCTTCGCAAGGTTAGATACTTGACCCTATTATGCAAGCATAGTTGGAATTAATCCTAACTATATAGTGATATTCCTATGATTTTATATAAGGATTTATTATATGAAAAATAATGCAATTTCGTAAAACATGTAATGTTATGATTTTTAGTTTGTATAAATGTTTTGGTTATAAAGTGATGAGCCAATTTGGTTGCTTGGGGAAACGATGTGGTGGTTGGATTTCCAAGTCATTTGAAAACATGTGAATAATGTTTAAGGCTTAGCCATTGTGGCTCTCGACTTAACAGTCGGCCATGTGATCGCTTTAAAGGCTGGTATAACGTGTCACAAACTGGAACTCGACCATATGAATGCTATTAATGTTATACGATGTGGTTTGATCTTGAAACTTGATCATACGGTTGATTTCAGATAAGGTTTTAATGCACTGATATGATGGCAGATCGACTTGACAATTAGATAGTTGGTAAGAGTTGGGCCTTAACTTCTCGGCATACCTCGCTCAACGTGGATTCATATTGACCATACATTTGGAACTAAAAATAGTCTACAAAGCATTGATATAACATGTCTCGGGCTTGGAAGGCTTGGTTTGTGTGCCGTGTTTAATGTGTCTTTACAGCACTAGGAAAAAACACCCTCGGTTTGGTTTTGGTTTATTCTTCGTTTGAGTGGTGGAGGTGTCGAAGGCACTCTTCCACATTTATGGTAATTTCCAGTGGCATGAGCACTGGTGCATTATACGAGCTCTATGGTGTTGGATGAAGCTCTGGAAGAGCTAGGTTCCGACTTATTAAATTTTTTTCTACGAAGCTTGCTTCGGCTCTGCATAGTTATTTATGTTATACCAATTCCTTGGGGTTTGGTTATTACAACCAGGTTTTGACTCTGGTGTTTTCTTGAAGAGTCGCCCTAGCATTCACATCGACGAATACGAGGTAGGTACACTCTTCATCTCTATTTAACATTTATTTATCGTTGTTTACTTTGTGCATTAAGGGTTTTTAACCCAATCTTTACCTATCTTACAGGTTGAAGGAAAAGTTACTGAGTTTGGACTTACATTGCTCCAATACTAGTTGAGAACCAGACTTCAGGTCGAATTTTGGTCGAATCTTACACTAAGGTAAGTTCATTTATTATTTACAAAATTAAGCTTTAATGATTATCGATTACACTGGTTCTAGTTTTCTAACCCTTTACTCGTTTTTCTTGCAGGGTTTGGAATCGCATATACTCTATGGAAAAAAATCCTTTCTTAGGCTGATTCACGACTGAGTTTAGGTAAGGAAGCTCTTTGTGAAATCTACTTAACAAGTTTAAATCCGATTTAGGGTTTTAAGGTACAGATACTAACTAGGTTTTTAATTTTTGTTTGGCTCTTCTCCTTGGTTGTGCAATGGGATCAGCTTCTCATGGATAACACTCCCCAAGTATGCCAAAATATCGTTTGTAAAGGTGGTGCGGACATTCCGTAGAGGAAACATTGGTTTCGTTTGCAAACTTAAGAAGACTCTTAAGTTGAGTTTTTAATGGATGCACATGGCTTTTCGCCTTGGGGTTCGCTTTTTCCAGTTTGACTCTATAAATGAAAACATAATCGTTTTTCTTTTCCTTTTAAAAGATAAAAGTTAAGAGTCTTTTGAACTCTAACCAATGGATTTGAATGTAATACTATTAAACTGTAAGGAATATGATGGATTTGGTTAAACTCTGCTATTGTTTTGATGAAATGAAACATAGCACTTATTTTGATATGCATAATTTTGTTGTGAACAGAGTATATACTCGTGATGATTATATTGTATAACTTACCTTCAAATGCTACTGTAATTTCTTGATATTGTTAAATACATGATTGAGACTTATTATGTATGTTTGGATATGTTATTTTAAATTTTCCTATCTGCTATATATTATATAACTCTATTATGTGTATATGAGACCTCTTGACTACGCATATTATATAGGTATACTAGCTTATATGAATTTCTAATCTATAAAATAAAACTAATAAATGCAAATACTGAATATTTATTAACCTGTATACAATAATCATGATAATTCTGTATGCACATATAAATTTAAATAAAACATTTTCCAGTAAAATACTAGTTGATAATATGTGTAAGCAATATACTCATTATGAATAATAATTTAGGAATAGTAACAAAAAATTTAGAGTAGTAACTACAATAGTTGATAACATACATAAACAATGAAATCATTCTAACTAACAATTTAGAAATTATTTTAAAGTAAACAGACATTTCAAAATAGTAAAACAATAAAATAAATGGAACCTGAACCAGCTACTGGAAATCAAAATTGAAGGTCATTATTCCTCCCAACCAAACTTCCAGAACAACCAAACTACTTGTTCTGAAACCCCCAAGCCTGTTTGTTGAACCACAAGAACAAAGAATGGTCATAGTATTCTTCTTGCATTTAAGCTAGATCATAATCTCCCTTTCATCATAAGCCTCCAGCTCATCGGATGAACTCAATACTTATAGTATTTTTCCTAGGACTTGGGTCATTTATGAGCCTCCTGCTCCACTATCCCTCCTCAAGGAATTCAACCTCTTTTTTAGGGAGGACTCCTCTTGCATCATTGTGCCTTTATTAAGAATTCTTGCCATAATGGGTTTTCCTCTTGACACTTGTCATTTCTCCTTGTGGGTCAACAAACACTCTTCAACAACTATTTCAGTTTTGATTCCCTCAGCTATTTAATAATTTAAAATTAATAATTCATTTACAAATGTTTTGACCTCACTTGGTCAATAATGTCAAATCAAATAATAACATATAGTCCTTAATAAAATAATTGTTTGGGTTCTTTGGCGTATTACATCAAATTAACAACAAATGTGTGTACACACAATAACGCAAACACTAGTACATATATTGGGTTGTCATTGTGGAGACCTATGAACTTTAACATTAGTAAATATGACAGGTTGTCATTGTGAATATTCATGTTCAAATTAAATGGAATACATGTGTTCGCATTAAGATATCAAAAATATAAATTATTAAATTCTACAACATTGATGAAATGGGATCCATTACTCCCCACCAATCAACTTAAAATATTTACAATTTACCTAAAAAAAATATCAAAATTGGGGTTCATAGCTCTTCATGAGATATTACAAACACATCTAAATATACATATCCGAGTTCCAATATGTGATACCTTGTACTCATTTGTGTGAACTCAAGACCCTATTTTAAATGAGTCTTTACCAATGTTGATATTCAATATACCAAATGCATCATCTAGATTCAACTCATTGTTTCTCCGTGCAACACATAGAATTGATAGATCACCCCAAACTATGGAGTGCACGTGGGTTCTTTGGATGTGACAAAACAAATGATGAAGGTTTTTCAACTTCACCTTCTGAAGTACAAATGTAAAACATGAAAATGCACTAGAAGGGAGAAATGTCATTCCCGTATTGCTTTTAAAAAAATAAGTGGGCCTCCCATTGACTAACGACAAAATAAAGGGCCATTGATGCAAGCTTGAACCCACTGAACAAAATGATTATTTAACCCAAATTTATAAAGGACATCAAGCAAGAAGGAATGCTTTACTTGGTTAAATGTGTTGTCCATGTTGACTTTTATTATCGTACCTTTGTTTTTTGTTTTCTTTGTTATGATCATACCTTTGTTATTTTCTTTGTTATGATCATACCTTTGTATTTTGTTTTCTTTGTTAGAATGGATTGTCTCTTGATCCATAATTATATTGTCTATAATATGTCTCTTCTCCATGAAACCATCATAATCATTAGAGATTATCTTCAAGAGTATCTTATGAATTCTACTGGCCATTATTTTGGCTAAGATCTTATAAGAGTAATTGCATAGAGAAATGGGTTGAAATTTTTTGAACAAATATGGGTTTGCCTAATTTATGTCTTTTTCTGAGCATTCAAGAACATGCATTTTAAGTCCGATTTGATGATAAACTAATGGGCCTTATAGAAATGGTTGGAGAAGTTGTTAGGCCCTAGAGCCTTATAAGGGGCAAGTTCCCAAATTGCCTTTATAATTTCCTCTTCTTCTATTTACAGTATTAGTTCCTCCTTTTTACCATCGGAGACCAAATGGAGTATATTTTTTAACATGATTTGTGTTGATTCAAGATCCAGCTCTTCTTCTTCCATGTAAAGGGCTTCAAAATGTGCATTGGCATATTTTTTAATGGCTGCAAAATCCTTTAAACTTGTTCCAATTTTCCAAGAATTTACAAGTTTTTATAGTTTAGTGTAAGGTTTGCTAAGATTTGCCAAGATTTTCTAATTTCGTGAAATATTCGCCAAAACTTTTACAAGTTTTTATAATTTTGTAAAAGATTCGCCCAACATTTAAAAGATTTTAAAATTCCATGAAAGATTTGCCAAAAAATTATATATACATATTATATTATTGATAAAATAACCTTCACACTTTTCCTTCTATCATGGGGATTCACCCATTTTTTATACATATAAATTTAGCAGGGGTTCTTAAAATCATCCCTGACATGGAGTTTTCGGATGATGATGAGAAGGTAGTTGGGACCCATGCCTAATAATTCTTCCATGTGGTTGGTATTCGCCATGCCCATAGACAGTCCTTATGGCATCGCACGATAATATGAAGGATTGGGAAGAGAGAACATAGATGCGGAAAAGAGGGTTGATCACTTGGCAAGAAATATGGCTATGTTAGATCTTTGGGAAGATTCAATTTTCAAGAAGACATAGCAGTAGTGCACTTCAAAAGACCATCAATAATACATTGGAGACAAGGTTGAGCTTCACCAACGAAGGAAATCGGGTCTGTGGAGGAGAGCACTCCTGATGGGACTCCATGAGGACCAAGTGACAACAATATAAACAAAGTATCCCAATCCCAATTGGTGGGTTCATTTGGGCAATATGAGAAAAATCTTGAGATAGGGAAATGCGATGAGGCATTTTCCCAACGATGCGAATAGTGGGTAGAGGATTTGGTGGTATATGCGAAGGCACCGAGGTGACTGATGTTCCTCCAACGACTGTGATGGAGGATGAAGGTGAGAGTGTAAGTGAATACTTCCCGACATGAAAAACTACAGACATCATGGACTTTTGCACATTTTCTATTGGGATCCCTGAGTCCTAACTGTTAAGGGAAGTGGGTTGCAGTTTGGTTGAGACAGAGGTAGTCCTACATTATTTGGAAAAGAAGTCACACTTTCACATAGATTTGGGTGAGGGGAGTAACAAGGAAGCATAGTCCACCTTGAGCACCCTCCGACAGTGCGACAATCGTCGAGATGAGAGACTTGTTGTGGAAATCCCACAACGTTGTGGGAGGGATGTTGACATCACTCAACAACCTTTTGATGGGACGAGCAAGTCTTCTAAGCGATGAGCAAAGAGGAGACAACAACGTACCAAGATGGATGAGACACCTTTGGTGACAATGAACCATCTGACATGATTGTGTGATTTAGATTTCAAGATTCATGATTTTGAGCTAATGATAGTCTGATTGAACGAGTTGGGTTGTAGCTATTTGGGAGAAAAAGTGGCCTTGAAGTACTTGTGTAGCAAGCATGAGACAGATGGGTGAACTACTGATAGTTTTGGGATTTTTGGAGGTGGTGGCCTTAGGAATCACTTTCCCATTTTCCCAAGATGATGGTGAGAAGATAGGCTCACTACCTTTACTGCAGGCAGTGAGGTAGTAGGTACCTTATAGTTGGTACCATGAAGTGGTGTTGTTTGATGATAGTTGGAAAAGGTGATGACTTTTCCCAGTTTCGATAGGATTGCACGAGGAAAACCAAAGTGTAGAAGGGAAAACACAGTTTTTGCTTGAGGAATTTTGTTCTCATGGGGATGGGTGTGACGCTTGGATTATCCACCCAACTAGTTAGTCGCATAGGGGCACACAACGAATGGAGAATTGAAAAAATTCACTTAGTATCACGGAAGTAGTAGGCAGAGTAGGTACATTTTCCAGAGAGGCTTCTTAGGAAGACTGGGGTGTAGTAGCAAGAGGTAGCGACAACACCAATAGATAGTTTTCGAGTGAGGTAGGCATCTTGGAGACATTACTGAGGGTGGAAATAACTTAGAGTGGGGGGGGTGAATGTCATGGTATAACACTCCACTCACAACAAGCATTGGCAAGCTTCAATAAGCGAGCTTGGCCAAAGAAGCCAAGACGGGTGCACTTGACAAGTGACCCGACCTGGAAGCATGAGAGTCCATCCGACGACATTCAAGAGTTAGCATGTGGTTGGGAACCCACACCGGGTGGCACCACACCTGGATTCCTAGGTATGAAAGCAGACCTGGCATAATAGAGGACGGGCTTCAACAAGCGAGATGTGGTCACTAGGAAACAAAAGCTAGTAGCTCGACAGAAGAAGCTCGAGAGCATGAAGAAGTGGGCTAGTAGAATGGGACGCATTGACAAGATAATTTGGAAGTAGATGTGAGGGAGTGTGTTCAAACCCATGAGGAAATTACACCCAAGGCATGCAGAATCATGGGCATTGAAAAAGTATAACATCAGAAAGTGGGCACGACTGGCTAGCGAGGAGCCCACCCAGGTAACGTGCACACAAAGCGGAGGTTGGCCCAAGGAGTGGGTACACTCCTTTTCACGATAGACGGCTATATATGCCAAAGTCATGAGGAAAAACAAGGAAGTAACTCAGAAAGAGTTCAAGAGGAATTCGTCCAAGATATTTTGGGCTAAGTTTGGGCATAGTTTGCAGGAAGACATAGTCAGGATGGGTGCACCTTAGAAGGAGGTAACGTCTAGGCAGATGAAAGTGTGATAGGCTACCTAGACAAATTGGGGAATTTCAGGCAAGGGAAAACAGGTGCTGTAGGAGGTGGACCTGCGGGTGCTTTAGGAGGAAACCACAGAGAAGAAGGAGACACATTCATTGATTGGGTTAATTCTTTGGGGTTTCTTGAGAGGTTTTTTGGTTGGGCACTCTCTTGGGTAGTAGTATGCAGCTGCTTCCATTTTGTTGTACTTTGTAACTCTTTCTCTATATAATCATTTTGGGCACACTCGATTTGAGGTGCTAGCACACTTCTTGTTCTTGTATTCTTGTGCATTCCTTAACATAAGTGCAATAGTTAATAAGTGAAACATGAGAATGGCTAAGTAATAACTTGAACAAGTATAAAAGTGTAATGTTCTGTACGCGTAGTCTATCGGGTTTTTAACCCACACCGACGAGGAAACTCAAGTAGTGCCGCATGGCCTAATGGGTGGAACAAACCTTCAATTTCAGGTCAAAATGATAGACTTGTGACACCTCCCCTCTTAGGGGTACACCTTTATAACCTGCACTAATCACAAGTGCCAAATCTCTCCTCCCTTCACCACACCAAAGTGCTAATCTCCAAACATCTTTAAAGCATGCAAAACCCTTGTTGTAGATCCCAAAACCTATCCATGACTGAGATTTATGCAAGTTATAATAAGAGCCTCATTAGACAAGGGCACACGTTTATAACCAATACCAATAAATAGGTTCCATGTGTTCCTCTACCAACCACCAAAACGAGGTTAATTTTTTTTGTTGTTGTAGAGTGATATCTACCAACCAATAGTTTAGATTGATTCTAAGTCCCCTCTAAAATATAAAATAAAGCATGTGCTACTTTTCCATTTGATCCTTCCCCTCCATTGATTAAGATGATGATTAATGTTCATAATCTCTCTCTATATATCCATAGAACCCCTTCCTACTTCATACAATTTTATCACCGACACAATTAGGGAGGCACTACACATTATCATTACATAGTCTTTGTCCATATTTATCATTTCATAGTCTTTGTCCATATAAAGGGAAATATCTTTTAAAAGTAAGATTTTTTCCTCACAAAAGTGTAATAACCTTTTTTTTTCCTTTACCTAGTTTCATATATCAAATAGCCTTTCATTTTTTTGCCATTTTACCTAGTTTTCATATATCTAATGGTCTTTATGCAAGGATTTTTCTAGGATTTTTCTATTATTTATCTTATTTGATGGAGTTTCTTTTTAATGAGTTAAATGATGAACAAACTCAAATTTGTTAATAAATTTAATAGTTTAATCTTTTCAAAATAAATAATTTTTTTAAAATAAAAGTTTTCATAATAAAAAAAATCTCTAAATTAAGTAATTATTTGAAATTATTAATTTTTTTTATCCACTTATTAACTTACCATGTGGTAAATTTAAAAAGCCCTTAGCGTTATACATTTAAACCATATTAAAGCCAAAATGCTTCATGACCCAAATTCCGGTCGTGTAAAATCCTGCTACCTCTACCGCACATTTAAAAAATAATGAAGGCAGCTTTACAATGCAAGCCTGGACCCGATGAAAATGAAAACTACTCATGACATACTATACTGTATTGTACACTCATCTCTGATCTGATTTTTTGTTGTAAAACAGAAACTTTATAAATTATCTGGCAAATTATAATATGAAATGAGATTATGAAATCTGAAACCCTAATTTACGAGACTACCCAAAACTATCTTGCAAATGTACATAGATCGACCTCAAACCTCTGCAAATTCCCATTTATCGCGTTTAACAATTGAAGCCAAAATGATGAGAATTAAAAAAATAAAAAACTATTTATCGATTTATCGCGTTTAACCATTGAAGATAGAGAAAACCGATTTATCGCGTTTAACCATTGAACCCAAAATATGAGAATAAAAAAACTACTCATTCCGTCGCATTGCTGCACACAGTGTGTAACAATGCAAGTAATAATATGTTGCAGGCCGCTCCAGTTCGAGTTCAAACCGGCTCTCACATCTGTGAGAAATACAATGTACAAAATGAAATTTGGGCTTATTTACACGATTGCTAATCTGGCGTTTCTAGATCTGGATGGGCGCACTTTATCAAGTTCAAGAGAAGGTGGAGGCGCTAAATTTCTCCTTTGCCAAATCGGAGCTTTGGGGACCGCAAACCCTGTTACAGGGGCTCCAACCCTTACTGTCTTCACAGGCCATACCATGGCCGTGTAAATATGAGCCGACCTTTTAACGTCCTTCTGATTGCCGAGTCTTTTCACAAAACCCTTTAATCTTTTGACAAACTGCTTCCATTTAGGATCTTTTAATTGGTTTAGGGTTTGTTCTGTTTTTTTCCAGTTGCTGGACTGCTGCCATTTGAGGTCGCATCTGCCTTCAGAACCTATTTGACCAGAAGATGTAGACCATGACCGGCAGGTCCACGCTGCCTTTTGTCGGGGTAGCTGTATACCTGCTAACATTTGAAAGCCGTGTGATACCCTCGCAGATATCGATCTGCCGACTGCCATGGCTCCGATGAATATGTGAAGAAATCCCCTTTTCCTGTAAAACCCTAATCTGCAAAATCTCTCAGAGAAGGCCGGGCCGGGCCAAGCTTCGAGTGTGGAAGGGCACAGCTGCAAGCGTGACCGGGAAGGTGAAGCAAGCTGAAGAATAGAAAAAGGGTTGGAGGTCAGGAAGCTACGGATGGTTCCACGAATGAGTGCTACTATGAAAGAATGGAAAACGGATGATGGCGCGGAGACAGCCTGTCCAGCCATCCGACGCCCGCCCCAGCGGAAGATTCTAGAGGAGTGTAATTTATTTGCAAAAGGCCGTTTAAATTATTTATCCAATGAAATGAGACAAAGAAACCTAGATTCCCACGCTTCATGGAAATATCACGTGATTCAAGATCCTTGACACATGTGCAACATTCTAATCTTGATTCAACGCCATATGCTCTTTGTTACCACAGCCGTTTGACAATTATAATAATCAAATATCATCAATATTATTCATCATCATTATTTTTTAATACTTTTAGTATTATAAAAATTTTACATTTTTAGATTATAATAAATAACAAGTGTAATAAAATTATATAATCAATATATATATACATATATATTTTTAATACTAAGTTTTAAGTATGAGGCCTGTTCCAGTTGTAATTCACTTACTTTTAATACTAAGTTTTAACTATGAGGCCTGTTCTAGTTGTAATTCACTGACCAAAACCATTAGGCTTATTTGAATGCACGTTAAAATAAATCATTTACCGAAACCAGGAATTGTACGTTAAAAAAAATCGTTTATTTACCCAAACCATTAAGCCTACTAGATAAAATTTCATTTACCAATAAGTCCAAAGTAAAATAAACAATTATAAATTCCCAGTAAATAAAAATTCACTTACCAATATAGTACCAAAGTAGAATGAACAATTATAAACTCCTTAACGAAGATGGATTCTTGTGTTACTCAGAGTCTATTATTGATAGGGAAATCTTAAAATATCTTATTTATGTTAATTTAAAATGATGGCAATTTTTTTTTCTTTTCTTTTAATTTTATAAAATTGTAACATTGTAATATTATTAATTATATATATATATATATAATTTAGTTTAAATTTATTTGATTTTGAATTTATTAAATATAGAGCTAATCAAACTATTAAAAATATATAAGATTTTTTTTCAAAATTTTACATTCTAATAAAAGTTGAGATATAAAAGAATTTGATCTCAAAAGTTAAGATATGAAAGAATTTGATCTATCTTTAACATCTATAATAAATTTATGTTGATTGTAAACATAATACCCATTTTATGTTGAAGATTCATTTATAGATTTCACTTATTAAAAAAATTAAAGTGGAAGTGAGACTTCATAAATCCCTTCTTTTACAATAAAAGTGTAAATTAACGTCTTTGCTTAACATGGTAATTCAATTAAGCTTAACATGGATTGATATGTTTTTTAATAGTAATACCTATGTTGCAATTGAATTGTACAATGTTGAAATATGATATATGTAATTCCATACAATTTAAAGTTAAAATACTTTTTTTTATTATTCTAAATTGTTCCAAAAATTAATTTCATTGCATATTTAGACTATTACTTTTACAAAAAATTAAAAATAAAATATTTTTTATGAAAAAAATACATAAAATTATTGAACAATAAGAACACGACATTATTTGTATTATTATGAAATATTACTAAAACTATCCAAAATAGCATAAAAGAACTACTTTCAGCCTTACATAGTTTCCAAGATGGGATGCTAGCTAGTTCTTTCTAGGAACATAATATTATTTGTATTATTATGAAATATTATTAAAACTATCCCAAATAACATAAAATAACTACTTTTAGTCTTACATAGTTTCCAATATGGGATGCTAGCTAGTTTTTTTCCTTGGTATCAAGATTTTTTATAAGAAGACTTTGAGAATTGTGATATACGAATCAAGATCCAATATGGGACGCTAGCTAGGTATAGCCGGGTAAAAAGGTCTCCGTTATTTTAAAAAGATAAAGATAGAGTGCCTTGTAGCTGTAGAGAAATAACTACTAGACAAAAGTAAGTTTCTGGAGTTTTTTTCTCGGGTATCACGATTTTTTATAAGGACTTTGATAATTATGATATAGGAATCAAGATCTAGGGAGTATTTTATGAGACTTTTATTGCACTTATTTCAAAATATGATAATCCATGGATCTATATTTTTTACAAAGCTTCTCACTATATAATTGTATATACAAAATTATTGCAAACTAGATTATAACAAGATGATCGAAGGCTATCTTATCAAATATAATTTATAAAGAACAATTTGGTTTTCTTGGGGGAGACAAATACATGAGGTGGGATGGCACGAGAAGGTTCACATACCTTAAAAAATAAAAACTCTGAAGGAATCTATGACAAACGTAGATATTTTTTAGGCATATGTCAGGGTCAATTGGCTCTACTTTAGGCTTGTGTTCATTCATTTGGGCTTATGTGAACAATTTGTTTCATTCATTTGGGCTTATGTGAACAATTTGTTTCATGGATAATGAACTGTGTTTCCTTAATATCTTTCTCGATGCTTATAAATGGTTCAACAATTCCTTTTCTTAGGCCTGAAAGAGGGATTAGAAAAGGTTCTCCTCTCTTTCTATTGATGCTTGTTATTGTAGTAGTAGAAGGTCTTAGTTAAGCATTAAAGGAGGCTCGTAGTGCTTGAAATTTTAAAGGACTAAAAATTGAAAATACTTATTCATTGTCTAATCCCATATTTATTGATGATATATTGATTGTATGGGATGGTGTTAGAAGGGACATTTCAAAACCGAAAGAAAATTTAGATATGTTTTGTTTAGTTATAGGAATGCAGGTAAATCTTGATAAATATACCTTTTTCATGTATTTTGGTATAGATGATGAAGATAAGGAGTTTATGTCCTTTGTACTTCCTTTCTAATAACTGGACTTGGAGAGTGGCTTAAAGTACTTGGTGTAATACCCCAATTTTGATCCTTATGAAATATTGGCTTTTAATGTAAATATTGTATACATGCGATGTATGTTTCTCTAGCGTAGAGCTCAAGGCCAAGGACCCGCTAGTGTATGTTCGGATTTTATTTAAAATGGACAAGCATTTGAAATTTTATTACCCATGAGCTATTAAGCCATGGAATATTGTAAATGATGTAAATATTTGATATTGCAATAAAATACCAAAATGCCTATGGAAGCAACGAATGAGAAGGGGCCATGTGTATTCCACTAGGGAGTGGTGAGGGGGTTGTGGGGATGAACCATATGCTACCAAATGTGATTGTGAGAACCCATTTGAGTTTTCTTGCTGACATTTAATTTTGTTGTAAGGAAGTTGTTGAATAATTCAGTCCATGGCTTCAATGGAGCATGGGAAGCCCAGAAATTCGTATGGCAGAGTATGAGCTCTGTTTTCTTGTACCACAAGTCACTCTACCTCATGGGAATGGGTTATTCATCATTCCCATTCCATTGTTGAACAACCCAACATCATTTTCATCCATTACAAATTCCCAACAGCGAGCAAAACCAGAAATCACAACTTTGCAAGAACCCACATTTTGAAGAGCCATAAACGCCCAAAATTGAGTATTGATAGTGAAATCCAATGGGGGATCCATAGATATGAACCTTGGGAAGAAATTGAGAGTATTAGATACCTTGAATTCCATTGAAAAACCTAGTTTTTATAGCCCATAAATCCAGTGACGGGATTGAGTTATTTGATGACAGAATTATGAGAAATCCAAGTGTGAATGATTGCGTAGAGGTTGGGTTTGCTTGATAAACCCAAAGAAAGCTAGAATCTCAAGGAATTAGCAGCTGGACCTTTCTATGCCCATCCTGAATAGCACTAGAGGGAAGGGACGCTTGAGGGACTGTGCAGTAGAGAAGGCAAACTTCCTTGTGTTGGGTGTGGTAGGTATTGTGGGTGCCTTGACTGTTGAATTATCTTGAGATGCTTGTAGCTCTATGAATGAACTCACTGGCTTAGCATTGCCCTCCTTTGTCTTTTGTATGCTTGATAAACCCAACTGTGTGTTGGATTATCATAGTTGTTGAGTGAAACCATGGCTGTGAGTGAGCCTGTTTAGTTCCTCCTTAGTGGATACACAACCTAGCTCGGGGGTGATCTCTCAGCTGAAAGAATATAGGCTGGACAAAGATCTATGGCTGGGTGGAACGTTGCTCTCGTATAGCCAGTTGTTTGAACAACTTCATCTTCAAGATAAATGTTCTCTGTGGTTTAAATTATGATCATTATGTGTTTTGTTTCGAATGTTAATTGTCCATGTTAATGAACTAAAATGATTATCTTAATGAAATTGACATGAAGTCTATGCAAAGGCATGAGAACGAGATTGAATTGTCTGCATGTTGATTCATCACATGCCTGTGATAGATATGCTGATGCATTTCTATTTTTGTGTGTGCAAATATGATTTAATTCTGTTGTGTTTATATTGAGTATGTATTTGAACACATAAGTTTTATTTGTCATGAATTTCTTAGTAATGTATGGGGCTAAGATTGTCAATAAGCCTGGTATGTTGGTCATGATTCCTTCATGGCACTGGATTGATGGAAGGGGACATGACAGAGTAGTATCAGAGCCCATGTTGCAGCACTGGAAGGGGATTTACCAAATAAGCCCTGGAATGTCAATCATGCTCCCTCTGTGGTTTGGAATGATGGGAGGGGACGTGGCAGATTGGTATCATAGCCCATGTTGCACCACTGGAAGGGGATTTACCAAATAAGCCCTGGAATATCAGTCATGTTCCCTCTGTGGTTTGGAATGATGGGAGGGGACTTGACAGAGTGGTATCAGAGCCCATGTTGCAGCATTGGGGCTACTTGGGCCAAACTCTGAGCTACAGGTAGGTAACAGAATGTTTTAACATGGTATTGATGAAGTTTGGGCATCATTTTGGAGTGGAAAAGTGGCAAGATCAGAGTTCTCAGATGGGGCAGAGGACCACACAGGTGCATAGATATCTGCAAGAGATTTCCAATGGTACCAGACTCATCTCATTTGGCTAAGGGATGAAGGAGATATGAACCCCGCAAGTTGCAGGGCTGGAGGTGTTCCACAGTTGCGGATTTCAGGATTTCGAGTTACGGGAGCGAGGATTTCCAAATTTTTCGTTTTGGATTTCCGTAATTCCAAACCTGCAATTTCGGATTTTGGGTTTCAGGTTGTGGGAACGAGGATTTCCAAATTTTGCTTTTTGGATTTCCGCAATTCCGAACCCGCAATTTCGGATTTTGGGTTTCAGGTTGCGGGAACGAGGATTTCCGAATTTTGCGTTTTGGATTTTCGCAATTCTAAACCTGCAATTCTGGATTTTGGGTTTCGGGTTGTGGGAACGAGGATTTCCAAATTTTGCGTTTTGGATTTCCGCAATTTCGGATTTCGGGTTTCGGCTTGCGAGAACGCAAAATTTTGAAAGTTGCGTTATGGATTTCCGCAATTTTGAACCCGCAATTTCAGATTTCGGCTTTCGGCTTTTGGGTTAGGGTTTAAAAAAAAATATAGAGTCCGAAATTTGATTTTTGGATTACAGGAGCTTGCAGAATCAGAATTGGATTAGGTCAGTGGCATTCTGAGGTCATTAACGAAAGCCATGAATGAACCAGTGAAGATCCCGAGCCCATTATGCTCCAATTTGGCATAAATTTGAGATTAATGGATTTTACAAATCAGTGTTCCGACGCTTGATAGGTCGGATTGAGCTGAAACTTATATGGAGCGGTCATGGAGTAGGCACAGTGTTAAGTTTGGAATCTTGGAGCCAAACTCCAAAGGATGTGGAGTCGAGGTGAGTGTGAAGGCCAAAGAGCACTATTCCGGGACACGTTTTTCGAATTGTGAAAAACTTGCAGTGGATGAAAGTGACCCTGTAATTAGGATTCAAGAAATTTACTGAACTCAACATTTCATATTCTTGGTAAAACAAACATTTTACGTTAGACAGATTTTCTACAAATGCACTGTTTGGGAAATAGCCATTTTTGGCCCAAAATTTGGAATTTTGGAAAAATGTGAAAAGTGGAAAGTAGTCAAACCCAAAATTTAATAGAAAATGAATGGTGCGTCGGAACAGAGATCCGCGAGTCACTGAGTGTTCCTTGTTATATGGACTAACTTCACCCTGTAGAAAAATTTTCTCTAATATTTATATATTTTCTTCTATAGGTGGCTAAAGTTGACAGTTCATGATATTTGGTAACTGTGTAAAAGTGCGGATTTTTTGGTAAAAGTTGTCATTTTTGAAGTGATGTAGTTTCCACACCCGAAGTCGGAATGGAGCACCGGGATAGGCATTGGAAAGATTATCCAACGGGGATTAATGGCACCTAATTAGAATTTGAATGGGGCTATCATACAACATAGATAATTAGAGCAGAAAAGTGCTGATGACTGTTTTGTCAAATTGTTGACAATATGGGCAATTTGCAGAATTGCATGAGTGGAAAAAAGAAATGAATGCATGATATCTTTGAGAATGATTCCATGAGTTTGATTGTGCTAAATATTGATTGTTTATGTTTCTATAAGCATTCCTAAGATTTCTACCAAATATTTTCTTAATGCACAGTGCTTGCAGCTCATAAGATTTAATAGTGTAGCAGAAGTAGCATACAGGGAAGAGAGTCTCCACAGAAAAATGGTTACCATAAACGATGCTCAAGATCCTTATGAGCATGAAGAAGATGTTCTAGGAGAGAATGTACAAGAAGGGAATGCTGAGACAGAATCCAATGGGAGAAGGGAGCAAGTAACTCCTTAGAATTTGGTTGAAACCATGGTGAGCTTCAATGAAAGGTTGATGAAGGCTCAAGAAGAACAAAACCAACTCAATGCTTTTGTTTTGCAAAGATTCACTGATATGCAGCAGAAGATAAACCTTGGGTCCAACCTAAGCAATGTAGGTGAAGAAGGAAGAGATGTAGAAAGTCGCTCTAGAGGTCATTCAAAGAAGAGGACTCCAAGCCCAAGGAAGAGTTATGTGAGCAAGAAGCATAGAACACCTTCCTCTAGATCTTCTTCTAGCAAATCATGTGACTCCAGAGGTTCTCAAAGCAGTCAAAGGCATATGCCCAAAATATTTGATGGAAGAAAGAAGTTCAAAGGCATCCCACAGGGAGAATTCAGGAAGGCAAGGCCTCCCACATTTGATGGAGAAGACAAGACTGGCCAAGAGGCAGAGGCATGGCTTCTTGGAATAAAGAAATATTTCAGAATTCAGGACTACTCAGGAAATGAAAAAGCTAGAATTCCATTTACAATCTAAATGGCAAAGCTTCAATTTAGTGACAACCTCTTATAAGTGAAAGGGATCAATGAAAGGAAGATCAGTTCTGAGAGATTTAAGAAGTACTTGAAGGAAAAATACCTTTCTGCTAGGTATTATGACAGTAAGAGAAAATAGTTCAATGAACTCAAGTTGGGACAAAAATCTATGGAAGAACATGTCCATAAATTTTTGGAATTATTGAGGTATGTGGATTACATTAAAGATGAGAGAGTAAAAATCTAATGCTTCCTTGGGAGTCTACCACAAAGTTTCAGAGATAGAATTGAGTTTTTTAATCCACCAAGTCTTGATGAATCCATTAGAATGGAAATACATAGCTATGAGAAGAATAAAGGAAAATCAGAGGTTAACCCAACATGGAAAGGAAATCCAAGAGGGAGGTTTGATCAAAAGAGGAGTGGCTTCAAGCCACCATTCAAAAGTCAGCCCAGAACCTTTCCACAGGGGCAGCAAGCAAGGAGTGGATTCAAGACAGCAGTAGCAGCAGATAAGACATAAAAAGGACAACTTCAGTGTTGGGGATGTGGAGAAAACCACATGCTTAAGGATTGTCCACATCGGAAGGAGAATCTATGAAGGTTGCACAACTTAAAGGGAGAAGTTACAGTGTAGGACATGGCAAGGGCAACGCCTCAAATTTATGTAGCGTTGGATAATCATTAGGAAAACCATCAATCATCAATGGTGGAACTTGAAGGTAAGATTGATAAGCAATCTATTTTTGTTTTGATTGATCCAGGATCTACTCATAGTTATGTTTCTCCAAAATTGGTTGAAGGTTGTTCTCTTAGAAAAGTGAAGCACAATAAGTCTTGGCTAGTTCAATTAGCCACAGGAACCAAGAGAAAAGTTAGTGATGTAGTGGTGGAGTGCCCGATAGAATTGAATGGACTCCACACACATGCATATTTAAATGTATTACCATTGGGATCTTATGATTCCTTAATTGGAATGGATTGGTTGGAAAGTCATAGAGCCAAGTTGGACTATTATGAGAAAGCACTTGAATGCATTGATGAAGAGGGAAGGCCAAGATTGGTAAGAGGAATTCCCAAGGAAGTTTCAGTAAGACAGATTTCATCCTTACAGTTGAAAAAGTTTTATAAGAAAGGTTGTCAATTATATGTAGTTCATATATTAGATTCGTCAGAGGACAAAGGTCCAAAGATAGAAGACTTCCCATTGCTACAAGAGTTACACGATGTGTTTCAGGATGATGTGTCGGGACTACCACCAAAGAGAGATATTAATTTTACCATCGATCTTGTTCCAGGGGTAGCACTGAATTCCAAAGCTCCTTATAGAATGAGCACATCGGAATTGGTAGAGTTGAAGATGCAACTACAAGAGTTAATGGACAAGAGGTATATCAGGCCTAGTGTGTCTCCTTGGGGAGAACCAATGTTATTTATTAAGAAGAAGGAAGGTACTTTAAGGATGTGTATTGATTACATGCAGCTAAATAAAGTGACAGTCAAGAATAAGTATCCATTGCCAAGAATTGATGACTTGCATCATCAAATGAAGGAAGCTAAGGTGTTTTCAAAGATTGACTTGAGATCTGGCTACGATCAAGTGAGGATTAAAGAAGAAGACATTCACAAGACAACTTTCAGAACTAGATATGGTCATTATGAGTTCACTATGGTGCCATTTGGTCTTACCAATGCACCTGCTACATTCATGTGTCTCATGAATAGTGTCTTGAGCAAATATTTGGATAAGTTTGTGATTGTGTTCTTGGATGAAATTCTTGTCTATTCAAGGAATGAAGAAGAACATGAGGAGCATCTAAGGATGGTGTTGCAAGTCCTTAGAGAACATCAGTTGTATCCCAATTTAAGCAAGTGTGAGTTTTACCAAAAGAAAGTGCAATATTTGGGTCATATCATTTGTGGGGAAGGAATTGCAGTTGATCCGAAGAAAATTAATGCCATCATGGATTGGTCTACTCCAATGAATGTTTCAGATGTTAGATCTTTTATGGGTCTTGTTGGTTACTACAAAAGGTTTATTGAAGGCTTCTCCAAGATAGCTCATCCAATCACTTCATTGCAAAGGAAGAATATCACATTTGTATGGTTTGAAAAATGTGAGAAAAGTTTTCAGCAGTTAAAGGAGTTACTTACCAGCGCTCCTGTTTTGAAGATAGCAGATCCAAAGAAGGATTTTGTAGTGTGCACAAATGCTTGCATTGAAGGGCTAGGTGGAGTGCTCATGCAAGAAGGAGTATTGAGTTGCTATGAGTCAAGGAAATTAAAAGAGCATGAAAAAAATTATGCCACACGTGATTTAGAATTAGCAGCCATAGTACATACTCTCAAGATGTGGAGATATTATTTGTTGGGAAGAAGATTTGAGCTTAGAACATACCACATGAGGTTGAAGTATTTGTTTGATTAGCCAAACTTGAATGCTAGGCAAGCTAGATGGATGGAGTTTCTTTGTGAATTTGATTTTGAAATTGAACATATAAAAGGGAAGGAGAATAAGGTTGCAGATGCTCTTAGCAGAAAATTTCATGTTGCAGCATTAAGTGTGTGTAAATCAGATTTGAAGATAAGAGTTCTTGAAGCCCAAAACAGTGATGAAACTTGCCTTCAAATTAAAGAAAAGTTGCAGCAGGGTAATGTGGATGAAAAGTGTGCGGGATATCAGCTTGGTGAAGATATCTTCATCTACAAAGATAGATTATACATCCCAAATAGTGCAGATTTGAAGAAGCTAGTGATGGATGAAATACATCAAATGCCATACTCTAGACATCCAGGATATCAAAAGACTATAACAGCAGCAAGAAAGCAATACTTTTGGCATGATATGAAGAAGGACATAGCTGAGTACATTGCTATGTGTTAGAAGTTCCGACAAGTCAAGATAGAGCACCAACATCCATCAGGATTGTTGCAACCCTTACCCATTCCAGAATGGAAGTGGGAAGTGATCTCTATGGATTTTATAATAGGTCTTCTTAGGAAAATGAAGAAGCATGATTCAATCATGGTTGTGGTGGACAAACTATTAAAGGTAGCTCATTTTATTCTAGTCAAGTCCACTCACAAGGCTAATGACATTGCAAATATTTTCATGAGAGAGATATTCAGGTTGCATGGATTTCCCAAGGCAATAATTTCTGATCGTGATACAAAGTTCACTTCCAATTTCTGGAAAGGATTATTTCAAGAATTGGGAACTAGATTGAATTTTAGTACAACATATCATCCTCAAACAGATGGAAAAATTGAGAGGGTGAATTAGGTTCTTGAAGACATGCTGAGAATGATGTGATGGATAAACCATCAAAGTGGGAAGATTACCTACACTTGGTAGAATTTGCATACAATAATGGACATCATGCATCATTGGAGATGAGTTCATTTGAGGCATTGTATGGCAAGGGATGCCGGACTCCAGTGAACTGGAACAGCCCGGTGAATAGGGTAGTACTTGGACCAGAGATGATCAAGGAAATGGAATAGGAAGTTGCTAAGATCAGGCAGAATTTAAAGGCAACTCAGGACAGGAAGAAGAGTTATGCAGATTTGAAAAGAGTGCATAAGGAATTTTAGATTGGGGATCATGTTTATCTGAGAGTGAAACCAAGGAAAAGTTCTTTCAAGTTAGGGATTTGTGCCAAGTTGTCACCAAGATATTGTGAGCCATTTGAAGTCCTTAATAGGATAGGGCTAGTTGAATATAGAGTTGTATTTTCTGCTAATATAAAAGCTCATAATTTTTTCCATGTATCTTTGCTTAAGAAGTATGTACATGATCCCAACCATATAATTGATTGAAATGTGATATAGGTGGAACCCGAGGGAGAATTCTAAGTAGAGCCTATGCGCATCCTCGACAAGAAGGTCACTTTGCTCCGGAACAGATCCGTCGGGAAGTTAAAGGTCCAATGGGAGCACCTTAGTCCCGATGAGGCTACATGGGAGCTGGAGGATGCCATGAGAGAGACATTTCCATTTTTTTTTCAGTTTTCAGGACACCGAGAACAGTGTTGTTCTAAGGGGGAGGGGAATGTAATACCCCAATTTTGACCCTTATGAAATATTGACTTTTAATGTAAATATTGTATACATGCGATGTATGTTTCCCTAGCGTGGAGCTCCAGGCCAAGGCCCTGCTAGTGTATGTTCATATTTTATTTAAAATGGACAAGCATTTGACATTTAATTACCCATGAGCTATTAAGCCATGGAATATTGTAAATGATGTAAATATTTGATATTACAATAAAATACCAAAACTGGCTATAGAAGAAACGAATGAGAAGGGGCCATGTGTATTCCACTAGGGAGTGGTGAGGGGGTTGTGGGGATGAACCATATGCTGCCAAATGTCATTGTGAGAACCCATTTGACTTTCCTTGCTGACATTTAATTCTGTTGTAAGGAAGTTGTTGAAGAATTTAGTCCATGCCTTCAATGGAGCATGGGAAGCCCAGAAATTCGTATGGCAGAGTATGAGCTCTGTTTTCTTGTACCACAAGTCACTCTACCTCATGGGAATGGGTTATTCCTCATTCCCATTCCATTGTTGAACAGCCTGGCATCATTTTCATCCATTACGAATTCCCAGCAGTGAGTAAAACCAGAACTCAGAACTTTGCAAGAACCCACATTTTGAAGAGCCATAAACGCCCAGAATTGAGCATTAATAGTGAAATCCAATGGGGGATCCATAGGTATGAACCTTGGAGAGAAATTGAGAGTATTAGATACCCAAAATTCCATTGGAAAACCCAGTTTTTATAGCCCAGAAATCCAGTGACGGGATTGAGTTATTTGATGACAGAATTGTCATAAATCCAAGTGTGAATGACTGAGCAGAGGTTGGGTTTGCTTGATAAACCTAGTGAAGGCTAGAATCTCAAGGAATTAGCAACTGGACCTTTCTATGCCCATCCTGAAGAGCACTAGAGGGAAGGGATGCTTGAGGGACTGTGCAACAGAGAAGAGTACCTTCCTTGTGTTGGGTGTGGTAGGTATTGTGGGTGCCTTGACTGTCGAATTATCTTGATGTGCTTGTAGCTCTGTGGATGAGATCACTGGCTTAACATTTCTCTCCTTTGTTTTTTGTATGCTTAATAAACCCAATTATGTGTTGGTTTAGCATAGTTGTTGAGTGAAACCATGGCTGTGAGTGAGCCTGTTTAGTTCCTCCTTAGTGGATACACAACCCAGCTCGGGGGTGATCTCTTAGTTGAAAGAATATAAGCTGGACAGAGATCTATGGCTGGGTGGAACGTTTCTCTCACATAGCCATTTGTTTGGACAGCTTCATCTTCAAGATAAGTGTTCTCTGTGGTTTAAATTATGATCATTACGTGTTTGGTTCCGAATGTTAATTGTCGATGTTAATGAACTAAAATGATTATCTTAATGAAATTGACATGAAGTATGTGCATAGCATGAGAACGATATTGAATTCTCTGCATGTTGATTCATCATATGCCTGTGATAGATATGCTGATGCATTTCTGTTTATGTGTGTGCAAATATGATTTAATTCCGCTGTGTTTATATTGAGTATGTGTTTTCACACAGAAGTTTTATTTATCATGAATTTCTTAGTAATGTATGGGGCTGAGATTGCCAATAAGCCCGGTATGTTGGTCATGCTTCCTTCCTGGCACTGGATTGATGGAAGGGGACGTGACAGAGTTGTATCAAAGCCCATGTTGCAGCACTGGAAGGGGATTTACCAAATAAGCCCTAGAATTTCAATCATGTTCCCTCTGTGGTTTGGAATGATGAGAGGGGACGTGACACTTGGGATTCTTTTTCAAGCCCAAAGACTATTGGAAATTGTTGATATCTAAAGTTGAGAAAATGTTAAATCTATGGTGCAACCACTAGTTATCTAGAGGAGGAGGATTGTTTGTGGTTAAATCTATTTTAGAGGTCATTACAATCTATTAGATGTCCTTGTCCTAGATTCCCAAAGGAGTGCTAGAATTGATTAGAAGGTTGTGTTTTAGATTCATTTGGTTTGGGAATAGAGATATGGAAGGGTTACCTTTGGTAAGTTAGAAAAATATTGTTGTCCCCAACTCCCTTAGTGGACGGAACTCAAAATAATTTTCTTTTTATCTAAATATTTGATAACAGAAAGTGCATGGAGGCTAACTCAAAAGAAGGACTTGTGGTGCATAGTTGCATATGAAAAATATATACACCTTGATTCTTTTGATCATTGGTTGAGAAATCCATGGTTAGGAGTATTCATAATGTATCTACTATATGGAAATTAGTTGTGGTATCCTTTCATTTGCTGGTCTGGAAGATTGGTCAAGGAACTAAGATGTAAGTGGGGATATACCCTTAGATAGGGTGTGGTGAGGAGTATAGGATTCCAGATGACATTCTTCTTTAATTAAGAGCTAGAGGCATCAATAATTTTAACTAGGCAACAGATTTTCATCTCAGCACTATATGGAAACAAGAATAACATTCAAGGGAGATAGGACTTATAAAGGTGGATAATGCCTTATAGGAAAACTACATGGGTAAGTTTCGATCCAATTTTGTTCAATTCAAGTATAAGGAGAACACTTTGGTGTGGTCACTAAATCACTCAAGAGTTTACACAACTAAATAGGGTTAAAAGCAATTAGCTTCACTTGGGATTTGGATACTCATAAATGGTGGTGGAGGAAGGTGTGGAAATTCGAATTACCTTCTAAATCCTACATTTTCATGTGGTTACTTCTTAATAACAAGGAACTAACTTGGGACATTTTTGAAAAGAGGAATATAGATGGGACAACATGGTGCATTTTATGCAAATATCATGATGAAACTAACTTTCATATTGTGATGTCCCGTGCCTTCTCTAAATAGGTTTGGAAATATATTAAAAACTTCATGGATTGAGAAATGTTTGGATAGGTGGATTTACTGAAGAATCTCTTAGTCGATGGTGTGATAATATGGCTACAAAAGGTTTTGGTGCATTAATTTTAGTAGTGGCTTAGGGAATTTGTTTGGAAATAAATTTCGAGATCTTTGAGGATAGGGATATTTATCCTCTTCAATGTGATATATAGGGGTTGGGATTTCTTGGTTCCTTCAATCAAACAAATTATTCATAAATTTTGTGATAGGTTATAGAATAAACTATCGATCGGAAAGGAGATTGGACATATTTTGATTATGCATGATAGGTTGACCTTGCATTGTGAAGCGTAGAGGGGACCCTTTGTATTTATGATACACATTCCCTCCATTTTAAAGATGGCCTTGGCTAGGATACACATATTTTTTTAGAGCTTATGGATGTAAATTTGGTACTCATTTTGGTAGTAGATTATGGACAAAAAACCGTGCAAATATTTGTAGATTCACTCCTTGTGATAAAATGTTTCAAAAAGGAATTTGATTTAAGGAATTTCACCCTTCTAACTCTCTTTGAGAAGATTTGGGTTCTTCATGTTGGGCTTACAAATGTTTCTTATCATCATATCTAGAGAGAGATAAACTAGGTAGCAGTTAATCTATCAAAAAATGGTCTATAACCTGTTCACGTGGAATGGATCATCATGGAAGTTCTAAATGGAAAATCTTGTATCTTTTTTTTAATATATTTTTATATTTTTTTTATTTGCTAGTTTTTCTGTGACTTGCAGGACTATCTTGTGGTGTAAGAAACTATGACCCACGGGCATCTAAGTAATCAAAATCACTCGAGGATCGCATCCTCCCTAGGCCACACCAACCCTTAACATGGATGGATTTTAAATGTCTCCTCCTAAATACCTTGCGAGGTTCCAAATTGGGTCACCACATAGAATGAGGCACGTCAAAACCAATCATGCTAGCATAATTTGACAACAACTTTTATATTAGAGTTACATATCAAATCTCTATTTATGGTGTGTTTATTTATGTATAAATCTAGTATCATTTTTTATAACAATTTTTATATTGGTGTTTTTATTATTTTTTTGAAATCCACATATGATGTACACCTAACCCATGTATATGGAATCTCTATCATATTGGGTTGTAGAACAAGCATCTTTCGGTGCAAAAAACACAATACATGAAGAGAATCATACAATATAATATTGATGTTGTAATTTTATATTCACATACTTATAATGTATAATATTATTCCCCTTGCTAAAAATATTAATGCACATTATTATCACTCGAAATGGTCTCGGGCTCATAAGCCCCAAGGAGCTTTCAAAAGAGTTGAAAATACTTGAATTAATCCCTCACGGGATTATGTTGGTTGATTTCGACGTTTGAATGGGTTTGCGAATGAGGATTTGGGGACGACGAAGCTGAGAACGAAAAGTGTATCATTCATTAGGGTCGCCCGGCCCTGTTTTTTTTTGCAGCATAAGGGCTGCCCCTCTGTGATTGATGGTTGTTGGTAGTCATGGGCAAGCGTGGAGGGGGCCCTCCCCCTTCGCAGCACCTTCCAGGCCAAAATGGTTAATCACCGAGGACAAAATTGGATGAACGTGGGGATGAGGTTGACAAGGGATATGGTTCCAAAGATCTACCTGGACATAAACGCAATCCTAGGGGATGCTTTCCCAGATCCGCGGAGATCCCAACTCTCTAGATCATATCCGATAAACTGCGAGAACGAGTAGAACTATGGAAGGAGAAATCCCTAATCGGTAATTTTATTGAGATCTGGAAAAATGAGAAAGACCTCCTCAAATGGATCCAATCCACCTAGAACCCTAAACGCAATTATGATATGCAGCTGGGATCTAAGGGTTTCTTCACAATCATCTTCTTTAATCAAGAAGATAGGGACCGGGTTTTGGAAGGAGGGCCATACTTCTTTTTCTCTTCCGGTTTGTATCTAATACCTTGGAAAGAAATATTTAACCCAGAAAAAGAGGACATGAGTATATCACCAGTTTGGATCCGACTTTACTCACTACCCTACGAATACTGGGATCCAGAAATATTGAGAGATATAGGAAATACTCTTGGGTAATTTATGAAGGTTGCAGAACAAACCAAACAACAACAATATACTTATTTTTCTCGGATCTGCGTCTATATGAACCTATCTCATGAGATCCTAGAAGATATCAATCTCTCCTGGGAGGACGAGGAAGAAGATAGACTATGAGAATGTTTGGTTTCAATGTCGACAATTCCATGAACATGGCCACTTCAATAGAAACTGCCCCCAAAATGTTGCATCTCCTACACCCAAAGCTCCATCTAATGGTGGTTGCGACAGCGAAGGTTTCACCCAAGTTAAAGGCAGAAGAAAGCAGGTTCGTAGCATCCCATCTGAACCTCCCATCTGTCGCTCTGTTGAAACCTCTAACAAGTTCAAAACCCTAGAATCAACGGAACATGACCAAGAAATTCTGGAGAAAAGCCTCAGGAAAGAGACACATCCAAAGGAAATATCATCCTTGGATAAGCCTCAAATCCCAATAGACCAAAATGAACAAACTGAGATCATAGAGGAATATCAATTGGATGAAGCCAAAGTTATGGACCTTAGGGAATTAGATCTGGATGAAATCGAAAAAGAATGTAGCAAAAAAGGGAAGGGGTATGTGTCAAGAAGATAGCTCGAGCTCCTGAAGGAAGCCATCCTAAAAACAAGAGCCACCCCCAATTGGGAATAGCTAAGGAACCCCATAAGAGAAACAGAAGGAAGCAACCAGAAGAAGGGGAAAAGAGAGGAAGAAAAACAAACAAACAAAGAATCATAGAGGTTGGGACTAAGCTAATAGAATTGGATCAATATCCGACAATTCGGGAGGCCTTCTCTGAAGTGAATAGGATTACCCAATGAAGGTAATATCTTGGAATATATGTGGGGTACACCCATGAAAAATCAAGACCTTGAAAAATAAGTGGAAAAAAGAGAAGCCTTGGATAATGCGTTTGTAAGAAACTAAGTGTGGATCTAAAAATATGATGGAAATCGGGAAAAAAGTGTGGAAGGTATGTGAGATGATGAATATTGATGCGCATGGATTGGAAGGAGGTATATCCTTCCTATGGAACCTGGAAGAAGTGACTCTTTCAAACTTCTGGACTGCAAAAGGGTTACTCACAATGGATTTCCATATTCATAACACCCAGATAAATGGGGTCATTACCAATGTTTATGGCCCCAGCATTTACCCTCACAAATAGGCCTTCTTAGACTCCCTCTCCTAGGCAGCACGATGGGTTGGTAACAAGCCATGGATCATTGGGGGTGACTTTAAACTGGTCACCTCACACGAAGAGAAAAAAGGAGGAAGACGAATCTTAGGAACTGCAAATGAAGCTTTCAAAAATTTCACCGAGACCAATAATCTAATCGATGTAGAAATCATGAATGGATGGTTCACCTGGAACAACAAATGAGGGGGTGACCACCATGTTTCCTCTCGTTTGGAAAAATTACTGTTCGTAGAAGGGACTGTCAATAGTGGTGGAGAACTGACCTCATTAGTTCTCCCCTCTACTGGATCTGGTCATTGGCCTGTCAGCCTACAGTGGGATGGAGTGGGACCGCTAATCAAGCGATCTTTTCGCCTTGAACAATTTTGGATGGAGGACAAGGACTTCAAATATTTAGTCACCCAATAGTGGCAGGACTCCCCACCCTCAGAGGGAACAAGGATGTACCAATTCCAACAGAAATTAGAAATCCTTAAAGCCAAGATCCATACTTGGAACACAGAAGAATTTGATAAGATATCCAAGGACAAAAAGATACTGACGAAACAATTGGAGGAAATCCAATGAAAAAGTATGAATGTGGGCTATGATGCTGAGCTAAGAGAGTTAGAGGATTCCACCCTTCTTCGCCTCCATGCTCGTGAGCATCAAAAGGAAATATATTGGCATCAAAAGTCTAGAAATCAATGGCTTAAGGAAGGTGAGAGCAATACCAAATTCTTCCACCAATCAGTTATCCAGAATAGACAAAAGAATAGAATCCATCGCCTGAAATTAGAAGAAGGTTCCTATATCGAAAAAATGGCAGATATGGAAGAAGAACGGGTGGGCTATTTTGGGACCATCAATGCAAGGGACGGGCTAACAGATCTTTGAAAATTGCTAAGATCACCCAAAACATTCCCTCTCTAGTCACATATGATCAAAACATGCTTTTAACAAAAACAATTGAGATGATATAAGTAGAGGAGGAGGTAAATCAAATGGTTGGTGGCAAATCTCCTGACCCTGATGGTTTTACTACCAACTTCTTTCACGACTTTTGGGACCTTATAAAGAACAAAGTCTAGCTGATTGTGGAAGATTTGAGATGGACCAGAAGGGTTCTTAATGTATTCAAGGCTACTTTCCTAACCCTCATCCCAAAAAATGATGGGGCTGACTCTCCAGGTAAGTTCATGCCTATTGCTCTATGTAATGTTATCTACAAGATCATTACAAAGGTCATGGAAAATGGATTGAAACTGATTCTCCCATGTCTGATTTCCCTAGAGCAGTCGAATTTTGTGGAAGGGAGACAAATACTGGATGGAGTGATTTTGGTTCATGAGGTAATTCACTCATTAAAATCCACCAAGAAGTCGGGCATGCTTCTGAAGTTAGATATATCAAAATACTATGAAAATTAAGCTGGCAGTTCATGCGAGAAATTCTAAAAGCCTTTGGTTTTTTCCAAGACTGGATAGAGAGGATAATGAATCTCAATTCGACCACATTCTTCTCTATTCTCCTAAATGGGACCCCAACCAACACTTTCATCCCTTCTAGGGGTATCTGTCAAGGGTATCCTCTATCTCCTTTCCTTTTTATCCTAATGGTGGAAGGGATGGGGAGAATGATCAAAGGCATGAATGGGTAGGGGGAGATAAAAGGGATAATTCTCCATCCAGAGGCTGATATGAAAACTCACTAGCAATTTGTCGATGACACAATGTTAATGGGTCATCCCTTAGTCCAAGAAGCAAGAGCTATGAAGAAAATTCTAACTATCTTAGCAAAAGATTCAAGCCTGGAGGTCAACAGAGATAAATCCCAAATATTTTTCTTCAATACCCCAAAGATTACTCAAAGAAACATTAACCTCATCCTAGGATTCCAAGGGAGCTCCCTTCCTTCCAAATAGCTTAGGGCGCCTGTTGCTGTTGGAGTTATCAGAAAAGTGTCATGGGAGGAGCTTTTGGATCGCATTAAACGAAGACTCCTGAGCTGGACTTTGACACCACTTAATCTGGCTATTAGAGTTACTCTAATTAAATCAGTGGTGCAAGCAATGCCTATATACCTCTTCTCGGCGATGGCCACACCAAAGTATGTTCTTAAAGAACTCAGAACTATTCAGACAAACTTTATTTAGGGTGGGAAGGCTGACAAGCTCAAGTGGGCCCTAGTCAGCTGGGACAAGTTTTTCCAATCTAAATCTAATGGTGGCCTCGGGCTGAGAGACCCCCCCCCCAAAAAAAAAAATGTTCTGGGTGCAAACATTTGGTGGAACTGAGTCTCTTACACCTCAGAGCCTTGGGAAAATCTGTGGCATGTGAAATATGCTCCCAACAGCCTAAAGAAATACCTAGTTCGATTCAATGAGGAAAAATCAAGGTCCTTCGACTGGAAAACTTCCCACCAAGATAGAAGTATTGTTCAATACCATAGCTTTTGGGAGGTTAGGTATGGAGACTCCACCAAATTTTGGGAGGATTCTTGGAAAAAAATTCTGAAATTAGCCAGCCTAGACAACATGGCGGTCTGTCAAACCAATTGCATGGTAACAGGTTTGAAAAAGGTCAACCAATACTGGAAACTTGATTCCAGCACCAGTGATTATAAGGAATGGAAACCCCCAGACTGGTGGGCACAAAGAGTTTTAGAAGAAGAATAGATGCAAATTCGCGACAATCTCCAAGGAAGGTGCATACAATATTAGAATGGCCCGAACAAACTTTGATGGGGATACTCCACCCGAGGGATCTTCAATACCAAATAATCCTATGAACTATGAACCAATATCCCCAGAGACCAAATGGATGAAACGTGGACAAAGTTATGGAAAATGAATCCCTGGCCAAATGTTTCCACCTTCATATGGCTTTTCACTCATAATAAAATTGTGACAGGAGAAAATATCAAAAAACATGGATTAATAGGCCCATCGCAATGCACCATGTGCTTTCCAAATGAAGAATACCTAGACCACCTTCTTGACTCCTGTCCCTATGCTTCCTCCTTCTAGGACAAAGGAGTGGCAATATTCAGAAGATCCAATCAACATAGAGGAATTCCTACCCTGTCTATCAAGGACTGGGACCCTCTCGCCTTTTCAAACCCCATTGTTAACTCCATTTGGACCTCCTTCCCTAGATTCATGATGTGGGAAATATGGAAAGAGCACAATGGAAGGATTTTCAAGACCTAAGCTCTCCTCCGGAACAAATTTGGGAAAAGATCAAGATATCCATTCAGGAAACCACTAGATTCACTCTTTGGAGTGACAAATATTGGGACACCAATGAGACAGAGCATAGAATTCTAACAAAATGGGGTATCAACAAAGCTACTCAAGGAAGCAACCGAAAGGAGGCAAAGAATATCAATCTGAAAAGCACCGATCACTGGACGCCCCCCAAACTAGGGTCATTCAAATTAAACTTTGATGGAGCCTTGAAAGGCAGTTCAAGCCTTGCAAGATTCGAAGGTGTTATTTGCAAATCGATAGGAGAAATCCTGCAAGTGTATATGGGAGGTATAGGTGAGGACAGCAACACTGCGACTGAAATGGACGGTCTCCTAGATGGCCTCAACTTGGTCATCCAACTTGGGCTTGTGTCAACTACCATCGAAGGAGAATCCCGCTTAATTATCTAGATGGCATGAAACCTCCAAAATGGAAAGAAACCTACCACTGTGACGAAAAACTGGAGGCTCGCTCACAGAGTGGAAAAATTGGCTATGTTAACTAAAAACTCCCATGCTTGGTCCTTTGGCCATGTCCGCATGAATGGAAATAAGGTTGCAGACTTGATGGAAAATATCAGAGTGATTGAGGAACACTGCCTTCGTGATGGAAACCTAGTCGAATTCGCAGATTTGGAGTGGACCCCCAATTTCTCCCATCTAGTGGTGGAAGACACATGCATGCGGCTTGGTAGAAGGAATGAAATGGAGCTTCCCATCAATTTTCATAGCAGGCCACATACGGAGCAAGATGAGAGTACGAACCAATTTAACCCCCGCAGTAATGAATCTATAAGGTCCTCTACAAACCATTATGATCGAAGCATATGACCGCTCCCAGGTACTGAGGATGACCTCAAAAAATCCACGGTTCCCATTAGGTTAGCTGCAAGAAGAAATCATGCGAATGAATGCTCTTAATGACGCCATTATAGTGACATTTACAGAAGATATGACGACAATTGCTATAAGAAGTATGGAGAAGTGCGTGTTTTTATGCATTTATCCCGGTCTCCTCCTGGCTGTTCGAATAGGTTTAGGAAGCAATAATAGTGTCAACAAGGAAAGGTTCTATAGATACTTGTCTTGCACTAGGATGGCTCCTAGTAAGAAAAAGGAGAAAAATGTCCGTCGCGACCCAAAAAAGGGCAAATAACCAGCAAAGAGGGAGCAGAGGAACACACTCAAAGTTGCACGATTCTTCTAGGACCATATCCCTGCAGTAATCAAGGAGGAAATCGAAAGATTTGAGAAAGACCTTTTGGAACGGGTTAAAGCAATGACTGCGGGTGATTTGAGGGAGGAAGTTGGAGAATGGGCCATGGATCTTGGTACTATTGTGGGCCGCCTCTCAGCTTACGACAGGATGATGGCTCCTTTATGGGTCATGAAAGGGCTCTTGGTGCACGTTCTCATGGAGCGGGAAAATAAGTTTGTTGGGGACGAAGAACCGACCTGCGCTTGGAAATCCCATTATCAAGACTTCAAACTCATGCACCACAAGATCAACCTCATTGCTACCAAAGTGGGTATTCCGCTCTAGCCTGCTTTTGTGTTATCCATGGGAGGTGGAGAGATGTGTGTTTAAGTTCTGGACGATGTTGCGGATCCCAGCTCAACCTGTGCACATTTCCCCCTCCACCACTTGAGACCAAAGGTGACTTCGGGCATTTAATTCATCCCTCAGGTGCCCCTTGCTCCATAATGTTTAGATAGTCTTGTTATCTACGAAGTTAAGTGAGTCCTTTCTTCTAGTTTTCTTATCTATTCTAGCTCTGTATGCCACGACAAATGTACAAGTCCCAAATCTCTACAGATGTGTCTTTTGTTTTAGCACTAAAACTGAAACTACTGCTACTAGAACCAGGTCTCAATCTGGTGAATTCGGATGAGTGAAGGAAAGCTACGGGATTTTACCCTGCATTTGGGAACTATACCTCTGATGATACACCTTCCTAACAGGAACCTTCAATAGCTTATCATTGTCGTGGTCTCTTGGATTTTTCAAATATTCACCATCAGTCTGCACAACCATTAAAGTATCCAAAGCAGCACTAGAATCAATGCCTATTTCGAGTAGACTGTTTCAGAGGGAACCATGGCTCCCGTTTGGGGAGTCAAGCCAGAATCTACATCTCTTTTTCTCTCCCGGGGAATACAAATTTATGTTAAACTTTGATTTATTAAGCATTAAGTGAATTCTTATATATATATATATATATATATATTAATTACTTTTTTATTTTTTATTTTTAGTAAGATAAAGTAATTACTTACATGGAAAACATCTCATCATATAAAAATATTATTCAAAATGAAAATTAAAAATAAATAAAATAATTATATCTATTAGTATGCATGGAAAAGTATAAAAACCTTTTTAAGCCTAGATTTGTAATGTTGGTTTTGGGTGCGCAATTTGAAGATTATTTAACCACATTCATTGATAAGATCATGCTAACTTAAAATCCCTTTGAATAGAAAATGAGATATGCTTTTCAAACATGGATGACAATTTTAAAATTTATATACATCCTAAAATTATGTAAAGAGAACACCATTGGAAATTTGAAAGATTAGAAATATAAGCGTACAACAATCTTGAACCATGAAAATATTAGAAACATGAGCATCAAGCTGTTACAGAGTATAAACTTGAAAATATTATAGGCATAAACAAATATAAAACATTTCGCATTTCGTCACAGGTGACTCAAACATGAAAATGGATTCTACTTATGTTTGAGGATTTGTGAAAGAAAATGATAACATCATCTCAATCTCAATCTCAGTCAGTTAGTCGTTGGACATGAAAAGATTCGAGCCATGTCGATTACAAAATGGTATTTGACATCTCCCTTCCCTAATCATTCCATTGTTGTGTTCACGTAGTCAAGTGGAATGTTCTCTATCATGCAAGATATGTTATGCTTTCCACAAAAGTCTAACATCTCCTAAGTCTACAAGTATCTCAAGATCTCATGATATATTCATAATTCAAAATTTCTGGTGTTTTCTGGTGTTTTAGGAGTGCATGAAGACTTTCTCCATTTAGTTGTGTATATGTGGAAGAACGGAGTATTTGTTAGACGTGGAATGGGAGTCGGAGACTTGAGTCACCCTTCACAAAAAGGGGAAAACAATGAGAAGAAAGGGTGATGGAATGAAAATTACTAGCATGTTGAAATTGGCAGGAAAATTTTCATTTTTGTTGTTACAGATCTAAAAATTACCAACTATCCCACTTGTAGTTGAAATTAGATTTACTATTTAGATATTATGTGATGTCGCAAGGCCTTAATCATCACTCAAGAGCAACAGAGGGAATTGTTCCATATAGGCTAGATATTCCATATGTAGGTCATATGTAGTAGTCTAGGTTAACATGCATGGACCATCAACCCCATAGCAAATTAATATGGTATTAAGCCCTAAAATTAGTTTATAGGCCACGAGAACCATGGTCAATGTTACAAATATTGAAATGGCCACAATATCTCGCTTGTAAGGTAAAGTAATTATGTGCAAGGCCCTACACATGGACCATGAATCATATAGTAAATTTATTAACCATGGACCATTATTTAGGTTCTGAGAACCACTATTGGTTTACATAACCTATAAATATTAAACAATGGTTGGTTTATTGGTTTACATAACCATGGAAAAACCAACAACAAAAATGACATCGACGATGGTGACAATGATGATCATGACGATATCACATGTAGGCTAGAGATTCTTATGTGGTAATCTAGGTTAACCTGCACGGACCATCAACCCCATGGAAAATTAATATGGCATTAGACCCTAAATTTAGTTCACATGCCATAGTCTAGGCCACGAGAACCATCCTTTGTGTTACAAGTATTGGAATGGCCACCATAAATAATGCCACTAATTAGACATTGATCTAACACAACCAACCCATGTAAATGACTCATGCACTTGGCACACTTGATCCATGCAATGAATTCATGCACCTAGGAAGCTTCAACCTCTAACCCCCTCACCTCGTACCTAACCTTAATAACATGATAACTTATAAACCACTTAACCACTAGTACCAACAAAACCATAACCCCTTTCCCACTAACCCACTGATCCCTTAGGTGCCTCTCTTCTAATCCAAAAACTCCCCAAAGCCTACCACATTATGAAATTGTAGAAAATATCCCCTTAAGCCAGTGCCCCTCTAACCCTAACCCACTACCCCCTAACCCAACCACTAACATGACTACTCCACCAAATCAACACACTAACACAATAAACTTTGACCTTGGGTTATTTATAACCAAGGCTTTATATCAAAGACTTCGACATCAAGGTTTGAATGATCATTGTATGGGATTTTATCAAACCAAAATTAGTGCAAAAATAAACACAAGAACTTATACTATAAACAAAATATTCCCTATCTAGGGTATGTATGATGACTCAAATCCCTATGCATGGCCCATGAGTCTCAAAATAAAATTTTATTGCACAAGAACCTACATTTTGGCTCTAGACCATAACATAGGCTCCTAGAACCATCCACGACATGAAAATACTAAAAACAATGACAATGTGTTACTCAAAAGCTAAATATTCCTTTCCTATGGCCTATGTGGTGGTACAGAGAAACGCCCATAGGTCACAAGACCTTGAGGTAACTACCAGTCATTATAAAATAGATTTTGATCTAACACCATGGACACCATGGATTAGGCTTCAAGAACCATCCATGATGTTGTAAATATTGAAATGGCCACCATACCCACTTGCAAGCTAAATATTCCTTGTGTAGGAATCATGTGCTGATTAGGGCCCTACACATGGCCCATTAGCCATAAAGGATAATGTTATGGCACACGAGTTTGTATTTTGACCATGGATCATGGAAAGTTGGAGTGTGAGAACCATCTTTGATGTGAAAAACCTAGCATGCCTGCCTCAATTGTAGAGCTCTAATGGGATATGGTGTTGAATGATGATGCACACCCTTCCTAACACTACAATAGCTTGTGTGCGCTTAACTCCAATGTTTTGATGAGAGGCATTGTTGAATCCATGTGACACACCTAACCCACGTACATAAATGACTTTTAGGGGGTTTTCAAAAAACTTCCTCGAAAATTTCAATTCACATGACTTTTAGGGGGGTTTCAATAAACCACCTCCAAAAGTTCAATTCTCATTTCTTTTAAGGGGGGTTTCACAAAACTACCTCCAAACGTTCAATTATGATGATTTTTAAGGGGGGGTTTTAAACAACTGCCTCCAAATTTTTAATTTGCATGACTTTTAGGGAGGGAGTTCAACAAACTACCTCCAAAATTTCAATTCTCGTGACTTTTAAGGAGGGTTTCAAAAACCCGCCTCCAAAAGTTCAATTCTCATGACTTTTAGGGGGGGCTCCAACAAACCGCCTCCAAAATCTCAATTCTCATGACTTTTAAGGGGGGTGCCAAAAAACCGCCTCCAAAAGTTCAATTCTCATGAGTTTTAAGGGGGGGTCCAAAAAAACCATCTCCAAAGTTCAATTCTCATGACTTTTAGTGGGGGTTTTGACAAACCACCCCCATAAGTTATGAGAATTGGGCTTTTAGGAGGGATTTTCAAACAACCACCTCCAAAAATTCAATTCTCATGACTTTTAAGGGGGGTTCCAAACAAACCGCCTCCCAAAGTTCAATTCTCATGACTTTTAGGGGGGTTTTGACAAACTGCCCCCAAAAGTTATGAGAATTGGGCTTTTAGGGGGGGTTTTCAAACAATCACCTCCAAAAGTTCAATTCTCATGACTTTTAAGGGGGGTTCCAAACAAACCACCTCCCAAAGTTCATTTCTTATGACTTTTAGGGGGGGTTTTGACAAACCACCCTCAAAAATTATGAAAAATGGGCTTTTAGGGGGGGTTTCAAACAACCGCCTCCAAAAGTTCAATTCTCATGACTTTTAAGGGGGTTCCAAAAAAGCCGACTCCAAAAGTTCAATTCTCATGACTTTTGGGGGGGTTTTGACAAACCGTCCCCAAAAGTTATGAGAATTGGACTTTTAGGGGGGGTTCAAAAAACCACTTCCAAAAGTCAAATTTCATGACTTTTGGGGGCAGATTTAAAAAAAACCGCCCCCAAAAGTCCAATTTCCATGACTTTTAGGGGCGGTTTTAAAAGACTGCCTCCAAAGGTCTGAAATTTTTTTTAGAGGAGGGTTTACCAAGACCCCCACAAGCCAAAACCACCCCTAAAGGGCTATTTTGTTGTAGTGCATAATTCTTTCTAGATTTGCTTCTACAAACGACTGAAGTTGGCTTTTCAGAATAAATTTGTAGCTGTGTAAAAGTTCAGAATTTTAGTAAAAATTGTCATTTTTGGAGTAATGTAATTTCCACACCCGAAGTCGGATTGAAGCATGTAGATAGGCATTGGAAATATTAACTAGTAGGGAATAGTGGTGCATAACTAGAATTTGAATGAGGTTTTCATACATCATAGATATTTAGAGAAGAAAAGTGCGAGTGACTGTTTTGACAAAAAATGTTGTCAATATGGGCAATTTCCATAATTGCGTGAATGGGGAAAAAGAAAAGAAGGCATAATAGCTCTGTGAATTATTCTGTTAGTTTAATTCTGTTAAATATTGATGTTTTATGTTTCTATATGCATTCCTAATATGTCTAATAAATACCTTTATAATGCACAATGGTTGCAGCTGAAAAAAGTTTGAATAGTTGTAGCAGAGGCAGCATATAGGAAAGGGGTCTCCAAAGGAAAATGGTGACCATGAGTGATGCTCAGGATCCTTATGAGCATGATGAAGATGTGCTAGGATAAAATGTGTAAGAAGAAAATGCTGAGACTGAATCCAATGGGAGAAGGGAGCAAATAACTCCTCAGAATTTAGTTGAAACCATGGTAATATTTAATGAAAGATTGATGAAGGATCAAGAGGAACATAACCAACTCAATGCTGATATTTTCCAGAGCCTCACTAATATGCAGCATATGATAAACCTTGGGTCCAACCCAAGCAATGTAGGTGAATAAGGGAGAGATGCAGGGCAAGCAATGTAGGTGAATAAGGGAGAGATGCAGGGAGTCACTCTAGAGCTCATTCTAGGAGGAGGACTCCAAGCCCATGATAGAGTTCTATGAGGAAACAACATAGAACACCCTCCTCAAGATCTTCTTGCAGTAGTTCATGTGACTCCATAGGTTCTCAAATAATTCCAAGACATACTTCTATCAGACTTGAGGGAATAAAGAAATTCAAAGGAATTCCACAGGGAGAATTCAGGAAGGCAAGGCCTCCCACATTTGATGGAGAAGATAAGACTGGCCAAGAGGCAGAGGCATGGCTTCTTGGGATGAAGAAATATTTTAGGATTCGTGATTACTCAGGGAATGAAAAGGCCAGAATTTTTATTTACAATCTAAATGGCAGAGCTTCAATTTGGTGGGAACACCTCTTGCAAGTAAAAGGGATCAATGAAAGAAGGATCATCTGGGAGTGATTTAAGAAGTATTTCAAGTAAAAATGCCTTTCTGCTAGGTATTATGACAGTAAGAGGAAAGAATTCAATGAACTTAATTTAGGACAAAAATCTATGTAAGAATATTTCCATAAATTTTTGGAATTGCTGAGGTATGTGGACTATATCAAAGATAACAGGGTAAATATCTAATGCTTCCTTGGGAGTCTACCTCAAATTTTTAGAGATAGGATCGAGTTTGTTAATCCAACAAGTCTTGATGAAGCCATTAGGATGGCAATGAATTGCTATGAGCAGAGTAAAGGAAAATCATAGGTTCACCCAGCATGAAAACGAAGTCCAAGAGGGAGGTTTGATCAAAGGAAAAATGGATTCAAGCCACCATTCAAAAATCAACCAAGAAATTTTACACAAGGCCAGCAAGCATGAAATGGGAACAAGCCAGTAGTAGCAGCAGAAAAGGCATCAAAGGGGCCACTTAAGTGTTGGGGATGTGGAGGAAACCACATGCTTAAGGATTGTCAACATCGGAGGGAGAATCCCCTAATTTTGCACAAACTAAAAGGATCTATTTCTGTTTTGATTGATCTAGGATCTACTCATATTTATGTTTCTCCATAAGTGGTTGAAGGTTGTTCTCTTAGAAAAGTGAATCACAATAATTCTTGTCTAGTTCAATTAGCCACAAGGACCAAGAGAAAAGTGAGTGAAGTAGTGATGGAGTGCCCCTTGGGGTTGGGGTTGAGCGGATTCCTTACAAAAGTAAATTTGAATGTCCTACCATTAGGATCTTATGATGCTCTAATTGGTATGGATTGGTTGGAAATGCATAGAGCCAAGATAGATTTCCATGAAAAGGTACTTGAATCCATTGATGAAGAGGGCAGACCAAGATTGGTAAGAGGAATTCCCAAGCAAGTTTCAGTAAGGTAGATTTCAACCTTACAGTTGATTTTTTTTTTTATAAAAAGGGTTTCCAATTATATGCAACTCATACATCAAATTCATCGGAGGACAAAGGACCAAGGATATAAGACTTCCCGTTGTTGCAAGAGTTCAAAAATGTGTTTCCGGATGAAGTATCAAGACTAACACCAAAGAGAGATATTGATTTTACCATCGATCTTGTTCCAAGGGCAGCGCCAATTTCCAAAGCTCCTTATAGAATGAGCACGCCATAATTGATCGAGTTAAATATGCAGCTACAAGAATTAATGGACAAGAAGTATATCAGTCCAAGTGTATCTCCTTAGGGAGCATCAGTATTATTTGTTAAGAAAAAGGATGGGACTTTAAGGTTGTGTATTGATTACATGCAGCTAAATAAAGTGACAGTTAAGAATAAGTACCCATTGCCAAGAATTGATGATTTGTTTGATCAGATGAAGGAAGCTTAAGTGTTTTCAAAGATTTACTTGAGTTCTGGTTATCATCAAGTGAGGATAAAAGAAGAATAAATTCACAAGACATCTTTCCAGACAAGGTATGGCCACTATGAGTTAATAGTGGTGCCATTTGGTCTTACCAATGCACCTGCTACATTCATGTATCTCATGAATAGTGTCTTCAACAAATATTTATATAAGTTTGTGATTGTGTTATTGGATGGCATCCTTTTCTATTCAAGGAATGAATAAGAACATAATGTGCATTTAAGAATGGTGTTGCAAGTCCTTAGAGAACACCAACTGTATGCGAAGTAATTAAGCAAGTTTGATTTCTATCAAAGGAAGGTGCCGTACTTGGGTCATGTCATTTCAGAAGAGGGTATTGTAGTTGATCTAGAGAAGATTAATGTCATCATGGATTGGACTACTCCAAAGAATATTACAGATGTTAGATCCCTTCATGGGTCTTGCAGGATACCATAGAAGATTCATTGAAGGATTCTCCAAGATAGCTCATCCAATTACATCATTGCAGAGGAGGAGTGTCAAGTTTGTATGGTCTAAAAAATGTGAGAAAATATTTCATCAGCTAAAGGAGTTACTTACCAGTGCTCCCGTTTAGAAGATAGCATATCCAAAGAAGGTTTTTGTAGTGTGCACAGATGCTTGCATTGAAGGGCTAGGTGGAGTGCTCATGCAAGAAGGATTTGTGATTCACTATGAGTCAAGAAAATTAAAAGAGCATGAAAAGAATTATGCCACTCATGATTTAGAATTAGCATCCATAGTACATTCTCTCAAGATGTGGAGATGTTATTTGTTGGGAAAAAAATTCAAGCTTAGGACATACCACATGAGATTGAAGTATTTGTTTGATCATCCAAAATTGAATGCTCAGAAAGCTAGGTGGATGGAATTTCTCTGTGAATTTGATTTTGAAATTAAGAATCTAAAAGGGAAAGAGAATAAGGTTGCAAATGATCTCAGCAGAAAATTCCATATTGCAACAGTAAGTGTGTGTAAACCATATTTGAACACGGTGATTCTAGAAGCTCAAACCAGTGGTGAAGTTTACCTTAAAGTCAAGGAGAAATTGTAGCAGGGTAATGTGGATGAAGCATGTGCAAGATATAATATGGGTGATGATGATGTTCTCATTTATTAGGGTATTAGACTATACATTCCAAATAGTGCATATTTGAAGAAGCTTGTGATGGATGAAATACATCAAATGCCATATTCTGGACACCCAGGATATCAGAAAACTGTAACAACAACAAGAAGGAATTATTTTTGGCATGGTATGAAGAAATACATAGCTGAGTACATTGCTAGGAGTCAAAATTGCCAACAGGTCAAGGCAGAGCATCAACATCCAGCATGATTGTTGCATCCCTTACCCATTCTAGAGTGGAAGTGGGAAGTAATCTCTATGGATTTTATAACTGGTCTGCTTATGACAGTGAAGAAGCATGATTAAATCATGGTAGTGGTGGACAAGCTATAAAAGGTAGCTCATTTCATCCCAGCCAAGTCCACTCACAAGGCTAATGACGTTGCAAATATATTCATGAGAGAGATATTCAGATTGCATGGATTTCCCAAGGCAATAATTTCTGATCGTGATACAAAATTCACTTCCAACTTTTGGAAATGATTGTTTCAAGAATTGGGAGCTAGATTGAATTTCAGTACAGCCTATCATCCTCAAATAGATGGTCAGACTGAGAGAGTAAATCAAATTCCTGAAGACATGCTGAGAATGTATGTGATGGATAAACCATCCAAGTGGGAAGATTACCTACACTTGGTAGAATTTGCATACAACAATGGACATCAAGCATCATTGGGAATGAATCCATTTGAGGCATTGTATGGCAAAGGATGCAGGACTCCAGTGAATTGGGATAGTCAGGTGAACAGGGTAGTGCTTGGGAAAGAGATGATGAAGGAAATGGAACAAGAAGTTGTTAAGATCAAGCATAATTTAAAGGCAGCTCATAACATGAAAAAGAGTTATGCAGATTTGAAAAGAGTGCATAAGGAATTTAAGATTGGGGATCATGTTTATTTGATGGTTAAACCAAGGAAAATTTCCTTGAAGTTGGGGAGTTGTGCCAAGCTGGAACCAAGATATTGTGGGCTATTTGAAGTCCTTCATAGGATAGGACCAGTTGCATATAGAATTGCATTTCCTGTTAACATAAGATCTCATAATGTTTTCCATGTTTCTTTGCTTAAGAAGTATGTACATGATCCTAATCATATGATTGATTGGAATGTGATACACGTGGAACTCGAGGGAGAGTTCCAAGTGGAGCATATGCTCATCCTCGACAAGAAGGTCACATTGCTCTGGAACCGAGCCATCGGACAGGTAAAGGTGCAATGGGAGCACCTTAGTCCCGATGAGGCTACATGGGAGCTGGAGGATGCCATGAGAGAGACATTCCCATTTTTGTTCAGTTTTGATAACACTGAGGACGGTGTTGTTATAAGGGGGAGAGGAATATAATACCCCCATTTTGAAACTTAGGATATATTGGTTTTTAATGTAAATATTGTATACATACGATGTATGTTTCCCTAGAGTGGATCTCAAGGCCAAGGCCCCACTAGTGGGTGATCGGATTTTATTTAAAAAGGCAATTATTTGATATTACGTTATCCATGTGCTATTAAGCCATGGAACATTGTAAAATGATGTAAATATTAATATTGCAATAAAATACCAAAAACTGGCCGTGGAAGAAACTAATAAGAGGGGGGCATGTGTATTCCACTAGGGAGTGGTGAGGGGGTTGCGGGGTTGAACCATATGCTTCCAAATGTCATATTGAGAACCCATTTGACTTTCCTTGCTGAAATTTAATTATGTTGTAAGGAAGTGGTTGAAGAAATTATTCCATGGCTTCAGTGGAGCATGGGCAACCCAGAAATTTGTATGGCAAGGTATGGGCTCTGTTTCCTTGACCCACAAGTCACTCCACCTCATGGGAATTAGTTTTTCCTCATTCCCATTGCATTGTTGAACGTACAAGCTTCATTTTTCATCCATTACACATGCCCAGCAGTGAGAAAAACCAAAAATCACAACTCTGAATTTAACCATGTTTTGAAGTGCCAAAAATGCCCAAAAATTTAGGAAATCCAATGGGGATACATAGACCTGAACCTTGGGTAGAATTCAAGAGTGTTAGATGCCCATAAATCCATAGGAAAACCCATATTTTATAGCCCGAAAATCCAATTACTGGACAAAGTCATTCGGACACCGAATTAAGAAAAATCCAAGCATGAAAGACAGAGCAGAAGATAGAACAGAGGTTGGGCATTGCTTGATAAACCCAGTGAAGGCTAGAATCTCAAGGATTTATCAGCTTGGACCTTTCTATTCCCACCATGAATAGCACTGGAGGGAAGGGGCGCCTGAGGGACTGTGTAGTAGAGAAGTGGACCTTCCTTGTGTTGGGTGTGGTAGGTATTGTGGGTGCCAAGGCTGTTTGGAGTTAGTTGAGATGCATGTAGCTCTATGGTTGATCTCACTAGATTAGCAACTTCCTCCTTTGTCTCTTGCATGCTTAATAAACCAAACTGTGTGTTGGCTTAGCATGAGTATTGTGTGTGAAACCATGGTTGTGGGTGAGCCTCTTTAGTTCCTCCTTAGTGGATACATAGCCCATCTCGGCGGTGGTCTCTCAGTTGAAAGAATATAGGCTGAACAGAGACCTATGGTTGGGTGGAACGCTTCTCTCACATAGACATTTGCTTGCACAACTTCATCTTAAAGATAAGTATTCTTTGCGGTTTAAATTATATCTATTCTATGTTCTGCAATGTTTTAATTTCATGACTACTATTGATATGTTGAATGCATGATGCACTTTTGTATGGATAATGTTTGATTCCGCTGTCTTTATTTGAGTATGAAGCTGTACGCATAAGTTTTTATTTATTATCAATTTTTTTGTGAGGAATGGGTTGAATTCCCAAATAATCCCAGAATGTCAGTCATGTTCCCTTCCTTCCATCTGATCGACGGGAGGGGATGTGACACTATTGTGCCTGGAAAAATGAAAGCAACATTCATATGGGTCCTTACAGCTTAGATACTACAAAAATATTGAGTTGCACGAGGACATGCAACATATTCAGTTTGGGCGATATGTCAAGTTGTTGATTTGTCACCATTTGTATCACTTCCAAACATCCATTTCATCCATGTTGCTTCCCTCTACCGCTCATTTATCACTCAATTTACCACAATTTCTCATAAAATGCTATGTTATACTTATTCATGCTTTAGTGATTAAGTAATTCTAATTTTTCCTTCATTTTTAATAGATTAAAGATTATTATGCAGGATTTTTCCAATGACACTTTATGAAGAGACTTATTTGAACAACAGTAACAACACTCATGGTTCCAACCTCCAAACTTGGCATACTAGCACACCTCCACGTGGAAATATAGAACATGGTTTGTTCCCAGTATTCTATGACATGGATTTGTGATCCTCAATTTGCACCCAGGTCCAACATGGCATCCTACAGCTCATGGTCAATTGATCTCATTCAAACATGTGCTAGATAAGAAGAGATAGTTTTTCATTGCAATTTGAGGGTATATGGGGATGAATCTCCAAACTACGAGACATGGGTTTTGTGTAAAACAAGCCAAATTAGGTGACTCATGAGAAGAATCCTCTGAAAGACAATTATCTAGGAGATTCGAGTAGTTTTATAAATATGAAATTGCTAGATCATGTGAATGATTAGTTTCCCAAAAACTCAAGAGTTGTTGGAACGACTTATGGGTTTAGCAATTTGGTTTCAGTGATCAATTGTATGCATGAGATCATTGTTTAGGGGGTGTGGATAGAGAGAACAAGAGACAGATTAGTAGACTATTAAATCTATTGTATCAATCTTTTCTCCACAATAGAATACATGTTGATTCATATGATTTGAGTTTAAATTCTTGAGTTTTTTCAGTAGCCCTGGTTGGAAAAGGAAGGGCCCACTTATGCGACCAAGTGTTGCCATTTCAATTAGTTGACTCATAGATTTATCATAGATAGTTATTTGAATTTATAGTTATCATTATTACTTATGAATTCTTGTTTATTGCATACGTTGTTACTAATAGAGTTGGATCGTTTATTAGAAATTGTAAATGATTGGTTGTTGTAGTTACTTCTGCAAGATAAAATCTTATCGTGATTTGAATTCCAGATTTATTTCCTTGTAATCATTAGTTCTCTTAATTGGATCTAAAGTTGTTACTTATTGATAGATAGATTAATTTAGCATGTGTGATTCATTTTACAACAAAGAGTTGTGTGGTTTCTTTTACAAATAGAGCATGGTGTGATTTCCTTTTACAAGCAAAGAATTGTGTGATCCCTTTTACAATAAGAATTGTGTAATTTCCCTTTCAACAAGAGTTCCTATGTGATTTCCATTCCTTTCAGTTGTGTGTTGAGTGGATTGATTATTTTGAAGGGCGGATCCAAATGGACATCGTTTCCTTCTATGAGAAGTAGTATTAATTTTATTTTCAATTGTTTTCCTTTTTGGACTGATTGAGGTTTTATTCACATACTGCATGGTCATATTATATTTCTCAGCACTAAAGAGGAAAATTGTAGACTGCATAGATTTTACACGTAACCTTGAAATAAAATACCTTCATGTATTGATAATTAATGTGAAGGTCAATTAGTTTTTTTTAAATGAAAATTGAAAGCCCCAAAAATTAGATCCCCAAAGAAGAAGTCTATCTTAAATATAACCTAGAGGTGTTACCCAGTGTCACCTAATTAGTAACTACCTCCATACACTTTAGGTTGTCTCTTCTCCAACTAATGGGGGCTTCCCGAAAGATAGGATTGCTAAGTATTTGAGTGAAGATAAATATGAAGAGGATGCATAGTAAAATGGGACTTTGTTGTAGTATGAAAAATAAAAAAGGGATGAGGTAAGCACCAAGAGACTAGTGCCAATCCAACAAGGGAGAATGGAGTTAATCCAACAAGGGAAAAAAGGAGTCAAGGAGCTATTCCAAAGAGAACGAGTTCTACTAAGAATTTCAAGGACAATAATTTCACCAAAGCATGACACAACAACACACGAAAATTTGAAGGTTTAAGGGAAGAAGGACCACTAAGTGTAACACAAGTACCCCTAAAACATTGTTAAAAAATAATTGCAAAAATGAATAGGAGTCCCATTTGGTGATAACCCAAACCATTATAACTAAGGTCTAATTTATGCAATGAAGTATTAGAAGGAGACGCTCTTAAAGATGATGGAAGAAATCATAAAAGAAAAAATGCAGGAATCAACAAATCATTAGAGGATATTTTCTCTCAGAACCATTCCAATAAGACAATTTTGTTTATCTATGGCTCTAAGTTAACAACTCTAGTAATTCTACAGCCCATTAACAACAATTAAAGGAAAATGAATAATATAGCCACACATAATAGGAGAATAACATATTATATTTCAATTTACACAAAGTTATATATGTCAATTAATCTCTAATAAGGAATAACTCCTCACAATCCAACCATAAAGAGTGAGAAGAGAGAAAATCCTTATATAGCTTTCAGCGCATATTCCTCTACGATAAAATATGAATATAATTCTAGATCTAATCTAGGGTGAAGTAAACAATGGATATTTCTCCACTGCAATGTAACCAACTCTAATAAACACCACGATATGAGGTGGTCTATGACACATGTACATGTTTTTAATAAATCATGAGAAGTGCACCTCCATAGATGAGGGAATAGACAAGTCAAAACATGATGAAGTGACCTCCAAAAGGCTCCAAGTGTACAAGTCCAATAGAAATGGTCAAAACAAGAATCAATGACCTTGGATCTAGCATTTGGAACCTAAAATACCCAACAAACTCCAAAAAGTGAGTATCTAACTTCTACAAAGTGGAATATAAATCATAAATTAAGAATAGACTCCTTCCAAACTAAACAGTCCTAATGAAATACATGAATAAATGTGCAAGTAGGTTGAAAAAGTAATGTTTCATTCTCCATTTTGACCCCATCAGTGTTCAAATTCATAAAATATATAATTAACCAACTCATAACCTCCATTCCAACTCATCAATCCATGTGATAGATCTAATTAGACCATCCATCATACCAAAAACATTAATCCCAAGACTAAGTATCAAAATAAACAATCAAACCCATGTAGAAGGAGAGGCACCATCCACAAATATCCACACATACCAAGATAAAACAGGGGAGTGTCCATATTTTTTGGATACCCTTTTGGACCAATATTCCATTTTGACCATGAAAGGCTTGAACACTCAAAGAGAAAAGGTGATTATGTCATCACATGAGCTAGTGTGGAGGAAAACAACTCCAAAAAGGTTAAAATAGCCTGAAAGATGACCACATTGCTCCAATGCCATCAGGAATTTGGTTGAGAATTCTAAACCATTTTAAATGTATTGGAAATATATTTCTATACATATATGGAACTCCCCCAATAGAACTAAGGAGTTTGATAATGACCCTCCCAAAGATGTGGTACCAAATTACCGAGAAAAATGGCCCAAAAACTAGAAAAAATCACCCCAAAAAATTGCTTCATTCCTATAATGCATTGGAAATATAGGTTGACCGTTCATCACCATGAGATCTCCCTTGAAAATATATTTCCATACATATATCGTAAACCCCCATTTGAGCTAGGGAAATGGAGAACTAAGGGTTTGAAAATATGGGCCCTATTTTTCTCAATTTGTTCCAAAATAAGCATGAAAACCAACTACAAATGTGAGCAAAGGCCAAGAACTCTATCTGAACATGAATATCATCAATATACTATCCAAACCCTCATGAACCAAAAATTATACAAGGAATCAAATCTTAGGAGCATCAATGTGTTAGCATCTAAAGCATCATCAATGCGTCACCCCCATGAAATTTGTGATGAATATCATATGTGGACACCAAAGGAATATGGGGGGTAACAAGACACATGTAGATTCAAGGGGATAAGATAAGATACCTTATACACAATTTCATTAATGTATTATAAGTATATAATAGGTTAAGGTAGACATAATTTCAATCTCTATGCAAATTCCTTCATTACAGAAAAAATGCCATCACTGAACAACATTAATATGATTTTGTAGTGTACCCGACCCCAAAACTGAGACTAGATACACCATGAGACTAGTGGAATGGATGAAAATATTTAATGCATAGTGGAATAATATTTCTTGATCTAGGCTATCAATCCATCAAGACAAATAAAACAAACATTCGTTCATTAAAATAAAATGTGACACTTAAAAAAAACAATTGTAAAACTCCCCAAAAGCTCATGTAGATGCAAGACCGTACAAGCATGATAATTAAACCAGATTTACATGTTCATTAAAATTAGACCTTAGAATTATTAAAACATTCATGGGTGACCATAATTATCCCAATAACACTTATATATTATAATTATACATTCCTTTGCAAACTATCACAATTCAATATTTTCAAGAAATAAACTATGCAAATTAAGACACCTCCATAAATCCAATCTATGGCACTTTCTTTAACTGTTTTTCATTGCTTATTGGATTAGATCTGAATATAAAATACACATAAATTAAATAATTACTAAAAATAAGTACAAAGCATCCATATACAGCCACTAACGCATATAGAAAATTATATCTACAATTAGCTATCAATTTCACAACTAGATCATCTGGCAAGCATCTGCTTCCTTGCAAAACCAACTATGAGTCCCAAATAAAGAGAATAACATACATATGTGGAACTCTATAGACATCAATGGTGCACTATCATTTTCATGTACATCCATGCAACATCAGATAATCAAATCTACAGAGAAACTATCAAAACAATCCAATTTTTAAGCAGTGAAACCTATTAATTTTATACTAATTTGACTAGCAAGATCACTGAAAGAAACACAATCACAAGATAGACAAAGATTTACCCTGGGAAACCCTCATGGGGTAGAAAACCTAGCAAATCTTTCCTCAATATAGATGATCAACTAATACAAGATGTAGAAACCAAACAAGAGCTCCTTCTCCTCCTATGCAGACCTCTCTCTCACTTGTGCACTACTCCCAAGTGGATGAATGAATGAGATAAGTGAGGAACATCCTCCTCTACTTATACTTGTTTTCCGACTGACTTTTTACCCTATGGGGCTGACCTCTCCTAGGAGAGTCTAATAACCCTCAAATAACTAGCTTAGGGCCGACCTCTCCTAGGAGATCTAATAACCCTAGTTACCACAATCTATCAAAGGAATAAACATCTCTGGATACATAACAAAGTCCCATCGAAGGAATGAAACATCTCTAGAATAATAAAGTACAAATATAATATTCTTTGAAGTTACAATATTTCAACACTCCCCCTTAACGAGAAGGATATTATAACAACATATGCAAGAGAAAGGAGTCATCAACTACATGATACATGATACATCTATAAATCATTGGAATCTTTCTCAACATCATCAGTCACTCAACCAGTTACTGGAATATCTTCAAGATATTCAATACTGGAACATCAACATCTTCAGTACTGACTCTTCATATTCTGCGGCACTTGAACAGCTACAGTAACATCATCATCTGGATCACTCGATGAATAGCCTCATCCTCTGGATCTCTCGATCAACAACATCATCATCATCAAATGGATCCTCTCGATCAACAACATCACATCATCTCGATCTACAACTTCTGGATCATCTCGATCTACAACATCTATATCATCTCGATCTACAGCATCTAGATTATCTCGATCTATAGCATCTGGATCATCTCGATCTACAGCATCTGGATCATCTCGATCAAAAACATTTGGATCATCTCGATCTATAGCATCATAATCTTCAATACACGTGATCCTATTCTAGGATGATCAATCCTTATCAATTTTAGACAAGTCTCATGTCTATGGACAATGCAATCCAGATCTACTTCCAGGATGATCAATCCTTATCACATTAAGACATGAGTCCAAGGATGATGCAATCCTATCACGTACATTTTGAACCAACTGTCCAGGGAAAATGCAGTCCTATCATCAATTCTCAGAGACAGATGTCTACGGGTCAATTCTGGGACCGAAGTCCGGGGATGATACAATCCCCAAATTCTCGAAGACATCTTGTCTATAGATAATTTTGGGACCATCGTCTGGGGATGATACAATCCCCACATTCTCGGAGACATCTGTCTATGTATCAATTCTGGGACCGTCGTCCGGGGATGATGCAATCCCCACATTCTCAGAGACACTAGTCTACGGATCAATTCTGGGATTGAAGTCCGGGGATGATGCAATCCCCACATTCTTGGAGACACTAGTCTACGTATCAATTCTGGGACCAAAGTCTGGGGATGATGCAATCCACACATTCTCGGAGACACCAGTCTATGGATCAATTCTGGGACTGAAGTCTAGGGATGATACAATCCCTCTTCTTTCTCAGAGACATAAGTCTACGGATCAATTCTGGGACCGAAGTCCAGGGATGATACAATCCCTCTTCTTTCTCGGAGACATAAGTCTATAGATGAATTCTGGGACCGAAGTCTAGGGATGATACAATCCCTCTTCTTTCTCGAAGACATAAGTCTATGGATCCTTTTAAAACATGTGTTCAAGGATGATACAATCCACTTTGTCAACTTAGACCCTGTCTAAGGACCATTCATCAACCTTACTATCGGCATCACCAATATAGGTATCCACATCATCGACCTCACTGTCGATGTAGGCAATCTCATCATAAGTGACCACATCACTCCCCCTTTCGAGGAGGATCCTTCTGAACTACACCAAGCTTGTCTCGAAAATACTCAAAATTTACTCAAGACAGAGGTTTGGTCAATATATCAGCAACTTGTTCGACAATGCTTACATACTCGAGCTTGATAGCTCCTTTCTGCACCATATCCCGTATATATAGAAATATTGGATCTCTATGTGCTTTGACTTATCATGGAACACTGGATTTTCTTTCATCTTGATGCAACTCTGGTTGTCACACAAGATCTCAGTGGGTTCCATTTCTAAGTCAAATAAACCAGATAACAACTTCCGAAGCCATACTGCTTCGCAGCTAGCAGAGCAAGCAACAATATATTCTACTTCAATTGTACTGAGAGCCACACTGGACTGTTTTCTGCTAAACCACGAGATCATGGCAGATCCCAAACAATAACATCCTCCTGATGTGCTCTTTCTATCTGATACACTTCCTGCCCAATCAACATCTGTGTAGCCATACAATCTGAAACCATGATCTCCAAGATGACATAGACCAAAGTCTATTGTACCCTTTAGGTACCTCATCACATTCTTTGCAGCTATCAGGTGAACTCGTCTGGGTTCTACTAGATACTGACTCAAGGTATTCATGACAAAGCATATGTCTGGTCTGGTATTTGTTAAATACATTAATGACCCAATAATCTGTCTGTATAGAGTCATATCCACTAACTCTGATGAGTTATCTACTAGTAGTTTCAAGTTGGAATCCATAGGAGTGGCCATGGCCTTACATTCCAACATATCAAATCTCTTCAGGATTTCCACAGCATATTTTCCTTGGTTGAGAAAGATTCCTTTGGGGCCTTGCCATATTTCCAAACCTAGGAAGTAGTGCATCAATCCGAGATCTTTCATCTGAAATTCTACAGAGATTTTCTTCTTGCATTCGATAATATGTTTCTTATTTCTTGTCATAAATAGATCATCCACATATAGTAGCAATATGACAGGTTCATCATTCATAACCTTGAGATAAAGATTAGGATCAGCTTTACTCTTGGTAAATCCCAAGCTTGTCAAGAAATTGTCAATTCTTCCATACCAAGCTCTGGGAGCTTGCTTCAGCCCATACAATGCCTTCTTTAATTTGCACACATGGGTGTTTTTATATTCCACCTCAAATCCTTATGGTTGTTCTATGTACACTTCCTCCTCAATCACACCATTCAGGAATGTTGTCTTTACATCCATCTGGTGTAATTCCCACTTCATCATAGATGCAAGTGCCATGATGGTTCTAATGGAAGTGTACCTTGCAACTGGTGCAAATGTTTCTTCATAGTCAATTCCCTCTTTCTGAGAGAATCCTCGGGCCACAAATCTTGCCTTATATTTTTCAATGCTGCCATCCACAACATGCTTTATTTTGTATATCCATTTGGAGGATACCACACTCTTCTCCTTTGGCTTGGGAACTATATCCCAAACATCATTCTTCATTATTGACTGGTATTCCTCCGTCATTGCCTCCACCCACTCTTTCTTATGAGATGCTTCTTCATAACTAGTGGGTACTTGATCTACAAGGTCACACATCAGGGCCACATAGTTGGAGAATGTCTTTGGTTTCTTTCTCACCCTAGTGGAGCCTTCAGGAGCTCCATATTTTTATGCTCCTAGTATAATGTCTCTTGCCCATGCTGGCTTTCTCTTCCTTGAAATTTCCATGACAGGGGTTTCTTGTGGTTCCATCATGTCATGGTCCTCAGGCGTTGTTTCTTCAGGGGTGGGTGCAGCTTCTGTAATTCTGGAGGGTGCCTCCTCCTCATATACTTCATCATGTTGAGACTTCATAGACCTTTTGAGAGCTGCCTCTTCATCAAATGTCACATCCCTACTTATTTCCATATGGTGAAATCCTGGGATGTATATTCTGAATGCTTTGGATGCTTCACAATATCCAACAAATATTCCTTTCTTCCCAGAAGGATCTAGCTTGGTTCTCTTTTCTTTTGGAATGTGAATGTACACTGGGCATCCAAATATCTTTAGGTGGCTTACCTCAGGTTTCTTCCCTATGAACACTTATTCTGGGGTCTTGAAATCAAAAGCACTATGAGATAGTCTATTTTGTACATAGACTGCTATCCTAGCTGCTTCATCCCATAAATACATGGGTAGGTCTTGATCATGTATCATTGTCTTTACTGCCTCCATAATGGTTCTATTCTTTCTTTTCGCAACACCATTCTGTTGGGGATTGTAGGGAGTGGTTAGTTCCCTCTTGATTCTAGCTTCCTTACAAAAGACTTCAAAGTATTTTGAATTATATTCTCCACCATTATCTGTCCTTAATCTTCTTTTCTGAATGATTTTCTATCAAGGCTTTGAATTCCTTGAATTTTCCAAAAACTTCATCTTTTCCCTTCAGAAAATAGATCCAGGTCTTCGTCGAGTAGTCATCAATGAATGTAAGGTAGTATTCATATCCACTCAAGGATGTGGATGGCATTGGTCCACATACATCTGAGTGAATCAATTCCATTGTACTCTTAGTCTTTGTATCACTCTTTGGAAATGGGTTCTTGACATTCTTCCCTCTTGCACATCCTTTGCAAGTGCCATCATGGTCAATCTTTAAGTCTGGTAGTCCTATGACTACCTTGCTCACATGAGGTAGTGCTTTGTAGTTAATGTGAGCAAGCCTTCTATGCCATAGCTCACTTGGGCTAGTGGTTTCATGAACAAGGGTAGCTTCTGAATGGCCCTTGAGTTTGTATAGACCTCCTTCCTCTTCACCAATAACAGTTGTATCCTCAATTGATTTTCCTTTGGACCACATGAGTACTTGTCCATCTATGAATGCAACCCTATAGCCCTTCTTATCTAATGCTGAGATGGAAAGCAAATTCTTCTTCAAACCTGGTACATATAGTATTTCCTTCATCTTCAGTGGGGTTCTAGAATCAAGCTTGTAGCTTGCTTCACCAATTCCCTTGATGGGATATTGATAGTCATCTCCTAGAGATACCTTTTGTGGGGAGGTCTTTTCTTCAAGTCTTGAGAGAGTCTTGTTTTGACCTGTAATGTGCTTTGAAGCACCACTATCAATGAGCCATGTGTTTTCTCCAGGTGTTACTGACCTAGAGAGTGCAAAGAATAGAACATACTCTGCTGCATCTTCTTCTTCTACTTTAGTTCTTTTCTTTCGAGGATTTTCTTCCTCTTCTTTTTCACTATCATCTTCTACAAGATGTGCATGATGTATTTTGTGAATAAACTTCTTCTTCTTCTTTTGTGAAGTGCAATTTCTAGTAAAGTGTCCTAGTTTGAGACAATTGAAGCATTGAACCGTGGAGAGATCTCTTTGTGAGTTTGCTCTTCCTTTCCTTCTAAAATTACTAGGACTTTGAGACTCCTTGTGATCATTCTTCTTGGGGTTGAAATGATTCCTTCTTCTTCTGGTGTGTGTAGCCAAGGCTTGGTCATCCTCTTTGAGAAGAGCTTCTCTATTGGATACCCTAGCCTCCTCTTGAACACAATCCTCCCAAACCACATCAAACTTCATACTTTCTTTTCTGGCACACATAGTTTGAATGAATGACTCCCAAGGTCTAGTGAGACCATTTAGAGTAGTCATGACAAGTTCATCCTCATCAAGGGTATATCCAATGGCATCTAGTTGTTCTTTGATTTGGGAAACCCTTGAGAAATAGTCTTGAATAGATTCTCCTTTATTCATTTTGGCGCTCTTCAGTTGAGCTGTTAGATTCATCTTCCTATTGATGTTCTTTCCCTCATACATTCTGAAAAGGGCATCATACATTTTCTTTGGGGTCTTCTTGGATGCCACTTGGGGAATCAAGTGGTCTTTTATAGAATAAAAAATGATTCTCTTTTCCCTAATAAGGTCCTTCCTATACTTCTCTTTGGCTTCATCTTCTTCAGGTTCTGCAACCTCATCCTTGATATATTGGACAAGATCATTCTCTTCAAGAATGAGACCAATTCTGTATTTCCATGTTGTAATGTACCCACCTGCTGACCCAATAAGAGAGGGAAGATGATAACAATCTGTGGGGATTTTCATAAAACTCAGCCCAGTCATTAAAATCATATGAATAAAAAAAAACATTGGTGTGCAGATACAAATCAGGCAATATGCACAGCAGAATTGAAACTAATCCATACACAATTCATGCCCATCCAGCATATCAAAACAATCATCAAATTAATGCATTGCAAAAGTAAATACATAGACAGAAAAACACTTATCTTCATTGTGCAATTGGTCCCAAACAACTAGCTATGTCGCTGCAATGTTCCACCCAACCATAGGCCAGTTGTGTTCATCAAGCTTTCAACACAACTGCCACCCCCGAGCTGGGCATGATTCTTACCAGGAAAAGGGGACATTCACTCATTCACAGCCAATTAATCATTTCATCTGAGCCAAGCCAGTCCACAGCTGGGTTTATCAGACTACATTTGAACCCTGGAGGCTTACACTCAAGCTCAAGCCAAAGCAATGGATTTACCATCAGGATGGCCATGGGTTTGGGCTTTCCCCAAATCGTTTCCATCCAAAAACGAATTGTGGGATGAGGAAAAACATTCACAGGGGAGGAAAAATGATTTCTCCCCAACCATCTCAACATTTAACAGCCAGAATGGTCTCTATGGAACCCCAATTCGAATTTCCATCTTCCCCACTGGTATACAATACAAAAACACCCTTATCCTAGCTAAGGATCAAGGAGAACACCCAAAAACATGGCTGGAAAATGCCCAGATAGATCCCAACTCGTGAGGGAGAGCAATTGGTTCATGGATAATGGCTTGGAGAGAAATTCATGGCTCCTTTCTTGCCCAAGAAGCAAAACTCAATTTCCCATGCAGGGTGGCTTGCCCATACCCAAATTTGGATAGCCATACCTCCCATTCCCCAACATTAACTACCTCAACCAACTCTTGGAAGAAATCAATGATTGGGTACAAAAGTCAACATGGGCAGTTGAGGGTTTGATTGGTTCTCTCATTGACACTTGGCTTGACTTGGTTGGTTCAAGGATTTGAATGTTTTCCCTCCCAATTCCTTGTAAAATCATGCCCCCATCTCTTGTTGCATTGCATAGCTAGTTGTGGGTATTTATTAAAATGCATATTTACAATTTCAATGTGTCTAGCTAGCACGTAAACCATATGCATCACTAAATCGATGGCGGGGCCTTGGCCTTGAGCTCCTCACCATGATTTTATAACAATATTACATCATTTACAATTTAATGACATGGGGTCAAACTGGGGACATTACACATGCTCGGAAATTTTCTATACCTTCTAGATTGTCTTCAAGCTTAGTGCTTGGAGCCATCTTACCCAGGGATCAAGGAGATTGAAGTTTCCCAAGAGATAGAATATCACTTACCAGGAGATGAGCTTGATTGAATTGAGAATACTGGTATGTTCTGCTTCTGGAAACTTCAATTTTTCACCTTCTGGATCTGCAACAAAATTTCTAGTTTTCTGGTGCTCTCTTTTCTGGTTTTCTGGTGCATAGGTTCGTAGCTTTTCTGGTTCACTGGTGCACAAGTGCGCAGTTTTCTGGTTCTTTCGTTTTTCTGGTTTTCTGCACTTTTGGTCAAACTAAGGTTTGACTTTCCCGAAGTTCTACCCAACCAAAAATCTTGATCTAGGGCTCAAAACTTTGATTTTGAGGAGGGCTATCCAGCCATGCAATTAGAATCCAAAAATTCCTACTTTTGCAGAAACCCTAATTTTCACCGAGGGAGGAGAGAGAGAGATATTTCACCTTGTGAAAGATGTCCTATTTAGGATAGCTCTGATACCATGTTAATTTTATACTAATTTGACTAGCAAGATCACTGAAAGAAACACAATCACAAGATAGACAAAGATTTACCCCGGGAAACCCTCATGGGGTAGAAAACCCAGCAAAGCTTTCCTCAATATAGATGATCAACCAATACAAGATGTAGAAACCAAACAAGAGCTCCTTCTCCTCCTATGCAGACCTCTCTCTCACCTGTGCACTACTCGTAAGTGGATGAATCAATGAGATAAGTGAGGAACATCCTCCTCTACTTATACTTGTTTTCCAACTGAATTTTTACCCTATGGGGCCGACCTCTCCTAGAAGAGTCTAATAACCCTCAAATAACTATCTCAAGGCCGACCTCTCCTAGGTGATCTAATAACCCTAGTTACCACAATATCTCGGAGGAATAAATATCTCCGGATACATAACAAAGTCCCATCAGAGGAATGAAACATCTCCGGGATAATAAAGTACAAATATAATATTATTTGAAGTTACAATATTTCAACAAAACCCATAAACTAGTTATCGAAACTTAGCAATTTCGACTATAAAACTCAAACATGGATCAACCCAGCCATGGACAGAAAAATTTAAGGTTAATATACATAAAATAAAAATTCAAATAAATTACTACAGCTTCTATCAATATCATAGAATAAATAACTAATATTTTCCACCATATCTCAAGCAGCAAACCGAACAACCTGCATCTGATCATCAAGATATAAATTCACATGCATAAACATAGTTAAACTCAGGAATCTAGGGTGAATTATAAACATGCATAAAAACATATAAACATATATTTCAATTAGATCTTATAGATATAAAGTATAAGTAAGATCCCATGAGGAAAATCCATCAATCTCGGCATCCATCGATTTGCACAAAAACCACTTTCACAAGTAAATATCAAATCAACTTCCATCGCTGCAATAAAATAACAAATACTTCATATAAACACATGAAATAACACAAAATGTAACACTTATCTCTTTAATATGCAACTAGAATCAACTAGACCATGTTCCACCCATTCTTAGGCACTACAAAGCCATATCTCACTTTGACAGGCCACTCCCGAGATAAGGCCACAGATCCACAAGCAAAAGTGCACTCAATAATAGCTCACAATTTCAGTTTGAGAAGAAAAAAATCAATTCATAATCACCTAATTTATCCTCCACCTCAATACCAGGTGAAATGGTAATCCCTTCACCACCGAGGTCCCTCGGGACATCGCCATTCACCATCAAGATTTATTTTGTAAATAATTAATTAATAAAAACAAGGGTCTGCGGTGTGCCAGTTGTTTTTATTAATTAATTTACAAAATAATAATTTCTCTTGGTCCTTAAAGACACCTTTTTTTTCACCTTGTACCACAATAATAACAATTATTACATATGTATGGGGTTTAACATATGGGGCATTACATTCCCATCCCACTTCAACATTGCATTGTCCTTGATGCATAATACATAGATGCATTTACAGAAGGATAACATACATGCCCATACATGCCTTAGAAATATAACATCTTTCAAACTCTCATAGACACGCCCATACATGCCTCGAAAAGATAATATCTTTCTAACGACAATACTTCCCACTACCACCTACTTTCATGTCTATCTCCACTTCCTATGGGAGAACCAGGACTAGTAGAGTGGACTCAAGGAAGAAAGGGTCAGTCTTCAATCCCCATTACAAGGTATTCAAACCTCAATACAAGGCCTTCAAACCTCATTATGAGACCTTCAATCCTCAACAAAGATACATCCACCTGAAATGAAATATGAATTTCAGGTGGATGTATCTTTGTTGAGGATTGAAGGTCTCATAATGAGGTTTGAAGGCCTTGTATTGAGGTTTGAATACCTTGTAATGGGGATTGAAGACTGACCCTTGCTTCCTTGAGTCCACTCTACTAGTCTTGGTTCTCCTATATCTATATCTATCTATCTATCTATCTATCTATCTATCTATCTATCTATATATATATGTTGTGTGTGTGTGTGTGTTTTCAACAAGATACATAAAATACATCTCCAAAATACAAGATAAATTAAATAAATTCTAATTATTCACATGAAATACGTCAAAGGTACATGAAATCAAAACACTAGAAATGTATCTACCTGACACACATTCTAATCAATTCAATCATACATTGTACACATACTTTAAGATACATGAAATGCATGAAGGGTACATGAAATGCATTAAGATGCTTTTACAAATAATACATTATGCATGAACTATCATCAAGGTACTTTTCAACAAAGATATAAGAAAATAACATAAATATAACTTTTCGACAAAGCTACCTTTATCACTATTCATTAAACATACAAAAAAACATTATACCATATATACATATATCATAACTAACTGTATACATCACATGTATTAACATACATCCATATACCCCACCTTTAATAATCTATTTCCACCATAATACTTCATATGGCATAATACACCAACCATACTACTTCCATCCGTTCAACCATAATACATCAATCATATATAGATCACAATGACAACCATACATCCATCAACTGACCATACAACATCATCCATTCACACATCATCCACACAAATATTAACCATACGATCATCAATCATACGCACAACAACCTGAATACATCAATCAGAATACCATACATTAATCAATGATAATCACATCTACATCATGTTAGAAAAACAGGATCGTAGAGTAATAACAATAAACAAAAATGCAAATATAATCACATAGACACATTACAAGAGAGACACCAATATATCGCGGTTCACCCAAGATGGGCTACGTCCACATTGAAATTTTCAGTCCTTATTATTATACCATCCAACAAATGAAGGGATACAACCTGTAGAACATCCGCTACACTTCATCTTCACTGTCTCATAGTCTCTCTTCATGATCTCAGAGATCTTTACAATGCATAATACCTAATACATCAACCCCAGCCGTATTACAATGTCTTTCTTATAAAGGGGAAATAAAAAGGGAAAATACCATGGGTTACCCAAAACCATGGGCCTGTAATCTATTGGAGGACCCCCTAGGGCACATTCCAGGATCACAAAAAAACTTGGGGTACAACACAGTTGAAACAACATCATTTATGAGATGGAAGATCAGGATCCACAACCAACAATCTCCCACTTGGAGACTAATCACAACAACTCCACCGCTGCTGTACTTGCTGGACTTGAACTTGGAAAATTTCTCATCTTCTCCTTCACGCTAGAAGGCCAACTGAAACCAAGCAAGAAATCAGTTTCTCTCTGGTCACTACCTTTGTGAACATGTCTGTAGGATTCTGGATAGTATGTATCTTTTCCAGCTTCAACAGTTCATCTTCCAGAACAGAGTGTATGAAATGGTACTTGAGCTGTATATGTTTAGTCCTGGAATGGAATGCTGAGTTCTTTGCAAGATGAATGGCACTCTAGCTGCCACTATACAACCTTCTATCCTTCTGCTTCTTACCCAATTAGTCCATAAACCTCTGCAACCAAATCATCTCTTTACTAGCCTCTGTAACAACAACATACCCTGCTTCCATTGTTGAAAGTGCAACAACCTTTTGCAGTTTTGAAATACAACTTACTGTTGTTCCACCTACAGTAAACACATACCTTATGGTACTCCTCCTGCTATCCTTATCACCTTCCATATCTACATCAACATATCCCTATAGAACAGTGTTCAAACCTCCATAACATAATGCCTGAGTCATAGTACCTCTCAAATACCTGAGAATCCACTGTACTGCCTTCCAGTGTTCTTTACCTAGTATCTACTCACAACTCCCACTGCATGTGCAATATCTGGTCTTGTGCACACCATGGCATACATCAAGCTGCCAACTGTTGATGAATAGGGAATCTTGGACATGTAATCTGTCTCTTCCTATGTCTTGGGACACATTTCCTTACTTAGATTGAAATGACTGGCCAAAGGTGTACTAATTGGTTTTGCATTGTGTATTCTGAACCTATCCAACACCTTTTGTATGTACTCACCCTGAGACAATGTCAATTTGTGATTTTTCCTGTCTCTTGTTATTTTCATACCAAGGATTTGCTTTGCAGCACCCAAATCCTTCATCGCAAATGAATTTGCTAACTTCCTTTTGAGCACATTTATTTCCTGCATGTTAGACCCTACAACAAGCATGTCATCCGCATACAATAACAAGATAATATAACTTCCATTATCTAGCCTCTTGAAATAAACACAGTGGTCAGAATGACATCTACTATAACCGTGTTCTGTCATAAACTTGTCAAATTTTAAATACCACTGCCTTGGAGCTTGCTTCAAACCGTACAATACCTTCTTCAACCTGCATACCAAAATTTCCTTTCCTCTAACCTCATACCCTTGTGGCTGCTGCATATATATCTCTTCCTCCAAATCCCCATGGAGAAAGGCTTTTTTTACATCTAACTGTTCAAGATGAAAATATTCTACCGCCACTAGACTTAAGATAGTCCTAATTTAAGTCATCTTAACAATAGGAGAAAATATTACATCAAAATCTATACCTCTCTTCTGTGCAAACCCCTTTACAACAAGTCTGGCCTTGTACTGCTTCTTACCTCCTTCTTCTTCCTTCAACCTGTAAATCCATTTGTTCTGTAATGCTCTTTTACCAACAGGAAACTGAACCAGATCCCAAGTCTGGTTTCCTACCAATGATTCCATCTCCTCATTCAAGCATTGCTCCCACTTCTTTCTAGTTCCCACCTTCATTGCTCCTTCATAACATTCTGGTTCACCAGCATCAGTCATCAATAAATAATACATTGAAGGAGAGTATCTTTCAGGGATTCTACTTAACTTGGTAGATCTTCTTACACTTGCAGGAGTTTCAGATACTTGCTATTGTTCTTGATTTTCTAACACCTTTGGAACTTCATTTTCTTCAATTTCATCAAGTACTGTGTACTCTGTGTTTTCTGTGTTTATTTCCCTGCAACTGATATTTATACATGACCTTCTCATTGAATATCACATCTCTACCCCTCATAATTTTGTTATTTTCATAATCCCATAAGCGATAACCAAAATCATCAACCCCATATCCAATAATGATACATTTCTTGGATTTAGCTTCAAGCTTTGTTCTATTTTCTTTATCAATATGGACAAATGCTTCACAACCAAACATTCTCAAAAATGATTAGTTTACCTTTTTACCTGTCCATGTCTCCTCTGGAATACCACCATCCAAATCACTTGAAGGCCCTCTGTTTATTAAATAAACAACAGTATTTACAACATCTGCCCAAAACTATAAGGTTAACCCTGCATACAATCTCATACACCTTGCACGCTCCATGATCGTTCTATTCATCCTTTCTGACACACCATTTTATTGTGGTGTTCTTGGGACTATCTTCTCTCTATGAATCCCATGGTATGAACAGTAACTATCAAACTCCTTGCCATAGTACTCACCTCCATTATAAGATCTGAGACACTTCAACCTTTTTCCTATCTCATTCTCAACCAAATCTTTCCACTTCTTAAAAGTAGAAAACACATCAAATTTATGTCTAATGCAATAAACCCAACTTTTTCTAGTTGCATCATCAATAAATGTAACATAATATTGAGAGACACCAAGAGATTGTACCTGAGCCGGTCCCCATACATCTGTATGGACAAGCTCTAACTTTTCGTTCTTCTTCTATTTCCCAACCTTGAGAAATCTGACTCTCTTTTGTTTTCCATAAACACAGTTCTCACATAATTGCAAACTTACCTGCTTCAAATCTGGAAGCAACTTCCTTGAGTGGAGAATCTGCATCCCCTTGTCATTCATGTGGCCAAGCCTATGATGCCACAATGTTGTATCTGTTTCTGTGGAAACTAAAGAGATAGAATGGTCAGTATTATGAGGACATAAATACAATGTACCTACCATGTCTCCTTTTTCTATCACCATTGATCCTTTAGTGATCTTCCACGACGTTTCTCCAAATGTAGATAGACAACTGCCATCTCCCAACTACCCTATTGAAATCGGATTTCTTTTCATAGCAGGAATATGCCTAACATATTTTAGCATCCATTTAATTCCATTCTTAAATTTTATCCATACCTTACCCATTCCAACAATTTTACATGGCTCATCATCACCCAATAAGACATGTCCAAAATCACCTGGAACATAATCATGAAAATATTTCCTATGGCGTGTAGCATGACATGAAGCCCCTGAATCTACTACCGAATAATCACTAGTATTATCTAATGCAAGAATCAAAGAATCTTGTAACACATCACCTACTAGATTTGCTGTTTGGGTAGTTTCCTGATGTCCATCTCCTTTCTTCTTTAGAGATCTGCAATCTTTCTTTAAATGTCCTTTCTTCCACAGTCTAGCACTCTATTTTTCCCAGTCTGGACTTGGATTTGCCCATTTTAGACTTGCCACAATTACCTTGGCTTTTTCCTTTCTCCCTTTGTCTTCCTCTGCTCTCCATGGTCAACGCATTACCTGATGTATCACCTATGCTTTTTCTTCGCATTTCCTCGCTAAGAATAACACCAATAACATCATCAAATTTCAAGGTGTTTGAACCAGAGACAGAGTTACTTACAGCCATGACCAAGCTATTCCAGATTTCTGGAAATGAACACAAGATTAGAAGAGCCCTAACCTCATCATCAAAGTTCACACTTACAAAACTAGTTGATTTGTAACCGTATTAAATTCATTTAAATGATCAGCAACAGATCCACCTTCAGACGCCTTCATATTAAATAAACGCTTCATTAGAAATACCTTGTTGGAGGCTGAGGGATTTTCATACAACTTACCCAATGCGCTCATCAAACCCTTCATTGTCTTTTATTTTGCGATATTGAAAACCACCGACGAAGCCAGGGACAACCATATTTTTCCTAGTGCCTTTCTGTCAAGAACCTCCCATTCTTCGTCCTTCATAGTCGCCGACTGCTTTGCTCTTCCTCCCAAAGGTAGGAATAGATCCTTCTGGTACAAATAGTCCTCCATTTGCATCTTCCATAACTGGTAGTTTTGGCCATTAAATTTCTTGACCTTAAAATTTCCTTCTTCCACCATTGCTCCCACTCGAACTAGAAACTCTAGTTTCCTGCGGGTTTATCTGCCAAATAGACCTTTGGCTCTGATACCAATTGTTAGAAAAACAGGATCGCAGAGCAATAACAATAAATAAAAATGCAAATATAATCACACAGACACATTACAAGAGAGACACCAATATATCATGGTTCACCCAAGATGGGCTACGTCCACACTGAAATTGCCAGTCCTTATTATTATACCATCCAGCAAATGAAGGGATACGACCTGCAGCACATCCGTTGCACTTACTCTTCACTGTCTCATAGTCTCTCTTCATGATCTCATAGATATTTACAATGCATAATACCTAATACATCAACCCTAGCTGTATTCCAATGTCTCTCTTATAAAGGGGAAATACAAAGGGAAAATACCACGGGTCACCCAAAACCATGGGCCCATAATCTATTGGCGAAACAACCCAAAAATTTCCTTCGGGGGATACGCCCCCAGCCGAGGGAGTGCAACCACTCCCCCGGACCCCCTGGGGAGCATGCCAGGATCATAACAAAACCTGGGGTACAACACGGCTGAAACAACATCATCTATGAGATTGGAAGATCAGGCTCCACAACCAACACATCACATATTATAACCATCGAATAATTTCTCAATAAAATCACACAAGCACATCAAATATACAGATAATTATAAAACCATATACATGCAAACTACATATACCACTATTTATCATAGCATTATATATAATTATTAGCACATGATATATATAATATCCATATATACTCTACTAACAATATACCACAATATACACAATGTACAATTCAATATATATATATATATATATATATCTTACCGAACCTTCCAAACTCAAGTGTTCGATACTTTTCCCAACAACTCTTATATGGGCTGATATGGAATATGTGCAATTTCCAATTCCACCTCTGATCTCTGTAGCTTCCTTTTCTCTGTACTTACTGAGTCTTATTCTTCACAGCTCTGATTGGGATACAAGACTGCAATTCAATAACCACACTACATGTTCATTCATTAACTAACATAGCTAACATGTTCCTTATTCATTCATACCACTTTTCATCTCAGATTCAATACATAGAGCTCTTTAGAAATAGTCATTAACTGCAGATTGAAAGTACAATTCAAGCAAATTGAATAGGGAAAGAAGGTTATTTCAGTGACTACAGGGCCTCCACACTGAGGACCACTTCATATTGAACTGTTAGGAACTAGTTTCATCTCACTTGGATTTCTAAATTGCATTTAGGAATCATTTGAAAACTCGGTTGGTAAAACCATTGATACACTACAAATTTGGACTGAAAGCTTCAACTTTAGAATTTTCAACGGAAATCCTCCAAATGAGAAGAAAATTATATTTTAAGGTAGATACCATCAACAACATGTATGCACATTCCCTAGTCAACCAAAACAACTTTGTCTTTTATCAAATTAATTTCTTTAAAATTGAGCACTAATTCCCAGGTAAAGGGGGGGTATGTTCATAGACTTTTCACATACCTTCCATGGATGTTGTCACTCAACCAAAGATCATTATATAAATTTTCTAAGTTATGGTCATGCTTTATAAGATCTCATAATATGAAATTCTATCCTTCCAAAGTTTATCATAATCACTGCCATTCTCAAGCAAAAATCCATATAAGTTCTTTGTAGCCCGATTTACATCTTTCAACATACATATAAATTCTGCATTCCCCAAATCACTTCGGGAGTCCTATAGGTGCCACTACAACCCCTTCTTTCACAAGTACCACAGATCCATTCGCATACACCTTACCATTCACATATGTTAATATACATACATTACACATAATTATTTACTTTATACACCATTTATATATCATATCTTACAACATATATACTAATATATGCTAATATATTGCATATACTAACATGTGCTAATATATTGCATATACTAACATATCCATAATATATTAACCTTTGAAATTAAAAGAAATAAAAATACATTCAAACTGATCTCTGAAGTAAGGCACTAGTTGAGGCTTCTAATTCTTCCATTAAAGTAACAGGGGTTAAATTTCTTTCACTATACATATTTTGTAATCTACAAATGCATATAAACAGAGTTATAAATCCATAATATGCCCAATAGATGCAGAGTTAGAACCTAAGCTCTAATACCACTTTGTAGTGTACCCAACCCCGAAACCGAGACCGGATACACCATGTGACCAGGGGAAAGGTTGAAAATAGTCAATTCACAATGGAATAATGTTTCTCAGGCTAGGCCATCAATCCATCAAAGCAAATAAATCAAGCATTCATTCATTAAAATAAATTGTGACACTCATACTCCATATAAACACATGAAATACTCCATATAAACACATGAAATAACATAAAATGGAACACTTATCTCTTTAATATGAAACTGGCATCAATCGGACCACGTTCCACCCAACCTTAGGCACTACCAAGCCAAATCTCACTTTGACAGGCCACCACTAAGTTGAGGCCACGGATCCACAAGCAGAGGTGCACTTAAGAATAGATCAAAATATTAGTTTTATGATGAAGGATTTCTCATCCTTAATGAGGTGGTATCGGTTTCCTCCGCTCATGAATATTGCAGATCTCTCATGTACGTGTTGGGGATTACAAATTCTATAAACCCACACATCAAGTGGTACTACATCTACCTCCACTTAATCAATATAGTTTTCACTTATAGAAAACTTAATCTTACACTTATTAACAACCCTAAGATCTACATACTTGTTTACCCATCCCAATGTATATGGCTGAGGAAAACCACGAGCCTCCAATCCAATCTTGCTAATTGGGGCCTATTCTGTGAATTTGAATCAAACAGAGAATATACCTTTGTCTTCTTAACCTATATATTAATATGGAAGATTTTAGTTAGATATTTGTCTTACTTGGAATGGAGGATACATATATTCACATCATTTTGCATTGTATTGCAAACAATTTTTTTCATATACATATGATATGCGCTCTACTTATCTTATTGAATCCACGGATATTATGTTCTTCTTCTTGGAAACCTTCTTGTGGTTCTTTTGATTTATCTTGGAATCTAGCTTTCAACACTTATCTTTGATGTGACCATCGATATTACAATTCGTGTAGTGGTTGTTTGGATCCTTAAACGAACATGAATTGGTTGTTGTCCTTTTCATTCATTTCCTTTCCACTTCTTATTTCCTTCCTTGGAGGCATATTGTTGGTCATTATGTTTGGGACCACTTGGTTGTCCTTCATTCATACCCTTATTCTCCAGATATTGTGTTTGCACATAGGCCTCATCAATTATCTTAGGTTTCAAGAGAATCACTTGTTAAATTTTGAGCATTAATTCACAATACTCTTGGATCTTTACTGAGAGAATAACATATACAATATATCAATGCATAACAATCACAATAAGCATGACAAGCATCACAAGAATCAAAAGCATGAGAGACAAGAGACATAGAGTTTCCGTGGGGAAAACCCTAAGGTGAAAAACCCCACAACTTCCTCAGAGATAGAGAGAGCAATGGCTCAACAAAAGTACAACCAAAATACACTTGAGATAGTCTCCTAGAGCAGATGATCCTCCTCCTCACTAGTGCGCCACTTTCTGAGTGAGAGAAGTGTGTCTTTCCGAATGATCCAAATAGAGATCTCCCAATCTCTATTTATACTTAACCTGTTTTCCCAGTTACACTATGGGGTCGACTTGTCTATCTAGATACATCCACAATATAATATATATTTAAGGGCCAACCCCACACATGGTGGTCTAATAACCCATCGAAAAGTACACACACTTGCGACACTTGTCAATCCACATGACGACACTTCCTTATAGAGGAATAACACATCTCTTATAAGGGTACAATAAATATATATGAAATACATAGATGAAATACATTCCAAAGTTACATATACATCTGTTAAGATTTAATATGCTAAGACAGAAAATAGCAGCATTACATTCCATTTCACAATAATAGCATATACAGGATCACTGAAGAAACAACAAGCACAGCATAAACACAAGAGACAGAGATTTATCCTGGGAAACCCTCATGGGGTAGAAAACCCAGCAAAGCTTCCTCAATATAGATGACCAGCAATATACAAAGATGAAACCCTGAGACATGATCTCCTCCTCCACAGTAGCAGACCTCTCCTCCACAAGTGCGCTATCCTCAAGTGAGTGAGTGTGTATAATGAGGAACACACCTCCTCTATTTATACACTACTCTGATATGTATTTTACACAAGTACACGTAGGCTCGTATTTAACCAATGGGTTAAATACCCCACTACAACTGACTGGGCCGACCCCTCTAGGGTGGTCTAATAACCCTTTGACCCACATAACACATACAGGGCCTACCCCCACTAGGGAAGTCTAATAACCCGAGTTACCACATTCCAACGGAGGAATAAACATCTCCGGATATACAATAAGATCCTCACGGAGGAATGAAACATCTCCGGAATAATAAAGTACAAATATAATATTCTTTGAAGTTACAATATCTCAACACTCCCCCTTAACGAGAAGGATATTATAACAACATCTGCACGAGCAAGGAGTCATCAACATCATACATGATACATCTATAAATCATTGGAAGCTTTCTCAACATCATCAGTAACTCAAGCAGTTACTGGAACATCTTCAATACTGGAACATCGACATCTTCAGTATTGAGTCTTTATCTTCTGTAACACTTGAACAGCTACAACAATATCATCATCTGGATCCTCTTCATCACACGATCATCAGCATCGTCATCTCATGATCATCAACATCGTCATCACACGATTATCAGCATCGTCATCACACGATCATCAGCATCGTCATCACACGATCATCAGCATCGTCATCACACGATCATCAGCATCGTCATCACACGATCATCAGCATCGTCATCACACGATTATCAGCATCGTCATCACACGATCATCAGCATCGTCAGCATCGTCATCACACGATCATCAGCATCGTCATCATCGTCATCACACGATCATCAGCATCGTCATCATACGATCATCACACGATCATCAGCATCGTCAGCATCGTCATCACACGATCATCAGCATCGTCATCATCGTCATCACACGATCATCAGCATCGTCATCATACGATCATGTTCCTAGGATGATCAATCCTGCTCCCTTTAGGACATAGGTCCATGGATGATACAATCCGATCTTCAGTTCTCGAAGACATCAGTCTACGGATCTATTCTGGGACCTCAGTCCGGGGATGATGCAATCCCCTGCCTGTTCATTCAGGACTTCATTATCGGAGACCCAGTCTACGGCTCTATTCTGGGACCTCAGTCCGGGGACGATGCAATCCCCTGCCTGTTCATTCAGGACTTCATTATCGGAGACCCAGTCTACGGATCTATTCTGGGACCTCAGTCCGGGGACGATTCAATCCCCTGCCTGTTCATTCAGGACTTCATTATCGGAGACCCAGTCTATGGCTCTATTCTGGGACCTCAGTCCGGGGACGATGCAATCCCCTGCCTGTTCATTCAGGACTTCATTATCGGAGACCTAGTCTACGGCTCTATTCTGGGACCTCAGTCCGGGGACGATGCAATCCCCTGCCTGTTCATTCAGGACTTCATTATCGGAGACCTCACGTCTACGGCTCTCTTTAGGACTGAAAGTCCAGGGATGATCCAATCCCCTCAACTGTCCACTAAGGACTTCATTCTCGGAGACCTCATGTCTACGGCTCTCTTTAGGACTGAAAGTCCAGGGATGATCCAATCCCCTCAATTGTCCACTAAGGACTTCATTCTCGGAGACCTGACGTCTACAGCTCATTTTAGAACAAGTGTTCAAGGATGATACAATCCCCACATGTATTCTTCATCAATACAAGTACAAGTATCCTCATCTATACAAGTACATTAATCAATACATGTATCATTATCTAGCATCAACAACATGTATACATCATACATCAAAAGCATGTATACATCTATCATCAAAAGCATGTATTCTCACTAATACATCTATCATCAAAAGCATGTATACATCTATCATCAAAAGCATGTATTCTCACTAATACATCTGACATCAAAAGCATGTATACATCTATCATCAAAAGCATGTATTCTCACTAATACATCTATTATCAAAAGCATGTATACATCTATCATCAAAAGCATGTATTCTCACTAATACATCTATCATCAAAAGCATGTATACATCTATCATCAAAATCATGTATTCTCGCTAATACATCTATCATCAAAAGCATGTATACATCTATCATCAAAAGCATGTATTCTCACTAATACATCTATCATCAAAAGCATGTATACATCTATCATCAAAAGCAAAAATATAAGATTCCTAAATCTAAATAATTCTAAGTAACTAGGTGCAGTAAATAGGTAACCTCATCATTGATGAGACAGACTTGTTATCAGATACTATGCTACTCCCCCTTTCGAGGAGGGTCCTTCTGGACTATACCAAGCTTGTCTCGGAAGTATTTAAACTTTACTCGAGACAGAGGTTTAGTCAAGATATTAGCAATCTGATCCTCAGTGCTTATATACTCGAGCTTGATAGCTCCTCTCTGCACCATATCTCGTATATAGAAGTATCGGATCTCTATGTGTTATTGACTTATCGTGGAATACAAGATTTTCTATCTTGATGCAGTTTTTGAATGTCACACATAATCATAGTGGAATTCATTTCTAAGTCAGACACTCCATATAATAGCTTCTGAAGCCTCACTGCTTCACAGCTGGTAGAGAAAACAACTATATATATATATATATATTCTGCTTCAGCAATACTGAGAGCCACACTAGATTGTTCCTTGCTGAACCACGAGATCATGGCAGATTCAAGACTATAACATCCACCTGATGTACTCTTTCTATCTGAGGCACTTCCTGCCCAATCAGAATCTGAGTAACCATGTAAACGGAGTTCATGACCTCCAAGATAATATAGACCAAAATCTATTGTACCTTTTAGGTACCTCACTACATTCTTTGTAGTTATTAAGTGAACCTTTCTAGGTTCTACTAGACACTGACTTAGGGTATTTGCAGCAAAGCATATATCTAGCCTAGTATTTGTTAGATACATCAATGACCCAATGATTTGTCTATATAGGGTTAGGTCCACTAAATACGATGAGTCATTAACTAACAACTTCAAGTTGGAGTCCATGGGAGTGGCCATGGCTTTATACTCCAACATATCAAAGCTTTTTAGAAACTTCACAGCATACTTACCTTGGTTGAGAAAGATTCCTTCTAAGCCTTGCCATACTTCGAGACTTAGGAAGTAATGCATCAATCTGAGATCTTTCATTTTTCATATCTGCAGCCATCTTCTTCTTTCTTTTCATGATCTGTTTCTTATTCCCTATAAGAAAGATATCATAATAATAGTATGATCCATAGCCTTGAGGTAAAGGATAGGAACAACTTTAATTTTTGGTAAAGCCCAAGCTTATCAAAAACTGAACATCATTCACACTCTGAATGATTTTCTGCATATCTATCTGTGTCATCTCTCGATAGATGGGTCTACTGATATGGGCCTCAATATTATTCAAACTTTGTGGTGAGTTCCTTCTTGCATCCATGTCATCTGTGTATAAAAACCATATTCAATCTTGTAGCAAAGGTTGAGATCCACATCACCCGTGGTGATCATTAAGCTCATCAATTGATTATCGATCCTGGGTATCCATACAAAACCTGAATCACACTTCTTCTTTAATTACACCATTAAGAGAATGGTTTTGTTTATCCACTTGGAACAAACATCTCATCATGATTCTCTTTCTCTTTTCTAAGAGAATCTTCTGACCACAGGCCTTCTATAGTGTGTTTGATTTGTAAATCCTTTTGTTGAACATCCATCGCTTGTTCATCATTCATCATGATTTTTCCTACAAATCAAAATTAGGTACATGATTAGTAATACTTCATAATCATCAAATCATATTGACATGATAACCTATTATGCATACAGATATCATTTACATAGTTATGCAACTATCTTGACCAATACTTTGGCACAACACTTTCCCATATCCTGTATGCATACAGTGGCTATCTAGATGCCTTCCATCTCTTCCGGAACATACTATCGAGAGTGTGCACAGCTCTCGGCATGTCAGTAAAGAGGTTTCATTCTATACAAGCAACAATGGAATGTTTGTCCAACTTACCAATCATATGCACATTAGTAGTATACTGTTCAATGCTCTATGAATGTTTATACTCAGCATTATATATTCTAGGAATACAAATATGCATACAACCTATTACAGGCAATATCATTACTATTTCAAATAACAACTCAAATACTTATCTTTTATGTTTGTGTGGTTGCCTCCCGCTTGATCTTCTGTATGTCTTTTGAACTTCTATTCATTCTGTACCACTGTGCATGCTCAAGAGTCATCCTCATGATCTCATGCACAAACATACACTCATTAGTATATTCTAAATGCTATCAAAACATTATAGTACTAAATAATCTTGAAAATGTATAGTCATGATTATAGTTAATAAACATTAGTATTCAAGATTTCAGGGAAGTTTTCTTTTACTCATGGATATCATCAATCAAGATAAAAGATATAATATGCATAATCCCTTGATTACTAACTTTATGAATAAGCATAACCAATCATTCCAAGTATACTTATATAAGGGATCCTAACACAAAGTAAGATTCATGGGAAACATACCTGGATTAGTATACCTACTTGGTTATGTACAACACACCTAAACAATCTCTTCAATGATTTAGAGATCCTGAGCTAGAACCTGCATGTCTCATAGGTTAAGCATAATATAACAAAGTCATGCATACCTCGTAAGTAGAACAAAGATTATGGATGAGTCTTTGTCTTCATGTTTTCATGGTCATGGAACTTGATTTGTCTTTTGTGATGTACCTGTATCTTGTTAGCAGATAACATCAACCTCACACAACATCATAATGCATTAGTACAATCATAAGTGTCAACACCCTAACCAATGAATATCTTCTATCATGCATTCATAATTTTGTTAAGGTTATACGACAAATCTAAAATCAAAATTATACTAACTGTAATAACCTGAAGACAAACATACCATAAACTTAATCATGGACAAATATCGAAACATACCTCGATGAGTCATACCTGTCGAGATCGCTTGTATTCTTCTTATGTAAGGCCTTATCCTCATCTCCCTCTGAGACAGGAACTTCTTCACTTATGCAGGTGACCAATCCATCTTCTTCTAGGATTAACCCAATCCACTTGATTTGCAAGAACTGGACCTGGAGCTGGATATGGGTTTGTCAGAGAAACCCAAAAAATTCAAACTTGAATTTCAAACTTCCGAAAGGATAGAAATATGCGCCTTGATGAGCTGATCAAACTGGTATATTCAGAATTTGAAAACTGCAAAGTTTTACTCCTCAATTTTGCCTTTGAAACTTTCGGATTCACTGGACGTGACCCTGAACTGGGGTTTGATGAAGCCCACTCTTTTTCCCCATCAAAAGGTTTGATCCAAAGCTCTAAGCTTCTATTTTTCTGAGGAGCTTCCAGCCGTGGTCACAGATTTCAAAAATTCCCATTTTTACAGAAGCCCTAATTTTCCACTTTTCTGATCAAAGTCCCGAACTAGGGTCTAATCAAGCCCGACCTTCTTCCCAACCAAAAATTCTGATCTTGGTATCTAAATTTCTATTTTGATGAGTAGCATCCAGCCGTGGTCTCCGATTACAAAAATTCCAACTTTCTTCAAAGCCCTAAATTCCGGAAGCCATGAATGAAGGTACCAAAAAATAATTCTGTTTTGACAGAAATATGTACCTGATTGTTTCTGGTGTAACTTTGAAAATTTTTGATCCACAGGGTCTGAAAAAGTTTTTTGAGATAGCCTGACCTGTTGTATTTCCATCCTGACAGGTTTGACCTCAATTGGATGTTCTGAGAGAGAGTTATGCCAAGTGTCGCAGCGTGACCTGTTTATGGGATAATACAGGAGAGCGAACTTGTACGACGTGCCACGTGTCACTGGTTCAACTTCGGCCTCTGAAAAAGTTTTCTTAGATAGTAAAGTCTGTGTACTACCTTTCAATTTTCACGAAATTTCATTTGGAGCTTCCTAGCCCAAGTTATGACCTTTTTCCCAGGGTCACCTGATTTTGACTCAGATCTGGAAGAGGCAGAAACCCTATATTGTACAGGTCATAAATCACAAAGTACAACGAATTAGAGGTTTTCCTTTGGACACAAGGTACCTGGAGATTTTAGCTTCGTCCTGTAACAATTTCAGATCCGAAAACTTCGCCAAAACGGATTTATAGTTAAAGTGCTACGATGACTGGTTTTTGCTATGTAAAACCCTAACCTCCAAATTGTCGTAAGTAAAGCAAGTGTCTTTAGTGCCATACCTTGTCTTCCTTCAGGTTAGCTCTGATACCATGTTAAGATTTAATATGCTAAGACAAAAAATAGCAGCATTACATTCCATTTCACAATAATAGCATATACAGGATCACTGAAGAAACAACAAGCACAGCATAAACACAAGAGACAGAGATTTATCCTGGGAAACCCTCATGGGGTAGAAAACCCAGCAAAGCTTCCTCAATATAGATGACCAGCAATATACAAAGATGAAACCCTGAGACATGATCTCCTCCTCCACAGTAGCAGACCTCTCCTCCACAAGTGCGCTATCCTCAAGTGAGTGAGTGTGTATAATGAGGAACACACCTCCTCTATTTATACACTACTCTGATATGTATTTTACACAAGTACACGTAGGCTCGTATTTAACCAATGGGTTAAATACCCCACTACAACTGACTGGGCCGACCCCTCTAGGGTGGTCTAATAACCCTTTGACCCACATAACACATACAGGGCCTACCCCCACTAGGGAAGTCTAATAACCCGAGTTACCACATTCCAACGGAGGAATAAACATCTCCGGATATACAATAAGATCCTCACGGAGGAATGAAACATCTCCGGAATAATAAAGTACAAATATAATATTCTTTGAAGTTACAATATCTCAACAACATCAACACTCCCTCTTAACTAGGAAGGTATTTCTCGACACAGTTCTTCTAGACAAGTCTTCTTCTCGGGATCATCATCATCATTATCGTCACTACTGCTGCTATCTCAACCAATCTTTGACTCTACTCGTCATAGGAAGTTCTATAGAGCCAGTCCTTTTTCATACTGGATGTAGGCCCACCACCTGCAGGTATTCATCATCTGTGCAAACGGTCTGATAGAGGTGGCCTCTCAGGACTAATTTTATGTGCTGATGCAGTACTAGAAAGAGTATCCCAGGAACATTTATGTGCCTAAGCACGATCGGCAAGATCTCCCAGGACTGATTACATGCATCTCCTCCACAATACCTTTAAAGAGCATCCCAGGAACATTTATGTGCCGCAACACGACCGGCAAGATCTCTAAAGAGCATCCCATGACTTATTACGAGCATACAACTCAACCTCTCGGATCTCTAGGATTGATTACATGTGGATAGAAAAAAACTTTAAAGAGCATCCCAGGAACATTTATGTGCCGCAGCACGACCAGCAAGATCTCTAAAGAGCATCCTAGGACTAATTACAAGCACACAACTCAACCTCTCAGATCTCTAGGACTGATTACATGTCTCCGTAGTAATACCTCATCCCAGGACTGATTATGAGCATACAGCTCAACCTATCGGATATCTGAGGACTGATTACATACTACATAGCAATACCGGAAAGAGTACCCTAGGAACATTTATGTGCCGCAACACGACCGGCAAGATCTCCCAGGACTGATTACATGCTATTTGCACAACCTGCCACATATCATCTCTGACCTCCAAGTATCAATCTGATACTCATGATCCAATGGATCATCATCACATGAGGCATCATCCTGATGCCCATGATCATACTGATCATCATCACTATACCATCCTAGTACATATCATCTGGAGCAACATCTTGAAGCTCATCATCATGATCAACCTAATCATACAATGCATCCACCTGATGCATACCAAGTATCTACCTGATACATATCATCCTACATGATCCATCTGATAATACAGTGTATCCACCTGATACAAATACAAATACATGATACATATCAACATACATGATCTACCTGATCATACAATGTATCCACCTGATACATATACAGATACATGGTCCAAGCATCCAACATGATGCATATACAAATACATACAAATGATCCAACCGATCATATCCAGCATCCAACATGATGCATACATACATATAAATGATCCAACTGATCATATCCAGCATTGACACGATGCGTACATACATACAAATATAAATGATCCAACTGATCATATCTAGCATCAACATGATGCATATACAAAGCAGTAACTGGAGCATCGTCTTGATGCTCATCATCCAGTGCTTACTTCCACATCCATGTGAAGGATCCTCCTTCCGACATGATTGGAATGGATTCAGGAAATGTGTCCATCACTTCTTCCTCGAAGTGTCGTCGATCTGAAGAACACCAAGCCTCTCCCTGAAGTACTCGAACTTCACCCTGGCTAGTGGCTTTGTCAGCACATCTGCAATCTGCTCGTCTGTCGCAACATACAGGGGCTTCACGGCTCCTCTCTGCACCAAATCCCTGATATAGTGATATTTGATATCTATGTGTTTCGACCTGTCATGAAACACTGGGTTCTCAGACAACTTCACACAACTCTGGTTATCACAAAAGATACCAGTAGCATCCAGCGGGAGATCCAATAACTCAGACAGTAGCTTCTGTAGCCATACTGCCTCACAACTAGCTGAGCAGGATGCAACATACTCTGCCTCAGCTGTACTCAGTGCTACGCAGGACTGCTTCCTGCTAAACCAAGAGATCACACCTGATCCCATATTGAAGCAACACCCAGATGTGCTCTTCCTATCTGTAGCACTACCAGCCCAATCTGAATCAACATAACCTTGTAGGTTAAACTTTTGATTTGCTTCATACTTGAGCACATAATCCACTGTACCCTTCAGGTACCTCAGGACATGCTTTACAGCAACCAGGTGAACACTCCTCAGATCCATCAGGAACTGGCTCACTATGTTCACTGCAAAGAAAATATTTGGTCTTGTGTTCGTCAGGTACATCAAGGACCCAATCATCTGACGATACATAGAGACATCAACCAGCTCAGATGAAGCATCACATAGATGCTTTAGATTCAATGCCATGGGTGTGGCCATGGCCTTGCAATCCATCATCCCAAATCTCTTCAGGATATCTATTATGTACTTCCCTTGACCAAGGAAGTTCCCACTTGAATTCTGCCACACCTCCATACCAAGGAAATAATGCATCATTCCCAAATCTTTCATATCGAACACAGCAGCCAGCTTCCTCTTAGTATCTGCAATCAATCTGTCATCTCCTGTTACAAATAAGTCATCCACGTACAGAAGTAGAATCACAGGATTTCCTTCCTCAACCTTGTAGTAAAGATTGGAATCCGCTTTACTCTTGGTAAAGCCCAAACTAGATAGGAAACTGTCCATCCTACCATACCAAGTTCTGGGGGCTTGCTTCAAGCCATACAAGGCTTTCTTCAATCTGCACACATATGACTCCCTATCATGTATTTCAAAGCCGAGTGGCTGCTCCACATATACTTCCTCTTCAACTACACCATTCAAGAAAGCAGTCTTGACATCCATCTGGTGTATTTTCCATTTCATTGCTACAGCCAGGGAAAGTACTATTTTGATGGAAGCATACCTGGCTACAGGTGCAAAAGTTTCTTCATAATCTATTCCCTGTTTCTAAGAGAAGCCACGAGCTACGAATCTTGCTTTGTATTTCTCTACATTGCCATCTGCAGCATGCTTGATTTTGTAGATCCATTTGGAAGTCAGAACAGACTTATCTTTAGGTCTTGGGACAACATCCCAAACATCATTTTTCATTATTGATTGGAAATTCCTCAACCATAGCATCCTTCCATTCTTTCTTTTCTGCTGCTTCTTCATAACTGGAAGGTTCTTTGTTCATAATGTCACAGAGTACAACAACATAGCTGGTATGTGATCTGGTTCTTTTCTTTACTCTGTGTTCTTCTTCTGGAATGCCAAATCTTTCTGCATCTTGAATGAGCTCTCTAGCCCATGCAGGTTTCCTCTTGTGAGAGTTATCCTCACGGGGTGGATCTACAGGTTCTTGCGGATCTTCAAACTCACGAACAACTTCTGGAATTGCTTCAGTCATGGTAGTGTCTTGAAATCTAGTTTCCTTAGGTTCTTCATAAACTTCGATAGGTGCTTTCCTTGATTTGATGAATGCTGAGTTTTCATCAAATGTTACATCCCTGCTGACATCAATCTTCTTGAACCTTGGAAAGTATATTCTGTAAGCCTTCGAGTTTTCACTGTAACCCACAAAGATACCCTTCTTTCCTGAAGGATCTAGTTTGGTCCTCTTTTCCTTTGGGACATGAGTGTATACTGGACAACCAAATATTCTGAGATGGCTGACTTCAGGTTTATTACTAGAAAATACCTCTTCTGGTGTCTTGTTGTCCAATATCTTGTGGGGTGTTCTGTTCTGCACATATACAGCTGTTCTAGCTGCTTCTGCCCATAGATGCATAGGTAGATCCTGGTCATCCAGCATTTCCCTTACTGCTTCCATGATTGTTCTGTTCTTCCTTCTACAACTCCATTCTGTTGAGGATTATAAGGAGCAGTCAACTCCCTCTTAATCCCTGAATCAATGCAAATCTTCTTGAAGTCATTTGAGGTGAATTCTCCACCATTGTCGGATCTGAATGTTTTGATCTTTTTGTTAGTTTGATTCTCCATCAAGGTTTTGAATTCCTTGAACTTATCAAACACCTCATCTTTGTTTTTCAAGAAGTATACCCAAGTATTCCTGCAGAAGTCATCAATAAATGAGACATAGTAAACATACCCACTTAGAGAACTGGATGACATAGGACCACATACATCTGAGTGGATGATTTCCAGGATATCTTTTGCCTTGCTTTCACTGCTTCGGAAAGCCTTCTTAATATTCTTACCTTTTGCACATCCTTTGTAACCACTTTCATATTTGGTCTTGATTTCAGGAAGACCCTCTACAGCCTTGCTTGCAATTGGAAGTGCCCTATAGTGCATATGAACAAGTCTTCTATGCCAAATTTCACTTGGCTCCATGGATTCATGCACCATGGCATGTTCAGGTTGTCCTTTTAATTTATACAAACCACACTCTTGATCTCCAATCACAACTGCATCATCTATGGTCTTTCCCTTTGGCCACATTAGGACTTGGCCATCCACAAATACAACCCTCATACCTTTTGCATCCAATGCAGAGATGGAGAGTAAGTTCTTCTTGAGCCCAGGTACATAAAGGACTTTTTTCATCTTCAAAGATTTTCCAGAATCTAGGTTGTAGGAGGCTTCACCACTTCCTTTGATGGGATATTGATAATCATCCCCAAGTTTCACTTTATGGGGTGATTCATGTTTAGACAGATTTACAAAGGATTCTTTAAACCCAGTCATGTGTTTGGAAGCCCCACTATCAATTAACCAATCATTACAACCATGGGAGATAGTACCTGTGAGAGCAGATATTAGAACATACTCTTCTTCACTTGATGAGTCATCATTACTATCATCACTTTTTGCCCTAGCCTTCTTCTTTGGAGGTTCATCATCTTCGGCAGCATGAGCATGGTACCTTCTTTTGTTACCCTTCTTCTTCTTGTTGGAGTTGTTGTTGTTGTGGTTGTCCCTTTTGTTCTTGGGACATTCTGAAGCAAAGTGACCCTTCTCATTACAAGTGAAACACCTTAGATCTTTCTTGTCTTTGTGAAAATGATGAGAAGATTTCTTCTTGTGATGGGATGGCTCCCTCTTGAACTTGCCCTTCTTAGTGTGAGCTGTGAGAGCTTGATCTTCATTTCCCATCTTCTCTTCTATTGCCACAAGCCTTGCTTCTTCTTGAGAACATTCCTCCCATAATTTGCTAAAGGAGATTAACTTCTTTCTAGCACAAATCCCCTGGATAAAAGAGTCCCATGACCTAGGTAGGCCATTCAAAGTAGTCATAACAATTTCACCATTCTCCACCATTTCATCTACAGCTTCAAGTTGTTCCTTGATCTGAGAGACCTTGGAGAAATAGGATTGAATGGTTTCTCCATTCGACATCTTGACCCCTTTCAATTGATTCCGTAGGGTCATCTTCCGATTTATGTTCTTTCCTTCAAATAGCTTGGTCAAAGAGTCAAACATAACCTTGGGTGTCTTTAGAGAAGACACATGGGGTATGAGATGGTCTTTGAGAGAATCAACAATGATTCTCTTTTCCTTAACTAGGTTCTTCTTATGCAATACCTTAGCCTCTTCATCCTCTAGGATAGGGATGTCTTCTTTTATATATGAGTCCAACTCATTCTCTTCCAGGATTAACCCAATCCTATACTTCCAAGCTCGGAATTTATCAGCCCCTTCAAGCTTATCCTCAAGCTTGGTGTGGTGAGACATCGTAAAGAGTACTTCAAATGGAAATAGAAAAGATTTAGGTCTTACCACTTGAAATGCTAAAAACTGGATCTGGTCTCGCATTAGGGTTTGTCGAAAAAACCCTAAAAATTCAAAATGTGAATTTCAACTTTCTGAAACGATAGAAAGATGCGCCTTGATGAGCTGATCAGCCTGGTGTATTCATAATTTGAGATCAGCAAAGCTTTACCCTTTAGATTTGCCTTTTTTTCCTCCCGAGTTCACTAGGGAGAGCCCTGAATTAGGGTTTGAGTTTCCCAGAGATCTACCCAGCCAAAAATCTCGATCCAAAGCTCTAAACTTTGATTTTTGCAAAGAGCTTCTAGCTATGTCTTCATATTTCAAAAATTCCTATTTTTGTGGAAACCCTAATTTTTAGGGACAAATCTGAAAATGCTCAGAATTGAATTCTGATTGGATAGATAAATTCTCCTTGATGATTAGATTCAATCTACTATACTGCTTTTCCAAAAATTGTGGAGAGAAACCCAATAAACAAGAAACTCAAGTTTCCGTCACTACAAAATGTCTTCTTCTCAGGTTAGCTCTGATACCATGTTAAATTTTGAGCATTAATTCACAATACTCTTGGATCTTTATTGAGAGAATAACATATACAGTATATCAATGCATAACAATCACAATAAGCATGACAAGCATCACAAGAATAAAAAACATGAGAGACAAGAGACACAGAGTTTCCGTGGGGAAAACCCTAAGGTGAAAAACCCCACAACTTCCTCAGAGATAGAGAGAGCAATGGCTCAACCAAAGTACAACCAAAATACACTTGAGGTAGTCTCCTAGAGTAGATGATCCTCCTCCTCACTAGTGCACCACTTTCTGAGTGAGAGAAGTGTGTCTATTCGAATGATCCAAATAGAGATCTCCCGATCTCTATTTATACTTAACCTGTTTTCCCAGTTACACTATGGGGCTGACTTGTCTATCTAGATACATCCATAATATAATATATATTTCAGGGCCGACCCCACACATGGTGGTCTAATAACCCATCGAAAAGTACACACACTTGCGACACTTGTCAATCCACATGACGACACTTCCTTATAGAGGAATAACACATCTCTTATAAGGGTACAATAAATATAGATGAAATACATTCCGAAGTTACATATACATCAACATCACTTTCCTCCACAAATGACTATGTAAACCACCCAGATACTTGAGGAAGACATCTAGGTTCTTGGGAGATATACCCAACATAATAGCCATTTTTTATGAACTTGGTGGCATACTCTTGCACACTCCATAATTTCTTCTACCATAAGTGATTCTAGTTTCGTTCCATTGGTTCTACCCAATAGGGTAGAACTAAATGAGGGTTTCAAACACCTCCAGCTTAGTTACTAGGGGATCACCCTCCAACCTAAGTGTCTTCATGTGTCTTTCCCACCAAGTTTGGTCATTTCCCTATAACTTCAACTAGGAAAATGGAATATTTTTCTTTTCTCCTATGTTATGAACACTGAATAAACTTTTAATTATTGCAACCATTGATTCAAATTAACAACATCAATCTCACCATTGTAGTTTTTTATTTCTACTTTTGCTTCCACTTTAAGCAGATATTGGGAAGAAGTGTTGACACTAGAAATTGGTTTGTCTTTCTCTATCTACTTTTTTGGATCTTTTTATTGGGGATTAGTTAACTCCAAGTTTCCTATCCAATCCAAACATTGAGTTAGATGTACCAAACTTGTTCTCGAGATCCACCATAGGAATAGACATGTTGTAATGGGTGTCAGTGACTTGTTCTTGTAGATTTGAAAATAACTCCTCTAACTCATCTCTTGGATTTTTATCACTGTACTCATATACCATGGATAGGAATCTAAGGCTTATTCCCTTCACCATTTCTTGCAGCTTGCATCTTCCCACAAAATCCCCAAACAAATCTACTCCCCTACCAATATGATATGTAAACTTCTAGGGATACTCCATTGAAACAATTATTATGCACCCAAAATGGAGTTAGTATGTGGATGTTACAACCCTAGGAAATTGATGTATAAACTAGATTCCTTTGGGCCCACATTCCTTTTGCCACTTCATTTCCTAGGGTTAGGGTTTTTTCCTATTAAGGTTTAGTAATTTATGTTAAAAGGAAATTTTCAACCTCTTTTAATGTTCTTCTCATGAATGAGCATAGTTGACACATTGCTCTTCAGAGTTAAACTACCACCATTCTAGCTAGTTTGTATTTCTTTGTAGTTTGCAAACCTTTTCCATTTCATTCATTAGTAGAATTCAAGTTTTATAGTATTCCTATGGTCTCTAAAAAATATTTGTTTGTATGTTTCAATTTTATATTTATGTCTTCATTTTTTGTTTGAATAATCCAAATCAGTGGTAATAGATAAATATGTTCATTTTTGTTTCTCAATGCATGTACATGATTAGATCTAGGTATCAAGGGTTGCATGTTGAACTATTTGATATTGGGGAAAGAAACTCGCTCTAGCCAAAGAAACCTCACATAGAAGAACAAAAGAGATATGATGTAGTAGGAGATCCTATTAAGTTGTTTATCTAGGAATTCCTCACATGGATAATTTCACCCAGGTCCTTTGATGGCTACTAATGGAAGTAGAAACACCTTGAACTAGCATCCATTTCAAAGGTGAAATATACTTAAAGGCACAAGTTAACTTTGAAATTATTTTATTTGAAGGCCGAATAGATGTATATGCTTTGGATAAGTATTTAAATATAGTAAAGGGTTATTACTCTGTTTGAAAAAAAATTGACAATGAAAATATCACCTTTGCACTCCTTAAGTTCCTCCCCAATTCCAAATATTGGTAGGATATTTATTGGGAGAGACATGATAGAGATGAGTCTATAACATATAGAACATAACCCACTTTGGAACCTTTATTCAATTCCCTCAAATAGGAATTCTACCTTGTCAAAAACTATGATGACTAGTACATGAGATGGACAACTTTGGGCCAAGAGTTCACCAATACTAGATGATCACAAAGTTCACCAATGTATTCCACACCTTGCACTAAAAGTTAGTTATCAAGGAATCTGACTAGAACTTCATCCTAAATTAACATAGTATCATATGTAGGTACATTCAAATAAATATGGATTTCTTGCACATCTCCTCATTGGGATTTGCTTATCGATATGTTATCAAAATCAATAAAAAGTTTAAGCAGAAGAATAAGAAGGAAATTGTGTCTACAAACCAACTGCAATATAAGTATGGTAAAGGTGGCCCTAAATCATAGAACAAAGGATAGAGCAAGGATATCCAACCTCAAAATTGTGAAATTCTAAGTCACAACAGATCTAAAGAGCTGAGGATATCTCACTGAAGAAAGAATGAGTAGAAAATTTGAATAAGAATGAAAACTGCAGTAAGAAAGAGCTGAAGAATAATAATGCAGCAGAACTCGGATAGGAGTAGAATAATGTCACATGTTCAAATAGTCAATATAATAAACAATGATGTTACAATGGAGAGAATTCAAATCACATGGGAGAATTCGAACCTCAGTTGGTCTAGCATAGGGATTATCACCACTTGAGTGCTCCAGGAGACTCAAACTCAATTGAATTGAACCTAAACTCAGCTAATTGACCAGCATAAATCCATCTTAAACCTGTATCTACCAAGAACCGAGAGGGATCCAATTTCTTTAGGTGTATTTCTTTTTTTAAATTTAAACTCAAGAAATTTGATCTCTCTTGATTGATAGATTCAGGTTTAAGTTTTAAGGTTTTATTTTATAAACGAACATCTATTTTTTAATTACTTTTCATAATATTTTATTTTATGAACCAAGATGGATTTTTTTAAAATAATTTCCATAATTTTTTTATTTTATGAGCCAACATGAATTTTTTAATTATTTTGCTAATAACAAACGTTACATCACAAATGTTACAACATCTCCCCCATACTGGGTTGTAGAGCACTCGTTTCTCTCGGTACAAAGACATAATCAATTAACTAACTAAGGAAGGAGAAATAGTGAGCTTTCCATGCATGCCACTCAAAAAAGGGTGCATGAGGCCACAATCAGTGGCATCCAGAGCTCTAACCCCCCACAAGAGTCAACTAACTCAAGTGGAATACACTTGAAGATTCAATAGGTTCCTATAAAGTAGGGAACTGATTGAAGTGGTCCTAAAAGTATGCATGTAGGGATCATAAGGTGGTAGATGGATCGTGGATGACATCTACTCACCACTAGGGGCCAAATGACATAATCAAGAACTAGGAAAAATAAATAATGCTAGGTAGGACATTGATGGAGTATTGAAATATCCTAACACCCCCCCTTAATCCATACTGCATCATGGGCCCTGGTTATTAATACCAATGGTCACCCATACAACCAAATAGATGATTAAAAGAAATTTCCATGAACCAAGGAAATGGGGAAAAAACTGATGGGAAAAATACCCCCCCTCAAAAAGAACAGCAGTAGGGAACTCAAATGACCTTCATACTAAGCAGAGAAGGAAAATAATTTCCTCAATGAAATCCTTTGCAAAAATATCAGCAAGTTGCTCCTCTATAGGATAGAAATGCAGGTGCTAGACCTGGATCTAGATATGGATCCGGATCTTCTCCTTTGATGTACCTCCCACTGTGTAGAAGTTGTATTTTCCAAAACAAGTCTTTCAGGAACCCTTCTTGCTACTGGAGTGAATGGCTCATTGTGGTCCAAATCATGAACATTTGAGTACCTTTTGTTAGACAACCAATATTTTTTCTTGGTTGTAGATCCCCCATGGCAAGTCTCTCCAAGAGATTGTGGATCAAACCCCACCATCATGTAGCACCTCTCTAAGAGAAGTGGATTTGCATGACATAGTGAAATTTTTGCATGATACTGAGATTTGGTGGTTCTATGGTAAGATGGATCCCCAACTGCGTTCCCAGTAGCTACAAGGACTTTGTGATCCCATATTGGCCTTGGCCATTGATTGGGAGCATGTGTTGGATATGGATCTGAATCTGAATCTCCTTGAACTTTGTTCTCAACATCAAGATCTTGATCCTCATATTCATTAGAAGAGATATCACTCTGATCTTCATTAGATTTTGATGGGGTAGGCAGAGAGTATGGAAAAAAATGTGAGAATTCATATGCCTTGGAGGCATGGTTTGAAAACCATTTCACTATAATCTTCCCAATAGATATCTCTGTAATATTAATTGTGTCAGGACCAAATATCACTTTCTTCAGTGAGCCTGTGTGAGTCATCTGATATAAAGACAACAAATTTGCTAAAAAAGAAGGCACACATAGAACATTTTTTAACTTTCCATGCTCTATATGTATTATTCCCCCTTTTTAGCAAAGATATGAGATTTGTCTCCCGTGTGAATAATCAGACCATCTTTGATATCTAAAGAAGAAAATGATTCTCTGGAGGCAACCAAGTGGTTGGAGGCCCCTGAATCTATGAGGAGGGATTGTGATTTTGAAAATCTGTTGTAGTTGCGGGGATTACATTATTACCAGTGATACATATTATATATAAGAAATAAAACACACATATACATATACAATACAAAAGATATGGAGAAAAGCACAAGCCTTGTATTACTCATCAAGATATATAGAACAATACATATATGAACAGATCAAAGTTAACTCTATGAAATGGCTCACCATCCTATATATATGTTTTACATACAGTTATGTAACTGCTTGTCGGTTCAACCGACCGAACCGACATGTACTAGCCAACACAATTGTCGACATGTTTTACAATAGGTCGAGTGGAGGGCCTAGTCGACAGGCTGACTTAGGATCCTCCAACATCTCCCCCACCACAAAATATTTCTTCGTTCTAAAGAAATGAGGAGATGTAATGTTAACTTTGAAAAATAGAAGCAGTAGTTAATGTTGTGCATGACTGGAGCTAGCAGCTACTTGCTGCTAAGCACAGACTTCGACAATGGCTTCAGCAGATACATAGAGCTGATGTTGGAAGTATTCCCAAGTGCGCAACATGTTCTGAATATCTATAGTCAATGTGGTTAGACTCGACAAGTTTTTCATTTTGTCTTGAGTAGACATGGTTTGCAGATTAATTAAGTCATGACCAAAAAGGTTTATTTTTTCATCAGTGGTTGAAAGCAGTCTTTGAAGATATGGTCGGATATTTTCCACTTTGAAGAGGCTTAGTCAGGCTTGGCTCATCCATTGCTCTTCTTGTTTTTTTACTAGGCCCTCCACCTAACCTATTGTTAAACATGTTGATAGTTGCGTCGACCAGTACATGTCGGGTCTAGTCGACAAGCCGACTTAGGATCCTCCAACAAAATCCATCCTTCAATGCATGGCATCTCTCATGACCATCAAAATCACTTCTAGAATCAGTATCGCTTGCACCTTTTGGAAGGGAAATGTTGTTCTTTTCAAGAAGCTTTGTCATCTGATCTATCTTCTTCTGCATGCAAGATCTCTCTGGGTGGTTTCCTTTCTTGCAATAGGAACACTTGGATTTCTCAAATCCCTTTTATTTGTCCTTCTTGGAGCTAGACGCTCCTTCCGATGGACTTGACTTGGCATTTAGATTGGGTTCAGATGGCCTCTTATCCTTTAATTTGTACTTCCCATTCACACTTTTTGGTTCTCCAGCCAAAAGAGATTGATTTTTGGAGGCCATCAAGGTTCCCCTCTGGATCAAATTATCTTGTTCTTGGATGAGAGATTCAATGAAAATATCAAAGGAGGGCATCTTCCAACTAGGGATTTACATTCACCCAGAATGGAAGGTAGAGACAAAGATGGAGAACTCAGGACCTAGCTTGCTCAAAATGGATAGTACCAATTGCTCACCCTTCTTCTCAATGCCACACTACTTGCATTGCATAACTAGAGATTTGAATTTCGAAAAGAATTGTTGGATGGTCTCGAAACTGCTCGGTTGTAGACAAATCAACTCATTTTCTAGAATATGGCCTCTTAGCTCATCTTGTTTTCCAAAGAGGGTCTGTCACATACCCCAATTTTGCAAAAATAATGTAATTATTTTATTAATATTCCTGATACATTATGTTAAATTTAATGCTAAGTAGGAATTGATGACTCAGCAGAGTCACAGAAATGGAATGTAAATTCTGAATATTTTATTATTTATAAATAAATTATGGAGACAACAGCATGGGAGAGCTGTTAAAAGAGGTTACTGGTCTAACTGGTGGATGGAACTAGGTGGAAAGGCAAAAAGACAAGTGGCAACATCCTCAAACACTTCTTAAGTTGCAGGTGGAAACTTCCCTATATTTTGGGGTCATGATTCCCCAAGAAAGTGGAATCTGAGCAGGTGGCTCATTAATGACAGTTAACCCAACTAAGACCTAGGCAATCTTTTAAATAGTACTCAATGAACTGAGCTGGGGGTTCAACATAGTTCTGGAGGGAGAATACATTCAGGTGAATGTTATTCAGGAGTCCCATTGAGGAAGAGGGAAAAATAGTAAGGAAGTGTTTTGAGATAGGAAGCTGCAGTAACTTGGTTCCAGTTTAGCTATTTGGCTATGTGAATTGTTCTGCTGCACCTAGTTCCAGCCAGGGAGACCAGAGCAAGCTCGGGGGTCCTGAGAAGTGCTGTCTGGGCACTCTCCAGGAGTTGGTAGGGAGGAACAGCCTCCCATTGCTGTTGTTTTCCACAGTTTGAAATAGGTTCTACTACTTATCCTTGCTGTTTTATTTAGTATAAATGACTGTATGATATGTTTATCTTCATTCTGTTTGAGTAGTAATTAATTCAGTAAAAATTTACAATCCCGGAATATCAGTAGTAGTTTTAATACGGAGTTACTGTGTTTCAATTTTCTTTCTTATTATTACTATTTTTACGGATAAAATGTTCACAATGCATACTGTACAGTAGATATACTGCAAGCGATATTTACTTCCTGTAAATTCTTAACCGTAGTTTTCTTCTCTTATTTTATAATTCGTTAAATAACCAAAGGAACAGTAATAAATATAGTCTTTGGAATCACAGTATTAATATCAAATTATCAATGCCTTTCGGGTCAGTTATAACTAATACTGGAGACAACATCTAAAAATATTAACTATTAAACCAAACCGTGATACAGAGAACCTAACAGAAGATCGACATAGGTATTTATCTACCGTTAACAAAATTATATGGTTAAACATAGGTTAAATAACAGAAATCAAGAATAGCTCGACATCGAGTTTAATTGTTTCAACAGAGTCCTATCTTAACAATAGATTAAACATCTAATTTAAAATCATATCCACAGAGTTATCATTTGAATCAAACCCTACCACTCTAGTTATTAACAATAAGAAATTTATTTCAGTTATTTAAACTTTGAACAGTAATATAATGACTCTACCACAGCCGCAGCTCTTTTATACTACCTAATAGAATGTTAAACAAAGAATCTATGACAAGCAACTAAACCAAATTACGAAGGTGTGTTCATTCAAACCCTTTTATTCTAGGTTTATAACAAAAAGAATTTAGCAGTAGGTGAAACCCTAGATTAAGTTTAAACAACCCAGATGAAACAAACAGAATTCTTTTCAGCTCATTATCGAGATTTCTTTATTACTACATTATCTTTCATTCGTTCTACAAACTATCAACAAAAGAATATCATAGCGACAGGGTCAACTTTTAGACCAACCCATCACCGTAGTTTTTGGATTTTGATTCATAATTTCTGACTTTACTTGTAGAAGAAATAGTAAGAACCATTAAACTACGAATTCACAACGGCCGTAATTCTTATCACTACATACAGCTTATAAAAATGCAGAATCCTTATATATGGAGAAACCCTGTAAATTTTAATCAGAATAGTAGAACAATTCAAGGAAATAAAACAAGATTTCATCAGTTTAATACCAAAACTTATTAGCAAACCCTGTGTACATTTGTTGAAGCCCTGTTTTAAAAACTACGAGGCCATAAGGTCATTTACGGCCGGCTCCCAAGGTTTTCTTACCAAACTTCTGTTTTCTTCTTACACAGTATTACTCCACAGGAGTGCTCAAAACAAAAATAAAACTAGAATTACAAATAGAACCATGGCCGTAACATTATTTACAACCCAGGAGCTAAGCCTTTAACTTTTCTTAAAAACACATCACACATGTTGCTGTAAACCCTATATCACTTCATGCAACACAGACCCTAAGACCTACAACCAAGGAGGAAGGCCATGGCTATCGACCAGGCTTACCCGGAGAAGCCACCGATTAAGGAAACGCCCGGTACACCAGCACGAGCAGACAGGTCCCGCGTTAACATTTGAACATCAGTTAATAAACGTATTTATACAAAAATCTAAATTTTTAAACCATAAAGACAAGGGTGAAGTCCTGTAACCTACCACTTTCATGAAGTAGGTGTAGCACTGTATCCGGCATGTATAATGCAAGCAAAGGAAGTGTAAGAACCCCAACTCTCGTCAACAAATGCCACGAACTAGCAGAAATAAGACAATTATCACATTGACAGCTTTATCAGGACCAAACCGAGAGCATGGTATCGTAATACCAGGACTGAATCTTGACATGAAAAGGATGAAACGCAGGGATTTCACCAACTACAGTCGCCTTCAACCAAAAACATATTAATTCTCTGGTAACGAGGTGGCTAAGCACGAAAGATTTAGAGTTGTAGCAAAGCTACATTCTTTCACCTCTCAGTAGGGTTTGTATTCAGACAGGAGGGTTTCAACAGGAGGATCAGGCCCGAAGGCAAAGGAAGAATGCCGGGTTAGGGTTGATTCAACACTTAAATATCTTAAACACTAGGCGTAGAGACTTCCACGTCGCGTTTTAATATTTTTCTCATGCAGTGGGTTATGTCCTATAGTCCCTCGATGTGCTACAATCCATTGTGAATCAACTAAAAATCATAGAGGAGATGCACGTTGATCATGGTTTGGATATTCCCTTATGGTCATGGTACCATAGTGAAAGTTTTGCACTATACCTCCCATTGCAAAACTATGCCCTCGAACACAAATAGGTGAACCATAACATATATTACCTTACAAACATTAAAATCAGACCTCGTCAATAAAGTGCAAAGGTAATGAGACCCTCATCATCGTTTGATGAAATCAAATCATAGTATGAGTAATATAGAGGTTGTTCGGCTATTCTTCAGATTTACAATAACATAGATACATGTTATCTTTTATAATCACCCTTATGATAGTATTTTGTAAACCTAGCATTTTCTAATTTAAACAATGAATTATTATTTCATACAATTGATTGTTGAAATACTCAGTTATGAGGTAATCTAGTTATGGAGAAAACAATTACATTATAAAAGTTATTTGAAAGGAAAGTCTTTAAATAGTATAGAACAACCTATCATTATCTACGTCTTAACCTAGCCTCATGAGAATCAGCAAGGGGTATATCAAAATCTTTGATTCTACAAAATATTAAAGATGAAGACAAGTACTATGACATACAATTCTACTATACCATTGTCAGTTAAGATAGCTGATAGCCTGGTTTGTTTTATTTCTAGAAATAGGAATAGTGGCGTCATCGAAGCAACCCTAAAGGAATACCATAAGAAGATATGAACTGACAGAATCATATACAAGTGCAAGTAATAAGTTAGTTATACACTGCAAAACTTCTAGATCCTTGTAAGTGTAATCATACATCACACAGTAACAACAATTAAGCAAAATAGTTTAATTTCCATTTGCCCGTGACATTGCATGATGCGAGATAAGAGATATTATTATTGCGACACAATAATAATAGCAAGAACAATACTCCATGAGGGTAAGTAAGACAGTCTGAAAAAGAACAATACCTATCTTATTATCATACAACATTGGTCAACTCTCTAACAGTAAGAATATATGAATATTACAGGGATAAAACTTCTACCTTGTTTATTTGACAACCTGCCTCGCATGTTTAAATTTTACTAGGCATTTTGGTACAGCGAAAGGAATTAAAATGTTTTTTCAAAATTATTTGTAGCAACCATACTTTACCTGCATACCTGTAAATGAAAGACATTTGGATGCATTAGCTCGGGAGCTAAGTAAGCCCAGTCGGCAATGACAACTTCCCCCTTGCGGTTGAAAACAGAAAACAATCAACAACAATTAAGAAACTCATAATAATATTTAAGTATAACAAATACCATTCAGACATCCTTACAATCACATTAGTTAAACAGATAGCTAATGACGACATTTAGTATTATTTATTGCTATCTTAAAAATTTTAAATTTTTCTGAAAATATCGGGATTTGACAGGGTCTCTAACTTCAACCATAACTCCCTTGGAGTCTTCAATCCTCCGATGTGGAAGAGTAGATCTCTGGAAATATGAATACACATGAAACCAAATGCTTCATCCAATATATTCAGATACTTGGTTTTCTCCATAGTTGATGTTGGTCCGAGATCCTTCCCCATTGTCACCCTGTACAATGATTTGTTGCGTAATTCCATCTGCATATCATCCCTCCAATCAAGTTAATTTAAGTGTGCCAAGATCCTAGGAGAGAGAGGAGAGTTCGAATTTTCCATTTCAAGTGTTGGAGTGAATACAAGGTGAAACTACAACTGTAGAAAATTGTTGTTATTGCGGAAAATTGCTGCAACACTCAAAAAATTTGAATAACCTATAAAAAAATCTCAATAATAGAGGTAGAATACTACTGAGCATGTCTTTAGGACAGTAGGCACTTTTATCCGGATCCTTCACACCTAGCTAGACCTCATTGGATTTCTCCAATGAATTCAATGCAATGGCACCAAGATTTCCTGTGGAAATTCAGAGGTTTTTGGTGCACTACTAAAAGCAGTTGCTCAACCTATTTGCTCAATGGATCTGATACCATGTGAAATTCTAAGTCACACTAGATCTAAAGAGCTGAGGATATGCCACAAAGAAAAAATGAGCAGAAAAATTGAATAAGAGTGAAAACTGCAGTAAAAAAGAGCAGAAGAATAAAAATGCAACAGAACTCAGATAGGAGCAAAATAATGTCACATGTTCCAATAATAAGTATAATAAACAATGATGTTACAATGGATATAATTCGAATCACATAGGATAATTCAAACCTCAGTTGGTCTAGCATAGGGATTATCACCACTGGAGTGCTCCAGGAGACTCAAACTCAACTGAACGGAACCTAAACTCAACTAACTGAAGAAATAATCAGTTAACTGACTAAGGAGGGCACAATAGTGATTTTGTCATGCGTGCCAATCAAAAAAGGGTGCATGAGGCCACAATCCATGGAATCCGGAGCTCTAACCCCCCACAAGAGTCAACTAACTCAAGTGGATTGCACTAGAACATTCAGTAGGTTCCTATAAAGTAGGGAACTTATTGAAGTGGTCCTAAAATGATGTATGCAGTGCTCAAAATGTGGTAGATGAATCCTGGATGACATCTGCACACCACTAGGGGGGAAATGACAACATCAACAACTAGGAAAAATAAATAATGCTAGGTAGGACAAGGATGGAGTATTGAAATATCCTAAAAAAAATGGTCAATCCAAGATGTAGGTAAATAAGGATAATGGGAAGTTGAACAAGGATGCTTGAAAGTGGTGTGAGTTCTATACAATCCCATAGCACAAAACTACGCAATTTCACTAAAAACAGTCATTATTAGTTGATATGAAATTGTTGGATTTTAACTCTAATCTCGATCAAGATAAGGGAAAGTAGATCATTGACGCAAACCCTAGTACCACCATCACAACTACAATGATCCAATTATAGGAGACAAAGGAGTTAGAGGAAGGGGACTACCTTTTCCATTCATAGATGTGGGTGAAGGGAAATATACTGCATTTCATCATTGACAGCAATAACCAAAAGAACCCAATCATAAACAAGTTCATCAAAATATTGAAGATGTAAGATACCAGCCAAGAATAGGCTAGAATCTCAACTCAAAACACAATTTTTAAGCATAACTTTTGTTAAATTTTCAGTATTAAATCACAATACTATAGGATCTTTGCTGAGAGAACAACATCTACAGTATATCAATGCATGACAATCATAGTATGACAAGCATCACAAGCATCACAAGAATCAAAAGCATAGAGACAAGAGACACAGAGTTTCCGTGGGGAAAACCCTAAGGTGAAAAACCCCACAACTTCCTCAGAGATAGAGAGAGCAATGGCTCAACCAAAATACAACCAAATAATACAGAGATAGTCTCCTAGCAGATGATCCTCCTCCTCCTCACTAGTGCGCCACTTTTCAGAGAGAGAGATAGATACTTTTCCAAGTGAGTAAAATAGAGATCTCCTATCTCTATTTATACTCACCTTTTTTCCCAGTGACCTACTGGGGCCGACTTGTCTACTTGAGTACATCCACATTATATTATATATTAATTAGGGCCGACCCCATAAGGTGGTCTAATAACCCATCAGCAAGTACACACACTTGCGACACTTGTCAATCCACATGACGACACTTCCTTATAGAGGAATAACATATACATCTCTTATAAGGGTACAATAAATATATATATAATACCCAGATGAAATACATTCCGAAGTTACATATACATCAACACTCCCTCTTAACTAGGAAGGTATTTCTCGACACAGATCTGCTAGACAAGTCTTCTTCTCTGGATCATCGTCATCGATGCATCGTCATCGTCATCATCACTGCTGCTGCTATCTCATCCAATCTCTGTCTCTACTCGTCATAGGAAGTTCTACAGAGCCAGTCCTTTTTCATACTGGATGTAGGCCCACCACCTGCAGGTCTTCATCATCACTGGCCATACTGTGGAATCCTCAGGGCTTTTACGTGCGTCACAAAACCTCGAAAGAGCATCCCAAGCTGTTACGAGCACACAGCTCTACCTATAGGATCTCCCAGGGCACCGAATTACATGTGACCTCACCACAAAACCTCACAAGAGCATCTGCCAGATATCCCAGGGAACCGAATTACATGCCATAGGCAAAACCTCGAAAGACTATCTGCAGATCTCCCAGGGCAACGAATTACATGTGGTCATGGCAAAACCTCGAAAGAGCATTTGCCAGATGTCCCAGGGAACCGAATTACATGCCATAGGCAAAACCTCGAAAGACCATCTGCAAATCTCCCAGGGCACCGAATTACATGCCATAGGACAAAACCTCGAAAGAGCATCTGCCAGATATCCCAGGGAACCGAATTACATGCCATAGGAAAAACCTCGAAAGACTATCTGCAGATCTCCCAGGGCACCGAATTACATGTCCTCCCAGAGCAAAACCTCGAAAGAGCATTTGCCAGATGTCCCAGGGCACCGAATTACATGCCATAGGAAAAACCTCGAAAGACCATCTGCAAATCTCCCAGGGCACCGAATTACATGCTCATATGCACAACCTGATCCACGGCCACAGAGTATCAACCTGATACTCACCATACATCATCCTGATGTATCCATGATCATCCTGATCATCATCACTGCAACGTCCTGCTGCATGTCATCTGGAGAAACATCCTGAAGCTCGTCATCTATGATCATCCTGATCATCACTGCAACATCCTGCTGCATGTCATCTGGAGCAACATCCTGAAGCTCGTCATCTATGATCATCCTGATCATCAATGCATCTACCTGATGCATACCAAGTATCTACCTGATACATATCATCATACATGATCCTCCTGATCATCAATGTATCCACCTGATACAAATACAAATACATGATACATATCACCATACATGATCCACCTGATCATACAATGTATCCACCTGATACATATACAGATACATGGTCCAAGCATCCAACATGATGCATATACAAAATACATATACATGATCCAACTGATCATATCCAGCATCAACATGATGCGTACATACAAAAATGATCCAACTGATCATATCCAGCATCCAACATGATGCGTACATACATAGATAAAAATGATCCAACTGATCATATCCAAGCATCCAACATGATGCGTACATACATACATAAAAATGATCCAACTGATCATATCCAAGCATCCAACATGATGCGTACATACATACATAAAAAATGATCCAACTGATCATATCCAAGCAGAAACCAGAACATCATCATGATGTTCATCATCCAGCGCTTACATCCACAGCCATGTGAAGGATCCTCCTTCCAACATGCTTGGAATGGCTTCAGCAAATGTGTCCGTCACTTCTTCCTCGAAGTGTCCTCGATCTGAAGAACGCCAAGCCTCTCTCTGAAGTACTCGAACTTCACCCTGGCTAGTGGCTTCGTCAGCACATCTGCAATCTGCTCGTCTGTCGCAACATACAGGAGCTTCACCGCTCCTCTCTGCACCATATCCCTGATATAGTGATATTTGATCTCTATGTGTTTCGACCTATCATGAAACACTGGGTTCTCGGACAGCTTCACACAACTCTGGTTATCACAGAAGATACCAGTAGCTTCCAACGGGAGATCAAATAACTCAGACAGTATCTTCCGTAGCCATACTGCCTCACAACTAGCTGAACAGGCTGCAACATACTCTGCCTCAGCTGTACTCAGTGCTACGCAGGACTGCTTCCTGCTAAACCAAGAGATCACACCTGATCCCATACTGAAGCAACACCCAGATGTGCTCTTCCTATCTGCAGCACTGCCAGCCCAATCTGAATCAACATAACCATGCAGGTTAAACTTTTGATTTTCCTCATATCTGAGCCCATAATCCACTGTACCCTTCAGGTACCTCAGAACATGCTTTACAGCAACTAGGTGAACACTCCTCGGATCCGTCAGGAACTGGCTCAATGTGTTCACAGCAAAGCAAATGTCTGGTCTCGTGTTCGTCAGGTACATCAAGGACCCAATCATCTGACAATACATAGAAACATCAACTGGCTCAGATGAAGCATCACAAAGAAGCTTCAGATTCGATGCCATAGGTGTGGCCATGGCCTTGCAATCCATCATCCCATATCTCTTCAGGATATCTACTGTGTACTTCCCTTGACCAAGGAAGATCCCACCTGCATTCTGCCACACCTCCATACCTAGGAAATAGTGCATCATTCCCAAGTCTTTCATATCGAATTCAGCTGCAAGCTTCCTCTTGGTATCCGCAATTAGTCTGTCATCTCCTGTCACAAATAGGTCATCCACATATAGTAGTAGAATCACAGGATTCCCTTCCTCAACTTTGTAGTAAAGGTTGGAATGCGCTTTACTCTTGGTAAAGCCCAAACTAGATTGGAAACTGTCCATCCTACCATACCAGGTTCTGGGAGCTTGCTTCAAGCCATACAAGGCTTTCTTCAATCTGCATACATAAGATTCCCTGTCATGTATTTCAAAGCCGAGTGGTTGTTCCACATATACTTCCTCTTCTACTACACCGTTCAGGAAAGCAGTCTTGACATCCATCTGGTGTAAATTCCATTTCATTGTTGCGGCCAAGGCAAGTACTGTTCTGATGGAAGTATATCTGGCTACAGGTGCAAAGGTTTCTTCATAGTCTATTCCTTCCTTCTGAGAGAAACCACGAGCTACGAATCTTGCTTTATATTTTTCCACACTGCCATCTGCAGCATGCTTGATTTTGTAGATCCACTTGGAAGTCACAACAGACTTCCCTTTAGGTCTTGGGACAACATCCCAAACATCATTCTTCATAATTGATTGATATTCCTCAACCATAGCATCCTTTCATTCTTTCTTTTCTGCTGCCTCTTCATAACTGGAAGGCTCTTTGTTCATGATGTCACAGAGTAAAGCAACATAACTGGTGTGTGATCTGGTTCTCTTCTTTGCTCTGTGTTCTTCTTCTGGAATGCCAAATCTTTCTCCATCATGAATGAGCTCTCTAGCCCATACAGGTTTCCTCTTATGAGAGTTATCCTCACGAGGTGGATCTACAGGTTCTTATGGATCTTCAAACTCACGAGCAGTTTCTGGAACTGCATCAGTCATGGTAGTGTCTTGAAATCTTGTTTCCTTAGGTTCTTCATAAACTTCAATAGGTGCCTTTCTTGATTTGATGAATGCTGAATTTTCATCAAATGTTACATCCCTGCTGACATCAATCTTCTTGAACCCTGGAAAATATATTCTGTAAGCCTTCGAGCTTTCACTATAACCCACAAAGATGCCCTTCTTTCCTGAAGGATCTAGTTTAGTCCTCTTCTCCTTTGGGACATGAGTGTATACTGGACAACCAAATATTCTGGGATGGCTGACTTCAGGTTTCTTACCAGAAAAGACTTCTTCTGGTGTCTTGTTGTCCAATATCTTGTGGGGTGTTCTGTTCTGCACATATACAGCTGTTCTAGCTGCTTCTGCCCATAGATGCATAGGTAGATCCTGGTCATGCAACATTGCCCTTGCTGCTTCCATGATAGTTCTGTTCTTCCTTTCTGCAACTCCATTCTGTTGAGGATTATAAGGAGTAGTCAACTCCCTCTTAATCCCTGAATCACTGCAAAGCTTCTTGAAGTCATTTGAGGTGAATTCTCCACCATTGTCAGATCTGAATGTTTTGATTTTCTTGTCAGTTTGATTCTCTATCAAGGTTTTGAATTCCTTGAATTTATCAAACACCTCATCTTTTCCCTTCAAGAAGTATACCCAAGTCTTCCTGGAGAAGTCATCAATAAATGATACATAGTAAACATACCCACTCAGAGAGCTGGATGACATAGGGCCACATACATCTGAGTGGATGATTTCTAGGATATCTTTTGCCTTGCTTTCACTGCTTGGGAAATCCTTCTTAATGTTCTTACCTTTTGCACATCCTTTGCAAACACCTTCATGTTTGGTCTTGATTTCAGGAAGACCCTCTACAGCCTTGCTTGCAATTGGAAGTGCTCTATAGTGCATGTGAGCAAGTCTTCTATGCCAAAGTTCACTTGGCTCCATGGATTCATGTACCATGGCATGTTCAGGTTGACCCTTTAATTTGTACAAGCCTCCCTCTTGCTCTCCAATCACTACTGCATCATCTATGGTTTTTCCCTTTGGCCACATTAGTACTTGGCCATCAACAAATGCAACCCTCATACCTTTTTCATCTAAAGCAGAGATGGAGAGTAAGTTCTTCTTGAGTCCAGGTACATAGAGGACTTCCTTCATCTTCAGAGATTTTCCAGAATCTAGGTTGTAAGAAGCTTCACCACTTCCTTTGATTGGGTATTGATAATCATCCCCAAGTTTCACCTTATGGGGTGATTCATGTTCAGAAAGATTCACAAAAGATTCCTTGAACCCAGTCATGTGTTTGGAAGCCCCACTATCAATCAACCAATCATTACAACCATGGGAGATGGTACCAGTGAGTGCAGAGATCAGAACATACTCTTCTTCACTTGATGAATCATCATCACTACTACTTTCTGCCTTAGCCTTCTTCTTTGGGGGTTCATCATCTTCAGCAGCATGAGCATGAAACCTTCTTTTGCTTCCCTTCTTCTTCTTACTAGGATTTTTGTTATTATCCCTTTTGTTCTTAGGACAATCTGAAGCAAAGTGACCCTTCTCATTGCATGTGAAGCATCTTAGGTCTTTCTTATTCTTTTGATAGGATCTATTGTGGCGAGGGTGATCCTTCTTGATTTTGCTTCTTTTGGTGTGAGCTGCAAGAGCTTGATCTTATCCTCCCATCTTTTCCTCACGAGCTATAAGCCTAGCTTCTTCTTGAGAACATTCTTCCCGAAGTCTACTGAAGGAGATCAACTTCTTCCTTGCACAAATTCCTTGAATAAAGGAATCCCATGACCTGGGTAGGCCATTTAGAGTGGTCATCACCACTTCACCATTCTCCACCATTTCATCTACTGCTTCTAATTGTTCCTTGATCTGAGAGACCCTTGAAAAGTAGGATTGAATGGTTTCTCCATTCTGAAACTTCACTGCTTTCAATTGGTTCCGCAGGGTCATCTTCCGATTTATATTCTTTCCTTCAAATAGCTTGGTCAAAGATTCAAACATCTCTTTGGGTGTCTTGAGAGAAGACACATGGGGTATGAGATGGTCTTTGATAGAATCAGCAATGATTCTCTTTGCCTTGACCAAGTTCTTCTTGTGCAATACCTTGGCCTCTTCATCCTCTGGGATAGGGATGTCCTCTTTCACATATGAGTCCAACTCATTCTCTTCCAGGATTAGCCCAATCCTATACTTCCAAGCTCGGAAGTTATCAGCCCCTTCAAGCTTATCCTCAAGCTTAGTGTGTAGAGACATCTTTAAGAGTACTTCAAATGGAAATAGAAAAGAGTTAGGACTTACCACTTGAAGTGCTGAAAAATGGATCTGGTCCCGGATTAGGGTTTGTCAGAGAAACCCTAAAAATTCAAAATGTGAATTTCAAGATTCCGAAAGGATAGAAAGATGCGCCTTGGAGAGCTGATCAGCCTAGTACATTCAGAATTTGAGATCAGCAAAGTCTTGCCCTTCAAAATTGCCTTTTTGTCCTCCCGGGTTCACTAGGGAGAGCCCTGAATTAGGGTTTGAGTTTCCCGGAGATCTACCCAGCCAAAAATCTCGATCCAAAGCTCAAACCTTCGATTTTTGCAAGGAGCTTCCAGCTGTACCTTCAGTTTCCAGAAATTCCTATTTTTGTGGAAACCCTAATTTTTAGGGCCAAAACTAAAAATGCTCGGAACTGAAATCTGATTGGACAGAAAGATGCGCCTTGATGAGTAGATCCAATCTACTATACTGAATTTCAAAAATCTGTGGAGAGAAACCCAATAAACAAGCAATACAAGCTTCCGTCACTGCAAAATGTCTTCTTCTCAGTTAAGCTCTGATACCATGTTAAATTTTCAGTATTAAATCACAATACTATAGGATCTTTGCTGAGAGAACAACATCTACAGTATATCAATGCATGACAATCATAATATGACAAGCATCACAAGCATCACAAGAATCAAAAGCATAGAGACAAGAGACACAGAGTTTCCGTGGGGAAAACCCTAAGGTGAAAAACCCCACAACTTCCTCAGAGATAGAGAGAGCAATGGCTCAACCAAAATACAACCAAATAATACAGAGATAGTCTCCTAGCAGATGATCCTCCTCCTCCTCACTAGTGCGCCACTTTTTAGAGAGAGAGATAGATACTTTTCCGAGTGAGTAAAATAGAGATCTCCTATCTCTATTTATACTCACCTTTTTGCCCAGTGACCTACTGGGGCCGACTTGTCTACTTGAGTACATCCACATTATATTATATATTAATTAGGGCCGACCCCATAAGGTGGTCTAATAACCCATCGGCAAGTACACACACTTGTGACACTTGTCAATCCACATGACGACACTTCCTTATAGAGGAATAACACATATCTTATAAGGGTACAATAAATATATATATAATACTCAGATGAAATACATTCCGAAGTTACATATACATCAACAACTTTCAGTAGTAAATTTTAACCATTTTTATGTTCGACAAGGTGATAACTCTGGATACTGACTCCCAACTCAAGGATGATGGGAATGACTTTAAGTTCTGTTTTTTATATGGGAAAGTGTGTAGAATCAATGTAGAATAGGGCCAACTTCCAAGTCCCATGCACAAAGCATTGGATCCATTTACTTTTCAACAGTTAGCCAAAGTTGATGTCTACTTCGATGCTTCCTGGGCCTTCTAGCATATGCAAACTAGAATTAGATGTACCACCTGAATGAAAATAAGGGTGTATGTCAGGATTTAAACTGTGTAATAAAGGATGGATCATAGTTTAGGGAAAATTGGGAGGCCCTAGATGAATTTTGGGAGCAAAAGGGTCAAGTGCGCTAGGCAGGTCTGCTCAGCTAGAAGTTTTCCAAACTCTCTCAAACTGACTAAGGTGTCTCCAAATTCTCTTAAAAAAGGGTTTTGGGTGATTTTATATTTTCTTAGGAACCTCATACATCCATAAGATCATAAAATAGAATTATACATAAATTTTACTCGCAAAAATGGCAAAACTAGTCATTAATTGATGAACAAAGAGCTAGTCTTCCATTTAATTGTTCCAAATTGACTCAGAGGGTTACAAATATCAGTTCTGGAATAAAGGAGGGTTCTGATAAAATATATTTAACAGAATCAGGTCTAAATTAGAGGTATTGAGCAGATAATTAATATATTTAACATTCGTACCTTCAATGCATCTCCAATGCTAGAAATTCTTACATTATTGAGAAACTGGTCATGGGAAGAGGAGAAGAGATGGAAGTTTGTACTGGAACTGATATGAGAATGATATCATAGATACTAACTGTATATTAGATGCACATTGGACATTCTAAGCTGCACTGGACTCCTCCACTGAAATGGAACACCTCCTTCTGATGAAATCTTCCAATACTCTCTCTAAGGGAACTCTGACTGATGATCACTCTATGGAAGCTTGAGAATATTCAATACTGTATTGATATGGACCCGTAGATCAGATATTGACTGTATATGAGGGGCACACTAGACATTCTGAATTGAACTGGACTCCACTAAAATGTAGCACCTCCTTCTGATGAAATCTTCAAATACTCTCTCCAATGGCACTTTGATTGATGATCACTCTCTGGAAGCTTGAGAATATTCAATACTAGAATGATATGGATCTGTAGATCAGTACTCCATACCTTTGGATCTAATCAATGACTGATTGGAACATGAAAGGCCTTGGGGCTCATCTCTCAAGAAAAGGTTGAGGCACCTCTCTCAACTATGAGTAGCAAGAGCTCTCAATGACAAAATAATTAACCAAAAGATGTGAATTGGAGTTGGACTCATTCTTTTATAGTCGAGGTAACTTAATCCACAAGTCATCGACAGGTGTGAGAGAGGAAGGGAACATTTCTTGAGAGAATTAACAATTACTTGCTTTCCAAAACTTTACTGCTTTGTGTCCTTTCACTTAAATTAGCAAGTGTGCCCTACTTAGCCTTTCGGAATGTTTCCTGCTTTTACAACTATTTTCTTTCTGCAATTTCCTTCTTTTAAACTTTCATGCTTTGTGCTTTTGCCTATTTTTTCCTTTCTTTTGTCAGTTTCCATTTCATTGTGCTTCCACCTTGCCTTAGCTAACTCCTTGATTTTTCTGAGCTTTCCTCTTGAGTAAGTGAGGTCCAATTTTGAACATATGCTCCCTCCTATCCAATTCATCATTAATTATTTCCACAAAAAATAATTAATAATGATGACACATTTATTATCAAAGATAATTTAAAACTCAGAATATTAAAATAATTAATTACTATAGTACTTGTGCCCAAAATTGACCTCTATTAATTATTCCTTATTTAATTACTTTTACTAGACCCCCTAGGGATGGGAGGATCCAAGTATTGACCAAGGTCACTAAGGAAGGGAGATGACAGTCCTCCCTCCCCAAGACTGCTTTTCCTCAAGCAGTTGCAGTCCAGTATGTTGCAAAATTTGTTCACCTTCTAAGGTTGCATCTTCACTAGGAAACCCCTTCCATTACACTAGATATTATTTAATGGTTCTTCTCCTCAACTTCTTTTCTCTAACCTGCAAAACAATTTCTAGTTCTAAGACCAGGTGACCTTCATCATCAAGAGGAGGTAATTCTTCTGAAACAGTTACTTTTTATCCAACTACTTTCTTCAAACATGACACATGGAAAACATTATGTATCTTGCTCCCTGATGGTAGATCTAATTCATAAGCAACTTCACCAATTTTCCTTGTGATCTTATAAGGCCCATAGAACCTTCGAAACAATTTCTCATCCCCTTTTGATTTTAGAGTGGTTTTCCTGTAGGGCTGCAACTTCAAGTAGACCAAGTCACCTTCTCGGAAGGTTTGGTCTGTTCTTTTCTAATATGCATTCATCTTCTGTTGGTTCTATGCAACTTGCAAGTTTTCTTTGAGTGCCTTGAGTATGTCTTGGATTTCTTGCAACCAATCCTTTTCATTTTGTGCTCTACACTCCCCAAAAGTTAGATCTGAAAAAGTGGGGGATTCATATCCATAGAGAGCTTTGAATGGGGTCATTCCAATGGACATATGGAATTTTGTATTATAAAATAATTCCCCCAAATGTAGCCAGGTGACCCATGCCTTCTGTTGTCCGGTAACATAATTTATGAGATAACCCTCCATCCATTGATTTAACCTCTTAGTTTGGCCATCAGTCTGAGGGTGATAGCTTGTGCTGGGATTCAAACTAGTTCCAACTAGCTCAAACAATGTTTGCCATAAAGCACTAGTAAATTTTCTATATCGGTCACTGATTATAGTCTTGGGAAGACCATGCAATTTGAATACTTCTTTAAAAAATAGTGCAGCTACTTGACTGGCAGTAATAGTTGGTGTGACAACAAAAAGTGAGCAAATTTAGTCAATCTATCAACTACTAAAAAAATACTATCCTTACCCTGCATTTTTAGTATCCTGTGATGAAGTCCATGGACATGCTTTCCCATTTCTGTTCTGGAATTGGTAGGGGTTGAAGGAGACCAGAAAAATGAGTGTGCTCCACTTTATTCTGTTGGCATGCATTACACTCTCCCACATGCCTTAACACATCATTTTTGAGGCCCTTCCAAGTGAACCTCTCTCTCACCTTTCGATAAGTTTTTAGGAATCCAGGGTGGCATGATACTGGTGCATTGTGGGAAGCCACCAAAATATGTTCTTTTAATTTGGATCCAGCACTAGAAAAATTATGTGCTTTTAATATATGACATCATTGAGGACTTGGTAGGCATCATCCTGAATCACCCTATCCAACACTTCACAAGCAAACTGGTTCTTAGAGTATTCCATAGCTAGTTGGACTTTCCAATCAGTAGGGACTTGCAGCAAAGAAAAAGCAGGTTTCCTAGAGAGGGCATATGCTACCACATTCAAATTACCCTTTTTGTATTCTATGTCAAATTCATAAGACTAAATTTTACTTACCCATTTCTGTTGTCTATCATTTAGCTCTCTTTGGGTCAAGAAATGTCTCGAACTGTTGTGATTAGTCTTGACTATGAAATTCCCTGTCACTAGGTACTATTTGAATTTGGCCAAGGCATGCATGATGGCAAACATCTCTTAATCATAAATTCAATAATGATTCTCACGTGGATGCAATTTTCTGCTCGCATAAGCATTGGGATGCCCATTCTGCATTAAAACAACTCTAATGCCTTCTCCTGAGGCATCACATTCCAATATGAAAGGTTGAGTGAAATCAGGAAGTGCAAGTGCTGGGAAGATGCTCATGACTTCCTTCATTCTGTTGAAATATTTTTCAGCCTCATCTGACTAGCAAAAGGCACCTTTCTTAGTGAGATATTTCAAAGGGGATGTTAGCTTAGAAAATCCTTTTACAAATTTCCGGTAGTAAGTGCACAAACCTGTTGCTTGGTTTTTCAACCAAGCATGTGCAAGGATGCACCTATTAACTTGTAATAGCAGTCTTCGAATAAAATTAAAAACAACTATAAATTAATCTGAATCTAACATGTGCATATAACTTGAAAAGATTTAAGAACAAGAACAAGAAACGAAATAAAAAATGACTTTTGTATTATAATACCTCAAATGGTGAGGATGTTTAGTGTTGAGCAGCTCCAAGGTTGAGATGTTCCAGGCTCCAATGGTCTCTTCTCCAATATTGCTACAATGGTCAAAGAACTCAAGAGAGATTTTGGCAGCATGAGGATAGGATGATGGATGGATGGAAAGTGAGGATCCCCTTATCCCCTTTTTATAGTTTTTGGTGATGGGGAATACCATTGTGGTTTTGAGGAAACCAATGGTATTGACCAACATGGTTTATGTATCTTTTTCCCTCTTTTTTTCTTTTTTTGAATATTTTGAATATTTGTATTCCCTTTTAATATTTTTGGGAATTCTGGACCCTTTTTGAGGGTTTTTTATGTTTTTTGAGGAAAAATATATATTTTGAGGGGAAAAAAGGGTGTATTATGGTCTTTTTGGTGACCTTTTGATGGCTTTAGAGGCTCAAATGGTGGAAAAGTGGACAAATGGGTCATGTGAATAAGGGAATGAGCTAGTGAGAACTTTTTGGGTGTTAACAGATTGCCCCCTAATGTGTGAGGGCAGGAGCTCATCGTATGGTCAATAGACATCATAGTTCTCTTGTGTTTTTCCCGGGGTTTGGAGTAGAGAAGAGACCGGTTGGAGACTGGATCAACGGCCCCTTGGAAACTACAAAAACAAAAAATATTACATGGCCTCAATATGAATGAGGGATAATCTCTGATAATGGACGAGGTGGGCATACCCATGCTCGTATCAAGACATATACATAACAATTAGTCCCAAGAAGGGGGACCTAAATAATACATAAAAAATATGTTGGTGCATCATAATGGTCCAGAGGGGACACAATGCTGGGACATACTCATGGTCATATCATGACTGATTTGAATAATTGATACACTGGAAAAAATGTAACAACCGTTCTGAATAAGGTATCAGAAGGGTTGATGAACTGCTAAAACTGAAGGTGTCCAACATCTGTAGGGACTCAACAACTGTGAGTCTACTCTGAGGAGTATATGTAACTATATACTCGAGGGAGTATAAAACTGGGGTACATCTGAATACTATTGCCATGTGCAACTTGGATATCTATAGGAAAATGTAACTGGTTGTTTCCATAAGTAGACTCTCAAATGTGGAAGAGTCTAGTGGTATCCGGTGTCTTCAACAAATAACTAAAAGGACCAATACCCTGTGCGAGTCTCAACGATGCAATCAAGGTGTTGAAGTCGAGCATGTGAGAAACAACCATTTGGAGAGGCACTGAGGACTCTTCTCAAAATGATTCCTAGGCACTCATCAGAAATGGTGATGAGTCCAAGGCACAGGGACCTCTAGGTCTATCCTCTGGAATAAATTTGGTTGGCGTCGACAGAGGGAGACTGACAACTATCAAGGCGATGATGTTTCCTTGATAAGAGTGCGAGGTGTACAAACGAAGTTGGATAGTACTGATGGTAGGACTGACATACTGTGGGGATGGGAAATAAATAGGGTCATAGAGTGGGTGGACTCAAACTTCCTTTGTTCAAAGCATGATGACATGGTTGACATGGCAGCGTAGGAAACTGACTTGTAGGTGCGGGGATCATAGCTTTAAGGACTGAAGGGTATGTATTGTAGATTGGAGTGACTCTGGGGGGGACAAGCTAATGGATGTTGTAGAGGGACTCTCAGGGTGACATACTGCAGAATACTCTGAACAAAGGCGACCAAAATGGGGAAGCTGCCATATGAGTAGACATGATCTGTCGTGGTGCCGAGAAGCACCATTGGGTCCTTCTTCGTAGTTTTAATGAGCTCCAAGAAGGGATAAAAGTGTGCCCTAAAATGGTACTGTCCTATGGATTTTGTGAGCCCAAGACTATTCATGCTCATGAGTGCTTTCATTTTTAAGGAGTCTGAAAACAATAAGAAGACTCTGAATTGGTGGAGGAGTACCGTCCTATGAATTTATGTGAGGCCAAGATGGTGATTGCTCGTGGTTGCTTTCATTTTTTGAGAGTCTGAAAGCGGTAAGTAGACTCCATTGGTGTTCTTTTTTGTAAGTTAGTCTCCAAGGCCCGAAAAAGCATAAAATGATGCAAATGGAGAACTCTTTTAGCTGATGTGACTAGAGTATTCCTTTTTCGTAATCAGTCTACAAGTTCCAAAAAAGGGGTAAAATTATACCAGGTAGACGCCCTTTCAAATACTTTTAGTGAGCATGAAAGGAAGCAAGGTTGCTTGGCGATCTTTTCATTGTTTTAGGAGTCAGAAAAGAGCTTAACATAAACTCCCTAAGTGCCTTTTTCGCAAAAGAATTGCTCGGCCCGAAAAAGGGATAAAATTATATCGAATAAAAAGGTTATTGGTGAGAGCAAGGAATGATCTCGAGCATCATCATGAGCACGGAAAGTTGAATCCAGCGACAAAAATATCGTGAAAAACGAGCAATGGCTGATGTGGCATGCAAACCGAGGCGATAAGTGGTATTTTGAAAAAATGCCCAAAAATTATGGGTGTGAGAGTGAGAAATGGTCTCAAGCATCATCACAAGCGTGGAAAATGGAATCCGACAATATAAGACTTGTCAAAAATGGACGACGACCGATGTGGCATGCAAACCGAGGCAATGAGGGGGGCATGTAAAAAATGACCAAAAAATCTGGGCGTGAGAGCGAGAAATGATCTCAAGCATCATCACGAGCGTGGAAAACTGAATCCGGTGATATAAGACTCGTAAACAATGGACGACGATCGATGTGGCACGCAAAACAAGGCGACAAGGGGGGCATGTAAAAAATGCCCAAAAAATCTGGTCGTGAGAGCGAGAAATGATCTCAAGCATAATCACGAGCGCAAAAAACTGAATCCGGTGATATAAGACTCGTCAAAAATAGACGACGATCGATGTGGCACATCAACCGAGGTGACGAGGGGCCTGAGAGAAATGCCTGAAAATGGACCTGGTGGAATCGAAAGAAGGAGAGGGCTATTATGAAGTTCTCGTTGTGCTGATTCCAATGGTACAAATGGTTTGAAAAATGGACGTCGTATGACATTGAAATCGCTGTTGGAAAAATGGTCAAATTTCTATAAATAGGGTGTGGGCCCAATGTGACATGTGTCATTGTTATGTGCGAGTTTCACAGAGCAATTGAGTGAGGTCAAAGCTCTTTCTTGATTTGTGGGAGATTTGACTGTTGGATTTTCGTTCCGCGAGTTTCAGGTAATCCTATTCACCTTAGCCTTTCAATTTATTTGCTTTCTGATCGGCAGCAGGCCCCCGAAAACCGTGAAATTCCACTTTGGCATTCCAACATGGAATATCACAGGTTTCACGTCCTTTTCCATGATGAACATCGTGGGTTTCGGCTATGTTCATCATGGGTTTGGGGCTGATAGTTGTGATGTTCATCGCAGCTATTTAGCTGACAGTCGCGATGTTCATCGCGATTGTGGGGTCGATACCCACGATGTTCATCATGGGTGCGCGGATGATACCCACGATGATCATCGTGGGTTTTGATGGAAAAGCCGTGATGATCATCGCGGCTAAAGGCGTGAAAGCTGCGATGGAATTTTTGAAAAAAAATTATGTTTCTAAAAAAATTTCTTTGTTTTTTGGCAGGATGTTGAGGAGACCGCTAGTATCATGGTGGGAGCGAGAGATGGATGCGGATTTGATGGTGCGGATTCGGACCGACCGGGGTGTCCGGCAGGCTTTGGCTGTAGGCGAGCTCCTAAAGTTCACTCAGATTCCACCCATGCGTTCAGTCAGACAGCTGCTGAAGAAATTGGTGGGCTTCTGGGTTCCAGCAAAGGTTGCTTTCATAGTGGGGGGTGAGAGGTTGGAGATCACCCTTTCTAACGTTTACTTTCTTACTGGGTTGCCTCGCTTAGGGGAGGTAGGGGATCTTCTGTCGAGGATCCCAACTGGTTTCGATATTGAGGATCTTCTGGAGGGATTCTGTGTGGCAGGTTCTATTGCGTAGAATATGGCACTAAGCCTGAGATCTCTGAGGGAGTGGGAGATGCGGGCTGTTGGGGCCTGTGTTCTACGCATGTTGGGTGCCGCGGCGCCACATTGTTTGTCTGGGGGGAAAACGATGATGGTAGATTCTGTGTTGAGAGGGACCTACTATGCGTGGGTTCAGATGTTTTTGGCTTGTGTCCGGCGAAATCTAGACAAGGTCAGTCGGGAGGGGGGAGATTTCTGTTATGCCTCCTTCCTTTGTTGTTTTTTCTTTGAGCGGGTGCCGACCTTGCGGCCGCGTGTGCCGATTCGAGACGGGTTGGTTAGTGAACCGCACATGGTGCGGTGGGGCCAGATGATGCCCCAGGGTGGTGGTGGTATCTGCGAGTTCTTTTCAGAGGACATGTATGAGCAGTGGGAGTAGATCCTCCTGCTGATTGATGACTATCCATATGCTGGCATGGATTATCAAGGAGATCTAGAGATGCCTCGAGCTCAGGGGCAGGCCTGGGGTTTAGATGGTATGTCTTTATTTTTGGTTCTCTACTACATCATGTGTTTGGATGATTTTGTTATGAGTATAGTTAGAGATATTTATATGATATTGACTTCGTTCATTTGTGTGATTGTACAGATGTTGGTCTGGTACCACCAGCTGATCATGTGGGCCGTAGGGCACAGGCGATGGTGGTCGTTCCTCCACCTGTAGCGGTACCACCTCCATGTGCTCAAGGGATTGTGCGCCCTTGAGATGATGCCCTTGAGGGCATACGAGAGACACTAGACATGATTCTAGCATGAGCGCCAGAGGAGGGGTGGAGGAACTTGGACCGGGATGTCATCGAGTGTTGTTTCGATGCTCCTCGTGAGTGGCGTTCTATCCTGCTTAGAGCAGCAGTGGTGATGGCCTAGAGGAGGGCTCGGGATCAGGAGGATCCGGAGGAGCCAGCGGAGGAGGAGCCAGAGGATCCTGGGGATCATGATGACTAGTTGATTGTATATTTGCCCCCAAATGCTGATGAGAATATGGGGATGTTTCTTTTTGTACGGCTATATGTTATTGTATATTGGGTGCTGAGGGAACCTGTGACATTGTGACTATATGATTATATATATATTTATATGTGTTTTGGTATATAGTCGTGTATGCATGTGGATGCACATCTTGTTTATTTGTTTGCCCGTGGAGGCATGTTTGATTTGTTTTTGTATGCCCATGGAGGCACATGTTGTGCACGTGGATGCAACATTTTAATTTCTTGTATATGCCCGTGGAAGCACATAGTGTGCACGTGGATGCAATTTTTTGTTTTTTCTACATGGTTTGGTTGGTGTGCCAATAAAGAATGTTGTTTTCTATTTGGTCTGCTACACTATTGAGATTCCTTGGGACATGTGTGAATGAAATGGACTCAAACTGTCGAATCATTTGTTTAGTGCGCAAGAATTTTCTGACTAGATAGGGATCGCGTACCTGGTAATCATTGTTGAGCTGGGAAACAAGGAGCTGGGAGTCCAAGAAAACACTAATGTGACTTATGTTCATTTGGAGAGCAGCGGCTAGGAGACCGGTCACGGCATCGTACTCAGCTTGGTTGTTTGTGGCAGCACCTATGCACACTCCGTCGATGTGGATCAACTCATGTGAAGGGGAATATATTACCCAAGCTGCGGAGGAAAGATTGGGAGACCAACAGCTTGCATCATCAGCGAAGCCAACATAGCAAAGTGGAATAGGATCCATCTATGGTCATGCAAGGAGAACAAATTTTTAGGTTTTTGTATTTTTTGTGAAAAAACGAAAATAAGACTATACAATTATGGACTATGGTGTCGATCAGATTTTCTATGGGTAAAATCGTTTGAGGTACAACCCATTACGTGGGTTACGTAGGGTGTTGCCTTCTGAGTTGGTCATAATATATGCCCCCTTTCTAAGGCAGGTGTGTACAATATATGGGCCTTGCCACATGGACACAAACTTTCCTTTTCCCGTTTTGTCATGAGCTTGATCATAGGCAAGTACGAGGTCACCTTCACTAAATGTTCGTGGGTGAACATGTTTATCATAGTGAGGTTTATATCTGTTCTTGGTGGCTTCGATTGTTTGGAGAGCTGCGCGGCGATCTTCGTCGGCTTGCTCTAAAAGAAGCAAGCGTTCTTCAATCATTGATGTATCGGGGAGAATTTCTATGGACATTTGTAATGTGGGTATCTGGCATTCAATGGGGAGGACAGATTCCATGCCATGAACTAAATGGAATGGGGTAAAGCCGGTGGCAGTCTTGGTCGACGTGCGATAAGCCCATAATGCGGGAAAAATCATGTGATGCCAATTGGATCTATGTTTGTCAACTGTGCGTTGGAGGATGGTTTTCAAAATTTTGTTAACAGCTTCGACTTGGCCATTCCCTTGGGGGTAGTAGGTAGAGGAGAAATGGTGTTCAAACTTAAGGAGTGTGGACAATTCTCTCCAAACGGAGTCTTCGAAGTGAGAACCGTGGTCTTAGACGAGTTGTTTGGGTACTTCAAAACGAGCAATAACGTGGTTGAGGAAAAAATGGGCTGCAGTGTCGGCTTTGCAATTATAAGTAGGCATGGCTTCTGCCCATTTGGTAAAGTAATCAACAACCACAATAATGTGTTTGTGACCCCCGGCTGATGTGGGATTGTAGTCCATGAAGTCAATGGCCCATTTGCAAAATGGTCTAGCGGTGACGACTGGATGAAGGGGGGTGGGTGGGGTTCTTGCCTTTGGGGCAAAGAGCTGGCAGTTTTGGCAGTGTTTGACTGCTGTGATACAATCAGTGAATAATGATGGCCAAAAAATATCCTGCACGGTTACCTTTTGGGCGGTGGCCATGCTTGAAAAATGGCTGCCGCAGGCGCCGCTATGACAGTCTTTAAGAACTTGTTCTGCTTCGTCTTAGGAAAGGCATCGTCGTAAGATTGTGTCGACGCCATGTCAATATAGGACATCATCCAAGAGGAGATAACGGGGGGCATGGTGACGGATGCGTCAGCGTCCGTCACAGTCGATGTTGGGTCGAAACTTCTATGTGCGGAGGTATACCAAAATTTCGCCATACCAAGGGTCGTCCAACGAAATAATGAACAAATTTTCGTCGATTAGATCAGTCTAGATAATTGGTGATGATGACAATGATGGTAAATCCATAATGAGCTGAGCGAGTGCTAATGCTTTGGTGCTCTTCGAGGTTTTGAAAGTTAGGTCATATTCTTGTAATATGATCACCCATTTGGCAACACGGCCTTGTAGAAGGCGACGATTCAAGAGATAAACCATTGGGTTGGAATTGGCCACAACCGTAGTGTGGCTGAGAAGGATGTAATGTCACAGCTTTTGTACTGAAAAGACGACAGAGAGGGCCATCTTCTCTTCATGTGGGTAGCGGAGTGGTGGGCCTGACAAGGTCTAGCTCACATAATAAATGACATGCTCTTGGTAAGTGGGGTCTTCTTGGACGAGTACTCCGGAAATGGCATAATCTGATGCCGAAATGTAAAGGGTAAATTCTTTCGTGAAATCTGGTGGAGAAATCAACGGGGCACTTGTAAGTGCTTTTTTCAGGTCCGTAAAGGCTCCCTCTGCTTGGTTGTCCCATATGAAGTGGGTATGAAGATGTAGCAAACGGAGGAAACCATGTGCTGTGGTTGCATAGTCTGGGACAAAACGACGAAGGGAGTTGGATTTCCCCTGGAGGTTTTGGAGTTGTCTTAATGTACGTGGTGAGGGGAGGTCCACTATGGCTTGAACTTTTAGAGGGTCAACGGTGATCCCTTTTTTTGAAATGACAAACCCCAGTAGGTGGCCTACTGTAATGCAAAATACACATTTAAGCGGGTTCAAGCAGATTTTATATTTGCGACAATGCAAGAAAACCTATCGGAGATCTTCTAAGTGGCCAGATCGTTTCTTAGATCGGTCGGTGAGGTCATCTAGATAAACTTTAATGATTTTAAGCAGATCATGAAAGCAATAAGTCATGGCTCATTGGAAAGTGGCTCCCACATTTTTGAGACCGAAAGGCATGACGCAATAAGTGAAGGCGCCCCATGGGGTGGTAAAAGTAGTCTTGTATTGATCTTCTTTACGGATTTTGATTTGGTTGTATCCAGAGAAATCGTCCGTAAAAGAGAGGACCTCATGCCCCGCACGCTCATCGATTAGTTGGTCAATAAATGGTGTGGGGAAGTTGTCTTTGGGACAAGCTAGGTTAAGGTCATGGAAGTCAGTACAAACGCGGATGGTGCCTACTTTCTTATTAACAGGTACTGGATTTGAAACCCAGGTGGTATATGCAATCGGGTATATGAAACCTGCTCCTCAAAGCTTCTCGATTTCTGCTTTGACGGCAGGAAGCTTGGATCGGTGAATGGGACATTGTTTTTGGAAGACCGGTGATACGTTGGGCCAAGTGTCTATGTGATGTTCTACGATGGTAGGATCAAGACCAGGCATCTCGGTATAAGACCAGGCGAAGACATCTCGAAATTCTTGGAAGAGTTTCTTATAAGCTTGGGTTTCTTTTTCAGTGCAATATGCACCCAAAGAGATAAGCTCAGGCTTTTCGGGGGTGGTGGAGATATCGATTTTTATAATGGGTGAAATGTTAGCCATGTTACCTTCTTCAAAGGATTCTGGAGCTGGGATTGGGTCCTTGAACCAATCGACCTTGGTTGGCAAAAACTTTGGATTCAATAGATAGTTGGTTTGTCATGGTGGATGTAGATGCCTTAGGGAGGAAGTATGATCGATGGTGCATATCATCCCAGGGGTAATCTAGTGCCATGAGTGTTTCTAGAATCTCCTCATCAGTGCGAAAGTAGTCGGTCCATAAATTCACTCGCTCGGGTTTATAAGTAGTTGAAATCATGTAAATGGTATTGATTTCTTCTGAATGGCACGATTCTGTAGGGAATATTTCCTCAATAAGTGGGGGGGATATCTCTAGGTCGGCATTATTCATCTCATATAGGGCTGCTCTATAATCTGGGAGATCTGGGCAATGATGTGAATAATGACTGTAGATTCCGCATATTGCACAAGGGTGGTTTGTGCGCAATGATTTATCACGAGGTTGAGATGGTAATTCTAATTTGACAACTGGAATGTTGACATCATCGTCCAACATATTCATGTGTTCTTGAAGTGCTGGTAGTTGTGGACATAGATGTGTAGCGTGGCCAATATCGTCACACAAGGAGCACTTAGGGAGTACACGGGTTGGCGGATTCTTGGCTAATCTAGGAGTCACTGGGGGGGTGCGAGTTGTGGGTGCAGTGTTGTAGGTTTGAGGAACTCTGCCCCCAGTGTGGCAAGATTGAGGGGGGACATAAGTAGATGTCGATGTAGTGCCCCTTATTGGAATTGATCGGTTTTGGGGGTTCAAAACATCAGGTGGTGGACAATTTTGGTGGTTTGGTATGCCAGGTGGTGGATGGTTTTACATATTCACGGGTTGTACCGGTTATAAAACAACGGTCGGAGTCGACGGGGGGTTTGGTGCAGGTAAGTACCATATTGGTAACCCTATTGTTAAACCTGGGAGGTTGAGTGTAGCCATTACTGGCGAGCTGAAAACTCCTGAAAACGAAAACAAGAATGGGATGGTATGGATTGGTGTTGTTCCGATATGACTAGGCACGATGGGTGCTTGTGGTGGTGGTTGAGGTTGTTGAGGACATTGTTGTTCGTTGTGCGATAAGGTGCACTAGTCAGATACTGCAGTTACCTGAAGAGGAGGTGGGATTGATGGGAATGAGGTGGTCATGGGAGCATCCGAATATATCCCGGATCTGACTGATGAGACGAAAGATGTTGGTGCACTAAGAACGGGTTATTAGATCATGGGAAGAACATTCTCTGGTGCTGCGGGGGCATTGGGATCATAGTATGTAATCTGGTCGATTTTAATTACACGTCCTTCATGGGGGAACATCATGATACGAAAAAGTGAAGAAGCGACAGCTTTCATTTTGTACATGTAGCTTCCTCCCAGAAGGAGATTGTAATCAAGTTGGGCGTTAATGACCTCTATATCTATGAGAACCAATTTTCCCCCAAGTTGTATGGGTACGTTCACTAGCAAACCTTGAGGTTGAGCTGCATGGCCATCGTAAGCTCATAATGCGGTGGTGGATGGTTGTAGTGTTGGGGATCCAAGTTTCTTCCATACGAAAGTCGACATGACGCAGGTAGAGGCCCCTTCATCGATTATGCATCGATGGACAATGAGGTTGCGAATGGAGACTGAAACTTGAAAAGCTAGAGATGCAAGCATGCGAGGTTCAGCTTGTTCTAAGTTGAAAGACATAATGTTAGAGTCGTTAGGATCTATAGCACCAATGGCGGATAACAACAACTTTCTCTGTGCCGGACATTTTTTTAATATTTCGAGAGCGGACATAGCAGCGGGGGAACTGAGCTAAATCCTCTACAATGTTATAGTTGGAAGCTGCATGAGCATTCGGGTTATTGTTAATCCGTCTCAAAGGGAAATGAGGTGCTTTGGGGCCCCCATCCATTGGCATAGTGGGCATGGGAAGTGATTGATCGGTTGGGAGAGTACTCGACGATGGGTCGGTAGGTGTAGTCTCCGGGGCGGATCCATATTGATTGCGACGGGTTTGAAGATTGACATCATTTGATGACATCATGAGAAAATGGTGAGTGTTGGACTTTGCATGTTGGTAGTCAGCTGCTGTGTAAGTGATTTGCTACTATGTTGTTGTAGACCCTTGAGGGGGATCATTTGGACGAGTGTTGACCGTGCCTTGGCTAGGTAAGGGATTTTGCAATATCATGGGTTGTTGTTGAAGGGGGGGTGCTGGTTGTGCAGCATGTCCTTGCTGTTGGGCGTCGTCGGTCCAGAGTTAACACGCTCAATCTAAATGGGGGCAATTATGTGTGTAATGTCCGTAGACTCCACATATGGAACATGGATGGTTTGTTTTCAAGTTATTATTTTTAGCCTGTTTTGGTGGGCGGTCAGGATTTTGGTTGGGGGGAGCAGCATTATTGTTGTTTGGAGGATTAGGTTGTGGTACACCTTGGTTATGTTGATGGTTATTTCTGTGGTTACGTCCTCTTCCACTATTTTGTTGACCTCCTTGGTTATGCTGATGGTTCTGGTTTGGAGGTTGGTTGTGTTGTGCATAAACATGCCCTTGGGCAGTAGGTGGGTTTTGAGGTCATGTCGGCTCTAGAGCAGGTTGCGGTGGGTAGTAAATAGGAGGGTTCGTAGGTGGCCTTGTTGGTTGCTATTGTGGATAACTTTGAGCTATTGGAAGTGTTGGAGCAAGAGGTGCTGCCTGCGGAGGATAATAAGCCACTTAGGCTTGTGGCTAGGCCAGAGTCTGGTGGGCCGGTTGGTTATAATATGGAGCTGGCACATAAGCTGGTGGTGCATGCCCATAACATTGTGGTGGACATGAAGGTCCATGGATGTGATGGGTGTGTGTTACAGGAGCATACGAAGTTGTAGCCCCAGAATTGGATGAAGCCCTAGAAAGGTCTGGGGTGATGTTTGTACTCGTCATAGTAAAAGGTTTGTTTTGCACCGTAAGCTGGCCGATAATACTGTCGGTGGCATGGGATGCCCTTGGCGCGTCATGGCGGGATGGATCGCCGTGCGGGACGTCAGGTAAAATAGTGCATAGATATCCTGACTGGGCATATATGAGGTTGAATTGTTGAGCTTTTAAGATAGCTTCTTCTTCTAACTGGGTTCATTCGGAAGCTACATCTTTGGCTATGAGGGGTAGGAGTGATTTGAGAAACCAATCCAAAAAGATACGGTCATCCAGTTTTATCTTGTAGAGGCTACAGCGCTTACGCCATTCATGGATATGATCGGTGATGTGTGTAGCTGTGTTCTGTCTACAAGACAAAAGTATTTCAACCCCTGCATCATAGCATACAGGTAGTTGGAAAAACTGGAGGAAAGTTGAGGCAAGGGACGTAAATTTGTTGTGGGTCCCATGTGGTTGCTCAATGTACCACTTGGCTGCAGAGCCAGTGAAGGTTCATTGTAACAGTCTCAGTCTAATGGAATCATCTACTATGGAGTTAGAGGAACACCATAGGTGAAATGACATGATGTGGTTTTGGGGGTCTTGCCCAACTTTTCCTTCAAACTTTGGGATGTCTGAGGGAAGCTTTGTGGGCATGGGTGGCCATGTAGGGTTGTGTCTAATAGGATCATTGGTTAACCCGGCTAGGTTTGGTAATTTCAGACTAGCCATGTATGGTAGACTGGAAGATGGGTGTGGCATGTTCACTGGGGCATAACTATTAATGGTAGTATTATGTAGTGGTCTAGTGGCCCCTAAGGGTATGCTAGGTATGGAAGGGATGTGTCCTCCAACTGATATGGTGTGGGAAGGGCCTGTGCTCCCAAGTGCAACATGGGTTGTAGAGGGGTTAGGAATGGTGCCAGGAATTCCTAGGATCTGGGTTGTGGTAATGAGAGGGGGTGTGACCCCTATGTTGGGCATACCCATAATAGGTGGTGGTCCTGTGTTGGGCATACCTAAAGGGGGAATGGCCCCTATATTAGGCATGCCTAAGGGGGTTTTGGTTACCATGGGTGGCACAGTAGTAGTAGCTTTTGTTGATGTAGCTCCAATAGCACTGGTGAAAAGGGGGTCGTATTGTGATCCAACCATGGGGTTGGTTGGTGGTGTCTCAGTAGGGTGTTCGGATTTAGCCTCAGAATCAGATGTGAAATGAGGCGCGTCAGAATCGAATGACCGTGTTCTATGTCGATGACATGTCGATTCAAGGGATAACACTCTACGTCTGTGACATGTAGAGTCAAGTGTACCGAACTGAGGGGGTTCACCCTCAAAACGGCGGGATCGTCTTAAATTCTCAATGGTGAGAAACGTATAAAAAATGTCAGTGGATGGTGGTGATGTAAAAAACTCAAAACCCTAGTGCAACAATGTGTGCAAGAGGGGAGTGAAAAAATAATGGCTCTCAGGCCAAAAACCAACCTCAAAAACACTTATTATAACAGTTGTGCTATAATAAGTGGAGGGATCCAAAAAAGTGGTCAAAATACCAATAGTCAAACAGTTCCTAGAAAAAAATGGTGCTCACTAGACCAAAGGTGGGTATTGTATCATGCAAACACCTAACTAGAAGTATTGTGAGTCGACAAACTATATCCTCTGCAATGTGATGAAATCCAAGTCAGACAATATAGAGTGTAGAATCAATGGCTAGATATCCCCCTACCGGGAGGGACACCAGGTAGACAATCCTAAAAAATGGCAACTACGATACCCCGTTCATGACACGTTTGGTTGGGTGAATCTGCAGTTTGGTTCTATCACCGCTGTACCCCCATACCGGTGTACATCGAGAACTTTGAAAGGTATCCTTCGGTTACTGAATGGATTGTGGTATTCCACTCAGGCTTCCGGAACCAGTCTAGCTACTTCAACCCTCCTAAGGGAGAGGCCTTCCCGATAAATTGGTTGATAACCGTGTCAAAATTATAAAGGATTTTCGGTACCCTAAAGGACAACCACTATGTCTCAAATGTAAATAATTGAGGGGTGTTATTGGAACACCTATCCCCTCAATCCTACGTAACTACAAGATTCTTTTAAGTGCTCCCCAAGTGGGGTTAAAAAAGTTTGTTGAATTAAGGTAGATTTTAAGGCTCAGTTAATTAAAAATGTGGCAGATTGGGTGCAAGTGTGATTATTTAACTAAAAATGATTTGCCTCGCTTGGGAGATTGATTACAAATGAAAAACAAGACGATTCCAATTTGCAAAAAATAAAGGCATTTTCTAAAATGTAAATGCTTTAACAAAAATACTTCAAAAACGATGGATTTTCGAAATAATTTTTTCATGGAAAGCAAATATTGTAAAAATTGTAAGAAATAAATGGATTTCTAAGTGTTTGCTTGGGAAAAACTATTGAGCAAATCTGAAGTGAAATCTATGATCTAAACAGAGTGCAAAAAACCTTTCTTTCACTTACTGAAAATTTTGAAAAAGATTTTAATGGAGCATATGTAATAGAAAACGATTCACTATTGCTGCAATAATTAAGAAAAAACAATGCTGGAAAATAGGCTAAATTGGCAAAAAGTACAACAGAAAATTTTCTAAAAAATTGGTTGAATTTAAAAAGACAGCATCGCGGGTTTTAGGGAAAAAGCCGCAATGTGCAACGCGGGTTTTGGCCGCGAAGTCGTAATGCACAGCACGGAAAACTGCCACAAAGCCGCGATGTGCAGCGCGGAAAATGGCCGCGAAGCCAAGATGTGCAGCGTGGAAAATGGCCGCAAAGCCATGATGTGCAGCACGGAAAAAGGCCACGAAGCCGCGGCGCACCGCGCAGAAAAGGGCCGCGAGGTTGCGATGAGCCTCACAACTGTCGGGAAAAAATTCGCGATGCAAAAAACGAAAAATAGATCACCGAAAATGAAACCGAAAAATTGAGATTTCGGTCTGTTAGAGGCTACAATAAGGGCCAACAACTAGGGCAACAATGAATATGTTGTCTAGTATGGCAGATCTGCTAATTGAAATGATAAAAACAAGTAAAAAACTAAAATCTAAAGCAAAAAATTGTAAAAATTTAAAGCTCGAAACTCAGTGGAGTCGCCAAAAAACTATTGCTTGCTTTTTCAACCAAGCATGTGCAAGGATGCACCTATTAACTTGTAATAGCAGTCTTCGAATAAAAGCAAAAACAACCATAAATTAATATGAATCTAACATGTGCATATAACTTGAAAAGATTTAAGAACAAGAACAAGAAACAAAATAAAAAATGACTTTTGTATTATAATACCCCAAATGGTGAGGATGTTTGGTGTTGAGCAGCTCCAAGGTTGAGATGCTCCAGGCTCCAATGGTCTCTTCTCCAAGATTGCTACAATGGTCAAACAACTCAAGAGAGATTTTGACATCATGAGGATAAGATGATGGATGGATGGAATGCGAGGAGCCCTATCACGTTTTTATAGTTTTTGGTGATGGGGAATACCATTGTGGTTTTGAGGAAACCAATGGTATTGACCAACATGGTTTAGGTACCTTTTTCCCTCTTTTTTCCTTTTTTTGAATATTTTGAATATTTGTATTCCCTTTTAATATTTTTGGGAATTCTGGACCATTTTTTAGGGTTTTTTATGTTTTTTGAGGAAAAATATATATTTTGAGGGGAAAAAAGGGTGTATTGTGGTCTTGTTGGTGACCTTTTGATGGCTTTAGAGGCTCAAATGGTGGAAAAGTGGACAAATGGGTCATGTGAATAAGGGAATGAGCTAGTGAGCACTTTTTGGGTGTTAACAAAACCAATGATTCCCCTTAAGGATTTTATGTTCTTTCAGCTTGGCCATTCAATTATGGCCATGATCTTCTACATATTCACTTTGAATCCTTATTTCCCAATGATATGACCAATGTAAAGGATCTCAGTCAATCCAAACTCACACTTGGACAAGTTGGCATAAAAAGATTATTCTGCCAGAATTGTCAAGACATTGTCTAAATGGTGCAAGTGTTCTTCCCATGTCCTACTATAAATTAGAATATCATCAAAGAATACAAGGACATACTTACGTAGCTTCCTACTGAAAATTATGTTCATGCATGATTGGAAAGTATCTGGTGCATTGGTCAAGCCAAAAGGCATGACAAGAAACTCAAAATGCCCATAATGGCACCAGAAAGCAGTTTTCTGAATGTCTTCATCCTTCATCCTGATTTGGTGGTATCCAGAGCAGAGATCAATCCTAGAAAAATATTTGGCTCCATGCATCTCATCCATCACTTCATCAATCCTTGGGATAGGATATGTTTTCTTGATGGTCTTCTTGTTCAAAGCCCTATAGGCAATGCACATGTGCATTGTTCCATGCTTCTTTTTTACTAGGACCACCAATGATGCGAAGGGACTTGAGATTGGTCTTATGAATCCCATATCATGTATATATTTGATGGTATTCTCAATCTCAACCTTGAATCTTTTGGGGTACTTATAAGGATGGATCTTGATAGTAAAAGTGTCAGGTTCCAACTCAATCCAATGTTCAGTACCTCTGTCAGGAGGCCTTCCATGTGGAAGATATTCAAACACTTTCTTGTGTTTGTGTAGCATCCTTTGGATGTCCTCCAGATGGTGTGACACATCTATGGAGGTCCCTTTAGTGGTGAAGAAACATCCATCATCCCACTCAATATCACCATGCCTCAATACTGACCTCATACTATTTGCAGAAATTACTTGTTTTGGGTAGGTGTTGACACCCTTCAAAACCACTTGTTTTCCTTCAACATATTTGAAGCTCATTTGTGGTACTTGAAAATTAACTAAATGATCACCAATGGAGTACAACCACTGCACTCCCAACACCAAATTGGTATCAATCACATTGACAACATAAAAGTTGTCAGTCACAGTATGGTCTCCAAGAGTCACTTGCAATTTTGGGATCCATCTGTTACACTCCATAGTATTGTTTCCCGGAATGATGACAATGAAACATCCAAATTTTTTTGTTTGTAGCTTTCTCATCTCTATCATGTCTGCATCAATAAAATTGTGGGTGGCACCCCCATCGACCAAAACTAATACTTTTTGTCCTTGCACAAACCCTTTGAATCTCATGGTATGGAAGCGGGGAACTCTGCTTAACACTGCAATTTTGCTTTCTGGGTGCGAGGGTTCTTCTCCTGCTATTTTATAACCATCATCCACTGGTGCCTCTTCTTTCACTTATTCCTCCTCACTTTCTGAAAATACCTCAATGTAGTGTGCTTTCCCCTTAGCACATTTGTGTCCTGGAACCCAAGGTTCTTGACAAGAAAAACATAGCTTTTTCCTTCTTAAGTCATCTCGATATTTGTATGAGTATTCCTTCTTGATCGGGGAAGCCACATTTCTGAAAGGTGGTCTTTGATTTTGAAATTTATCAGTCAAATTAACCTTTGGAGGATATCTTGTCCTTGGGATTGAATCTTGCAGAACCCTTGTTCTGCTCATTTCTTCTTGTAAGGTAGTTGTTCAGTAGGCCTTTACCATCCCTTTCAATGGATCTGATAATCCTTATGTGAACAGGAGGATCGATCAGACTTCATATATACCATTTATCATCACGACAATATTTTGGAACTCTTAGATGTAAGCTTCAGGAGTTCTGGTTTGCTTCACATGTGCCAACTCCTTGAAGATATTTCAGGCTCTCTTATATCAAACCTCTCCATTAGTCTCTTAGGAAATATTCATAGGAAGTCACTTGATCATGGCCCAAGGTTCTCATTCCATGGAACCACCAGTCATTTTCATCTCCTTACAAATGCAAGGTTTCCATTATGATGGCATCCCTCTCAGCCATGGCATTCAATTGAAAATAAGTGTATACCTTCTGCACCCATGAGCTAGCAGTACACTTTGAGGATCCATCAAAGAAGGGTAATTGGATCTTACCAATTGCATTTATCAACTCATAATTATGTGTTGGAATTCTATGACCTCCTCTTGGCTTATTTTTATAATGTTCTTCACAAAAATACTTGAAGGAAATGCCCTTGTGCATTCTTCACTCAATGTTTGGCATTCTACATACCGATCCTCCGAGGAACCAACTGATTCATTTGGAACTTCATGATCCTCTTTGTGTTCCTCAAGGAACTTGGGCATGGTCTGTCGAGGTTTATCCTTGAATTCCTCTTTGAATTCATTAGGGTATTATGAGGCCTGGTCTTTGAAAAGATAGATCCACCAAGGATCTTCCTTTCTTCATTTTGAGAACCTTTGCTGCTCCCTTCTACATATTTATGTCCTAACTGCTTAGCCAAGAATTCTCTGGTATCTTTCCCAGATTGGATGATTTTCTGGGATATATCATGCAGCCCCTTTAAAATACTTTTCACAAGGAGTTTGAACTCTTCCTTCTCATCTAAGTCAGACATGTCCTTTCCCCTGTTTATTTTTCCTCCAATAGATTCCACCTCTTCTTCAACAAAAGGTTCTTCAGGGTTATTTCCTTTGGGGAATGGAAATCTCTTAGGACTCATCATAAATTTTAAATAGAAAGTTCAGAGGACCATGCTCTGATACCACTATAAGATACCAGCCAATAATAGACTAGAATATCAACTCAAAACACAAATTTTAAGCAGAACTTTCAATAGTAAATTTTAACAATTTTTAGATTCGGCAAGGTGATAACTCTGGATACTAACTCCCAACTCAAGGATGATGGGAATGAATTTAAGTTATGGTTTTTATATGGGAAATTGTGCAGCATAAAAGTATAAAAGGGACAAGTTCCAAGTCCTATGTACAAATCACTAGAGCCATTTACTTTTCAACAGTCATCCAAAGCTGATGTCTACTTCGATGCTTCCTATGCCTTCCAGCATATGGAAATAGACTTAGATGTAACACATGAATGAAAACAAGGGTGTATTTCAAGATTTAAACTCTGTAATAAATTATGGATCAGAGTTTAGGGAAAATTGGGAGGATCTGGATGAATTTTGGGAGCAAAAGGGTCAAGTGCACTAGGCAGGACTGCTCAGCTAGTAGTTTTCCAAACTCTCTCAAAATGACTAAGGTGTGTCCAAATTCTCTGAAACATGGTTTGGTGTGATTTTTTATTGTCTCAGGAACCTCATACATCCATAATATCAGAAAATAGACTTATACATAAATTTTAGTGGCCAAAATGGAAAAACTAGTCATTAATTGATGCACAAAGAGCTAGTCTTCCATTTAATTGTTCCAAATTTCCTCAGAGGCTTACAAATATTAGTTTTGGAATAAAGGAGGGTTCTGATACAATATATTGAACAATAGAAGGTATAAATCGGGGGTCTTGAGCATAGAATTAATATATTTTAACATTTAGACCTTCAATGCATCTCCAATGCTAGAAATTCTTACATTATTGAGAAACTGGGCATGAGAAGAGGAGGAAGAGATGGAAGTATGAACTGGAACTGATATTAGAATGATATTAGAGATAGTAACTATAGATGATATGCACACTATAAATTCTTGGCTGCAGTGGACTCCTCCACTGAAATGGAGCACCTCCTTTTGATGAAATCTTCTAATACTCTCTCCAAGGGCACTCTGACTGATGATCACTCTATGGAAGCTTGAGAATATTCAATACTGGACTGATATGGATCTATAGATCAGATATTTACTGTATATTAGGGGTTCATTGGACATTCTAAATTGCACTGGACTCCTCCACTGAAATGGAGCACCTCCTTCTGATGAAATCTTCCAATACTCTCTCCAATGGCACTCTGGATGATGATCAATATCTGGAAGCTTGAGAATCTTCAATAATGGAATGCTATGGATCTGTAGATCAGTAATCCATAGCTCTGGATCTGATCAATGACTGACTAGAACATGAAAGGCCTTGGGGCTCATCTCCCAATCAAAGTTTGAGGTACATCTCTCAACTATGAGTAGCAAGAGCTCTCAATGACAAAATAATTAACCAAAGGATGTGAATGGGATTTGGAATCATTATTTTATAGCTGAGGTAACTTCATCCACAAGTCATCGACACGTGTGAGAGAGAAAGGGAACATTCCTTGAGAGAATTAGCAATTACTTGATTTGCAAAAATTTCCTGTTGTGTGTCCTTTCACTGAAATTAGCAAGTGCGCCCTACTTAGCCTTTCTGAATGTTGCCTGCTTTTCGAACAATTTTATTTCTGCACTTTCCTTCTTTTAAAATTTCCTGCTTTGTGCTTTTTCCTGTATTTTCCTTACTTTTGTCAGTTTCCATTGCCTTTTGCTACCACCTTGCCTTAGATAACTCGTTGATTTTTCTAAGCTTTCCTCTTGAGTAAGTGAGGTCCACTTTTGACCTTATGCACCCTCCTAGCCAAGTCATCATTAATTCTTTCCACAAAAATTAATTAATAATGACAAGACATTTATTATCAAAGAAAATTTAAAACTCAAAACATTAAAATAATTAATTACTATAGTACTTGTGCCCAAAATTTACCCCTATTAATTATTCCTTATTTAATTATTTTTACTAGACCCCCTAGGGATGGGAGGATCCAAGTATTGACCAAGGTCACTAGGGAAGGGACATGACAAAATATTTCGACAACACACCCCCAAGCATATACCATTAGTTGTTTTAGTCAAGGACAAGACATTCGTGTTAGTTAGTAATGTATCATGTCCTATGGCATCAAACCCTTCAAATATGAGGTGCTGCTTGGTATTCCCACTTAAATTTTTTGATGATATTTTAGGACAACCCTATATATGGAAATTTCATGTTGTTTACAATTCTAGGCCCCGTAGTATTATTGTTACTTTGGAAGACCAACTCTACAAGTTACTTGAGGTAGTTCTAACTACTGCATTTTCCTTGACCTCAACAAAGAAGTGTCGAAAGGTAATCTCTCAGGATACGAAATTTGTCCTCTTCATGGTTCAATTATAAGTTGAATGAAGGCCATTGCAACCACCACAATCTCAATTTGGGGCCTATTTACATATGGGAAGCAGTTGGACAAGATTGTAGAAAAATAAAAATATATCTTTGCCTCTCCTAAAGGGGTGCCTCTACATTACCAGGTCAAACATTCTATAGATTTGATATTCGGTGCTTGTTTACCTCATGGATATAGATGTTGTATTCTGGATAATGAGGAAATAGAGCTACTCACCTTGTGGGATCCCAATTTTGTTAATGCAAAAGAAGGACAGGACATGGAAACTCTATATTGGTTACAAATCCGTGAAAAAAATCATCATCAAGAATTGATACCCAATATCTGTGATTGATAATATTCTTGATCAAATTATTGGTTCTAATTTCTTCAATAAGTTTGATATAAAGTTAAGATACCACCATGTCCCAATTGAGAAAAATAATGTATGCAAGACAACCTTAAAGTATAAAGAATTCCTTTTTGAGTGGTTGGTCATGCCTATTGGCCTAACTAATGCTACGAAAACATTCACAAGGATGATGGATGATATATTGTGGTTTTTCATGAACACTTTTGAGGTTGTGTATTTGGACGAAATCCTCATTTTCAACAAAATTTGGGTAGAACATTTGCAACACATTCAACATATCCTTAACAACATATGAAAAATATTTATATATTGATTTGGATAAATGTTCATTTCAAATAATGGAGATAAATTAGTATCTAGGATACATTGTGGAATCATGAACATGGGGTGCATGTGGACCCAACCAAGATCCAAACCATTCACAATTGACAAAACTTGATAACTCTAATAGGGCTCAGTAGCTTCTTAGGCCTTGATAATTTCAACCATAGGTTTTTGTTGGGGTTCCCTCACATCGCTTTGCCCTTAATCCAAGTGGAAAAGGGTGGATACAAAGCTAAGTTCACTTGGGGTGCATACCCAATATAAAGCATTCAAGGATCTGAAAAGACACCTCTACTCAATTCCATTCCTGACTCTACCATACCTATAATAACCTCTTATTATTGAGATTAATTCCTGTAGCTATGTTATCAATGTATTCCTCACTCAACATGGACATCCAATGGCCTATCACAATGAGACACTCTCTGATGTTGTTCATGAGTATCACACCTATGACAAGGATATGTACTCCATTGTGAAAGAATGTTGATAGTAGAATATTTTGGGAAAGCAAATGATTATGCACATTGATCACAAGCCCCTATAGCTGATGTCAAAAAAGGAAAGTTATAGAATGACCTCCATCAAAAGTGGTCCATGTAGCTGCAACAATTCCACTTGAACATTAAGTATGGAAATGGTAGTACAAATTGAATTGTATTCTATCTCAGCTGACATACAGTAGTGACTCTAACCATAATTCTCAACTCCTATGGTCACGAGACCTTTGGGTGGCCCTAATTGTATGTCATTGACCCTTACTTCGCTACTTCATATTATACACTATTAAGAAACAAATTTCCCAAAGAGCATGAAAAGGCCAGAAAGAGTAATCCATGCCTTAATAATGAATAAAATAGATTAATAGCAAGTCTCTTCGAGGGGAAAACCTCCTTATACAATGTACTAAGTACACAAGACAAGACAAGTTAAGATGATTCAAATGAAAAGGGTCTCCTTCCTATATATATGAGACAAAGAGGTACAATTACAAGTAATAGACCCAAGCCAACATAACTAATATAATAATACTAATGACAATTACCACTAATAGACCCAAGACGACATCAATAATATGTAATGAGCCACAATATAAGTTGTAATTTGCCAACATTTAGGGCTTAACATGCCCCTCCCCTTCAGAAAAGTGTTTTCCTCAATGCTTGATTAGTTGTGGATGATTCTGTATGAAGGACTCATCTTCCCATGTCGAATCTTCAACTAGCAAGCTCTTCCACTTGATGAAATACTCATTAATAGTTCAATTGCATAGTTGTTTGGTCCTTGTTTCTAAGATTTTTTCAAGTTCCAATATGACTTTTCCTTCATCATCAAGCTCTGGAAAGATAGTTTGAATTGTAATGTTGTTTCCTATTAACTTCTTTAAGCAAGAAACATGAAAAACTGGGTGTACCCTTGAAGATGAAGGGAGCTCCAATTTGTAATCCATACTACCAATCTTCTGCAACACTTTATAAGGACCATAGTACTTGGGTGCTAATTTATTGTCTTTATTTAGTTGCTTGAGGGACATCTGTTTGTAAGGTTAAAACCTCATAAATACCCAATCCCCTTCTTAAAAACTCCTTTCACTACGATGTTGATATGCTTCTTGTTTCATCTAGTTTTTTGACATAACCAGGTTGTTCTTCAGTAATTAGAGAACTTTTTGTTGGTGCTCTAGGTGATCTTCCACACCTTGAACTTTAGATTTTACTTTTCAGGGATATGTGATAGATGGAGGATGGTACCCATAAATTCCCATAAATGGATACATTTTTTATGGTGTATGTAAGTAAGTATTGTACCACCATTCCGCCAAAGATATCCATTTCACCCACTGTTTTTGTTTGTGAGATGCAAAGTAGTGAAGGTATCCTTCCAAACATTTGTTCACTATCTTAGTTTTCCCATCGAATTGAGGATGATAGGATGAACTATAAGCCAACTGGGTACCAAAACAAGAAACTGGTTCAGTACAAAATTTTCTAGTGAAAATTGGATCTCGATCACTGACAATAATCTTCGGGTTTCTATGTAACTTCTGAACTATTTCCATGAAGGTTGCAACAACTGTATTGCAGTAAAAGGGTGAGAGAGTGCACAAAAATGTGCATACTTTGTGAGTCTATAAAAAACCACCGTAAAAATATTCCTCCCTTCTGAATTAGGTATACATGTGATAAAATCCATTGAAACTTCCTCCCAATGCTGACAAGGTATCTCTAATGGTTGTAAAATACATGGGGTCTTAATCGTTTCAACCTTATTTTGTTGGAAAACCAAACATTCTACCATGAACCTTTGAACATTAGATTTAATACCTTCCCAAAAACATTCCTTCTTGACCCTGTGGTACGTTTTTAGGAATCTTGAGTGCCCACCAATAGGAGAGGTGTGTAATTCCAAAAGGATATTTTGTTTGAGTTGGGAGATCTTACATATATGTAAGCGATCCTTATACCATAGTGAATCAATTTTCCACACAAAAGTATCTGATACATTGGGATCCTTATGTATCTTTTGAATGATCGTCCACACAAATTGGTCATTCTTCCATTCTTCGTTTGCCTCTACTACCCAATGGAGTTGTAGAATCGAAATCGCACAAAGTAATGTCTCAACATCATCAACTTTTATGGAGAGTGCATCTTCCACCACATTATGTTTCCCTTTTTTATAGATGATTTCAAAGTCATATCCCAACATTTTGGTTACCCATTTTATTTTCTTTTCTGAAGATAGTCTCTGTTCCAAAAAGTATTTAATACTATCATGATCTGTTTTTACCTTGAAGTGCCTACCTATTAGGTAAGGATGCCATTTCTTAAGTGCATGTAGTATTTCCATCATTTCCTTCTCATAAATGGCTTTCTATAAGTTCTTCCCCTTGATTGGTCAACTTTCGAAAGAAATATATCGTCCTTCTTGCATTAGAACAACACCAATTCCATTTAGTGAGGCATCACATTCCACAATGTAGGTTTTTGTGAATTCTGGTGTGGTCAAAACAAGAGCTTTCCACATTGCCTCTTTAAGTTGTTCAAGATCTTGCGTTGCCTCTGTTGAGATATTGTAACTTCAAAGAATATTATATTTGTACTTTATTATTCCGGAGATGTTTCATTCCTCCGTGAAGATCTTATTGTATATCCGGAGATGTTTATTCCTCCGTCAGAATGTGGTAACTCGGGTTATTAGAATTCCCTAGTGGGGGTCGGCCCTGTATGTGTCATGTGGGTCAAAGGGTTATTTGACCACCCTAGAGGGGTCGGCCCAGTTAGTTGTAGTGGGGTATTTAACCCATTGGTTAAATACGAGCCTACGTGTACCTGTGTAAAATACATGTCAGTGTAGTGTATAAATAGAGGAGGTGTGTTCCTCATTTGACACACACACTCACTTGAGGATAGCGCACTTGTGGAGGAGAGGTCTGCTATTGTGGAGGAGGAGATCATGTCTCAGGGTTTCATCTTTGTATATTGCTGGTCATCTATATTGAGGAAGCTTTCCTGGGTTTTCTACCCCATGAGGGTTTCCCAGGATAAATCTCTGTCTCTTGTGTTTATGCTATGCTTGTTGTTTCTTCAGTGATCCTGTATATGCTATTATTGTGAAATGGAATGTAATGCTGCTATTTTATGTCTTAGCATATTAAATCTTAACATGGTATCAGAGCTAACCTGAAGGAAGACAAGGTATGGCACTTACGACACTTGCTTTACTTACGATAATTTGAAGGTTAGGGTTTTACATAGAAAAAACCAGTCTTCGTGGAACTTTCGCTATAAATCCATTTCTGCAAAGATTCAGGGTCTGAAAAATTTACAGGTAGAAGATAACATCCACAGGTACCTTGTGTCCAAAGGGCACCCTCAGATTCGTTGTATTTTATGAGTTATGATCAGTACAAGTTAGGGTTTCTGCCTCTTCCAGATCTCAGTCAAAATCAGGTGACCTTGGAAAAAAGGTCATAACTTGGTCTAGGAAGATCCAAATGAAATTTCATAAAAAGTGATAGGTAGTACACAGACTGTACTATCTCATGAAACTTTTTCAGAGGCCGAAGGTGAACCAGTGACACGTGGCTCTCCGTACAAGTTCGCTCTCCTGTTTTATCACATAAACAGGTCATGTTGCGACACTTGGAATAACTCTCTCTCAGAGAGTCCAATTGAGGTCAGACCTGTCAAGATGGAAATATAATAGGGCGAGCTATCTCAGGAAAAGTTTTCAGAGGCCGAAGTTCAAACAGTGACACGTGGCACGCCGTACAAGTTCGCTCTACTGTTTTATCCCATAAACAGGTCACGTTGCGACACTTGACATAACTCTCTCTCAGAAAATCCAATTGAGGTTAGACCTGTCAGGATGGAAAGATGACAGGTCAGACTACTGCAGAAAATGTTTTCAGACCTCGTGGAGCAAAAATTTCAGAGTTATAGCAGAAACAATCAGGTACATATTTCTGTCAAAATAGAATTATTTTTGGACCACCTTTATTCATGGCTTCTGGAATTTAGGGTTTCGGAGAAAGTTAGAATTCTTGGAATCGGAATCCATGGCTGAATGCTACTCAGGAAAATTGAAATTTAGAGACCAAGATCGAATTTTTTGGTTGGGTCGAAGACCAGGCTTGATTAAACCCTAGCTCGGGATCTTGATCGGAAAGATGGAAAATTAGGGCTTCAGCAAAAGTTGGAATTTTTGAAGTCTGTAACCACGGCTGGAAGCTCCTCAGAAAAATAAGAGTTTAGAGCCTTGGATCAAACCTTTTCATTGAGCAGAAGGGTGGGATTCATCAAACCCTAGTTTGGGATCCTGTCCAGAAGATCCAGAAGTTTCAAAAGCAATTTTGAGGGGTCAAATTTTGGAGTTTCCAAAATTGAAGTATGCCAGATTGATCAGCTCAGCAAGACATATTCTTTCATCCATTCAGAAGTGTGAAAGTCAAAGATTGAATTTTTGGGGTTTCTCTAGCAAACCCTAATCAAGCTCCAGATCAAGTTTCAGGGGGAGTTGAGGCTAAGGCCTTACATAAGAAGACTACAAGAAGTCTCGACAGCTATGACTTAAGGAGGTTCAGGTATGTCTTGAAATCTGATTCTTGATTAAGTTCATAATGTGTTTTGTCTTCATGTTATTTATTAGTACAATCTTGATTAATGTTAGAATTGTCTTATCACCCTAGTAACAGTATGAATGCATGTGAATGATCGAAGACATTCATTGATTAGGACTATATGATTGTACTAATGCATTATGGTGTTGTGTGAGGTTGATGTTGTCTGCTAACAAGATACAGGTACATCACAAAAGACAAATCAAGTTCCATGACCATGACCACATGAAGACAAAGACTCATCCATAATCTTTGTTCTACTTACGAGGTATGTATGAACTTGTTGTATTATGCTTAACCAATGAGACATGCATGTTCTAGCTCAGGATCTCTAAATCAATGAAGAGATTGTTTAGGTATGTTGCACATAACTAAGCAGGTATACTAATCCAGGTATGTTTTCCTATGTCATGTTAGAATCTTACCTTGTGATTAGGATCCCTTATATAAGTATACTTGATATGATTGGTTATGCTTATTCATAAAGTTAGTAATCAAGGGTTTATGCATATCATGTCTCTTATCTTGGTTGATTATTTAACTAACTAGATCAAACAAGAATATGCACAAGTAAAGGAAGACTTCCCTGAAACCTTGAATATTATCTATAATCATGATTATACATTTTCAAGATTATTTAGAACTATAATGTTTTGATAACATTGAATGTATGTTTGTGTATGAGATCATGATGATGACACTAGTGCACATTTGAGCATGCACAGTGGTATAGAATGAATAGAAGCTCAAAAGACATATAGAAGATCAAGCGGGAAGCAACCACACAAACATAAAAGATAAGTATTTGAGTTGTTACTTGAAATAGTAAATGATATTGCTTGTATGCATATTTGTATTCTTAGAATATATGATGCTGAGTGTAAACATTCATAGAGCATTGAACAATATACTACTAATATGCATCTGATTGGTAAGTTGGACAAACATTCCATTGTTGCTTGTCTAGAATGAAACCTCTTTGCTGACATGCTGAGAGATGTGCACACTCTCGATAGTATGTTCTGGTAGAGATGGAAGGCATCTAGATAGCCACTGTATGCATACAGAATATGGAAAAGTGTTGTGCCAAAGTATTGGTCAAAATAGCTGCATAACTATGTAAATAATATTCGTATGCATAATAGGTTATCATGACAATATGATTTGATGATTATGAAGTATTACTAATCATATACTTAATTTTGATTTGTAGGAAAGATCATGATGAATGATGAACACTGAACAAGCGATGGATGATCAACAAAAGATTTACAAATCAAACACACTATAGAAGGCTTGTGGCTAGAAGATTCTCCTAGAAAGAGGAAGAGAATCATGATGAAATGTTTGCTCCAAGTGACTAGATAAGACCATTCTCTTAATGGTGTAATTAAAGAAGAAATGTGAATCAGGTTTTGTATGGGTTCCCAGGATCAATAATAAATTGATAAGATTAATGATCACCATGGGTGATGTGGATCTCAACCTTTGATACAAGGTTGAATATGATTTCTATACACAGATGACATGGATGCAAGAAGGAACTCACCACAGAGTTCGAATGATATTGAGGCTCATATCAGTAGACCCATCTAACGAGAGATGGCATAGATAGATATGCAGAAGATCATTCAATGCAGAAATGAAAATGAAAGATCTCAAATTGATGCTTTACTTCCTAGGTCTGGAAGTATGGCAAGGCTCAGAAGGAATATTTCTCAACCAAGGAAAGTATGCTGAGAAATATTAAAAGAACTTGAGGTGTTGGAATGGCCACTCTTATGGATTCCAACTTGAAGCTGTTAGGGGATGACTCATCAGAGTTAGTGGATATAACTCTGTATAGTCAAATTATTGGGTCATTGATGTATCTAACATATACTAGATTAGATATATGCTTTGTTGTGAACACCTTGAGTCAGTATCTAGTGGAAACTAGATGTGTTCACCTGATAGTTGCAAGGCATGTGATGAGGCACATAAAGGACACGATAGAATGCTATCTTGAAGATCATGACTTCAGATGGTTATTCAGATTCTGATTGGGCAGGAAGTGTATCAGACAGGAAGAACACATCGAGAGGATGTTATTGTCTGGGATTAGCCATGATCTCGTGGTTTAGCTGGAAGCAGTCTAGTGTGGCTCTCAGCACAAGCGGAATATATGGCTGCTTGCTCCGCTAGTTGTGAAGAAGTTTGGCTTCAGGATTGTTTGACTTAGAGATAGAACCAACTGAGATCCTATGTGATAATTAGAGTTGTATCAAGATGACATAGAATCTAGTGTTCCATGATAAGTCAAAGAACATAGGGAACAAACAAGATATGACGCGGAAAGGAACTATAAAGTTTGAATTTGTAACAGGTTACCATTGTACTAACCAAACCTTTACCTCAAGTGAAGAAGTTACCAACATACTAACCAAACCTCTGTCTCGAGTGAAATTTGAAACTTCCAAGACAAGCTTGGTGTAGTTCAAAAGGACCCTCCTTGAAAGGGGGAGTAGTATAGTCACTGATGATGAGTTTGTCTCATCGAACAACAAGGTCGATGATGAGGTAACCTGTTCTCCACACCTAGATACTTAGAAATATTTAGATTTAGGACTCTTATACTTAGAATACTTAGTTTTACTTATACATGCTTTTGATGATAGATGTATTGGTGAGAATACATGCTTTTGATGATAAGATGTATTGGTAAGAATACATACTTTTGATGACACATGTATTGATTAATGTACTTGTATGGTTGAGGATACTTGTACTTGTATTGATGAGAATACATGTGGGGATTGTGTCATCCTTGAACACATGTTCTAAAGTGAGCCGTAGACGTATGGTCTCCGAAAATGAAGTCCTTAGTGGACAGGTAGGGATTGGATCATCCCTAGACTTTCAGTCCTAAGGAGAGTCGTAGACATGAAGTCTCCGAGAATGAAGTCCTTAGTGGACAGTTGAGGGGAATGGATCATCCCTGGACTTTCAGTCCTAAAGAGAGCCGTAGACGTGAAGTCTCCAAGAATGAAGTCCTTAGTGGACAGTTGAGGGGATTGGATCATCCCTGGACTTTCAGTCCTAAAGAGAGCCGTAGACATGAAGTCTCCGAGAATGAAGTCCTTAGTGGACAGTTGAGGGGATTGGATCATCCCTGGACTTTCAGTCCTAAAGAGAGCCGTAGACGTGAGGTCTCCGAGAATGAAGTCCTTAGTGGACAGTTGAGGGGATTGGATCATCCCTGGACTTTCTGTCCTAAAGAGAGCCATAGAGATGAGGTCTCCGAGAATGAAGTCCTTAGTGGACAGTTGAGGGGATTGGATCATCCATGGACTTTCAGTCCTAAAGAGAGCCGTAGACGTATGGTCTCCGAGAAGTGGGGATTGTATCATCCTCGGACTTCGGTCCCTGAATTGATCCGTAGACGTGTGGTCTCCGAGAAGTGGGGATTGTATCATCCCCGGACTTCGGTCCCTGAATTGATCCGTAGACGTGTGGTCTCCGAGAAGTGGGGATTGTATCATCCCCGGAATTTGGTCCCTGAATTGATCCGTAGACGTGTGGTCTCTGAGAAGTGGGGATTGTATCATCCCCGGACTTTGGTCCCTGAATTGATCCGTAGACGTGTGGTCTTCGAGAAGTGGGGATTGTATCATCCCCGGACTTTGGTCCCTGAATTGATCCGTATACGTGTGGTCTCCGAGAAGTGGGGATTGTATCATCCCCGGACTTCGGTCCCTGAATTGATCCGTAGACGTGTGGTCTCCGAGAAGTGGGGATTGTATCATCCCCGGACTTTGGTCCCTGAATTGATCCGTAGACGTGTGGTCTTCGAGAAGTGGGGATTGTATCATCCCCGGACTTCGGTCCCTGAATTGATCCGTAGACGTGTGGTATCCGAGAAGTGGGGATTGTATCATCCCCGGACTTCGGTCCCTGAATTGATCCATAGACGTGTGGTCTCCGAGAAGTGGGGATTGTATCATCCCCGGACTTTGGTCCCTGAATTGATCCGTAGATGAATGGTCTTCGAGAAAGTGATTTTTTTATGATGATGTGGTTACTTGTATCGGTAGGATACTTGTATTGATGATGTAGTTACTTGTATCGGTAGGATACTTGTATTGATGATGTGGTTACTTGTATCGGTAGGATACTTGTATTGATGATGTAGTTACTTGTATCGGTACGATACTTGTATTGATGATGTGGTTACTTGTATCGGTAGGATACTTGTATTGATGATGTGGTTACCTATATCGATAGGATACATGTATTGATGACATGGTTACTTGTATCAGTATGGATACTTGTATTGATGATATGTATACTTGTATTGGCATGAATACTTGTACTAATGATGTGGATACTTGTATTGTTATGGATACCTGTATTGATGACGATGCTGATGATCGTGAGATGACGATGTTGATGATCGTGAGATGACGATGCTGATGATCGTGTGATGACGATGCTAATGATCGTGAGATGACGATGCTGATGATCGTGTGATGACGATAATCGTGAGGATCCAGATGATGATATTGTTGTAGCTGTTCAAGTGCTATAGAAGATAAAGACTCAATACTGAAGATGTCGATGTTCCAGTATTGAAGATGTTCCAGTAACTGCTTGAGTTACTGATGATGTTGAGAAAGCTTCCAATGATTTATAGATGTATCATGTATGATGTTGATGACTCCTTGCTTGTGCAGATGCTGTTATAATATCCTTCTCGTTAAGGGGGAGTGTTGAGATATTGTAACTTCAAAGAATATTATATTTGTACTTTATTATTCCAGAGATGTTTCATTCCTCCGTGAAGATCTTATTGTATATCCGGAGATGTTTATTCCTCCGTCAGAATGTGGTAACTCGGGTTATTAGACTTCCCTAGTGGGGGTCGGCCCTGTATGTGTCATGTGGGTCAAAGGGTTATTAGACCACCCTAGAGGGGTCGGCCCAGTTAGTTGTAGTGGGGTATTTAACCCATTGGTTAAATACGATCCTACGTGTACCTGTGTAAAATACATGTCAGTGTAGTGTATAAATAGAGGAGGTGTGTTCCTCATTTGACACACACACTCACTTGAGGATAGCGCACTTGTGGAGGAGAGGTCTGCTATTGTGGAGGAGGAGATCATGTCTCAGGGTTTCATCTTTGTATATTGCTGGTCATCTATATTGAGGAAGCTTTGCTGGGTTTTCTACCCCATGAGGGTTTCCCAGGATAAATCTCTGTCTCTTGTGTTTATGCTATGCTTGTTGTTTCTTCAGTGATCCTGTATATGCTATTATTGTGAAATGGAATGTAATGCTGCTATTTTATGTCTTAGCATATTAAATCTTAACAGCCTCTAGAGTCCAATAAAATGCTTCCTTCTTCAATAATGTTGTTAAAGGTGTTTCTATTCTTCCATAGTTTTGAACAAACTTACGATAGTACCCTACCAAACCTAAGAATACTCTAATATTCTTCAAATTTTTGGGAATCAGCTAGTCCATCATGGATTTAATTTTTTTAGGTTCTACCTTTACACCTTCATGAGATAGAATATGACCCAAATACTCTACCTCCCCCAAAGAAACATTTCAAAGGTTTTGCATATAGTTGTTGCTCCTTTAGTAGTTGTAGCACCCTATCAACATGTTGAATATGTTCTTCTCGGGCATTTCTATAGATTAGTATATCATCAAAAAACACTAACACAAATTTTCTAAGGAAGGGATTGAGAATGGAATTCATCAAACCTTTAAATGTGCAAGGTGCATTTGTAAGGCAAAAAGGCATGACCAGAAATTCATAATGGCCTTCATGAGTTCTAAATGTTGTTTTAGGGATGTCTTCTTCTTTCATTTTAATTTGATGATACCTTGAATGAAGATCCAACTTTGTGAAGTAAGTTGGTCCATGCAGTTCATCTAACAATTCATCAATGAAAAGAATGGGAAAGTTATCTTCAATGGTGATCGTGTTGATCTCTCTATAATCTAGAAACATACGCCATGAGCCATGCTTCTTGTGTACCATTACCACTAGTGCAGAGTAAGAACTTTGGCTAGGCATAATTATGCTAGCCTCTAACATGACTTCAACCATACACTCAATTTCACTCGTCTAGCCATATGGGTATCTGTAAGGTATGATGTTAGGAGGAAAACTTCCTAGAATTAAGTGAATAGCATGATCAAAATATCGAGTAGGTGGAAGACCTTTTGGAATATATTCAAATACCTTGGAGTGCTTATCAATGACCCTTTGGAGATCCATGGGAATAGGAGTCTTAGAATTTTAAAAATATAGTGAGCATAGTTGTGTAATTACGCCTTGATGTCCTTTTTTCAAGAATTTTTCCATTCTATTAGAGCTTATCAGTTATCACCTTAATAGGCTTCCCTGTGATACCCCTTAATTCAAATTATTTTCCTTCCCATGAAAATTTCATGAAAATTAAAAGACAACATTCCCAATGTTTGTAACCATTGAACCCCTAAGACAACATTCCCAATGTTTGTAACCATTGAACCCCTAAGACAACATCAGCACCACCCATTGGGATAGCAATCATTGGACTATTCAATACATACTCTGCAAAAGTAAGATTGATATTATGATTTTTCCCTAAGCAATTGATAGTTCCTCCATCTGCAATCATTACTTGAAACTATGGTTTTGGATATACAAAGCAATTGAGAGCTTTGGATAGTTTACACTGAATGAAATTATGAGTGCTACCATAATAACTCGACATTGTTACTTTTTTATTTTTGATATATCCTTCGATATTGAGAGTTTGGGGAGTGCTAATTCCAACCAATGAATGACAAGATATGGTGGGAGTAATCTCTTCTATTTCTTTAGCTTGAGATGGTTCATGTTCTTTTGCTTCTTCCTCTTCAAAATCTATGTAGAATAATTTATTCTCACCGCACCTATGTCCCTTATTGTACTTGATGTCACAATTAAAGCATAGAATGTTTTCTCTTCTTTCATCCAGTTGTTTCAATGTCAACCTTTGAGGTGGGTTAGAAGAAGGAACAATATTCTCTCTATATATTTAATAAGCATCCTTTTTAGTAGCCATCACTATATTTTTACTTTCAACCTTCCTTTCAAAGATGAAATCCTTTTCTAAAGATTTTTGTTCGAAGAGGCGTACCTCATGTTGGATGTTATCCTCCAAGGTTCCAATAAAGAGATCCAACAAATTATCATCTGGTATTCCCTCCACCATAAGACTTGAGTTTTGAAATTGTTGAATGTGCCTGCTTACTGGACCCTTTTGCCTTAGATTTATCAATTGGTAAAGAAGGAATTGCTCTTAACATCATCATGATATGATATCAATTCTACCGTAAAAATGGAGCAAGAGATAATGGAATTATTTTTGTGTTAACAAAGCCATTGGTACAACACAAACTACTCAGGTTCTAAATATAAAAATGAAATAGATACCTTTTGGATATTTGGCACCTCGTGTATATTAAAGAATTGCTCCATCTAGAATATCCATGTCCTTTCCATCAAACATCCTCATGTCTGTATTGGGGAGTTGGATACTCCTTGGGGACCATCCCTGGTTACTTCCATTAATAGAATAAATTCCTCTTGGAATATTCTTATTAATGGAAGGTTTCTCAACATGGAAATTATCTTTATCTTCCTGAGTACTCTGGAACATGTCATCACTTGTACGGAGATTATCCTTTGAATTTTGTATGAGCTTAGCAATATTTTTCATATTTTCCTCCATCTTATTATCAGTATGTCCCATCATATTCTCCATGTTTTCCATCGTTTCCTCTAAACAAAGTAAATCGGCCATTTTGATAGACCATTTAAACATATCTTCCGAATTGGACACTAAAAAATATAGGTCTTCACTTTCATCATAGGTCAGAGATGTTTCCTAAGGTGGTTTGATTGGATTGTGATTTTTTCCAATTCCTTTTGGTGGAATTTTGAACAATATAGATAGATATCACACCTTGGTTTCACCTCAAATATATTATCCTACTAAAATTTATTCAAATTTAAAATGACGTACCTTTTTCAAACCTTGATTTGAAGATTGATTTGTTATATGACCTTCAATTGAGGTAACCCTGAAATTTCACGCCCTATGAGTCTGAAATATTGACCTGTTACATAGGTTTCGTTGAATTTTGATGTTCCAAAAAAAAGTTGTGTCAATTTTCCAAACACTTGTTATTTTTTTCCTTTTCAGACGGGGAGAGGGTGTACGGAATTCCACGTATCCAATTTTTTGAGTCTGATTCTAAACTTTATACCCAAGATAGTGTGATTTGTATTATTTTTTATGCAATAGGTCTCCCTCAATTTGGATCTTTCATTCTCCATATATAAAAAATTTCCCTAGAACACGTGTTTGTGACTAAATTTTGGGCTATTTAGAAACCCCAACTTTCCAAGGGTATAAATTTGAACCTATAATGTTTTAGGATTTGAATATTTTACCGCAGATATATCGACCTGTTTTGTATATGGGTTGAGTTTCGCTATCTGAAAACCTTTAGAAAAAAATTTATAGCGAAAATTCCAAGATGGTTTCTTTTGGAGTGTCCAAGCTCTAATACCAAATGTTAAGCAACAAATTCCCCCAAAAGCATGAAAAGAGCATAAATAGATCAGAAAGAGTAATCCATGCCTTACTAATGAATAAAAGAGATGAATAGAAAGCCTCTTCGAGGAGGAAAACTCCTTATATAATGTGCTAAGTTCACAAGACAAGACAAGTTGAGATGATTCAAATGAGAAGGTATCCTTATCCTTCCTATATATAGGATACAAAGAGGTGCAATTACAACTAATAGACCCAAGTTGACATAACCAATTTAATAATACTAATGACATATACCACTAATAGACCCAATCCAACATCAATAATATGTAATGAGCCACAATATAGGGGGCAATGTGCCAACATTTAGGGCTTAACAGACACTAGGCATAGGTGAACAAGTTCCAGACTTTGACCTCCAAGATGCACTTATGTTCCATCTAGGCCATCTTGGTGTTCCTTCAACAAGTGTGAGAAGCTAATTTCAGAGGCACATTAAAATCAAGTGGCATGGCACTTTGGTGTGGAAAAGATAGAAGCAGTACTACATAAGTATTTCTATTGGCCAAATCTATGACGAGGCATCTACATGTATGTTGGATTATGCATTGCTTGTGATATCATTAAAACTACCATTAAGAAGAATGGATTGTACACTTCTCTACCTACCCTAGACAAGCCTTGGGAATCAGTCTCCATGTATTATATGTTTGGTCTACCCTCTACCAAGGATGGTAACGATTGTGTTTGTATCGTTATCGATCAATTCTCTAGGATTCCCATTCGAGCACTTTGCAAGAAGAGTATCACAATAGAAGCCACTTATAGACTCTTATTTTAGTGTTTTTAGTTTCAATTTGGGATACCAAGTCCCATTATTTTAGACATGCATAACATGTTCATTAGTACCTATTGGTATATCCTATGGTCTCTAATGGACGCCAAAATAACCAAAAATACTGGCTTTCACCCCCAAAGAGATGGAAAATAGAGTTGGTCAATAAGAAGATTGTGCATATCCTTCAAATGTACAACTCCAGGGAATCTACGTAAATGGATGAGAGCCTACGATATGTTCAACATAGCTACAACATATCCTTACATGACTCTATTGGACACAACCTTTTCAGATGTGTTTTGGGTTCCAACCATCGAATCCCATTGATGTATCTCTTCCCACTGCATCTACAGTAGAAAATTTCCCCCATGCTCAGACTCAGGCATATAGAGTATCCAAATTCATTGAATATTAGGAGGTGAAGTCAATAACTAGATCTTTGACATTTTCCTTTAGAGTGGTACATGACTATCTTATCATGATGGGAATGTGGGGATTCATAGGGGGTGTGCAAGGGTAGATACCCCATGTTATGGGGGGTTCGGGGGTGGAGCCCCCAAGAAAAAATTTACTAGACCCTTCTAGTGTATCTCAGTTCCTTCTAGAACCATCATATGTATTGTATAAAAGGGAGTTGTCCCTTGGAAATATACCATAAGAGAAGAAAGTATTGTAAGTTTTTTTTCAGGTAATAATAAAATATTGAAGTTGCCATTGCCTCATCGTTTTACCTACGCACAATAGGTTTTCCATGTAAAACTCATGTTCTATTGTTATTGTTGTTTGCTTCCTTTATTATATATGTCTAACATTCAATGTATCCAGGCATCCAACAATAGGTTCCTGATATCCTACAAAAATCTAATGCTAAGTACAAGCAACAAGACCAACATCAAGTTTCAAATAAATTTTAGGTTGGTGATAAGGTAATCTTATATTTGTAGAAAGAGCACCTCCCATTCCCCCATAAAAATATTCAACCACTTTGATATGAGATTTATGCCAACTCAAAAGTTGTGGGTGACAATAATTTTGAACTAAGTATTCCCTCTTTCATTGGTTTTCACCTAGTATTTAACATGGAGTTTCTTCAACCATATATTCCACCTCTATTGGACACCACAGAGGTGGAAGATCCATTGGAACCTACGAAAATCAACCTTGATGGCACTGGGAAATCTATAGTTGAATATATCATGAACATCCATATGAAGGTCACCTGCTAGCAAAACATGCATCTCTATCAGGTGGTTAAAGAAGGAAAACATCTTCACCAAGGTTAGTGGCTCAACAAAATTCAGATTCAACGGAAGCTTCCCTAATACGATGGAGGAACTTGATGCAAATGGGACCATTGCTTCCTAATTGGAGGGAGATTGATTTAGTTGGATATTTTTGGACACATACCTCTTCCATTGATTCATAAAGGTTACCCATATTGACAATTTTTCTACACTTTTTCAAATCCTAATCTTTCATGGCATTTTTCAATCCCTAAACAATACTTTTTAGGCCTACAACATCTTAGGGTTACTTAAGTTTTTCCTAGAACTTGATCAAAATTGTCCTTCTTTTATATATCTTTCTAATGGGGTTCCATGCTCCCCAAATAGAGTTTGGATGTGAAATTTGTGGACCTAACAAATTGATGTGTCAACTAGACTCCTCCAAGTCCACATTCCTTTTTCCACTTCATCTCCTACGTTTATGGTTTTTTATTTTTGGGATTTTTTCCTTTTAGGGATTATCACTTGATGTTAAAATTCCATTTATATCCTCTTGTAATGGTCTTCTTATGAATGAATGTAGTTGACACATCTCTCTTTAGAGATATGCTACCACCACTCCAGCTAGTGTCTATTGCTCTGTAGTTTACAATATTTTCTCCATTTCATTCATTAATAGAATTTGGGTTTTACTGTACTATTTTTCGCTTTGCAACATCTTTTTGTGCGTGTTTTTGTTTACATGCATTCCTTCATTTCATTCTATAAACAATCCAGATCAACCTATGATCTTGTCCCTTTCTTTGCAATTATAAAATGTAAGTACAAAGAAAATGCACTCAATATGGAGTTTCCATGGACATTGTGGCCTAAATATTTTCTATAAGATATTCTACTTCCTATACTATGCTTCAATATCCCACACCTATATGCTTTACTCAACTATAGAACAATAAATAATACAATAAAAATGGAACCTCTTCCTTTCCTAATAGCCTATTATTTAACATAATCTAACAACTATCTAATGTTAGGGTAAGGGTTTTTGCATGCCTTAAACCCCAATTAGTGTTAGGATTTGGACCCTCTAGAATCTTCTTGAGAATCCACATGTGACTAGCTCTACATGTGTGAATAATGGAAGCTGACATGGCATCCACTCAGTATCATGGTGGTTAATAGAGTAGTTCAACTTTCAAAAGGCATAACTTTTGCATGCGAATTTCGTTTAAGGTTATTTTGTAGAAATTGTAGAACAATGAAGAGAACTTATGAGCTAAAATCACAAATTTTTAATCCCAAAAATCACCATTTAAGGCCTCAAATGGGTTTTGGAAGGTTCTAGACTCCAAATCACCAAAGTGGTACTACACATTGAATGTTCCCTAAAAGACAATACCTCTCATTTATCCATTGAGAAAATATAAAAATAGATGACAAATTATATAATGGTCCATTTCAATTTAAGAGACAAGACCAATGCCTTGGAATTCACCCATGTCAAAATAATTGACATGGTGATCCATAATGAACACAACCCATAATTTACAAAGAAAATACAAGGGGAATTTCCTCTTATTGTAGGGAGGCTTATCATAAACCGAAAACCACCTATCCATTCAATGCTCTTTCCATGGTTGGAATGTCAACCAGTTCGTGCGAAGATGCCTCTTTTTTTAATAAGATGATTAGTTGCAGGGAAAGTTTTATGGGTTAAATTTAGCCGATGGGCTAATTTTTTACCTTTTTTTCCAAAAAACGATTCTCCAATTTTCATTTTGTTCAAAATTGATTCACCCAAATTCCATATGATCAAAAAATTTACTCTAAAAATCACCAAAAGTTTAGAGAATCTATATAAAACCCTATGAAATTTGAACATTTTTAGAAAAATAGTGCTCCACATTTTATGGTTGGAAAATTAAGAATTAGTCAGATTCGCTAAGGTTTCTACACTTTAAGAAAATTATGGATCATTAAAATTTTCCCTGAATTTGGTTGGTTCTGGGATCAATGAACAATTAAGCAATCATCTCTTTGGCTATATGCAATTTTTTTATATTTTCCTTACTCATGTCAATTGAGTAGTACTCTATCATCCTATCCCTGTATTTAAATATATCAAATAATTGGCCACACGCATGGCCAATGGAAGCAACAACATTGTCAAGTGAAGTGGCTAGTGAAATACGAGATGGATCTCTAGTGTTCATGAGCTCACCAATTAAGTTTTGAGTTAATTTAAACACTGATTAATATATGTGTATGGGTCTTATGGGGTTTAGAGTTTAGGTATGGATTAGGGTTTTGGTCCACAATGAATAATAACTACAATTAAACAATACTGTTTTTAATCATTATATTTATTGAATTTAAAAATTATACAAATGATTGTTCCAATAAAATCTACCTACCTACAAATGAGACCTTCTCTTTAAGTTCGAATGATGCAAATGACCCCATGCTTATCCTTGTCAAAATTAGGCCTTCTTTACAAAAACTAGAAATGAGACCTTCTCTTTAAGTTCGAATGATGCAAATGACCCCATGCTTGTCCTTGTCAAAATTAGGCTTTCTTTGCAAAAACTTGCTCATTTTGGCAAGGACAATAACAATGAAAATCATTGCAAATTGGGGAGGAATTAAACATATTACATTTTTATACTTTTTAACCTAAAGAAACAAACACGTGAGATTTAAAAATCTGCATGCATTTCTAACACATGGACATATTTTAAATTTTAAAATGATGTGGATATTTACTTTCCACACATAAATAGCCTACTGGTCGAATTCCTAAAAAGTATATGCACGTTCCCATTTAAAAAAGCGAAGTAACTTCTTGCAACCACCCCAAATCATAAAATTAAAATATATTCCATTTTTGAATTTGCATAAACTTGTATACAAAAGAGGATGCTAGACAGTTGTATTGTAATATTGATTATAAATAAGGAAATCAAAAAGTTAATAAAATATGTGCTTTTTCTATCTATCTTGATTTATGTGTCGAGGTTATAACGAAATTGAAAAGTTAATAAAATGAGTATATATCCATTTTAACTTTAGCTCTATCAAGTGTCGAGAGTGATTAAATCCTTTGAGGTGAAAACCACCTTTTAGAGTCCTAAAATTCCTCAAGGGATTTGATTCCTCTCAACACTTGATAGATCCAGAGTTAAGATGGATCTATACTAGTTTATTAATATGCAATTATTACAAAACTAATATCTAACTCATTTTTCTATTATTAACTTAAAAGTACATAATCTAATATATTTAAGGTTATAATCATTCAAACACCAACTATTCCAAATTGGATTCAAAATTGCATTAATTATTAGTTCTAAAGTAAAATAGTTATTTACCCAAAACTACTATCTAAATTATTGTTCTATTATTAACTTAACAATACATAATCCAATATATTCATCCACGTACAAACTATTCCAATTTTGAATCGATAACACACAAACCCTAAAAATAGGCAAAAATTGCATTCATTCATTGATTATGAAGTAAAATAGTTTTTCTTAATATGTATGCAGTGATTCCATTGTGAATATGTGTCTCTCTTGTAGATCAAGGAAAGGCTAACTAATACACAAAGATTTAGTTGTCTTGTAACTATTTATGAAAAGATTTATTTAAGATGTGAGGATGCTTGAATGGAAATTGAAATTGAAATTGAAATTCAATGTACATTTATATAAATGTATTTTATAATCTAGCCAATTTAAATTTGGAGCCTACATGTGATATATGTGACACATTTCATCCACTTTGGGATGTAGAGAGTGCCTATCTGCGCAATAAGTGTTCCTTCTCTCCATCTCGATCTATGTGTTGAGGTTACATATTAATTGATGCTAGGATGGCATCTCTATTTTTTCGCGCTAAAAGCCTTCTTTTATGGACAACACTCTTTACTTGAACGTGTGTAAGTGTTTTTCTGGACTTCTTTATTTCTCTAATTTCTTGTTTTGTTGTTGCTTTTGACGTCAATATGATTAAAGCATCAACATAGGATATAATGTACTCTTTTTCTATTTATATTTTGCAAGTTTGTCAATGTGGGATTTAGCATAATGAGATGCATGGTCGATGATGCCTTATCACAATGATATTTCTTGCATGAAATTCTAAGGACATATTTAGAGTGATTCTTACTTGGGGGTTTCACTCAATGAACCTATGACATAGCATGTTTGTTCATGGGATATTAAACAAATACCTCTAATTTTATTAAATATGAAGGAATACTTCTGAAAATCCTTTTGTTGATCCTCCTCCCAATACATATTTCCAATTAAAACACCTATATTTTCACTAGATATCCAATATATCCATGTTTTCCATGAAATTTTTAAATCCTCTTTTTTATTTCTATTGCTAGTATGGTGGCATCACACAACCCTTATAAACATTGGAAAATTACAGGGTGAAATATAATATCTTGGTGGGAGTAGATACTTCAAGACATGGAAAAAACCCTTGAGCATAGCTTGGATTCACACACAATTGTTGCAACAGGCTTCACACCACTTTCACACATAGAACATACGTAGTCGAACAAAAGTCTTGATTCACACACAATCAAATTCATGCCACCTTCAAACATAGATCATACATATACAAACATTAGTTTGATTGCACACACAGTCAAACCCACATCACCTTCACATGCAAAGTTACAACCATTCAAACCTTTCAATACCAAATTCAACCCCTTGATACCTAATTCCAACCCCTCCCCAATACTTAATGTTTTTAGTGTATTAATATACCGCTAGACACCTATATACTAAGCAATATATTACTTCCACCTTTTAGAATTTTGAATCACCCAATATTAACTCACATGATTTGTTATTTCCTGCTTAGTAAACCCCTATGGGTTCTTAACATAAAATTTCTCATCTTGTATAACTTATTATGTTTATAGTTTTTCTCCAAATTCAAACTTATTTAAAAGGGTTTTACAAGTTCTTGTTATAATGATGATACTAAAATGGGGCCAACTATTTGAATTCTCAACCTATATTACTTAATTTTCATGTAAAGTAAAATCAAAATCAAATTAGGTCCATAACCAACATATACAAATTACATTTATCTTATGGATTAGTTGCTTAACCGACATTCCAAAATCATATGATATTATTCTTATTAATTCTAATTAACTATATTTTCCTTACAACCCAATATATCATATCATTATCATTGGAGATTCAATTTTAATCACTTTTTAAGAACAAAATAAAAAACACCATATCTTTTTAGTTTGATATGTTTATTTTATTTGTAGGCAACCTCTACATAAACTTCTTCATACTATCCTCCCACTTTGATATGTTTATTTGATTTGTAGGAAACCTCTACATAAACTTCTTCATACTACCCTCCCAAGTAGTGAATGTGAGACAACGGAAAGGAAACCAATTCCAATTCACCATGGGTTTTCATAGCATGTAGTCATTAGAAGGTAGTCCAAATACATGATTAGGGATTGAATTTAAAGTCTTTATGTTATTTTTAATTCCTTTTATCTTTTCATAAAAGAGCATTTAATAATTTTCCTTGCAAAAGAAATTTAAAATAAAAAAAATTGGTCATCAATCAAGTGGGGTGGCAAAAGAGGTGCCACATGGCACCACTAAAAGGGCGACACGTGGAATTATGGAGCTGATGTGGCACACCCGCATAGTGCCACATGTCAACTTGTAGATGATGTGGAAGTTGCAAGTGCTAAGTTAGCAATCTAAGTTGGCATCCCAGTGGAAATGATGTGGTCCAATCATTATCTGACACATGGCAAGTTCATTATACACATGGAAAAGCAAGTGGACCAACCAAAGGCTTCCACGTGGAAATCCTAATTGGCCTTTCGACGGTTTAATGTAACAAAAAAATATTGCAAGGCCATAGGAATTGAACCAGCGACCTATCATACACAAGCCCAAGTCCTTTACCATTCCACCTAAACTTGTTGCTTATATCATCACAATCGAAGTTTAGTCACTCTTATAACTTATCAATATTCAATTCTTAAGAATAAAGACCTGAAACTATAGAGAAATTGGTAAGTAGTAGTGGTAATATTAAATCGGTTTGCAACAATTTTACAATAACTTTGTACATATACATTATCACAACTAATTCCAATATTAATTTTTGTATCAGCATTGCACATTGTATTAATTGTAAAACTTGGTAAGATGGAAAATTATAATTAAGTGCAAAAGACAATTACTAGTATGTGGAAACTAACAATTTTCCAAAAACAAGAAACAAAATAGGACACTCAAAAAAATATGAGACGTAAAGCCATGGTTTTCAATAGTTTTTGAAAAGATGTACTAGGTATTTGCATAAAATGAAAATTTAGTATATAAACTATTATTTATTCTTTAATTAGTAAAATTACTCTTATTATTCCCTAATTCACATTGCATATATTAACTTTAATTCACATTTCATATATTAACTTCAATTTTTTTAATGTAATATTTGAGAATGAGATGCAATCTTTAAATTTCTTAATCATTTATGATTAATAATAAATAAATGTTACACTACGCACTCTTTCAATATTTGTTTTTAAACTTATTTTACAAATAAAATTCTAAATAATCTTTTAAATTGTAATATTTTATATACACATATTACGATAGAAAATAAATTCTCAATTTCATTTTGTGTTAATTAAAAATCCAACTACAACATAAAAATAGCCTTAACACCAACTCTTTATGATTAGCCTCAACAAAACTTTATGATTTCCAACTACTTACAGTTTTAATCAAAACCCGATGAATCTCGTATTGAATATTCATTGTCTCCACAACAAATAATAAGTGCAAACTAGATTATCTTCACAAATTAGAATATCTCCGTGGCACAAAATAACATTAATTTGTAGTTATGGTTCTATGTTATATGAAATATTATATTAGAATATATTTCTAAAAATAAATGATGATGGATGAAGGTTCCATGTAATATGAAATATTATATTAAGGTATATTTGTAAAAGCACATCAACATTAACATTGTTACATGTGTTTGCATAGTAATCGTGAAAATTGTTTGATATAATTAAATCAAACTTTACTTTATATGGTTCAAGTCAAAATTTTATTAGGGTATATTTGTAAAAGCACATCAACATTTTTTACATGTGCTTGCATAGTAATTTATTGATATTTCAAAGTGAAAATGGTTTGATATAATTAAACCAAACTTTATAGTGTTCAAGTCAAAATTATTCCATAAATATTTTATTATATTTTTTTTTATTATATTTTTTTATTTTATAATTTCTTTATATTTTTTGTTTTTTTGTTTTTTTTTAATTTATTTTAGATTTTTAGGATTTATGGATACTCCATTTTTTTATGTAAGATTAACCCTATTATAAATTCCTCATCCTTTTCATTATTTTGAAGATTGATCACACTAGTCTGTCAAAAACATCTATGTAAAAATCTATTCAAATCGAAAAGACTTTTTTTCTCAGATTTAATAATTATTAAATAAAAAAATTCCATCCCTACATCAAAGAAACATTAAACCTTAGAATTTTGCAAACCATTAAATATAACTTCAACTTATTTTACACTTACATATCTATTCAGATCTAGAAGACTCTTTTCCTCAAATTTAATCATATTAAATCAAAAAATTTCATCAACCTTAGAATTTTGCAAACCATTAAACGTACCTTCAACTTATTTTGCACTTACATATCAAGATTACAGTTGGTTTATAATCCTTTTAAGTATGATAAAATGTGAACACGCTTAGCATGAAAAATTATTAAATATAGCAAACTCGTGATAAGAATTATCTTTAGTGAATTAAAAGAGACAACACAGTATAACCTTTTTTTCAAAATAAAAATGCATTTCCAAATATATATTAGCGTTATGTAAAAATAGCTTTCGAACTAAAATTTTCGTATTTTAGATATTTTAAAGGAGAAACATCCTGAACTTACAAAGTTAGTAAAACGTAGGGTTGAATCCTAGAATAAAAATGCATTTCCAAATATATATTAAAGTTATTTTCCAGGTAAAAATAAGTTTAGAATTAAAATTTTCGTATTTTAGATATTTGAAAGGAGAAACATGCTCAACTTACAAAGTTAATAAAACGTAGAGTTAATCTAGAATTTTTTAAAGATAAAAATACCTTTCCAAATGAAATGAAAGTGTACTTTACAAATGAAATGAAAAAAGTTAGTTAATAAAATGAAAATTATGTACTTTAGATTTTCAATATAAAAAGTTAGTTAATAAAATGTGTAATGTATTTTATATATTCAATGTAGAAAGGTTACAGTGATAATACCGTCTGAAGAAAAAACCAGAAGAATAACGAAACACGAGGATATGTGGGATTTACTCTCTACCCAGTTCGAGTTATAACTGCGTCTCATCGTTGTGCGAAATACATAGTGCATAATGAAATTTCCAGTTGTTCACATGCGAAAATATTGGGTGTAAATATTTAGAGGTTGAAGTGGCGGTAAATTTCTCCTCTGCCTAATGGGAATTCTAGGAGGCGCAACCCCTGGTACAGGGGCAGGCCTTACCGCCAACACAGAGCATAACTTGGCTGTGGAAGGATTAGCAGGCCTTTTAACGTCATTGCCAAGTTTTTTCACAAAACCCTTGAGTTTTTTTACAAACTGCTTCCATTTAGTATCCTTTAATTGGCTTAGGGTTGGCTCTGCTTTCCTCCGGCTACCAGCATGCTGCCGTTTGACCTGGGATTTGCCGACGGAATCAATTCGACCGGAAACCATAGACGAGGATCGGCGGTGCCACACATTTGTTTGTCCAGAAAGGTGCATATCTGCAGACATTTCAAAAGCGCGTGATACCCTGGCTGAGATCGATCTTCCAATCGCCATGCCTAAAAGGCGGCCGCTACGAACCTCGCCGGCGGGGCAGGCTTCATACAAGGTTCCCCCTGCCATCGATCCAAACTATGAATATTTGACGAAACCTCCTTGAGATCTTCCCGTAAAACCCTAAGCTGCAAAAACTGTCAGAAAAGAACAGGCCGAATGGGTTTGAAGTTTTGAACTGTGTAGAAACACCTGCAGGCTGCAAGCATATGCGGGTTGGTGAAACAATATGCGGGTTGGTGAAACAATTTGAGAGAAATTAAAAGGATTGCAGAAGAGTAGCTGCCCGAATTGACTACGGCACTGTGTGAAATCATGGATGATGATCGATTACGGCGCGTAGACAGCCGTGGCCCGTGGCGCCGCCCGAATGGAATTTTCCGTCCATAAAGTTGGTGCTTGTTTTGCGGTGGGTGGCTTCGGCTTGTATTCCCAATAATGATGCATACGGAAATCATCATTTGAACCGCTGCAATTATTTAATGCGCGTTTGAATGCATTTTTGTCACGTGCACTATTCTAAAATTTGGCGTGCAGGCTTCAAATTTGAAGCCTTCAGGCCCTTTAGAATTAATTTCATGGTAAGCCCTTCAATAACTAAATTAACCACTACTGTTTAAAATTGCAACAGAAGGGTAGCTTCAAATTTCCCCATCAATAGTTTTCAATGGGAAATTGGGAATGCGGCTACTAGCCAGGTGACTTGGGAGTGGTACTCGGTTACTCTCCAATATCCACGTGTTCGATCATCCATGGATCATGGACCATTGGGCCTCTAATAATATCATTGACCAACTTACGTGGACGGGCTTACACTGAGCAGCCCATGGCTTGAATGCTTCCAAGTTCTCGTGTTTGTAGCGAGCGCTTACGTGTTTAACACATTTAATGGCATCAACAAATTTATTAAACCTGGTTGGTGGCTCATACGTGTTGTTGGCAGTGGGCTTACCAAGTTACCAGTTATCACATACCAATTTGTGAATGCTGACTCCGTGAGTTAATTGAGTATTCAATGTATAATATATTATGTTAATGTGCCCCAAATTTGGCATTTCAGACAAAATCCACAATCCAGAAACTTCTTGTAATGTTGCACGTTGCTGCTCCCGCCCGTAGCCCCTACCTATAGCCCTATGTTTTCTTTGTTGCATCAAGTTAATCCTACTGTCTACGGCTCCCACCCTCACACCCTGTGTTTTCTTTGTTGTATCAAGTCAATCCTACAACTCCTGAGTCCCACCTTGTGTTTTCTTTGTTGTATCAAGTCAATGCTCGAATTCCATGCTTCCATGGCCCCGACCATCGATAGATAATATTACAAGAATACAAACAAGCTTTTTCTTATACCCCTACTCCACTGTGGTTGAGCTACTTCCAAGTTCGACCTACCCTATCTCCTCCAGTCCTCCAAGAGAGTTTGTGGAGCGAAGCTGGCAATGCCAGCCTGCCATAAAAATATTTAAAGAAATTCGTTTTCTTTGAGGAGCTCAACTTCAAGGCTGACTAGATTGCTAACACCCTATGAATTTACAGGTATGTACATCATTTTATCCATTCATGATCCCATCAATTATTTAAATTTTTTTTTATTTGATTAAAATTATGTAACTTCAAAGTTCAAACACAATATTATTATTTGAATGAAATTTTGTTACTTCAAATGGGCCTTGAAGGATTCAAATTTGAAGCCTGGACCCAAGAGTGGGTTTGTCACAAATCTCCGTCAGAGGCTATTTAGAACAACATTTATCAATTCCCAATTGTAGCAACAACAACAATTGCTTATTTATTCATATGTCATGTGTATACGCATATATATGATTCCATGTGCTCCTTGCCTTTCCCTATTTTCCATTGTCGCCCGATCGAAGCTCTTGAGAATTTAGCTACCCTTTAACTTTCGTGAAATGGAGGGGACAAGGAAGACCATTGTTTTCACTCTGAAACCGAGTGTTTCCCCGTTCAGCTACTACTGGACATGGTTGCATCCCTACGGGAAACAGGTGTGTGCAATGCGCCCCCCAACTTTACCAAAAAGCCGAGGGATTTGGGGAAGTTCCCACTCTGCCAACCTCCATGCATCTAGTTAATGAGTCAAATCAAGAATCCATACTTTGTATCTAAAACTATATTACATGAGCTATTTTCCCCAATTGCTCAATCATCGAATCGACACCTTCCTCCAGTACATGGTTTAAGATTCTTGGTATTTATTAATATGAAGAACACCGATGCTACTACACTTACAATCCGTGTTCGACTGTATGAACTGGGACAAAAATGTTTTTGTAATCTTGATTTTTAGAATGACAGTGCTACTTTACCTTTTGATTTTGTTGCCCTTATCGGTTGGTCTGGAAAAAAAACATGAACTTCAACCATATAACAAGAAATTCAACCATCTATGTATCTCCTCTCTACTTGGTCCACCTACGTTTTACTTATGCTTCACAACCCATCATCTACTCCATCATACCACAGATTTAGTATGTATAACGAGATCTAGGGGGGGGGTTATAAAGAAGAAGCATACAGGGTCCATAACTAGCTATTGAGAACAAAAGTTGCTTGGAGTCGGATAGTTCTCTTTGCTCAATTTGGGAAACTGCTAAGATGGCAAAGGTGGCATAGTGGCCTAGAGACTGAGCCACTAGATCGAGGCGAAATATGGTTGTGTTATATGACATATATAATGTTCAGTGCTGCTATATCCACTGCAAAATAAAGCCTCTCGACTTTACTACGTGAGTAAACATTGAAATTTTGATGTACTATTACATTTTCAAATGAAAAGAATAACTTATTTTTACATGGCAGCATTGAAGGGTTCAATATCTCATAGCCCTTCAAAGTGAAATGGGACCCCACCCTTCAAATTTGATCCCTGTTGGCGTGTGATAATTGGCATTCAAATCGCTCGCCTTTGACGGCGATGGAAAAGTTTTCGGCCATGCACATTCTTTTTCGTTATTTTTTTGGAATTTCGATGATCTGGGTTGTTTTAAATGGGCCAAAATCTCAAAAAGTACAATTTCATGGCATAGTTCTATAGGTATGGAACTACAATTCCACCGGTTTTTATAATCAGATTTAAGGAACAAATCACCAGAAAATTAAGACGATTTGAGTGGCACTTATCCACTTCCTAAAATTTGGTTCAGTGTCACGTGGTAAATTTGAATAATCATGTAAATTAAATTGTAATGGGCCGTTTTGCTTACCTCCGGACCCCGGTGCTTGCATTCAAAATGCACAAGAAAACAAAGTTACCTGAGAATCCGGAGACCAAGTTATTATTATTAGTTTAGATTTTGTCATAATGGAAATCATAGTGTTGGGAGTTGAAATTTTCATTCCATTCGAGATAAAACGAAATTTTCAATTATCATTATTTTAGATTTTGTAATAATGAAAATCATAGTGTTGGAAGTTGAAATTTTCTTTCCATTCGAGATAAAACGATATTTTCAAAAGAAATTATGGTTTTGAGTGCCCATTTTCCTACACCCTTCCCTCGTGTCTAATTACACCTTATAATGTTATCACGCCTCTAAATCAATGTATTTCTCACCTCATCATGTTCGTAGTAATATAATGATTAAATCTTTATTTAGTATCCCACAACGAAGTGAAGAGGATTTAGGGACATTATCTCGAGAGTCTTTTGTTCAAACAATATCAAACACCTTATGATGTTATCACACCCCTAAATGAATGTATTTCTCACCTCATAATTTTCATAGTAATGTAATGATTAAATCTTTATTTAGTACACCACAACGAAGTGGAGAGGATTTAGGGACCTTAGCTCAAGAGTCTTTTGTTCAAACAATACAAATTTTTGGGTGAGTTAAATTTCAAAAAGGAATTTAAGGCATATTTTTGGCCCAACACTAAACACTTCATGGAAATGGATGCTTTTCAAACCAATAAAATTAATAAAATGTTAAGAATATAAGTTCATAATAAAAGCATCTTTAATTTCATGTTTTTACTAGTAACATAATTAAGTCTTTAGAGTAGGTAACGTTAATAAAAGCATCTTTAATTTCATGTTTTTACTAGTAACATAATTAAGTCTTTAGTTACAAGAGGTTAGTTTGGAATTTGGGGTTATGGATAAGAGGTTAGTTTGGAATTTGGGGTTATGGATAAGAGATGGCAATGGAGTGAGGACTAATCAGAGAATGAATCAATCTTTTAATTTTCAAAGGAGAATAAAAGGTTAAGCATAAATCTCTTGGTAACTCTTGGTAACTTCTTTTAGTCGACTTAGTCAAGTTTAGGAGTGCCTTGCTTTTCTAGTTTATATATTAATAGGCCTATCATGAGCATATTTTTCTCAGGAGTTTCCTAGATCTCTTCTCTTGATGATGGGCTACACTATTTAGCCTGAAACGTCGATTTAAACAACTTTACACAGGGTTCTAGTCCACATTAAACTCTTTACATCTTGCAAATGACATGTAACTACCTCTCAAATAAAATGTTAGTTATGCATTAGTCATACTGTTTAGTCAGACATTAAGCATCAGGGGTTAGGGATAATTGTTATGTTAGGTATATGTGTGTTAATAAGTTAGTGGTGACGGGTTAAGAGTTAAAAGGTTAGGGGTCAAAGTTGTCAGTCATGTTACATCATACATTAGAGATTATGGATTAATACTTTTGTTGTAGAAAATCAATCACCCTTAAAGGCATAAAATGTAGTAGTGAAATCCATCTTATATATTATAGTATTATTATTATATTAACATCATTATGGGCATTGAAATTAAAATAAACTTATGATTCTAATGCTTAAGATCAAAATTCTCAAGTTGTCATAACTTGCCTCATCTTATTTCAATTTGGCTCAACTTTGTTGATGGTAGTGCATAAATAGTAAGGTGTTATCGATCCAGTACACGTGGTGCTATCCTCCCTTATTACTCTGGTATTAACATCATGAATAATTTCCCATGGTACCATATTAGCCCATTTCCCTATTGTCATCACCATTTATTTGTTTTAGCACTATATCCTCATCAATTTTATCACTTATTATTGATGATTTCTTTCATGAAACACATTTTTCCTCAATCCTCAAATTCATCACTATTCATCTTGCTAAATGGGGATTGATGTGAAGGCTATTACGATGACTTTAAAGATGGATTGCAATGAAATACCCTTATTTCCTTCTGATGGTCATTGATCACTATAAGCAATACATCGAACCCACCCCATCTCTTTTTATAATGATGTATAAGTTTGAAGATTTCCATGTATTACCTCAATGCATTGTTTTAAAGATGGAATAAGTTTATATTCATGTCCAAAATACAAATACTTAGCACCAAACTAGTTGAGGACTTCATGTTAGGGTTTCATGCCATAATGTCTCTAAAAATCATGGTCCATTTATGGGGCCTTTTACCACCTCATAGGCCCTTGCGATGGTTTGAGGGGGAATAATAGTGTTAGGCCCTTAAAGATGATTTTAAGCTGATGGACCATGGAAAAAAGACCAAACCCACCATACAAACCCTTTAATGGAATCTTCATCTTTAATGTGCCATATGGGAATATATTAGAAGACTTTTCACACTAAGTATGATCCTAGGGACCATATCCATGGTCTAAGAAATCAAACCAATATATTTGAGACAAATTATTATTTAAGGGCTCATGGACCATGCAAAGCATCTAAAACCACCACACGATGAAGGGAATAATTGGCCTCAGAGGTGTGTATGGACACCATTACATGGTTTTTCTAACTAAGGATGGTTCTCAAGGCCTTACCACTGTTCAAAGAGAAACACTATAGTTTTAAGAACTAAAATATTATTTTGAAAGGTTATGGACCATGAACATGGTCCAAAATCACCACACAAATACTATAAAGGGAATATTTGACCAACATGTTTCATATATATGCCATTACAAACTTTTGTGCACTAGAGATTGTTCTTAACGCCTTGGAAATTGTCCATAAGGATAAAGGCAATGTTAAGGCCTAATATGTGTTTTTAAGTCTCATGAACCATACATAATTAGATCCAAAACCATGAAGGCCATCTTAATGGAATTTTCCCTTCATGTGTCAAATGTTCTCATTGCAAGTTTTTGTGCACTCGAATAGGTCTCGATGCCATATCCATGGTCTAGGAGGAACACTAGTCACCCAAATAATCCCTCTATCATCCTAAGTGGTGGTTTTATACCTTGTGTATGGTGGATGATCCCTAAGGTACCTATTAGGACTTAAAACATTGGTGTTCCTCGTCTAACTATGGCCAAGACCACAAGAATCATCCCTAATTTACAAAAGTCATAATGTCACGAGTATGACATAAATTAGTTGAAGATTCCTTAGTTTTCATGTCTAGGGAGGGGATTTTTAATTACTTGGAAGATCCATGTTCCATGAAAGCATGTTTAGGTACTTTGACATTATTTACCCTCTTTTTACCTTTTCCAAGACCCTTAGAACCATCTCTCATCTGAAAAAACTTGTAATGAAGGCCATATGACACTTATAGGGAAAATATTCCATTTACAGGGTCTTTGTTGTGCTTTGTGAATTTGTACGTATTTCATGATCCCTAATAGCATATCATCCAGGCCCTAAGATGACATTTTGTATTCTTTAACCATGTTTAAACAAGTGAGAACCATATCTAGTGTGCACAACCTTATTTTGGTATCATATTGAAAAACATTGATAAACCTGTGTAAAGAAAAGAAAAACCAAACATAATCTAAAACACAACAATTTACAATGGCTCGCACACACAATACATCTTTTATATTTACAACACAATATTTTATCATCCAAAACCCTGATCCGTTAACCCATATTATATTACAACCCCAATTCCTTAATCAGAATTAGTTTAAAATAGGCCACAAAAGCACAAGACAAAAAAAACTCAAAACATACCAAAAACAAACCCAAAAAAATCTTTTCTAGGTCCTTGGACCCCCACACCCCCTATAACCCCCCTTGCTCTAAGAACCTACAAAGAATACAACACATCTCCAACATTCTCCCACTTGTTGTATTCTTTGAAATATGGGGTCAAAGGGAAGCATCCATGAAATCAACTATTAAAAGAAACAATGTCCGTCGATTCTTTAGACCAAGCGAAATTTGCAGTACTAACATACTTTGTCAATGAATCTACAATACTATTCAAGGTATCAACCTTATTCAATAGTACTTTTTTCTTCTCAACCATGTACTTAACATCAATATGCTTTGTCTTGGAATGATAAGCAAGGTTCTTCACCGAAAAAATTACACTTGAGTTTGTTGGGAATGTTATATTATTTTCATGTAAATCAACTGGAAAAGTCGATAGTCAACTGGTATAAGTAGTTTGGATTCGAAGGCCGATAGACGATGGAAGTGCATTTGATTGGTCAATTGAAATAGTTGTTTGTTCGATGGAAAATGACTGGTCGATGGGAAGTTGACGAAACAACCAGAAGCTCAATGGGATATCAACCAAGGTTGACCCAGTCAAGTCGGCTGTAAAAGAATAAATGAAAGTGGTAAGGAATTTATGCATTGTAATTAATGAGAAGTTGGTTGTATTGCGTCTATAAATACAATGTAATGGCTATGCAAATAGCGGGATGTAATGAAATGTGATTTGTGGTATAGAAAATCACGGTTGTAAACACCTGTTAAGAGCATTTGATTAACAAATGAGTGAAAATATTACTGATTTGTTGGTTTTCCACTAGGATAGGGGTTTCCAAGGTCATTTATATGTATTGTCTTGATGTGTTGTGTGTCATTACTCAATTTTTAATTGTGTTTAACTATATGGTTCAATTTGAAAGCTCACTGTAATTGATATTAGCAACAACGGTTGGTATTAGAGCTATATTTGGCTGTAGGGGGATGCCTTTGTTTCCAAGGGTTTGGCTTGGTCCTGGATCTAGTGAATACATGTTTCAATGGGAGATTCCAAAAACATTGATTCATAGTCATAATGGCTAACACATTAGGAATATAATTAAAAAAGTTTAAAGGGAATATTTTTGAGATTTAGAAGCTTAAAATGGGGAATCTCCTTGTGGATCAAGAACAATCGGTTGCAGTCGACCCAGGAACAACTTTGAATGTCATGTCGAAGGAATATTGGTAGAAAATCAATAGGAAGGCAAGAAATACAATCTGAATTTGTTTAGAATATTTTATATTGTTGAATGCCTCATATGAAGACATGGTAGAGAAGCTATGGGAAAAGTGGGGAACTTGTACCAGTCAAAATCTATGTTTAACAAGTTGTTTCTTTGGAATAAGTTATATATTCTGAGGACGAGTGAAGGATACTCAGTTACATAGCGCTTGAATGTGTTCAACACTGTGGTAAGTTAGTTATTGTCCGTGAATATCAAAATCACTAAGGAGGAAAAATGTATTAATTTGTTGTGTTTCTTAGGAACCCATGTCTTTACTTTGTTAGTATATTGTTGTTGGACGCATATGCTTTGTAGGTCGTCCCATAGTATTTGTTGATCCATAGTTTATATTAGCCCATAGTATTGACCCATAGTATTGGACGCATATGCTTTGTAAGTCATCCCATAGTATTATATGTCCCATGGTTTTGACTCATAGTATTGGCACCTAGACTTAGCCCATGGTTTGTATTGACACATAGTATTGACCCATGGTATTGGCGCCTAGACTTAGTATATAAGTGTGTGTTGATGCCTATGAAGGCACCGTGAAGTTAATTGTATTGAGCTTGCTCAAAGGAGGTTGCCCCCTCGAAGTGGCCCATGATCAATATAAAAGTGATTCTGAGTTCTATTATTTCTGATATCTCATGTATTTGCATTAATTAATTATTGTAGGTTCTTCACATCTGGTATCAGAGCACTTTCTTGGGCTCGTTGGGTGGAATTTCTACCAAATTTTTTTTTTCGCATCTGTTGCAGCTTCGGATTTAGGAATAATCCCTATCCGCTTAACTGTGGGAAGTACTTGGGCATAAGCTCGAAAACTCATTGTGAGGAGTACCACAGGAACCCCAAAGTAGCTGGCCCATTGAGAGGACCTACCAGCGAAAAGGGCAACGACCCCTACCTGATTGACTAGTTCCCACCCGTGAGGTAAACCAAGAGCTGTCGTTTGTGGCAAAGCGGTTATCAGTTTTACCTGAGCCGTGGAGTGAGGGGTACTGCCCCAATACGCAAGCCGTCAGACAGCATTGGTGGCCAAGTGAAACACTTGAACTGTTAGGAAGCCGTACATATCTGGGGTCCATATCTATTTTCAGTTGAACTGTTGCCGATCACTTCCGCTCCAAATCCAGCCGTTTCAGATCTATTCTGAAAGTCGTTCCAGATCCAGTCATCGTTTCAGATCCATCTATTTTCGATCCCTTCCGTGCCGTTGCAGATCCATCTGTTGTGGATCCCTTCCGCGCCGCTGTTGCCAATCCATTTCTGGAGAAAAAAAACAAAAAAAAAAAAAACTGTTTTTCGGTCATATCTCCCTAGTTTCAACTCTGTTTTCCCTAAAACTTCACTGACATCCCTGCAATCCCATTCTACCTATTTCATTCCTGAAGACCCTATCCCAAATTCCACTTCCCAAGACCAGAAATCCCACATTTGTCTATTTTTAGGGTTTGCCATAACTTCTTCAATTTTCACCCGATTGCCTGCAAATTTTACCATAGAGTTCCCGCTTCCGAAATCCCCATTTTTTGCTTCCCTGTCCCTCAGAAAGTGTCGAAAACCTAATCAAACCCCAATTACCCCTCCGATTTTTTCCCAAATCCAAATTTCCCCTTACTAAATAAGCTTGTGTTTGTGTTTTTCTATCCATTCCCCCCCCCCCACAATAAAAAAAAAAATTCCTGGTTATGGTTGTCACTCGCACAGGAGCAAAAACCATAGAGGAAGCACTTGCAGCCATCCAAACCAAACTCCAAGATCTGGATGAGAAATTTCTCAGCCTCCATCTTCAGCATTCAGCCATGAACAATAACCGACAACCAGAATCTTCTGCAGCCACTGGGTTCTCTTCTTCCAGCAATTTTCGTGGGCTGAAGTTTGATTTTCCTCGCTTCAATGGTACTGATCCGACTGGATGGATATACCAAGCAGAATAATATTTCAGTCTGCATAATACTTTTGATGTCCAGAAAGTTCCACTTGCATCCTTTCATTTGGAACAAGAATCCCTTCAATGGTACCATTGGTACATCAAAGCTCATCCCAAGCCAAACTGGACAGATTTTTGCCAACTCCTTTTGCCACGATTTGGTCCTAGTGCTTTTGATGACTGCACAGGAGCACTCACTAAACTTCACCAAATTGGCACAGTGAGAGAGTATCAGACAGAATTTGAGAAACTAGCCAATCACACAGAAGGATTGTCTGATGAATTCTACAGGAGTTGTTTTATCAGTGGTCTCAAGGATGAAATCCGCTCAGAAGTCAAAATGTTCTATCCCAACACAATGATGGAAGTCCTAGGGTTGGCTAAGTTGGCAGAGGACAAGATCGCAGCTCAACAACGCTCCAAACCCACCTTTGTTCCCTTCATAAATATGGGTTCCCAACGACCTCCCATCATGCCTGCTCCTTGAACAACTCCTATCAAGCATTTGTCTGAAACAGAGATGCAGGCACGCCGAGAAAAAGGGCTTTGTTATAATTGTGATGATAAATTCACTCGGGGACATAGATGTGTTCAACAAAAGCTCTATCTCTTGGATGTGGATTCTCTGCTTGCCTCAGAACTTGGTGAAGAAGCTCCAAATATAGTAGATGTTCAGGTAGACATTCAACACCCGCCTGTTGACACCCCATCTCAAGACGACCCACCCGAGATCTATCTCCATGCTGTAACTGGCATCACCACCCCACAAACAATGCGGGTCAAGGGATACTTCAAGAAGCTCCCTCTTACCATACTCATTGATTCTGGTAGCACTCATAACTTCATTGACCCTCGGATTGCCAAACAGGATGATTCTTTTGTCCATCCTTGTTCCAACTTTGAAGTCATGGTTGCCAATGGGGGCACCTTACCTTGCAAAGGGAAGTGTCATAATGTGCGTATCTCTATGGAATATTATAACCTGTGCTCTGACATGTTTGCCTTGTCCTTAGGTAGATGTGATGTAGTTTTGGGCGTTCAATGGTTATGCACACTTGGCCCCATCTTGTGGGATTTTGATGAACTTTGGATGCAATTTTCAGTTAATGGCACACAACACAAATTTATGGGCTTACAACCAGAGTCTCTTTGCCTCATCAGTTCACATCGTTTGGAAAATATCCTTAAGAAGAATTCACATGGTGTCATTGCTCAGCTCCATTCCCTTCAGATGCACCCACCAACGATCTCCATTACTTCCTTGGATAGATATGCAGGTGTCTTTGTTGCACCATTGGGCTTGCCACCTTCACGCGACCTTTCCAGTAAGCATTTTTCCGCATCTACATCTCAGCAGGACATGATGGCTATTTTGCATGCAGTACAGAAGTGGCAGCCATCCCTATTAGGGAATTATTTATGCATCAAGACTGATCTCCAGAGTCTGGAAACTTTCCTGGAACAATGGGTCTCCTCCCCAGCACACCTGAAATGGGTTCTCCAACTCATGGGTTATGACTATGCAACCACTTACCAGAAGGGAGAATACATGTTTCAATGGGAGATTCCAAAAACATTGATTCATAGTCATAATGGCTAACACATTAGGAATATAATTAAAAAAGTTTAAAGAGAATATTTTTGAGATTTGGAAGCTTAAAATGGAGGATCTCCTTGTGGATCAAGAACAATCGGTTGCAGTCGACCCGGGAACAACTTTGAATGTCATGTCGAAGGAATATTGGTAGAATATCAATAGGAAGGAAAGAAATACAATCTGAATTTGTTTAGAAGATTTTATATTGTTGAATGCCTCATATGAAGACATAGTAGAGAAGCTATGGGAAAAGTAGGGAACTTGTACCAGTCAAAATCTATGTTTAACAAGTTGTTTCTTTGGAATAAGTTATATATTCTGAGGACGAGTGAAGGATACTCAGTTACATAGCGCTTGAATGTGTTCAACACTGTGGTAAGTTAGTTATTGTCCGTGAATATCAAAATCACTAAGGAGGAAAAAAGTATTCATTTGTTGTGTTCTTTGCTAGATTCTTGGGGTAGCCTAGATTCGTGGGTAAGCTTTGTCATGGCTATTCGAAACAATAATACCACTTTGAATATTGATGATGTCGCAGCATCCCTGCTATAAGAAGATGACATGAAAGAACATGGAAGGTTCAACCCACGATGCCTTGATGGTAAGAGGTCGACTGGTAGACAAAGGAAAAGGTAAAATATTTCGTATAATATCAAGTTCTAGGGTTATATCTAATACTAGATCCCTTGGTCCAACAACGAAAAAATGTTGAAAGTGCAGTAAAGTAGAGCATTATAGTGGAAATTGTAAGTCAACGAAAGTCAAGAAAAGAAAAGGGTTTGAGGAACGTCATTTGAATGATGGTAATCCTTCGCGAGAAGAAAAGGGTGATGTGTATTTAGCCTCCACAAGTACACAATCGGATCATGAATCTTGGTTGATTGAACTCGGTCTGTCATATCATATGACACCTCAAAGGAAATGGTTCCATGCATATGAGAATTTCAATGGTGTTGATGTCTTTATGGGAGATTATTCATTGACCAGGATAGTCAAATTAGGTAAAGTTTGACTGATACTGAAAAATGGAAGAATAGGTACACTTCCAGGAGTGATTCATATCCCTAGTTTGGCCCAAAACTTGATATTGGTTAGTAATATGGGGAAAGAAGGTGCGCGGTTTGTATTAGAGAATGATACATGTAGGATGGTGCGAGGAGTGATGGTACTAATGAGAGGATTTGAGGCTGGAGCTATGCACAAGCTATTGGAAAGGACATATACTAATGGATGTGCTAATGTCGTTTTTCCTGAATTTGATAGCACATCTCCTTGTCTAATAAACTTGACCATATTGTCGCATCAACGGACGGGACATATAGGTGAGAAGGGTCTTCATTCTATGCATAGTAAAGGCATGGTCGAATGTATCCCCAACTGTTATAAAGCAGTAAAATTCTGTGAACATTGTATTTATGGTAAACAGAGTCATGTAAGGTTCTCATCTAGTACTACTAGGGCTAACGAAATACTCGAGTTAATACATAATGATGTGTTTGAACCAGTGCTAGTCCCTTCACTAGGAGGATCATAGTATTACGTTTCTTACATATATTATTTCTCTAGATTGACATGGTTGTATTTTCTGAGGAGGAAATTTGAGGTCTTTGAGAACTTCCAAGATTTCAAGGCTCTTGTAGAGAATCAAACTAGTAAAAATATCAAGGTGTTGAGAATTGATAATGGAGGAGAATTTTGTGGAAAAGTGTTCAACCACTTCTGTAGAAAACATGGTATAGATTGACAAAACAAAAATTGATACATGCCTCAACAGAATGGATTTTTTGAAAGGATGAATAAAATGTTGATGGACAAATCGATCAGTAGCATGCTCAATGCTGTAGACATCGCACAATAATTATGGGTAGAAGTAGTCAAAATGACATGTTACCTGGTAAATAGGTCACCATCGACAGCTCTGATCGAGAAGAATCCATATAAGGCATGGGATAGTAAAAGGCCCTCTCTTACACATATCATATTTTTAGGTGTGATTCCTTCATACATATCCCAAAGGAGAAAAGAAGCAAACTCTAAAACAAGACAGAGAAATGCATCTTCATCAAGTACAAAGATGGAGTGTGTCACATCCCCTCCCATCGATCCAATGCAAGGAAGGGAACATGACTACATATCTTGGGATTTCACATAAACTCATCTCCATTCATTAGATTCATACAACTAAAAACATATGTGTGTGCATATCTATCAAACACAATGGAAGTAAAATTCTTCTACACACTTATATCATGCAATTTTCAGCATATCAAATAATTAAAGCCTTGTAGAAGTAAAGCACATAAATAAAATACTCATCTTGATGTAATGTTGTCCCAAGAAACTAGTTATGTCATTGCAACGCTCCACCCAACCATAGGCCAACTATGCTCATTAATCTCTCAGCATAGTTTCCACCCCCGACCTGGGCATGATTTCTACAAGGAAAATGGGACTCTCAATCTCATCACAGCCCAAGCAAACATCACATCTAATCCAAGCAAGTCCACAGTTGGGTTTATCAGTCCAATGTGATCCCTTCTATTTTTGGATGCTTACACTCAATCTCAAGCCAAAAAAATGGATACCCAACCCATACACAACAAGCTCAATTATTGGGCATGGATACCAATTTTTAACAATGGGATTTTCAAAACAGGATGTCCATGGGTTTTTCCCAATCGTGGCACAACAAAACGACTTATGGGGAGGGGAAAATCAACCACACTAGAACAACTCGAATTTACCACAGATATAGAGGCATTTAGATGGCGAAAATGACCTCCCAGGATACCCAAATCAAATTTATTTTCTTCCCCACAGCTCTGCAACACAAAAACTCCCTCTTCCCAGCTGGAAAACCAAGGTAGCACTGGAAAAACGTTGAGGAAAATGCCTAGGAAGCTCAGACCGCGTGAGGGAGAAAAAGACAATGGTGAATAATAACTTGGGGAGCAAATTTGTGGCTCCTTTCTTTCCTAGGAAGCCAAAGCATTTTTCCAAAACTGATGGCTTTCCCATACCCGGATTTGGATAGCCATACCTCTCCATTCCCCAAGGCATTAACTACCTCAACCAACTCTTGGAAGAAATAAATGATTGGGTACAAAAGTCAACATGGGTAGTTGAGGGTTTATGGATTCTATCATTGACACTTGGCTTGACTTGATTGGCTCCAAGGGTTTGAATATTTCCCTCCCAATTCCTTGTAAAAATCATGCCCCCATATCTTGGTGCATTACATTGCATAGCTGGTTGTGGTATTTTATTAAAATGCATATTTACATGATATTTGCAATTCCATTATGCCTGGCTAGCACTCAAACCATACACATCACTAAATCGATGGAGGGGCCTTGGCCTTGAGCTCCTCACCACGATTTTATAACAATATTACATCTTTTACATTTTAATGTAATGGGGTCAAAATCGGGATATTACAATCCCCTTCCCCTTGGAATAACACTGCCCTCGGTGTTCCAACACTTAGGAATACATGCCCACTTTAAACATGTCCAAAAATTCACAAAATGTGGCAAGTATGTCCTGCGTTTCAACTTTTTACTTTGAAATTTCAGGAACAAGTCCTTTGGCTTCCACAAGCTGCTCCTATTGGCTTTGATCTTCCAGCTCTGTAGGTGGGCATTGCTCCACGGAAATCCCTTCCTTTTATTTACCTTCCTACTGATCTACAAGTATGGAATTTCATGGCTGCTATCTTTCTTGTTGTCCCGGAAACTATTTGTGGAATATTTTCAGCCAAACCCCATATCCTTTGGTTTGCTTCCATGGCCAATGTGCACAACCGGTTCTCACTTTGGTCACTAGCAACACTTGGCTGGTAACAGCTGCAATCAATGGCAATTCCTGTTAGGAAAAGCATAACATAATATTAAAATCAGTCAATTATTTTCCCAATTGACATGGCAAGTCCATGATTTACTCATGATACTTCCACATGTTTCATGCTTTCCCAACATACACATGAACTCATTCATGTCCATCCTTTCATAGGGAATTAACTATTTCAGCATTCACAATTTATTTCAAGCAAATAAACACAATCTACTTTCAGTCATGACATGCATTCAACAATTTTTTGTTTCTAAGATGCATCAGTCAAAAGGAAAGAGAAGAGTAAGAGTTTCCCCCTCTTAGTCTTGTTCCAATCCGGAGCTATACCACCACTATGGTTTAATGCTCCTTATACTCTTTCACTTCAATGTGAATGCTTGACTTTCCCTTTCTTGGCTATGACAATTAGTGTCTAAGGTCTGTCTAAGGATTTTCAACTAGGGAACCCTTCCCCATTGTTGCCTACAAAACCTTTGGTTGCTAGGACCCATAGAAGTTCACTAGCACCATCTTTCATTACTGCTCATGTTAATATTTGGAGGAAAATCACATGTCCACATGCATCCTTAGGATGCCTTCATAGTCCTTGCTTCCAGCAATACCTACACTCAAACATTGAATCAATTCACATGTTTAGTTTATTTTCATAGGGTTTATCTCTAAGCAAGAGTTTAAGAAATCATGTACACATGTGTTTCATATTAAACAAGCAAGAAGCTGCAAGATAACCAAATACTTATCTTTATTGGATGTATTCACTTTATTCCACATGCTCCTTCTTTGTTTTACAAGCCTTGGATTTCCTGTGGATACAATAACGAATGTTGGTCCAGCATGCAGGATACTCCACAATCATTCGAATAGGAAATTCCAAGCTAGTACGCCGACTGGGTTTATCAGGCATCCCATTTATCAATATGCTAAGCTAGTATGCCGACTGAGTTTATCAAGTATTCAAGGAATGTTTGTCCAGCACATCAACTGCTCCACAACATTCAATTCCCAACCAGTGTACCGACTGGATTTACCAATCATTTATGGTGCCTTCAGGGTCCTTGCTTCCTACAATGACCAAGGTTTCCAACAAAGAAACAATAGTGTATCAGCTTGGTTGTCATAAGACTTGTTCATGAAATTTTCATTTAGCCGAAATAAAAAAAATGAATGAAAATTAAATACTTATCTGTATTGGGCAGTTCCTCGCTACTCCACAGGTTTCCTTCTCTGCTTTACAAGCCTTGGATCACCTATGGGGTGGATGCTTGGCCAACACACATGCTTCTTCACAACATCAAGTAGTTAATTCCGAACCAGTTCACCGACTGGATTTACTAAGCATTGGTGGTGCCAAACCAATCCCATACTTGGTTTTCCCTCTCCATTTCCAAGCCAGCACATCCGTCTGGGTCATCAGCCAATGGAAGGAAACTGCACCACGACCATTTCTAGGTCAAGGATCTACTACGGAGCCATAGGCATCTCAGGGTTTCCAGTCAGTCTCGGTGCCTCACCTTACTGCTGACCCAATAGAGATTTTATGCCTTCATCAATATCACCACACCTTCACACACCACAACCCTTCACACACACACATCAATTATTCATCCACACAAGGATGACACACCTTCCCCTATGCAAACCAGTGGTTCCCTCTAGGAACTCTATAGGTGACTTTCTTGACTGCAGGCTAGCATGGCCCCACAATACCCACTCACACTACACAAGGATGATACCCCTTTTCTACTACACAGCTCCTCAGGCCTATCCATCCCTTCTAGTGTTCTTTAGTGTGAGTGTAGAAAGGTTACCAATGCCTGTACAGTCCTCCTGCGTACCCTTTCTTCACTTTGCCTTTTAATGTGCAACACCAAATTGCATCTGTGTAAGCTAACACAAGAAGGATAAGAAAACTCATAAGTATTGCTGCTCTAAAATTGTAACCATATTTCATAACATTCACTATCAAGTATTGAAACACCAGGAATGTGTCCATTCCCTTAGGGTGTATTCAATATTGACAACCCTATCATAACCCATCAACAGAAATGTGTGCACCCCTTTCCAATGTGAGCCATGTAGGCCCTAATCATACTCAAGCAGTATGAAATAATATAAATAAAATAGAACATGCTCTACATATTAACACTAATAATTAGACATGCATGTTCTTAGCTAGGGTTACACAATACTTGTCCCTTTTAAGATGTATTCTCTCTTCATTTGCGAAGAATGGGGGCTCCCTTCTCTGAGTCAACAGTCCTTCGGTTTTCCACCCCAATCTTTTCACGTTCCATAACCCACACATGAATTCTTAGCATAATTTTACCATCTCACTCACATGGTTTTCCAATATGTAGTGTAGTTGAGATATTATCAAAATTTACAATGGCGTTTCAACCGAAACCCATTTTCAAAGAATGGGATCCTTCCCATGGAGTTTGGCTTCTGCATGCCATCACACATGGTATTCCTGCAAGGTTTCTTCTTGGCACACTCCTCAAACATCCAAACAATTAGCATCGTTTAACAATCAAATTCAAATCTGGTTTCCCTCATCAGTCAGTGGCATTAATAATTAAATTCAAACATGAATTTACAATTCCGTCTCCTACAGAAATTGATTGGTTTAACCATGAGGCCATCCTCATATCATTTGGATCCTGTAAGTGGCATCACTCTGTCCATTATGGATTTATGCTTGCTACCATACATGAACATCCACTTACAACATGTCCTCCTAAAACAATTCATATAAGCCAAATAACCATTAGTAATTTATTAACAAAATTCCAAATCCGAGATTTGCAAATATGTTTTCTTACAACAATTTATTTGCAACCATGAGATCATTCTAATAATATTTGGACTTTGCACATTACTTCATAGCCGTATCATTTCATGCAACTCTGTCCTTCTAGCAGAGCATCCCGGTATCCCTTCAAACATGACTACCTTTATGCAATTCTTCTCCTACATTCATAGTAGCTCATGAAATGATCCCAGAATTACCATTAATTCATCATTTCATCTATTATCTAGTTGCAATGAAACATACATAACACAATCATGCATTAACACAATGGATCTCAACATGTGCCCCCACCCCTATGCACATTTACAACATTTACATAATCTTTTAATGTGTATTCACTCAATGCCTTCTTGCATGGATTCATGGATACCATAATGTCATGGCATGCATTCCACCATGAGTTTTTGGAAAGTATGGATATTGCCTCAACACATCACCCAACCATCTCCCCAATCACTGGGTTAACTTATATGAGTGCCTTCCTTCTCCACTCGAACAACACATCAGGAGTTTACTCACTCCTTGGTTGTTGGAAAAGAGGTTTCATCCCAAATTAACACCAATAGGGGGTTTACGGGACACTTGTGTAACACTATAGAATTACCATTCCAACCACATTATGGCCTTAACCATGACTATATCATATGGTATGCACTACCACAACAGGACTATAAGTCCTCACTTGCTTGGGTTATTAAACTCATAACCAACATACACAAATGGCATGATATATTCTCATATAAATGCATTTACAATTCAAAACAACCAGATGGTATAAGGATCCTTTCCCTTACTACCACATACCTCACTGTACCCGATGGGATAATGTTTGCATAAATGCATTCAACATCACATACATACCAATTTATTATTATTAAATATGGCTCAAGGGATTCTTACCCAATCCCCTTTTAGTATGCAATCATAAATCATTACTTGCATGGCTTACATCAACATATTTGATGTTACCTAATCAGTTGATATCTTACAAAGGATTACACCATCCTTCCACCAACCTCTTTATCATAGATTTGTTTCCCCAACCTTTCTTCATAAGGTTGTTGGTCGCATGCAACAACATCTTTAGCCATGCTTCGGTTGTCTTTGGTCCTACAACCGATGCGAACACCATTGATTATTAACAACCACAATAATTATCTTAAGAGGCTAATTGCATATGTAAAACCTCACTTATTTTACCAATATGCAAAATCATATACGTGCACAAACATCCTCACATGCACTGTGCAATGTTTATTAATATGCCATCTAGTGCATATTCATTTCATCTATCTAATCTCTTGCATTTTCAGCATTCCTATGCCATAATTTTATGTATATAAAACTCATAAAATATAAATACAATAGTAAGAGAGGAGTTAAGGAATTCTCCCTTTCCAATCCCTCATCATAGCATGGAATTCCTCTTCCACATCATAACTGATCCAATTTCATGGCCTCTCTACCAAGCATACAAGCAATTATTCGATATGATCTTCTCACCAAGTAGCAATTCAATACATATACTCATGTATAACATTCCTACTTGCTACTTTTCAAACATGCAATTCCTATGCTATAAACATAAATACTTTAAGGTGAGAAATTTCCCTCTTTATCAACATTTCCTTACAGCTCCAATTGATTTCAAAAATTATGGCCCAATTCAACTTGACCTTTCTTAACTTCCCTGGAAACTACTCAAATTTCATGTTTTGGTGGACTTTTGAATTCCCCTCCAACCTATTTCGGCAGAATTATCGTTTTCTCTCCGATCATTTCGGGGGACTTGGCATTTTGTCTCCGATCAGAGCACTTATCAATTTGACGCTGACCTGTTCCAGAGCAACTTTCAATTTTACGCTGATCGACGAACTTTTCATTTTCCCTCTGATCAACGTACTTCCATTTTCTTGTTGATTCATTTTGGCACACTTTTCACTTTTGCGCCGACCAGTTTCGACACACTTTTTAGTTTTGCACGGACCTATTTTGTCGCACTTTTTAGTTCATCGCTGATTGGCAGAATTTTCACTTTTCTGCCGATCGTTTCCGTGATTTTCCAATATCTCTCCGATCAGCGGACTTTTGACTTTTGCGCTGACCATTTCGACGAACCTTTCAGTTTGTCATCGATCGACACAAATTTCGTTTTTTTTTCGAAACTCCTCCTTTTAACAACTTTTCCTTTCTTGTTGATTGGCGTGATTTCTGATTTTCTCCTGACCTATTTCGGCATGAAATTCATTTTGTTGTCGACTTGTTCGGCACAGTTTCTACTTTGTCGTCGATCGACGCACTTTTCCCTTTTCCATCGACCGTTTCGGTGACCTATAAATTTTGCGCCGATCGTTTCGGCGCAACTTTCTCTTTTACGCCCAAAATCCTTTTCAACGATCCTTCCAATTTTTTGCCGACTATTTCGGCGCAGTTCCACTTTGTCGCTGTAAAATTAGTGACAGTAGATCTAATGAACAAGTAAATCAATCACAATAGATGAAACTCAGAAAAATGGTGTAAAACTGTGCAAAGCATGCATCAGTGCTCAATTTCCCAATGAGGGTGAATAATTACAATACAATACAGTGACAATGACTGAGCAATTCGAATTGACTAAGAAGGTCATTCGAATTACTGAATGGTGTAGCTTGACTCCAACTAGGAGTCCTCATCATCAATCAGTGGTGGCCATCAATGCATAAGAACCAGTCATCCAGGTGTCAATTTGAGTCTAACTAAGTGTAACAAGTGTAACTGAAGTGTGTATCACTGATATAGGGAAGGAGGCTCAGTGGAGCACATATGGGAGGCTTAACTGAAGTCAGAAAAAATTCATCTAGTCAATCTGGAGGTCCAACGGAGTGAAACAGTCAGTCGGGAGTGAAACTAGCCTCAAATCAAGGAGAATCAGAGCTAACTGAGTGTAACTGAAGTGGAACTGCAGTGGTAGGTGAAGAAGTGCGGCAGTAGGTGAGAAGTGGGTGCCTTCATGACTAGGAGGGCTAAAGAACTGATGTAAGAAGCTCCCGGGTGCTAGAATAAGGTGGGTAAGGTGCTGGAGGCATCAACTTGGTGACTGGGATGCATGCAAAATGCATGCAAACCCTAGAGTTTGCATGCAAACCCTAATTGCATGCAAGGTCCTAAAAATGATGATGTGGATATCCGAACAGTCGCCAATCGTTTTGGCACAATTTCCAATTTCTTGTCGATTCGGCGAATTTTTTGCTTTATCATCGATTGGCGCAATTCTCATTTTTCGTCGATTGGTTTCGGTGGACTTTATCATTTTTCATCGACGCAACTTTGCAAAAATCCCCACAATGTGTCGCCGCAACTTCATTTTTTCGCCGACCGTTTCGGCGTGCCTTTGAATTTTACTCCGATCGATGGACTTAAGACTTTTCCGTCGACCATTTCAGAAAGTTCTTCCTTTTACGCTGAAATGCCCTTTTTCGACCACTTTTGATTTCTCACTGAAACTTATCTATGACTCTTCCAATTTCTCGCCGACAGTTTCGTTGCTCTTGTCGATTTTTCCTCGACACGGACGTAGCAGAAACTCAAAAAACACTAAGCAAAATTTTGAAATTTTGAAATTTTTGAAATTTTTCTTAATGATCAGTGCTGAGTAAGAAGAATGCTTACCTATGAAAGTTGTTAGATGTAGCCCATGTAGGCCCAATGTTGTATCCTACTCTTTGATACCAATCTGTCACATCCCCTGCCATCGATCCAACGCAAGGAAGGTAACATGAATACAGATCTTGGGCTTTTACATAAACTCAACCCCATTCATTAGATTCATACAACCAAAAACATATGTGTGTGCAGATCTATCAAACACAATGGCAGTAAAATTATTCTACACACATATATCATGCAATTTCCAGCATATCAAATAATTAAAACCTTGCAGAAGTAAACCACATAAATAAAATACTCATCTTGATGTAATGTTGTCCCAAGCAACTAGTTATTTCGCTGCAATGTTCCACCCAACCATAGGCCAACTGTGTTCATTAATCACTTAGCATAGTTTCAACCCCCGAGCTGGGCATGATTTCTACAAGGAAAAGGGTACTCTCAAGCTTAGCACAGCCCAAGCAAACATCACATCTAATCCAAGCCAGTCCACAACTGGGTTTATCAGACCAATATGAACCGTGCTATTTTTGGATGCTTGGAATCAAGATCAAGCCAAAACAATGGATACCCAACCCATACACGGAAAGCTCAATTATTGGGCATGGATACCCATTTTTAACAATGGGATTTACAAAACAGGATGTCCATGGGTTTTCCCCAATTGTAGCACAACAAAACAACTTATGGGTAGGGAAAAATCGACCACAAGGGAACAAATCGAATTTCCCACAGATATAGGGTCATTTAGATGGTGAAAACAACCTCCCAGGATTCCCAAATAGGATTTATTTTCTTCCCCATAGCTCTGCAACACAAAACACCCTCTTCCCATCTAGTAAACCAAGGCAGCACTAGAAGAACGTGGAAGAAAATGCCCAGGAAGCTCAGACCGCATGAGGGAGGAAAAGACAATGGTGAATAATAGCTTGGGGAGCAAATTCATGGCTCCTTTCTTGCCCAGGAAGCCAAACACGTTTTTCCAAAATTGATGGCTTTCCCATACCCGAATTTGGACAACCATACCTCTCCATTCCCCAAGGCATTAACTACCTTAAACAACTCTTGGAAGAAATACATGATTGGGTACAAAAGTCAACATGGGTAGTTGAGGGTTTATGGGTTCTCTCACTGACACTTGGATTGAATTGATTGGCTCCAAGGGTTTGAATATTTCCCTCCCAATTCCTTGTAAAAATCATGCCCCCGTCTCTTGTTGCATTGCATTGCATAGCTAGTTGTGGGTATTTCATTAAAATGCATATTTACATGATATTTACAATTCAATTGTGCCTGGCTAGCATGCAAACCATATGCATCACTAAATTGATGGCAGGGCATTGGCCTTGAGCTCCTCACCACGATTTTAGAACAATATTACTTCCTTTACATTTTAATGTAATGGGGTCAAAATCAAGATATTACAGAGTGAAAGGAAATAAGCTATGGAATATGGTTCAAGGAAGGCATTTTATATTAGAGATGTAATATTTAGGGAATTTGGAGGTACTTCTAGGGACAAATAGGTTAAAAGAGAAAAGGAAATAGAAAAGAAAGAGTTTGAAATGAATGATGAAAGTATGGATTTAGGTGAGTCTGTTGAATCCAACGAAGAGTTAGAACAACAGAATCCAGTTGTCGGGAGGTCTAGTCGAACAAGGAAACAACCAAAAAGGTTTAGTTGACATGAATTTCGCTCTTCTTTTGCATTATCTACGATAAAAGATGATTTTAGATCGGTAAAGGAAGTTATCGACTCAACAGAGGGTAAACTTTGGAAAAGGGCCATGGAAGAATAGATGGAGTCCTTTAAGAAGAATGAAATGTGGTATCTAGTCACATTAACAAATCAAAGGAAACCTATAGGCAGTAAGTGGGTGTTTAGGAAAAAATCGAATATAGAAGGTCAAGTCAAGAAGTATAATGATCAACTGGTAGTGAAAGGATATTCCCAAGTCGAGAGAGTTAACTTTGGTGAAATTTTCTCTCATGTTGCTAAGTTAACTTCCATAAGGGTAATGTTGTCTTTACACTAGTACAAAATGGGAGATAAGTGACTAGGCGACTAAAAAAGTTAGTCACCACTATTTTTTCAAGGGATAAACGACTAAAATTTAGCAATTTTAAATAAGCCAACAAAAAATGACTAAGATAAACGACTAATTTAGTCATGGGATAAAATATATGACTAGATAACAAGTGACTAAAATAAAAATGACTATCATAAATGACTAATTTAGTCACGGGAATATAAATATGACTAGCTAACAATGATTAATGTGAATTAGTCGTTTATGTTATTCATTTTTAGTTGTGTCACACTAAGAATGGAAAATTACAATTTTGACAATGAATTTGTACAATATTTTGCTAAATTTTAACAATGCGGATGGATGGAAAATTCATCAATGGGGAAACAAACCAAAAAGAAAAGAGGAAAGGTATATATAACTTCTAAGTACAAAAAAATAGAAATGAGGAGAAAGGTCTCCATCTATGAGCCAAAAACATGAAAACTGCCTGTGGAAAAAAGTAGACCCCCACACCACTCCCCAAAATGAATAAACCCCTCTGAGGACACAAGACCACGCCTAGATAAAGCGTTTGCATTTGTGTTGAACTCCCTGAAGATATGCATGATAGAGACATCAAGAAAGGCTTTGAGTAGAAGATTAACATGAGCCATCCAAGATGAGAGCTCCATCACCTTCCCAATTTTCCCTTCCCAATTTTCAATCTGGGTGTTTTATTCCATCTTATGGGAGTCCATTGCATTTACCCAGGAGAAGTGCCTTCATGTATTGATGAGCCCAAGATATAGGTACTCTATAGCCCCTTTATGCCACACAAGTGCAAGGAAGGATAATAAAATACCTTTGTTTGTAGGGGAGAATGCATTTGTTTTGATTATTTAATGAAGTAGTTTAGAGATTATTTTTCTTATGCTTAAAATCATTTTATGTGCTAATTATATGAATATAGGCATGCGTGAGTAGGGCGCAGGTGATCTAGAAAACAACGAGTAAATCAAGCTCAAGACTGAAGATCACGAGTGACTTAGCGCTCACATTTTCCTAATTTATAGAAAGAACTCCCGTTAACCATAATCATTGTTCACAATATAGAGCTAGGTTAGAATTAGGAATAAATAGGGACCTCTTGAATAGCAGGGGGTTCTGTTGACATTTTTGAGAAACAATCTTCAACATATTTTGTATCTGAGACAGTTATGTTTTAAGTTTTCCAAAAACATGAAGTTATGATTTGATAATGGAAGATCAACGTTATACCAATTCCTTGATTTTATAAGTCTCTTTTCCTCTTGAAATACGTGTTGGGGAGGCCCCCCTCAATACGTAGATCAGGAGTCTCATGTATCATTGTAGGTATTTCTCATGAATTTTATTAACTGCTTCAATCATCATGATGTGTGAAAGTACTTTGATTTTGTTTAAACATTAGATTTTGATTTCAGTGAAAATGATTTTCTTCGATAACACTGTTTCCGTAGTTCTGTAACACACGGTCCCTAGTCCCGTGTGTGCCTTCTGTGCATGTAGGTTTTACGTCTGAGTGCCAGCATTTTTATACCATTTCCAGATAATGAGTTGGATCTATGAGTTCATGCATATTCTCTTTATTTCAAATAGATCACATAGAGTATTAGATGTTTTAGCTTTCAATTTGAGTAGAACGAGGTCTAATTGTTTTTTAGTATCTGATTTGCATTTGATTTGAACATAATAGGTTTAATCGCTTTCAGTATTTGATTTAGTAGGCAGACTTTGACTATTTTCCAACATTGAAATTCCTAGATTAGATTTACAGTTTTCCAGTATTCAATTCTTAGGTCCAATCTATCAGTTTTCAGCATTTTTCAATTCATGGATTTGCATACTTTCATACTTCTTGCTTCTTAGTTTTTAGAGCAATACTTCCATTTCCCTTAGAGAATTCTTTGAGATATATTAAACACTCTGAACGACAAAGATCACCCTATAGTGCACATATAGTGCTTAACATCTTTTAAGTTTGTACGCTCCCTGGTTGATAATTAAAGTATACTTCCGGTATAGCTACCCTAATTAGGTACCCATTCCTGGAGTCCACCACTTTTTGGCGTCGTTGTTGGGGAGGTGCTTAATCTATAGGAGACATCTAAAAAAAAAAAACATAAATTTTTTTACCATGAATGCCTCGACGAAGGAGGGATAGATTTGGACTTTTTCTGCTTAACCACCCTATGAACAACACTATCTCTGAGCATTCTCAATTTGAATTCTTTAAATATGATGAAGAAGATGATTCCAGCTACGATCCACACTATGATAACTACTTTGCTACCTCTAGCTTAAACGATACTATGGTAGAGGAAGAGGATGAACATAGAGAACTATTTACTTTTCCCATTAGTGCACCTCTTGGGGATGCCGGAATGAAGAATATCAACCCTAATAATCTGCCAAACTTTCACGGCTTAACTTCAGAAGACCTTGACACATTTTTATTTGAATTTGAGGTAGTTTGTAGGTCTTTTGGGTATACTACTGATGCACAAAAAATGAGACTCTTTCCTTCTACATTGAAAGATCTATCACTTAGATGGTTCATGAGCCTGGAAGGGAACAATATTTTCACCTAGGACCAAATGAAACAATCCTTCCTGGAAAAATATAGGGACTACTATAAGGCAAAAGATACAAGAGATGAAAGAAGACTATGCACAACGCTTTCAACTCAGCTACAAAAGAGCTCGTCACTGCACCCTAGATCAGGATTCATTGAAACTTGTCCTTCTTAAAGGAATCAAAGAAGAAAATATAGAAGTCCTAAACCTATTAGGAGATGGGGATATATTCCAGAAAACCTATGATCAAATCCTACAAATCTTCAAGAATTATTCCAAGTCCAGAAAAAGGTAATATTGGGACACAGGATACACATCCATTTTCAGGAGGATCATCATCTTCAGGACCAAACCTCACAAAGTATTATTTAGGAAATCTTCTTGATGATATGAAAATTGATATCCTTCAGTCCCTAGCAATGCAACTTGATGCACTCCAAATTAAGAAGAAGCAGGATGAGATAAACCAAGCATTGGCAGTGTTTTGCCCACGCTGCAGAAAGAAACATGAAAAGGGATAGTGCACATTGAACACAATAGAAATATGTGGCCTCTTCACTGATGATCAATCTACTGATAAATGTCCTCTACTACCATCATGCAAAGCTGCCATTCATGATCCCACATCTGAAGGTACTTTGGAACAAATCTGTTTTGTTAATCAAAGAAGAAACAATTTTGTTAGGCCCTTCCAACCAAGCAACCAAGCATATTTTAACCAAGGAAGTAATCAACAAAATTGGAACCTGTCAGCCCCAACCACATGGCTAGCTCAAGTAGCTCCAAACTAGTGGCAGCAAATCCAAACACTGTATCAACAACCATATTACACACAGCCTTTTTCTCCCTACCCCCCACCTTTTTCTCAGCCACCAATGAATTATGGAAATCCATATCCTTATTCAGCAAACTGGAGGGATCCATTACAGTATCCAATCCTCATGCCGCCCCCACAGAACCAACCACCTCCCAGACCATCCCCAATTCTTTCCCAATTGGTTCCAAACCCAAACAACAAAAGAACAGGACAGCAACAACCCTATAACACTTAAGTGGTACAATTCCCTACATATGTCGTGGATACATTTGAAATAAATGAAATCAATCTCAGATCTGGTAAAACATTACAGAACACCCATCCACATAATAATCAAGAACATATCAGTCACAAACAAATAACACAACCTAAACCACAGCAGCCAGCTGAGACACACTCTCAGGGAGAAGAAAATCGGCCACAAATACCAAACAAAACACCTCCATTTCCTAAGAAACTCATACGAAACACCAGAGAGGAGGTGGAAAATGTTATCCTTAACGAATTGAAGCATTTGAACATCCAAATCCCCATTTTACAAGCCATAAGAGATGTACCAATCTGTAATAAGTTTATTAAGGAAAATTGCTTACAACGACCTGCCGAAGAAAACATGACCCACCAACTATAAATGTAGTAGGCCAATTAGCATATTTAATGTTGGGTGTCATTGTCAACCCTAAATACCTTGACCCGGGAAGTCCAGTTGTCAACATAACCATTAACAACAGATGTATTGCAAGCAACCTAATTGATTTAGGGGCTACAATCAATGTGATGACAAAGGGCACAATGATAGGAATAAAAAGGAAGTATGGAGGTTGAAGTCTAGGATACATTGGCTAAAGCCTGGCGAAAAAAATACCTCCTACTTTCACAAGCAAGCAAAAGAAAGACTTCAGAAAAACTTAGTATAAAAGAAATAAACATTTAAGATGGCACACTGCTGAGTAATCCAATAGGCATTACAGAAGTGGCATGATCTCACTTTGAGTCCCTATATATAGACGAGGAAGTCGATCCAGATTCCTCCTTAACAATGTTGGCCAATATCCCTTTGTTGGTAATCGCAGAGGATAACTTGGAGTTAAAACCTATATTGAAGAAGCAGAGATCATCATAGCGATCTGGAGTCTTGATCCAAACAAAGCCTTAAGTTTGAACAGTTTTTCCATCCATTTTTATCGTGCATGCTAGTCTATTACTAAGGCATATTTTAAATGCATTATGAGTTTTTCTCATAAAAAGGATAAGCATATTTTAAATATTCATTTTGTTGTTCAATGATTTTTGGTCCAAGTTGGTCTTGTGTCTGTTCTGAATCAGTCACCTTTTCAGAAGTTGGAACTATTATTCTTAGCCATGCAGTATCATTTGTGAATGCTAAATCATGGTTAATAGATTCTATATGTACTTGATATGTAGGCAGAGTTGTTTGCATTTTTTGATATTCATGAAGAAGAAGGTATCCACCCTAGAGGTGTTCACTTAGGAATGATAGGGAATAATGTAATAGAATGTGTTGGTGGAGGTAGAGTGGTGACACTTGATGATTTATATTCTAGGTATCACACTCACTGTGACCCTAGATTGAATGCCTCAGTCACTAGAATTGGCATTTATAGTTGCTGGAAGATTAAGAAGAAAGAGAATGTTAAAATATAATATGGGATTATCAAGCCTTGTAAAAAGCTTAATGTCACTATGAAGATCCTGCGATTGAAGTTGAAATTTTGTAACTAAAGGAATCTGTTATTGGAAAAGCAGTAGGGATGGTAACACCAAATAGATCCCATTCAGTTTGTGAAGGTTTTATGAGTCTTATGGTCTCATATTTGTCATACTGTCTACTATTCAGTAAGGATATATGACAAAAGTATAAATAAGTTTGTGAGCACTATCTATTCCATGTTCTGTAGATGGATCTGTTTTTTCCCAAATAATTTGGTAAATTGTTTGGTGTAAGAGTTGCTATTCTTATACAATCAATTCCATTTGAAAACTTTTATTTGGTTTTGGATGTCAAATTACACCTTGTACTTAAATTATTATGAAGTTTGTACTCGTGCTTCTGATTTATATAACCTCTCTTTTTCGTCCGCAGAAAGAAAGAATTATGTACCATCCTCAGTCGACCAGAACGTGCTTCGAAATTTGAAGAATACCTTGGTGTAAATTATTATCTCGCAGTTGAAGAATGCTTTCGTGTTCCAACTTTGCATATCATTAATAACATGAGTCATTGTCAACGACAAATCCTACCAAATTATTCATTTGAATTGCTCATTAAAATAGTATTAGTGATGTGAGGAACCAAAACAATCCTTTTCAGTACTATTAAAATAGTATTGATGATGTGAAATGGCCATGGAAAAAAGTCTGGGATATTTTAAATAGCCATTAAATACGTAACAATTTTTTTGAAACAAGGTATTAGTGAAGATGTCATTATAAAATTAGTAAGCTATATTATTAAGTAATTAATATGGCTTAAGATGGTTAATTTTCATTGCTAGTTAAAATAGTATTGGTGCATTGAAAAACCAAAACAATCCCTTTTCAGTACTAATTAAAATAGTATTGATGAGGTGAAATGGCGGTGGGAAAATGTCTGAGCTATTTTAAATATCCACTAAATACGGAAGCAGGAACAATTCTTTTGGAACAAGGTATTAGAGAAGATGCCATTATAAAATAAAGTTGTTAATGTACTGAATTATTGATTTTGTTAATGATGGATTTAAACGAAATAAGCTTTAAGAAAATGTTTTAATATACATTTGTTTACCTTGTTAAGAAGTATATATATGTATGTGCGGTGTAAAAAAATATAAATCACATATTATATATAAATATATATAATATGTGATTTATATTTTTTTTGCACCATTTATTATTTTATGGTGCTTTAGACCACTTGTTATTTTATGTTGCTTTGCACCATATACAAGTTTGTGTATATTAAATAATAAAAAATTTGGTGTTTTGCACCAAAAAGTCTCAATCCATGTTGCATTGGTTTTTGTGTTTTGCACCACAAAGCTTCAATCCACCTAAGATTGGTTTTGGTGGTTTGCACCATACACCATGGAATGCCACATATTCATTTAACACCAAAAACAACTTTTTTACAAACAACACTTTTGCACCATAAATCTTAGCACCACTTTCGTATCCCCACATTATCACCACTTTTGCACCATTATTTGAAAATTGAGGATTTCCCAAATCCTTTACAAATAGTGGTGCTAATGTGAGGCTAAAATGCCCTTTTCCTTGTAGTGATCCCCAATAATGTATATCTCCTCACAACAATGTTCCTTCTTAAGGACTAGGAAAATCAACACTTAACATTGAAATCCAGTAAATATGAAGAGAAAGAACTGGAAAAATACGCAACCTTGTTCTTTAAACGACGATTTCACTACCATATCCAAATTTGCACCCACGACATAGTTTTGATCGTTTTTATTTTAACTTGCAATTGATCGTTTTTATTTTAACTCGCAAGTACAAGCAAATTTGCCTCACTTGCTCCTAGCTTTATTTTTTTATGGAAAATGGAAAACAGGAATCTAGGACACGATCAAAACACAAAACTTGCATATACACTAAAATTTCAACGAAATTTAACAGGAATCCGGGACACGATCAAAGTACAAAACTTGCGTATATCACTAAAATATCAGCAAAATTTTATTTATGCTTTCCATTACATACTAATTTGTTAGGCTCACTTGGAGCTTTAATCTTTAAAGGCAAACAGAAAAATAGAAATCTGGGACAAGAGCAGTAGAGAACTTGCATACACACTAAAATCTCCTCAAGAATTAAACATTTAAGCTCAAAAGTCCAAAAGACCGATGCATCATAACTCCGTCGAATAACAGAGAAACGGGATATCAAGGTTCATGTGAAAAACCTCATGAAATGTGGCGAAGGAAGCGTGGAATTTGGTTGCAGTCGGAAGAATTCAGGGCATATCAAGGCTGAAGAGTTCACCATCGTTTCACAACATTAGCCGGTAGGGTTCACAGATATGGCTACACCAGTGAGAAAAACTCAGGAAAATGACGAGTGGATATGCAAAGCCGCATGAGAGATCTATCAGAACTAAAAATTGATTAATTAAACTACGGTGGAGGATCACGCAGTGGCTCCATGCAGCTTTCCGGGTGGACCACCCTTCCGAAAAACCTGCACACACTGTGTTTGTCCTTTGCGCAATACCTGGTCATGCGACCACTCTTACTTGGGCAACAAAAAAAGAGGACTACAGCATTATCTGCCAACCAATCCAACTGCATTCATGATAAATATTAATTTTCAGAAACTTTAAATAAAAATAATAAAATTAGCTTATAGGAAAAGAAAAATTAGAGCTCGAACATCCAATTAATCCATCAAATCGATTACTATATGTCTAGGGGGGACTATCAATAGGGGTAGGGGATAATACCATTTTTCCATAAATATGTCAAGCAAGGTTTTGTTGTTTATAGTTGTAAGGTATCCTTTATTCCCCATCAGATTTCTATAATCATGAATCTACTGCTCTTGTACCTATCACATCTACATACTAAGGACATCTTATTATATGTATCACAATAAACATAATGAATATTATGGACCATAGGTTATCTAACCCATTTTACATCATTGTAAATCAACATCATATGTCAACCATAATAGCAATATTGGGAATACCAAGGAACTATACCAAGGTATTATGTGAAAGCACATCATCATAACATTATCATCACTATATGAACATGTGTCATCATAAGGAACATAAAGCCACATGCCGCTACCTCAAGCTATGATATCCTATCACTAGTATAAATAACAAAGAATCATGTGCTAACTACCTAATGCAATTCATTCTTATTTAGGAGTGTACAAATGACAACTAAATAATGTCATTTCCATGCCCTAGAGGCCAAACTAAATATACATAGGAGATAATCATGTTATTTTGATGATAAGGTCATATTATTCTATTCTATTCATGAAAATAGTATGATGAGGATGCCATAATTATGATGATAATCCATGATGATTATATAGTTTAATGTTTTGATGATGCTACAACTTTACGATAGCATGGGGTAGCATGCAATTGTTTGTTATTCATGGTGTTATGTTGGAAATGATGGTGTATGATATTGTCATGTTCCATGATAATCATGATGATATTACATTTTCATGATGGCATAGCATGTAATTCTTTCATATTCATGGTGATGATGTTATGTTTTCATGATGGCATGTAGTAGCATCCAGTTCTTTCATACTCATGGTAATGAGTTATTTTTTCATGAAGGCATGTAGTAGCATGTGGTTCCTTCATATTCATGGTGATGATGTTATGTTTTCATGATGGCATGCAGTTCATGATACTCCTGGTGATGTTATGTTGTCATAAGAGCATGTGACATTGTGATAGATGTGTTAGAGAATTCTTCCTATGGATAGTTAAACCCTCTCATAAATCAAACTAGACTCCTAAGTGTTTAATTTATGACAGAAACAAAACAAATAGACACTAAACTCTTCCTAAATCTAGTTCATACATGAACTAGTAGGCTATAGAAAAGTGAAGCAGATAGATGACATACCTTAAATTTGATGGTTGTCCTTACTTCTCCTGAATTTCTCCAACTCCAGTCTTCAATTATGATCTTGAGAACCTATTAAAGAATAGAAGACAATACCTTCTCCAAAGCAATATATGTATAAACAAATATTTAACTATGAAACATAGACAATCTCATACATTCACCATTAAAAACGTGAAAATGGGAAGAATAGGCTTAGTTATATTAATAGAGAGAAATCCATAAAGAATCCATACAACATGTGTTATACCTGAATCATGCTCGATCAGATCTTCTCCAAACTCTCCTCCATCACCCTTGCAAGACTCTTAGGATCATAAGTTTGTTGCTTCCAAGATCACCCCCTAGCTCATGGATGGTCCTCCTTAAGTAGGATTTGGGAAGGCCAACTACTAGGAGAAAATGATGGATCTAAGTGAGTAATATGTGAATCAAGGATCTAAACCATGCTAAGGAGGGACTGTGAGATAGGATTCAAAGGGGTACCTCATCCCAAGAAAATATCCAAGATCCAAAATCAAAGGGATAAGCCTAAAACAAAATTTTCGCTCCCCTATAATTGATTAAAGCGCGAAAAAGATGAAATTTTCGCTCCCCCATAGGCATGCAACGCACGACAAAGATGAAATTTTCGCTCCTAGGAACACTAGCAAGGTGCGAAAATTCCAATAAGAGGTAATTTTTGGAGGTGGTTAAGGTGGGTTTCGACCCCTTTCTTGTTGGATTTGCTTCAAATGTGACGAGGGAAGGGACCAACTTTAGAATGAAGGATCCTAACACCCTTAGGAGGCATAAACATCATGTTTTCCATGCCGTGGTGAAACATGTAGATCCTCTCTTACACATGGTGTGGAAATTTGAGGTATAACAATAGCATTCAAAGCCTTGATATTCATGTTGATAGTATATATTCTTTAGTGTTATGATTATAACTAATGCTTCGTTGGAAAGATGTGAGGCATAGTTTGACAGGAAATCCACCCATGGGTCTAGAGGGACAATTCATTCGATGATATTGTGGGATCCCATATCCACGAAGGATCATTTATACATGTAATACCTTATGGGTTGCGGACAAACTCAATCAATAAAACTATGCCAGTGGTTCCTTTCCTTTATATAGCACTGAAAGTCTACGACTTGAGGTATTTTAGTCGGGAGGTAAGTATATGGAGAAGGAATTTCGATGCTTAGGGTTGATTGTCCGATTGGAGTTTTAGAGGGATTTTTATGCCATACTTTTGAGATGCCTAGTGTGCATGGTTTAGCACACTAGATGAGATTCCTAGTACCCTCTAGATAAGGCCTTGGGTCCATAGAGCCTATCTAAGTCTGAAGGCCTTAAGCCTTGTCCCGATGCCATAAGTCGAGGATATAGAAAGCATTATACTTACACCTCCTTGAAGCTATGATGAGACTTTTGATGCCTGCTACAATCACACCATGATGGGTGACCCTTATACTAGTTGCAACAGAGGGACCATGCCATGGTGAGCAGGACCATCTAGAGTATTTGGGTTGTTAGGAGATTGATCGAATGGTATGATTTTGGGTGAGGGTGCATGAAAGTGGAAGTAAATCATATGAATGGATTGATTTGATGCACAATTGTATAAATAAAATTGATGCACAATGGTGTGACTTGATTAATTGTGTGACTTGATTGCCTACTAGGAATTCAATTACAATAATAAACCATGTAGTTAAATAGGGCGCTATATTGTGATAGTGTAGGTATGAGGGTTATTTGTGATGGCCACATGAGTAACTTTTTCCCCACACAAATGTACTAGTTATCTATGTGCATATTATAAGATGGTTGTGCATATTGGGTGATGTTGTGCATGTGTTTCATGGGAATAGGAAATGGGGGTGAGGCAACTTTGAGAAAATGTTTTTTGAAGGGTGGGTGTATGTAATGCCCCAACTTGCAAATTAATCAAAATGAAATATATATAATAGGAAAATAATCATAAATAACAATTAGGTGCATACTTAATGTTAAAATAAAATTTATTAAGCTAAAGTGGGATTAGTGCATGGATGGCAAGTGTCATCCATGCAGATAAATTTTTCTTTAATAATAAGGAAAATGGGCTTATAAGATGAGGGGGGAGGACTTCATGGGGGGGTATTTTCTTCTTCCTTTGAGTGGGTCGTGGGTTTTCTAGAGGTCTAGTTCGTTTGTTGCATGAGATTTTCTTGTCAAAGGAGGGTGAGAGGATTTTCCTATGATGGTAAGGAGGTGTTGGGGTGATGTCTGGCATAGTTTTACTAATCGAGGACTAGGGGGATCCTAGTCTTTGACTGGGGGATAGGTTGGGTGGAGATTTGTCCCCCACATTTTGTTGTCGTTGTTGCTGCTGGTACGGGCCTGCTGCACACTTTTGTAAGTCAGTTTTTCTTATTTTCATACAAGTATTCCTTATTACTTGCCATTTCATTAATTTGATTACCATTTGCTTAATTCATGTTTAAATGTAAAGGAATGTAAATCCATGGGATGTTGTTCTTACTCTATATTATATTTTTTTGTAAACTAAATGATTTACTTGTGTTAAATTTTGAGGTATCCTTGGATAAAGTTAGTAACTTAGTCTAAATAGGGTTTGCCAATACATAAACAAGCAACAAAATTAACCAATGAAGTAATTTTTTGAGAAGGGAGAATGCATATTGACAATGAACACAAAAGTAGATAACGTAAAGTAGAATTATTGAGTTAGAGGTTGATCAAGGAACTATAGGGGATTTATTCTTTCAACTAGAAGAAGTCAATGCCATGATAGACTCCCGTATACATGAGATCGCTGATGTTTGTAAAGAGATAACATTAGCCTCTTCCAACAATCAATAGGTTGTTTACACCAAATCCATATTGCAACTTGAATTGAGAATTAAACAATTAACCTAAGAGATAATAGATTGGAGGAGAAGGGCTAGGAACAACACAATGAGTGAAGTGATGACCACAAATCTAGATAAAAAAAGGAAAGGGAAATTGAGGAAACCAAGGGGAAAACTTGATGCAATAGTGAAAAAATTCAAGAAGATTAAAAAAAAATTGTTGGGATTAAATAGGAGAAAGAAACTAGAAAGTCGGGCATGAGGAAGCCCTCAATGAGGCTAGGTGGTTAAGAATAATTGGGATATAAATAATTATATTTAGGAACATATTTTACATCATTTTCCTTCAATAAGGAATCATATCCAACTCTATTTAGATTTCAACGCCATGTATAAAGAAGTTACTAAATACCTGAGCAACATAAAGCAATATATATAGTCCAGGTATAAAATAGATAAAACGGAAGAAGGGGTTGTAAATTACACTTTCTACTAGGGAGTTAGGAATGTTTGGCATCAAAGACATAACTTCAGTCTATATGGACATAGAGACATATATTAGTAAGTTCAATAGTTGGAGGTCATTGAAAAAAAGGTTGTAGACTAAAAAAAACTCATGCAAACATTCTTAGTACCTAAGTACAATGATCAATCATGTTTTACCATGCCCATGGGATGATAAGTTGAATTTGCATGCCAAAGAGGTATACAACAAAATATTCCAAGAATCTCTACCCAGGTTGGTAAATGTGCATGACAAGCCCACCATTCCTATTGATATTGAAATATATAATCAATTAAGGTCATTTATTGCCACCTAGTCCCTTCTGAAAAGAATGATTCATAATATCAAACATATTGATTATATCCCCTACTCTGAGTTGGATAAGGCCTTTAGAAATATAAAAGTGGGCAGGGGAATTAATCAACATGGTATGAGGTTTATGAGTATCCTACACACTTGTTTTATAAAGAAGATCATAGAAAGGACCCAGAAGTGGTGATACCATTGGCCCAAACACCTGCAAGTCAGTCATGAACTTCTTATCCTCCCCCCCCATGCCCAAGACAAAGGGTACTAAAAATACCAAGAAGTAATGATTTGTATCAAGAGGAGATCAAAATCAATCATGTTTTTAATAAAGGGATAGAGGGATGGAAATTATTTTTGTTTGAATTAATCTTGGGAGCCCTTAACAGTAAGGCAATGAATAAAAAAAAATATGAAGGATAGGGATGAGACACCAACTTTCAGTTTTGATCATCATGAAGTGCCAACTCTCCCTTGACAACATAAAGTATCAAGCACGCTAGTCGCCCCCACATACGTGCCATTTTAAGTAGGGTTGATTCATCATAAGTAGATAATAGGTTATAAAAGAGGCATGACGCAAGGCACCTTATCACTAAGGTTCTTGCTTAACAATTACACACAACACACACGTTCACATAGACAAGACGTAAACAGGATGCCAAGAAGCTGGCTTATATTACTTCTACCGAATCGGTTACAATGCAAACTGCAAGGAGTGAAATAACTAACTAACTGTCGGCCTCATCCGTTACAATATAGAAGTAATTGTGTCCTATCTCAGTGTGTCGACCTCACCCTCTCCTGGTTCACTAGGGAACTCTGAGCTATGGCTCGATCTTCTCTGTGTTCGGAAGCTGTGTGACTATTCTCTCCAATCTATAGAACTTCTCCCCAAACTCTCTGCTCTTCCCCTAAATGATCCAACCAGTCTTCCTCCTCGGCCTTTTACTCTGTTGTTGCTGTTCCCGAGATCACTCCAACCCCCGAGACATGCATCCTCTATCTAACGATCTCCTCATATCCTAGAGACCTGGAACTGTCAGTGCCCCAACCGTACTGCATATCCCCTGCCTAGGACGACATCTGTCATGTCTTCACCCACCTGCAATAATTGTCATTAACTTCCTTAGAAAACCTGAACTATTGCCAAGTACTCCCCTTTACTTCTACGCGTCCTTCTGACAGGCTACAGTAATCCGTCATGTCGACCATACTGTCTATCAGCTTCGACTTACTCGTCGGATTTCTTCTCACTCTTTAGGCTTCGCCAGTCCACCCCTTCCTCCTTGCTTGGCTCATGCCCAAACCTATCGGAGTCGTGGTTTGACGCCTGTCGACCATCGACGCTCCGCTACACTCTGTCGCCTGTCGACTCCCAACATGTCGACTCTCAAACTTCACTACATCTGTCAGTCACATACCCGACTGCTCCTGCTCGACGTATTGACTTAGAAAATCCAATCTGCTCTTCCACACCAGGGGTCGTCGGCACTCCCTATGGTCAGTCTTCTCCAAGTCGACTAACTTTGACTGATCTGCCTAAGCCCCGATGCTCCTGCATCAGACTCCCTAGGTGAAAAAGAACTCGACTGCTCCGTCAGTATCCTGAACTCTTCTTCAGAAATCCATGTCACCTCCTGCAACTCATCATCTTTCCATCGCACTAAGTATTCCTTATTTCGTGAACTATGCGTACGCCCGACTTCGCATTCCTCTATTACTTCTGCAATTTATTCCTTCTGTCGATCTGGAATCTTCTTTGTCCAGTAAATCTTCGACACTTTCGCACTGCCACTGCTTGAAACTTCTTCAAATTTGTATAGATCTGAGACATTGAACGTTGGTGAAATGATCAAGTCATTGGGGAGCTCCAACACATAAGTGTTGTTCGAAATTTTCAACAGAATCTTACCTGGTCCAATCTTCTTCAGCTTCAGCTTGTTGTATTTCCCCATTGGAAATCTGTCCTTCCACAAATGTGCATAGACCAATTCTCCTTCGCTAAATGATTGTAGTCTCTTCTTTCCATTGGCTCTCAACTTGTATGTCGCGTTACTCTTTTCTATGCGCTTTCGCACATCTTCATGCACTTCCTTCATATGCTCCACAAATGATTCTGCATCTGCGCTTTTCCTGGTTTCTGTCAGTAACTCAACCAAATCCACCACTCCATGTGGGATTATTCCCTGAACAATATGGAATGGGATCAAACCTGTCGATCGATTCACAGAATTGTTGTATGCAAACTCAGCTTGTGCCAACATGTTCTCCCACTGCTTGGGTCTGTCGGCCGTCAAACATCGCAGAAGGTTTCCCAAAATTTTGTTCACCACCTCGGTCTGTTTACCTGTCTGTGGATGATATGTCGAGCTAAACTGTAACCTCGTGTCCAGTTTCTTCCATAGGGTTCTCCAGAAATGTCCCATAAACTTGGTATCTCTGTCTGATGTGATACTCTTTGGCAACCCATGCAATCTGACTACTTCCTTGAAGAATAGTACAACAATGCCTGTGGCGTCACTTGTCTTCCTACATGGAATAAAGTGTGCCATTTTTGAAAATTTGTCGACTACAACAAATATGGAGTCACTCCCTTGTTGCGTCTTCAACAGTCCTAGCACAAAATCCATGCTCAGGTGATCCCATGGGGTATTTGGTACAGGTAATGGTGTATACAACCCTGTGTTCTGACTTCTCCCTTTTGCCGACTAGCAAACTCTACATTGTCGAACCCACTTTCCGACATCTGCTATCATTCCTGGCCAATAATACTTTTCTTCGACTAATGCCTTGGTCTTATAGATGCCAAAATGACTTGCTAATCCATCGCTGTGCAACTCTCGGATTAGGTCCTCCCTTACGGATCCTCTAGGAATACGCAATTGTTGTCCCTTAAACAAGTATCCCTCTTGGATAAAATAATCCAAGTATAGAGTCTTATCGATGCTCCAAGGTTCACGATAAGATCCTCATGCTTTCGCAAAATCCTCGTCGGTATCATACTTCGTCTTCACCGACTCTATTCTTTTTGACTGAATTGTCGTCGTGTTCAGCAATGCAACTCTTCGACTCAGTGCATCGACAACCTTGTTCGACTTGGCCGACTTATGTTGCAACATGAAGGTATATCCCTGTAGGAATTCAACCCACTTCATGTGTCACTGATTCAACTTCGACTGAGTATTCAGATACCTCAGTGCTTGGTGATCTGTGTATAACACAAATTCCTTGGGAAACAAATAAAGCCTCCACTTCTTCAATGCTTGGACAATAGCATAAAATTCTTGGTCATATACCAAATATTTTTTCTTCACATCATCCAAATACTCACTGAAGAATGCAATTGGTCGTCCCTTCTGGCTCAACACTACTCCAATTGTTGTTCCACTCGCGTCGCAATCAACTTGGAAAACTTTGTCAAAATCTAGGATCGCTAACACTGGGATCTCAGTGACCCTTTCCTTCAACTTGTCGAAATCCCGCTGGGCTGCTTCCGTCCACTTGAACTCGCCCTTTTTCATGCACTCTTTCAAAGGTGAACAAATCCAGCTGAATCCCCGAATGAACTTCCTGTAGAAACTGGCAAGTCCATGGAAACTCCTTACTCCAGTCGTACTTTTCGGTTCCAGCCAATCCAATATTTCATTCACCTTTCCTGGGTCCATCACCAACCCTTTACCCAAGATTACAAATCCCAAGTACATCAGTTCTTCCTTCATGAAGAAACACTTTTGCAAGTTCACCATCAACTTCTCTTCCTGCAACTTCTGCAATACCTGTCGAATATGCCCCAAGTGCTCTGTCTTGGTTTTAGTGAAAATCATAATGTCGTCTAGATAGACTACGACAAACTTTCCCAAGAATGGTTTCAGTACACCATTTATCAATCGCATGAATGTATTGGGTGCATCAGTCAATCCGAATGGAATGACTAACCACCCATACAACCCTTCCTTTGTCTTGAATGTTGTCTTCCATTCATCTCCTTCTCTAACTCGAATCTGGTGATAACCGCTCTTCAGGTCTATCTTCGTGAAGTACTTCGCTCCACTCAAGTAATCCATCAAGTCATCCATTCTCGTTAATGGAAATCGGTACTTGATCGTGATCTTGTTGATGGCTCTAGATTCTGTACACATTCTCCATTCTCCACCTTTCTTCGGTGCTAATACTGCTGGTACCGCGCATGGACTCATAATTTCTCTGATCAATCCCCTGTCCAACAACTCTTGGACCTGTTGATTGACTTCCTGACCTTCTGTCGGACTCATCCTATGTGGTGCTTTGTTTGGAAGACTCGACCCTGGAATCAAGTAGATCTGATGGGATATGCTCCTTGTCGGCGGCAATCCCGTCGGTGTCTCATCGACTACTATGCTTCGAAACTCATCAAGCATCTTTCCAACTTTGACCGAAATCTTCTCCATTGTCGCCTTCTCGACACATGGTCATTTCGGAAGGATATCATAACACCCTGACTGCTTTTCCTCCTCCGTAAGGAATTCTTTTGCTGAGTACATCAACACTCGTTTCTCCCAAAAGTTGCTCTCGTCGTGCTTTCCGTTGGCTTGCTCCTCCGGATTTGGCTTAAGAGTCCTCTTTACACCATTTTTCCACACTGTGACTGTGTTGGCTCGACCATCATAGATCATTTTCCGATCATAATGCCATGGTCTCCCTAACAACAAATGGCACGCGTCCATTGGGATTACGTGGCACAGTACACTGTCTTCAAATCCTTTGACTCTAAAGTTAATCAAGCACTGTCTAGTCACCTTCACATGATGTCCTTTCTGCAACCATGAGATCTTGTATGGGTGTGGATGGTCCCAAAATTTTAACTTTGTCTTGTTGATCACCTCTGTCGACACAAGATTCTCAGTGCTTCCACCATCAACTATGGTCTTGCAACGCTATTCGCCAATTCACACTTTGGTTCGAAATATCGCCTTTTGTTGTGTCAGCTCTTGCTCGTCGTGTCTGTCATCCAAAACCAGTGTCTTCCTGGCTGTCATGGACCGACTTTTCTTCTTACCATCCTCACTGCTATCGGATGTCGATTATTCTCTCTTGTCGACTTGCTCATCCCTTCGACGTATGGGTTTCGACTCCTCTGCAACATGCAGGTTTTATGAGCACTCATATGCCTTGTGTCCCACTCCACGACACTTGTAACAGATTATGGCTAGTCTGTTAGCTCCTTTTCTGTTGGATGGACCACTTCTACCATACACACCTCGACCATGGTTCTCATGACTATCGCGTCGGTTCTCTTGCGCTTTCTCCCTTGTCGATATCCCTTCCGTCCGTCTATTTTCTTCGACAGATTCCTTCCTGTAACCGCTACTTTGACCTTTCACTGAAACAGCTTCGCACCCCGACCAATCATCCTACCTCTGGTCGCTACGGATTTCCTTGACAGTTTCTCTTATGCCTTCAGAGCTAACTGGTAGGATTCACCAACAGAACTAAATCTTGACATGCTCAATTCATCCTGAATGGAATATTTCAAGCTGTTCAGGTACCTAGCGACAAATTCTTCTCCTTCATCAGTCTTTCCTGACCTTATCGACAATCTATAGAATTCTTCCATGTACTCCTTCACAGTCGTCTCTTTTTGTCGAAAATTTTGCAACTTCCGGAACAAGGAAATCACATAGTCATTTGGCAAGAACTTCCCTTTCAGCTTGGCGACCATCCTATCCCAAGACTTGATTTTCACCTTGCCCTTCTTGACTCTGTCAGCCTGCACATTGTCCCACCACAATGAGGCATGACCCTTCAACCTCAGACATGCAGTCTTAACCCATTTAGGATCCTCGATCTGCTCTATGTCGAAGTATTTCTCCATCTCTCTGAACCAGTCAATCAAGTCTTCTGGATCCAAACTTCCTGAGTAGGTACGTACATCTATCTTTGTCCGACCTCTCATATCCATCAGAATTTTGATCAGTTTGTCTTCTAGTTCTTCTCCTGCTACTTCCCGTGCTTCCACTTCTTCGAATTCCTCACCGTTGTGGTCTAACACATCAAGAATACAACCACGCCTTTGGATTTCTTTGATCGATGCGACTTCATTTATCAAATTTCTCATTGTTCGGATGCACTCATCGAACATCTCACAATCAACTTTGACTGTTGCGCCACGCACTCTTCGTCCTCAGACATTAACACCTCTGTGAGCCATTTTCAACCTCGGCTGAAACTCCCATTTCGTCCAATCGCAACCGAACTTCAACAAGTCATCCACAACTCTACACAACCACAGCTGGAGCTGTAAACACACTTGCTGGCTCAATACCACTGACGTTCTTATGCCCGCAGGATTCTTCCCGCTCTGATATGGCTATCCTCCAGATCATAGGATGCTATAGATCTAATACCAACTAACGCAAGGCGCCTTATCGCTAAGGTTCTTGCTTAACAATTACATACAACACACACGTTCACATAAACAAGATGTAAACATGATGCCAAGAAGCTAGCTTATATTACTTCTACCGAATCTATTACAATGCAAACTGCAAGGAATGAAATAACTAACTAACTGTCAGCCTCAACCGTTACAATACATAAGTAACTGTGTGCTATCTAAGTGTGTAGACCTCACCCTCTCCTGTTTCACTGCGGAACTCGTAGCTATGGCTTGATCTTATCTGCGTTCGGAAGCTGTGTGACTGTTCTCTCCAATCTACAGAACTTCTCCCTGAATTCTCTGCTCTTCCCCCTAATGATCCAATGGATCTTCTTCCTCATCCTTTTACTCTGTTGTTGTTGTTCCCGAGATCACTCCGGCCCCCAAGACACGCATCCTCTGTCTAATGATCTCCTCAGATCCTACATACCTGCAACTGTCAGCACCCCACCCATGCTGCATAGCCCCTGCCTGTGCCAACATCTGCCATGTCTTCATCCACCTGCAATAAATGTCATTAACTTCCTTAGCAACCCCAACCTGTTTCCAAGTACTCCCCTTGACTTCTACGCGTCCTTCTGACAGGCTACAGTAATCTGTCATGTCGACCATACTGTCTGTCAGCTTCGACTTACCCGTTAGCTTTCTTCTCACTCTTCAGGTCGTGGTTTGATGCCTTTCGACCATCGATGCTTTGCTACACTCCGTCTCCTATCGACTTTCGACCTTCGCTGCATCTTTCGGTCACATACCTGACTGCTCCTGCTCGACTTATTGACTTAGACAAGCCAATCTGCTCTTCCGCACCAGGGGTCGTCGGCACTCCCTCTGGTCGGTCTTCTCCAAGTCGACTAACTTTGAGTGATCTGCCTAGGCCCCGATGCTCCTGCATCGAGGCATCAATTTCAAAATGAAGGATCGAACATTTTTGTATACCGTTAGGTTGTCAAAATTTGCTTAAGTTTTATGTAATGGGATTTGCAACATTGGCACCATTATTTTCTCGCATTCTCATTCTCTTCTCATTGTAAGCATGATCTGAATTCCTTCCTTGAAACTAAGAATAATAGAACTAGGACGGATATTAAAGGGTCCCTCCTGGTGTCTTTCCAATCTTGTATCAAATAAAAACTATAAATTTGTTTCAAATAAGATCAGTTTCGAGGCAATTTGGCCACTAGACTAAAGAAACAAATGTATTATGCATGTTATTATTGTTCTTTTCTTTGAATGTATGTCTTCCATTTTGTTGAATAAGTTAATGGATCTTTCCCATTTGATTTTTTTTTTTTTTTTTCCTGTTATAAACATATTCTAGATGGAATGAAGGATGTGCTCTCTTCCACATTATATGTTTTTTATCTTACATTTCTCTGCTAATTATGGGATAATGATTAAGGAACCCTAGAACTATTGTTTGGTTTGAATTTTCTAGCCTGCATTGTATGATGCATTTTTATTTTTAAAACATTTTTTGAAGTTATTTCCAACAACAAAGTTTGACCTCACGCACCACAAACCCTTGTTGTAAATCTAGTCAAAAGATATTAGCGTTCCATAGGCTTTCCTAGGGTGACAGAGTAGGATCCCCAGTCTCACCAAACAAGGGTTCCCTCCCTTGGCATGAGGAATGGCTCAATGGCCTAAAGTGGTGTGAGAAAGTGCATCTCACACAATCATCCCTATCCTTGCACCCCCTCCTACAAAGCTCATGTATCGATTTCCAAAATTGATACCCATCTGCAACAAAGAAATATTGTTCTACACATAGGGTGGTGAGGGGTACAACCCGGGGGACAACAGCCCCTTGGGAGGATACCCTACTTGAGCAGTGTATAAATACACAACTCAAGCTCTCATTTGTAACATCTTATCTTGTGATCTTTTTGATCTACTATATAAATTGTTATAAGATAAATGGCATCTATACCTGTGGGGAGGTTACTTCAAAATTCAACGAGTGAGATTTGGTTTCATCAATTCTCTTATCTTATTAATGTTTGCAAATCTCATAAGTATATTGAAAAAGTAAACCATTGAAATAAACATGTCATGTATTTTAAATATTTTTTTTAATAGAACAAAAGTAAAATTTGAACATAGTATAATTTTTCTCTTAACATCTATAGCAAGCAATATAATTTGTTTATAATGGAAAACAATACTATTATTTATAATTAGTCCATTTTAATATATTGATTTAAGATAATGGTTATTTTAATTATTAAAATATTTTTTTATCAAGAAAGTTTAAATGATTAACTTATATTTAATATTCAAAATGTTAAATATTTTTCTCTTAACATCTATCACAAGCAATATAATTTGTTTATAATGGAAAGCAATGTACTATTTTTTATAATTAGTCCATTTTAATATATTGGATTTAGATGATGGTTTTTTTTATTATTAAAATAGTTTTTTATAAAGAAAGTTTAAATGATTAAAACTTATTTTTAATATTCAAAATGTAGAAGGCTTACTAAAAAAGTTTAATAGTAAAAAAGGAACAACATTTAAGATTAAGTGAAATATGATAATAATGATTTTATTTTACTGAAGCACGAAGAAATGGGCATGACCGTCTCTCATGTGCATGGCTGAAGGATTTAAGTGGAAACGACTCAAGTGTAAACGACTTCATGGCACTTAGTTTGGTAATCCTAAGTTCATGCAGGTAAAAATATATTCATTATTAATTTGATATTTTATGTGTAGGATTATAGCTTAGACTAACCTAATGTAAATCCTGCAATCACACTTCAAACTGAAAATAAATTTAATTGACAAGAAATAAACTAAGATCTCAGGTTAAAGTCCATTAAAGGAAAACGATATCTCACAAGTTAAGTTTTTAATCTTCCTTTGGTGATTTAACTAAGAAATTAAGCCCAAAAATTCAAAGTGCATAAATAAAGCTAAGTTAACAAAAACCATAGACCAAATTAATGAAAAGACAATCTAAAGTAATCTTGAAACTAATTTTTCCTATGTTAAGAATCCGTTCCTTATATATATTTCAATAACTCAACCTAAAAATATACAAGAAATACACAAAATACCAGATATGCTACAAAAGGTATCTAAGGTATATAAAATATGCTATGACAAAATATACAGAATGGATTACGCAACTTTATAAGTATACAAAATATGAATATAAAGTTTAAAATACAAGATGTGAAACATGTACACGAATTAAAAAAATTATATTTATTTATAAAATCTATTTACAAATGGCAAAGTGTTATTAAATATATATACACATTATTTCTCACATACAAAATGGGATGATTTTCAAATGACGGAAAGTACCTTGTTAATATGAGAAATCAATACATATTAAAAATATTAAAAATTAACTTCAAAATTTACAATTATATAACTTCATAATGCAAGTGGAACTATAACGAGAAATTAGTATATATTGCAATGGATTCCGAATACGATTTGAAAGGAACATTCTCACTTGAAAGTGGAATCTATAAACACAGCTTTACAAACGAATTATGAGATGCACACGTTGATTTGATACGGAATAAAAGAATTCTCACTGTTGAGCTAGATCTATGCATATACACATAACGTGTTCTGAATGTCTTAGTTAAATCATACCTATGAAATGAATGCAACAAATGAAATCTATAAAACAAATACAGACTGTGTGAGTAAGTACGGAAACAAGTACATAAATTTAAAATATAAATACAAGAATTTAAAGATTACAATGCAGGAAATTTAAACTACCAAACAAATAAAAGTGGACTCACAATCTCCAAAGGCGGGCCCTTTCCTTCGTAGATTGCGAGCCTGTGAGCTTAAATCAGAATTGAGTTGTAAGCTACACTTGCTGCGACTATGTAGAGATCATGAACTCAACAACATTCCAATGTTTTTATTATTCTTTATGCTTTTGGGCCCTCGCACGAAGTTGAGGGACCTTTTAGATGCAATCTTAGTTTCGCGAAAAGTGCGAAAGTTTAGTGAAACCAAAACGCCCGCACGTTTCTTTGAACTAGGCATGGGCGGGAACCCAAGCCTGCCATGTCATTTAACACACAAGACAGGAAACGAAAACGCGTGAGCGTTATGGAAACACATAACGCTCTAGCGTTATGGAAACACATAATGCTCTAGCGTTATGTGTTTCTATAAAGTGCGAAAGTTTAGTGAAACCAAAACGCCCGCACGTTTCTTTGAACTAGGCATGGGCGGGAACCCAAGCCTGCCATGTCATTTAACACACAAGACAGGAAACGAAAACGCGTGAGCGTTATGGAAACACATAACGCTCTAGCGTTATGGAAACACATAATGCTCTAGCGTTATGTGTTTCTATAACGCTCTAGCATTATAGAAACACATAACGCTATAGAGTTATGTATTTCTATTATGCTAGAGATTTATGTGTTTCTATAATACTCTAGCGTTATAGAAACACATAACGCTATATCATTATGTGTTTCTATAATGCTCTAGCGTTATAGAAATACATAACGCTTTATCATTATGTTTAATATCTATACACAAAACATTATTTAATATTTCCTTACAAATAAATATTTCCTTGATTTCCCTATCCCACCTTATCTTTTAGGGTTTTGGGCTTCATGTTATATGGGTTAGGAGGTTAACTAGGAATTTGGTGTTAGGGGTTAAGGGCTTAGAGTTAAAGGGATAAAGGGTTTTAGGTGTTTGTCAATTATGGGGTTGGAGGGATAAGGAGATAAGAGGTTATGGGGTTTAAACTCGGGTTTAGTGGTTAGTGGTTGATGCATTAGAGGTAAAAACAAGTTATACAACTTGACGAGAACTCGACATTGTTTTCATTTTTTTTATAGGTGTCAAAGCCACCAAAAACAACCCCAAATCGAAAAGTGGTGCTACCGGTAGCACCACTTTTTTTTTCGGGCTAGAATTACAACTTTTTTGTAACCACGAGTAGTGCAGCATGTTACCGTTGTAATAAAAACTATAAAATCGACTCCCAAATAAAAAATAGTAGAACACATTTGTCTTTCGGAAATAAAATTACAACTTGTGTGATGTCGTCACCTTAATGGCCAACAACTCTGCAACGTAAATGCTAAAATAAACCAGTAACTCAAAAATGGGTGCTACTGATAGCACCTCTTTTCTTTGTCGGATTACATTTCCAAGCATTTTTAAACCATGACCTGAAAATATTTGAATTTTTTAAAAAAACCTTCGTAAAAAAAACATAAAAAGAAAAGAACTAAAATTTAAAAAAAAAAACACTTTTTGAGGAAACCAAAACCATTAAAAGAAATACATTTTAAACAAATTAAAAAAATAAAATAACAAAAAAGCAAAAATAAAATAAAATGTGGCGGTGGAGATTTGTTACCTAACATTAGCATGAATAAATGACTAAATATAATAGTTAAAATAAAATATAAATTTCTCAAATTATATATATAAACAGGGCTGTATGGCACCGGATACCTGCCGAATTAGTAGGTTGAAGTGTTGGTTTGTTGAAAAAAAAAATTATAAGTTAAGTTGAAGATTTAAATTGTAAATAGATTAAGAATACAATATGCACATAATGGTGGCGTAGCTATAGCATTGTGGTCCATTCATGTGTGAACCGTAGACTCCTTCATGCACTTGGATACATTAATATTTATTACCATGTTTTGTTTCATGTAACTTATGTTTTGTTTCATGTAACTTATGCTAGTTTCCACTTGCACTCAGTGATTTATGGCTTCTTCTTTTATATTGTCCTATATCATGGGCCAAATTACATAGTGAGATCTCTAGTTGTTAGAGCAAACTAGCCATTGAAATTGAATTCCTAAGGCTGGTATGACAACATTAGCTGGATTGAAATTAAATTTCTATGGTCGATTTGAAAACATTAGTTGGATTGTCTTGTCATATTCATCGCATTGGGGCTCCCTTAACAAAGTGACTAATGCATTACACAACCTTTGTAACTTAATAGCCACATGTAACACATGCATGGTCGTCACTAATTTCGATTCTCAACCTTGATTACATTTATTGTGAAGCATGTGTGGCTACAAGCTCCAAATGTAAATAAAATCTTAATGTGAAACATGTGTGGCTACAAGCTCCAAATGTGAAGAAAATCTTGCTAGAGTTCTTAAATTGAAAAATGAATTTATAAAATTTATCGCAGTGACAACGTATTTACTCACTGAAGTTTAAAATTATAATTCCATTATTGATATGCAGAATTAGCATAGGTCTCCAAACTTAACAAAACTATATGTTGGAAATAAGTTTTATTTAGATTTTGGCTTTAATATAATAAAAGTTATAAATATTACATTTTTATATTATGGCATTATTAACATAGGGTAAAACTGAAATTAATAAATAAATAGAAAGCATAAAATAAATGTTGATTAAACGATGGCGGAGGAATACTTTATAGTAGTATGATGTCACATGTGGAGGTAATATATTATTATTTTATTGCGAGACCACTTCCTTTATCATTGTACACCTTATGGAAGAGGTGTCATTTAAAACGAGTAATGTTATATTGTGGAGTGGACTTCACCATTAGGAGGAGCTTTATGAACGCATGTAGCCATGGAACCAATTAACACATGGTCATCCCATCTTTAGGTTAGGTAATGGCCCACGTGATGAAGCCATCGAGGATTGCAAGTGGTGTTAGGAACAACCGATTCTACGTGGTGGCAGTGAAAAAAGAGGTGGGCGGTGGCAATCAATGTGGAAAATAGGCGGTGGAAGTGAAAAAAGCGGTGGACAGTGGCAATCAATGCATGGCATGGAAACTGAGGCTTCGCAAATAAACAAATTAAGTTACAATGCAAAACTATATGGAAAAGTAAAAAAATTGTGGTCCAAAAGAAAACTAATATGCAATGCATATTAACTGCATATGGAATACAATATACCTGAAAACTAATATGCAGTGCATATTAACTGCATATGGAATACAATATACCTTTCCTGCCAAAGATAGGTATATTAAAGCAGGTGGCGTGCCATTCTGGAGGTTTGTGAATTCGACATGTAAATTAAAGCAGGTGACGTGGCATTTTGGAGGTTTGCGATGGAGACTGTGGAAAGAGCAGGTGGCATGCCATTCAATGGCCATAGTTATTATTAAAGCGATTCTCTCCGCCCACCCGCCTCTCGCCTCTCCAAGGGTCTTCTCAGAATCGTGCCACCTTAAACCTCTCTCCATTACTCCTTAAAATAAAATATAGGAATACATAACCTAAACCTTAGAGAAGTATAACAGGATCACACACCGAGTTATCTGTCCAAGGCATAGTACCTCCGGGGATGAGAATGGAGGCGGCCACTATGACACTCGGAGCAGGTCCTGGTTTATATGCGAAGAAATCAAGACTGAGAAGATCTACAGCAAAGCTTTCCAATCTTTCCAGAGTCTAGCAAGAGCAGGAAGGTGATAATTACCGAATCTTGCACTCCGGCAGCGCCCAAAGCATCTCCTCCTCTGTTGGTTGTGTTCGAGATTTCCACAGATGCGGGAGATTAGTATATGCATTATGCGAACCTTAATGTGGGTGAGGAAGTAGCAATGGTCGAAGATGATAAAGATGTTGCTGCTGCAATTTCATCGACGAAAAGAAGGGAATGAGAATCGTTTCCTTACCTTATTTCATAACTAGTATTTTCTTCTTTTACATATAATCCCATCATTACATGCATGCTCCAAAGCATAATAAAGTATTTCACCTCTGCTTTTGTCGTCATAGATATTTCTCATTATGTTCACTTATTGATATCATTTAAATGAATTATTGTTTCTTTAATTGTCTTTTATATATCTTCGATCATGGGAAATATTTAAATGGTTGCAGCATTCATGCCGTCAATTTACATTTCAGGCCGATTACGTATAGTTTGTTTTTTCTTCCTCATTAATAGGAAAGGAAATTAAAAATAAAGATATGGTCACACATAAAACAAAGATCATGTATACCACTCAATGGCTAATGCCTTACCAACACTCAGCCGTCGCAAACTAACAAGAAATATAATCATACAGTAAACAAGTACAACCTTTCACATAACAGTGGAACATTTAATCACAATGTTTATACTTTATAAAAAAATAAAAATGAATATATAATTAAAAATAAATTGAAATTAAAACTCACTTTCTTGGAAAGAGAACATCATCATAATAAAATAATAATAACAAATAAATTATAACCATAATAATAATAATAATAATATATAACCTAACAAATTATTTATAATAATTATTAAAATATTAATTATAATAATCATAAAAATAGAAAACAGTGAATCATGTAGTTTTATTCCAACATCTAGTAGCAACCTTTTCTACCACAGTAGCTTCTTACTTCTTGGTTCATTAGTGCATGTGCATGTATACCAAACAAAGTTGGTCCTTTTAGAAATCTCAAAATCTAGTTTACAAGTCAATTTTGGACGGGAGTCTGCCCGCTAATTCCTGAGAGGAACTTCCTCTCTTTATGGTTGGTGGATACATGTCTTTTCACTTTTGTCCTTATTTTTCAAAAACAGGGGAGATAATCCACTCGGATAGAAATTTGAGATATTTATTTTGTGAGGAATCATATATTGGATATCAACGCAATTTTAAAATTCAAATATAATGGATTATGTTTTTCCTTCTCATTCTTTAATGGAATGAAATTATTCACATTGTATTTTTCACCAAATAGATTGATCTTATGGTTTTTGTAATTATAGAAAATTACAAAACATAAAAACCATCGGTGATCAGTGGCACTGCTAAAAGAACCAATTATAAGCGTCATGAAAGAAACCTATGGCAGTGCATTATGATTAGAGTTAGACACACCCAAGGCTGAGCAGGATCTTAATATATATCATGATGGGCATAAAGGAAGAACCTGAACCATCTGTACACTAACAATAATTTGCATATAACATATTATTAATGGCATAATGCAGGTAACAAGAATTAGGTTTTCACATTTGACGGCTACACATACATACATGCTTATAATATGACTTCCATATATAGTAAATTGGTATTTAGAATTATGATAACACCAGGACATCCTAATTCCTTGCACGGCGAATATGAACAACAATCCACCCATCCACAAGGGGATGTCTAATTGTCCTATAATACGCAAACAAATAAATATTGCAGATGATTTTGTCGAAGACTCTTAATTGGATTGACAAACTATTTCTAGGAGGAAGTAGCCTGTAGATTCCACAGAGGTGATTCCAAGAATCCTCTGGTTGTATTTTCAGCTGGCGGTAGAAATCTCCTATGAATGACAACCTTCACGTATAGTTCTTCGGCACTCAATGACACCCCGTCTTCCTAGCGATGCAGATTAGATGCTCAATCACCTTCGACCATTACTACAGCTTCCTCATCCACATTAAGGTGCGCCGGATGCATATAATAATCTCCCACGTCCGTGAAAATCTCGAACATAACCAACAGAGGAGGAGATGCTTTGGGCGCCGCTGGAGTACATGATTCGGTAATTATCATCTTCCTGTTCTTGCGAGACTCTCTCGAAAGATTGGAAATCTTTTCAGTAGATCTTCTTAGTCTTGATTTCTTTGCATATAAACCAGGACCCGCTCCGGGTGTCATACTGGCCGCCTCCATTCTCATCCCCAGGGGCACTGTGGCTTTGACAGATAACCGGAGGCACTGTGGCTATCAAGATAACTCAGGGAGCGTGTTGAGAAAAATGGCCTCTGTCCCTGCAATAACCTCTATCTCTGCTCCTTCAACTGTAGTAGCCTGCTCTGTTCTCCCTTTACTGCTCATCTACCATGTGAAATCATTGTCACTCATGCAGCATGTGTTGGGAACAGAGGCACTATCAATCCCCTGTTTTATTGATTTCCAGCTCAGTTTACAAATGTACCAACAGTTCACGCACAGGGTCACTGTGATAACAAAATTCAGTAGACTATACCAGCTGTTCTCTCAATGAGAAAACGTATTGTCAGTTTGCAAGATAAATACAGAGCACATGAAGAACAAGCATATGGGCACACTCTCAAATTCAGAAGAGAGCGTATATGTGAAATATAGTCACACACAGAACCTCAGGAAGCTAATATACAGACATCAAATTGTAAAGAACAGACAAGTACACAAGAAAAAAAAACTCAGACTTGGGCATAAAACTCTGATTTTATTTTCTTCGGCGTTCTCACGACCAACCAGCTCATCTTGTGAATGCAATACATCAATAATAAATACAAGAGAGGTCTTCCAGAAATTGAAGGCGTCTAGATTTTTCCATGGTTGTCGGTGGAGAAATTGGCTTCATCGAGAAGCCTCTGCTCATTTAATACACAACCTACATTTCTATCTACCAACTGACAGTAAATCTGACTTGGCAACGGACGGGTGAGCTAGAGCAAAAATTACTGGAATTTGGTTTCACCTGCTAACATTCTCCCACTTGAAATCAAATGGAGGTAGTAGAGAGTGTGTTAATCATCCAAACCCGTGCATCAAGTTACCCCAGTCCTACCAATTTTCTACAAAGCTCTCGCTTGTCTCTTGGCAAAGTCTTAGTCAACATGTCAGCGGGATTCTCAGTGGTATGAATCTTTTCTAGATGTAGATGCCCTTCTTCCAATACTTGGCGGATCCAATGGTACTTCTGATCAATGTGCTTGGTCCTTGAGTGAAATGCTGGGTTTTTCGCCAAGTGAATGGCACTTTGACTGTCACAATGCAACACATACTTGTCTTGCTTAATTCCCAGCTCTCCTAGGAATCGTTGCATCCACAATATCTCTTTGCAAGCCTCTGTTGCAGCTATGTATTCTGCCTCAGTTATGGAGAGAGCTACCACCTTTTGTAGCCTAGATACCCAAGACACAGCTGCACCTGCAAATGTATGCACATAACCAGTAGTGGACTTTCTAGTGTCCACATCTCCAGCCATATCTGAATCAGTGAAGCCTTCAAGCACAATGTCATTTTCTCCAAAACATAAACAGTAATTACTAGTACCCTTGAGATACCTTAAGATCCACTTCACTGCTTGCCAATGTTGTTTGCTCAGATTGGCAATAAATCTGCTCACTACTCCCACTGAATGTGAAATGTCTGGCCGTGTACATACCATGGCATACATTAAGCTGCCAACTGCTGAAGCATAGGGAATTTTACTCATTTCCTCCTTCTCCTTGTCATTACAAGGGCACAAATCAATGCTCAATTTGAAGTGGGCAGCAAGAGGTGTTCCCACTGGCTTGACATCCTTCATGTTGAACTTGTTGAGCACCTTTTCAATGTATTTTTCTTGTGACAGCCACAACCTTTTATTCTTTCTGTCACGTATGATCCTCATGCCCAATATTTGTTCTGTTTGGCCCAAATCCTTCATTGCAAATTGATTTCCCAAATCCTTCTTCACCCTGTTAATCATGCTCTTATCTTGCCCAACAATTAGCATGTCATCCACATATAATAATAAAATAATAACTTTTCTTGGTCATAATTTTTAATGTAAACACAATGATCAGCCTCTAATCTCCTAAAACCATGCTCCAACTTAAAGGAATCAAATTTCTTATACCATTGACGAGGTGCTTGTTTGAGCCCATAGAGGCTCTTCTTCAACCTGCAAACCAAGTTCTCTTTGCCTTTTACTTGGAATCCCTCTGGTTGCTCCATATAAATTTCCTCCTCAAGTTCTCCATGGAGGAAGGCTATCTTCACATCTAACTATTCACACTCCAAGTCTAAAGCAACAACAAGACCAAGAATAACTCTAATGGATGACATTTTAATAGCAGGTGAAAAAATTTCATTGAAGTCAATACATTCCTTTTGGGCAAATCCTTTCACCACCAACCTTGCCTTGTACCTTTCCTTCTTGCCTTCACCTTCCTGCTTGATCCTGTATACCCACTTATTTTGTAGGGCTTTTCTTCCTTTTGGAAGCTTCACTAACTCCCAAGTTTTATTTTCCAACAAGGAGTCCATTTCTTCCTGCATAGATTTCTTCCAATCCTTGCTATGCTCAACATCACAAGCTTCCTGAAAACAATTTGGTTCACCTTCATCAGTTAGCAAAACATAGTTTGATGGTGGATACTTTTGTGAAGGCTTATGAGGTCTAGAAGGCCTGCGAACCAACTGTGGTGGTATGTTTTCCACCTGGACCTCTTGCAATGGCTGCTGCAAAGTTCCTTATTCTTGCTATCCATAATTGTCGACTTGTTGTCCATCATTTCCTGCTTGTTGTCCACCATTTTCTGCATGCTGCTCGTCTTGTAATGGTGGGATATTTTCTTGTTGTTCTACAAGCTTGTCAACAATTTTCTTGACCTCCATATCACCTATAGGCTTCTTAAACATCTCTAATTCATTAAATATAACATCCCTGCTTCTAATAACTTTACATTTAACTGGATCCCATAAACGATACCCAAACTCACCATCCGCATATCCCAAGAAAATACATTTCATTGATTTATTGTCTAACTTAGTCCTTTTCTCTTTGGGAATGTGTACAAATGCTTCACATCCAAAGATTTTAAGGTGAGAATAGTTTACCTTCTTCCCGGTCCAAACTTCTTCAGGAATGCCACCATCCAAGGCTGTTGTAGGTGATTGGTTGATGAGGTAACAAGCTGTTCTTACTGCTTCCGCCCAAAAATGCTTCTCCAACCCAGAATTTGACAACATGCTCCTCACCTTCTCCATGATGGTGCGGTTCATCCTTTTTGCAGTGCCATTCTGTTGAGGAGTTCCAGGGATAGTCTTCTCATGCTTTATGCCAATCCTGTTACAATATTCTTTGAATGCATTGGAGCAATACTCTCCACCATTGTCTGTCCTTAAACACTTGAGCAACTTGTTAGTTTCTCTTTCAACACTAACATGAAATTTCTGAAATGTTTCAAATACCTCATCTTTTCTTTTCATGGGGTAGGCCCAAACCCTCCTAGATGCATCATCTATGAATGTGACAAATTATGAGTCTCCTCCTAAGGACTTCACATTTACTGGACCAAACACATCAGAGTGTACTAATTCTAAGAGATGTGCTTTCCTTTCATGGCCTTTTCTCATAAATGACACTCTGCGTTGCCTACCATATATGCAATGCTCACAAAGGTCAAGTTCATAGGATTTCAAACCTGGAAGCATATTTTTGTCAACAAGAATTTTTAGGCCCTTCTCGCTCATGTGACCCAAGCACTTATGCCATAGATTTGGCAAGCTTCCTTCTTTTGCAACAGCAGCCACATCTGATTTCCTTATTGTTGCTCTTAATGTGTACAACGTTCCTGTCTTGGTTCCTTTAGCCATGATCAATGCCCCTTTACAAATTTTCCAACCGCTTTTGCCAAAGGTTGTGGAGCAACCTCCATCATCCAATTGTCCCACTGAGATCAGGCTCATGCGCATTTCTAGGACATGCCTGACTTGTTTCAGCAAGATATCATGGCCATCCTTTGATTGGATTCGGACATCTCCCACTCCAACAATGTTGAAGTACTGATTGTTTCCCAAGTGCACTCTACCATAATCACCGCTTTCATATGCAACAAAATTGTTCTTACATGGAGTTACATGGTGGGATGCCTTGGAGTCAAGGATCCAATCTATGCTACTACCAGAAGTATATAAGAATGCATCTTCTACTGAAACAGTAAATAAGACATCACCATCTGAAACAATTGCAGTGGTCTCAACTTCATTTGTGTTGGCTGACCTTTGGTTTGTGTTGGCCGATTTTTGCTCCTTCTGCTCTCTCTTCCAAAACCAGCACTCCTTCTTCACGTGTCTTGGTTTTCCACAATGAAAGCAAATGAGTCTTCATTTTCTTGATTTGGATATGACTCTGGATTTTGAACGCCCATGTCTACCTCGATCCATTTTCCTGCCACGATCAGTTAAGCTTAGAGCTTCTCCTCCATGGTTTTCTGTCACTGATTTCCGTCGCAGATCCTCATTCATTAGACTGTTGCTAACGTCATCAAACTTCAAGGTCCTTGCAAGAGCTAAAGTGCTCATGGCAACAATCAAATTCTCCCAGTTGTCTGGCATGGAGCACATAAGTAGGATGGCTCTGATTTCATCATCCAAGATAATTTTGACAGAGGCAAGCTGGCTGGTAATTATGTTGAATTCATTTAAGTGCTCTGCAACTGAAGCATCCTCCTTCATCTTGAGCTTATATAGCTTCTTCATCAAGAACACTTTGTTGGAAGCTGTGTTTTTCTCATGCAAATCATCCAGCTTCTTCCATAAAGCCTCCGTTGTCTTCTCCCCAGCCACATTGAAGTAGACATTCTTTGCTAAGTACTGCCTGATTGTGGCAATGGCCTTTATGTCAAGCTTGTTCCACTCTTCATCTGTCATTGATGAAGGTTTACTTACTGCTCCCTCTTTTGGCAAGTACTGGTCCTTTAGAATTAGTGTGTCCTCCATCTGTGCTTTCCATAGAGCAAAATTAGCCCCGTTCAACTTTTCCATGTCACTCATGGCAGTGACCTCCATGCTGCAACTTCCAAACCTGCTCTGATACCAGTTATTGAGAAAAATAGCCTTTGTCCCTACAATAACCTCTATCTCTGCTCCTTTACCTGTAGCAGCCTGCTCTGTTCTCCCTTTACTGCTCATCTACCATGTGAAATCATTGTCAGTCATGCAGCATGTGTTGGGAACAGAGGCACTATCAATCCCCTGTTCTATTGATTTCTAGCTCAGTTTACAAATGTACCAATAGTTCACGCAGAGGGTCACTGTGATAACAAAATTCAGTAGACTATACCAGCTGTTTTCTCAATGAGAAAACGTATTGTCAGTTTGCAAGATAAATACAAAGCACATGAGGAACAAGCATATGAGCACACTCTCAAATTCAGAAGAGAGCGTATATGTGAAATATAGTCACACATAGAACCTCAGGAAGCTAATATACAGACATCAAATTGGAAAGAACAGACACGTACACAAGAAAAAAAAAAACTCAGACTTGGGTATAAAACTCTGATTTTATTTTTTTCAGCGTTCTCACAACCAACTAGCTCATCCTATGAATACAATACATCAATAATAAATACAAGAGAGGTCTTCCAAAAATTGAAGGCGTCTAGATTTTTCCATGGTTGTTGGTGGAGAAATTGGCTTCATCGAGAAGCCTCTGCTCATTTAATACACAACCTACATTTCTATCTACCAACTGACAGAAAATTTGACTTGGCAATGGACGGGTGAGCTGGAGCAAAAATTACCGAAATTTGGTTTCACTTGCTAACAGAGCGATCCTGCTACACTTCTTTAAGGTCTAAGTTATGTATTCCTATATTTTAAGGGGTAATGGAGAGAGGTTTAACGGTAGTGCGATTCTGAGAATCACGCCGCCCACCCGCCGCTCCAAGAGGCAGCCCTTTGGAGTAGTGGGTGGGCGAATCACGCCAGCCTAAAACCCCCTCCAGTAGCCCCTATTCCTCGCTATGCATGGACTCTTGGTGTTCGTGTGGGGTCTTCCTTACTCATTCAACGCTTGAATGGAATGGTCATGCTTGTACTTCCAAACTACCTTAACTATTTCGAATATAGTCAGGGGTTTAACTTCGTGAGCAATAATAGTGACACATCAAACGCAATGTGGCCCAAGAGCATTCAACCTCTCATGGGCAAGGATTGCCAATATTAAAATGTGACTTTATTGCTCCTTGAAGCCGCCACCTTTTTCTTAATCGCCATGCGATATAATTGTACGGTTAACGCATGATCAAATGAGACGGTGAAAGAAAAAGATGCATAAAACAATCCTCATTCCAAAGTCTTAATTTATAATATGTGTATAAGTTGATCATGGTGTATTAAATTTGGGTTCATCAAAGCTAATGAGTGAACTTTTATTATGAGAACTATCTCTCTATATATATTGAATTTTGACAAATTTATATTTTATTTTAACTATTATATTTAGTCATGTTAATGTTATGTTACAAATCTCCTTTTAAAAATATCTCGCAACTTAATAATGTTATAAAATTATGTATATAGAGGAAAGATTAGAGTAAAGGAGAAACATATTTATATAAATTTTATTAATTTATCTATAAATTAAATTATTATATGAGATAGTAAAGCTGTATATTTTGTGTGTAAATTTTAAGCGAATAAATAAAAAAGGTAATTATTATTAAAAAATGGTAAATGTTAGAGTTAGTGGTATCATGATACGACTCAAATTATAGAATTAGTCTACTTAATTGGAAATGTTCCACTTTGTTGCATATCACGTACTTACTACCCCATTTACTTCACTTTCAACAATTTGCTTCTCATTTATTCTACTTTCAAAAATGATGTGTAGGATCAAATGAGATACAATTATGGAGTTAACACATAATCAATATCCTTGGTAGTTTTGAACTTATGTCAAACTTGGTGTTTCCATGAACTATATGATGGACATTGAAAATCGATCCATTCATCTCATCACTAATATATTTCATATTTCATAATGCTCGTTGTTGCATGGGTGATCTACAAGTTGTTCTTTTATTTAATTCTACAACGAATCTTTGACTTTTCTTATATCACAGATCAACAACCAGATTGCAGATCATATTAGTCATCAGAATGTTGTAATAAATGGTTGTGGTAGAAAGGTGTGGTATATCTTCAAATTATTGGCAGTAGCGTGTTACCGCCCAAAAAAATGACATGATTCCTCTCCACCAGTTTCTTATTGGATATGGACTTGTCAAGTACCTATGGGATTCCTTACTAGGAGATCGAAAGATTGGGAGGGATGATCATTGATGACTTAATGTGTGGTCAGATAACACATTTAGTTCTCAAATAGATATTGATTTCTTGATGCAACTTCTGAGCGGATGATGTCAAACTTTGCATGCAATCAACATTTGCAAACATTGATAATTTTTACTATCTCTTGGAGCTGAGAACTATGGGAACTGAGTGTGGGAATATTTTCTACACAAGAACTCGTTTTAGTAGACATGAGGGCTCTCTCATTCATTAGCAGCATTGTGGTTGACCACCTTTTGAAATTTGTGCATTGATCCTTTCAATCCATTTGTGCTACATGTGGATTTCAATCTTTTTGCATTCTTCGTTCAAAGTTCAAACTCTCACAGTGGCGTCATGGTTTCGAAATTGGCAGCGCTAATCATATCAGAACAGAGTGAAAAGTATCCAGACCTGATTTCTCTTAGAGTATACGAATAGGCATGGTCGTTAGGCTTCATTTCATCTGAAATATATATATAACTTTTGTTAAATTCGTTTTTTAATGTGTGTGTAATGTTATTTGTAATGGTTTTTATTCATTTATTTTTGGTTATTTACTTAATTTTTAATGATTAAAAAAAATGTTTGATTAGTTTTTTTTGGTCTATTTTGTGTTTTTGAGGTTATTTTAAATTTTATTTTTAAATTTCCGTTTATGTTTGTCTTATTTTTTCTTTTTTATAGTGTTTTTATTCCAAAAAACTAAATATTTTTGTTAAAATATTTTTATTTTTCGAAAAGAATTTAAAAAAAATATTGGTTCATGTTTCGAAAATGTCTGCAATTTTAACTCTAGAAAAGAGGGTTGTCACTAGTAGCACGTCTTTTTGATTCAAGGGTTGGTTTTGTCATTTTTGTTGCATCACTACCAGATGTTAAGGACACGATTTCAAATAAGCTATAATTTTGACTTTGTAAAGAAAAATAAGAGTGTCATGGTAGCACCAGTTTTCGATTAGGGGGCTAATTTTAAGATTTTGGTTGAAATGGTGTTAATTGCTAAGGCCATTGTTTCAAACAAAGTGTAATTTTAACCCTGAGAAAAAAGAAGATGATTATGGAAGAACCACGTTTCGATTCAAGCATGATTTAGGGTTTTGATCACAAACACATTGACCGAGGTTTCAAAAAGTTTGTAATTTTAGCTCCCCCCCAAAAAAGAGGGTGCTACCAGTAGCAACACTTTTCAATTTGAGGGGCGTTTTTGTTGTTTTTGGTGCAAAAATATGATTTTTTATGGCTAGAGTTCTCATTCTTTGTATATAGTTCTCATTTTATAGTGTACTGCGTTAAAGAAGTGCCCGTGCTAGCACCTATTTTCAATTTATAGGTTGATTTTGGAATTTGCATTGCAAAGGCGTCAACTGTTAAGGCGACAATGTCAAACAAGTTATAATCTTATCCCCAGAAAGAAAAATGAGTGCTAACATTTTCGATTCAGGATCTATTTTATGGTTTTGATTACAATGAAACCACCAGGGTTACCAAAAAGTTGTAATTTCAGCTCCGGAAAAAAAGTGGTGCTACCAGCAGCACCACTTTTCGATTCGGGGTTGTTTTTTGGTGTTTTTGACGCAAAAATGTGAGTTTTTATGGCTAGAGTTCTCGTTTTCAGTATAAAGTTCTCATCAAGTTGTATAATTTGTTTAAACATGTAAAGGGGTCAAGGTGTTAGGGGTCAAGGAGCTTAGGGGTTAAGGGATTTAGTTCTTAAAAGTGATTTAGGGCTTTAGGTTTAGGGGGTTAGGGATTTAGAGGTTAGACATTAAGGGCTTAAGTGTTTGTGGATAAAGTAGGGATTAGGTGTTAGGTGTTAGGTGCTTAGAGATAAAGGGGTTTAGGGGTTATTGGATTTAGGGGTTAAGGGATTGAGGGCACCAATGTTAGGGGATTAGGGTTCAAGAGGTTAAGCGTTAAAGGTGACGGATTTAAGTGTTAAGGGCTTAGATGGCTAGTGGTTAAGGACATAAGGGTTAAGGGATTGGTGGTTATTTAAGAGTTGAGGCCTTTAGGGGTTAGCATATTTATGGGCTAAGGGATTTATGGCTCAAGGGTTATGATGTTAGGGTTGATTTGGTTAAGGGTTAAGTGTCAAGCGGTTAAAGGATCAAAGGCTTGGGGGTTAAGGGTTTAATCGCTTCTAGAAGATGAGGGATTAGGAGTTTCTAGGGATTTATGGGTTTTGGAATTTAGGGATTGTGGGTTAGGGGTCTTAGGGTTAGTGGGTTAACTAGGACTTAGGGGTTATGGGTTAAACGTTTAGAGGTAAAGGCATAAAGTGTTCATCAAGTTTAAATATTTATGGGTTAGGGAGTTAAGCAGACAAGGGGTTAAGGGGTGTTATGGGTTATGCGATTTAGGGGTTTAGATATTTAAGATTTAAGTATTACGGGTTAGGTTGTTTAGGGGTTAGGGGTGGACTAGGTCTTAGGGGTTAGGGGTTGTGGGATTAAAGGTAATGTGGTTAAGGGGTTTAAGGGTTAGGGGCTTTAGGGGTTAATGGATTTAATGCTATAGGGTTAGGTTCTTAGAATTTATGAGGCTAGGCATTAATGGCGAAGGGGTTAAAGGGTTAAAGGATTATAAGGAGTAAACTAGAGCTTAGAGGTTAATGCACAAGCCCAAGCAAGACTTCCAAATTCAAGAGAGGAGATATCAATCCCAAGGGAGAGAGATCAAGAAAACATAGAGCTCTCATGCAAACAAAAAGCACACATTAAAACGTAGAGTGCAAAAGCAAATCCAAGTTTCACCGGCACAAGGGAGGTCGCACATGCAAACACAGTGTAGAGGTAAACAATTATTTTACCTCTATAGGGTAAACTAGAGCTTAGAGGCCAATGGTTAAAGGATTAGAGGTAAATAATTAAAAGAATTAAGGGGTTTAGGGGTAAAGGAATTTAGGCTCTAAGGTTAGGGGGTTAGGTTTTAAGTGGTTAGGAATTAAGGGATTAGGTGCTATAGTGTTAAGGGATTGTAAGGGGTTAAGGTCTTAGGGTGTTAGAGGATATGGACTGCGAGAATGGGAGATAAAGAGTTAATTAAAGGACCAAGGATTTAGGGATTATGATATTTATAAGTTAAGGGATTTAGGGATCGATTATTAGTGGGGTAAGTTATAAAAGGCTAGGATTAAGTGTCAACGGGTTAAAGTGTTAAGGGATTATGTGTTAAGGGCTTAGGTGCTTAGGGATTTAGGTTGTTTGGGCCTTAGGACTTATGGGTTTAGGCATTTAATTTTCTCCCTCCTCATTCCTCTCTCCACCTCCATAAATTTATGTCCCTTGCTCCCCCCCCTCGTATCCCCTCTCTCTCTCTCTCACCCATTATCTCTATTCAACACTTAACAAATAGTTTATGTGGTTTATAACGCTTGAGCGTTTTGTAACTCCAAAATGTTGTAGATTTTTGTTTCTCCAAAATGCTAGAACATTTTGTTTCTTCATAATGCTAGAGCATTTTGGTTGACACTAAGTGCGGGAATAAAAATTTGAATTTATACAAAATGCGCAAGCGTTCCTTAGCACCTAAAACACGCCTCCTCACGCACCTGCATGTCATCCACATTACTATGTGGTTGGTTCGGACTTACCAAACCTATGCTATGGATTATGCTAAACCATAGCTAATTGGGCATTTCCACCATTTTTCTTAATATGCATGTCTTTCACCACTCTTTACAGCATGACATACACAACCAATTTTGACGAAATTTTAGGCATAGATAGAATTTTTTATGCAGATTCCAAATATGTATTGTTTAAAAAAAATAAAAAATAAATCCATTTTTTTCATAATTTTCTTGAATCATCACTCCTTAAGTCAAAAAACATGTTAGTGTTTCTTCCATAACTTTTTCATTGCACAACCATTTTAAAAAAAATGTATGTTGCACTAGTAGACACCGACCTCTACACTCTATAAAAATCCAAGTCGAAATGATTGCATTTAGACCTTCAAATGCTGCACCCATTTGACGTACCATTCTCGAGGTTTGGTCAATTAGATAATTAAAAAATAAATAAAAATTAAACATTTAATTTTAGAAAAATAGTGTTGCACTCGTGCTACATGTTCTCTACATGTCTACCAAATTTTGTAGCCCGAAACCATCATTTAGGCACTCAAAGGCTGCACCCACAAAAACATATACCTTATCATTTTCCAAAAAAATAAAAAGTGACTTTTAGAAAAGATGAAATTTGGCATAGTTATGTAAATTTTCAATACATAAAACTTATATATTTAGAAACAAGATTCAATTTCCTACATTTCATCTTTTTTACTTAATGCAAGATGTCGTGTAAGTATCTCAAAAAATCCATGTAAGTTGGGGGATGTCTGATTTTTCAATTTTCTATTGCATCTAATGCGCCAAAAGTGACCCTCATTAGCTTGCACTCACCCTTATCACCTTTTGAATACATATGGAGTACATGGATATATAGCCCAGGTCGAGATTCTCCTCCTCGGATCCTAAATAACGATCTTACTAAAAAATGAAAACAAAATCCACTCTATTCGACACAAGATTTGGAAAACTGACTGCCATCTAACAAATCATGCTCTATTTGTTAGGATATTTAGACACTTAGGAGTTAGTTAAGATCAACTTGTGTAATATATCCGTTAGGGATAGTGTGTTTCTTTAGTATGCATTAGTATGCATTTGTAAATACTTAATCCGACGGTCACGATATGTTTCCGACATAGAGTGATCCGACGGCTCAACTTCTCTTAGATCAAACCTAACCTTGATCCGTGGCTTAACACCCGATTGGTCCATGATCTCTATTTAAAGAGCATGGAGGGTCATTGTTTAGTTGATCGATTATGAGAAGCTCATTTGTAACTTTCTTTCTTTGCATAATAAATTGTCCCGTAGAAGCTATTTGGCCGGGGCCGTGGAGTGTTTCCCTCAAGAGGGTTTAAACCACGTCAAAACATCGGTGTGTTGATCTGTGATCTGTTTGTGTGAAGTGGTTGCTCTTGGTGTTCGGTCCTTTGGTAGTACCCTGTGTACCCGAACATGGTATCAGAGCTTTTATGAAGTGCCGCTTCCGGTTATGATCTAGATCTTGAACTGCTGTTGCCGAAACTCGAAAGGGTTTCTAGTTCTGGTATTTCTGTGCATTTCTGGGCTGTGGGAGGTGTTCCATTGCGTCCAGAGCGTCGTTTCCATTGGGAAATAGTTTTCGTTTGATCGAAAACGGTTCCCGGTTGCTCCAGATTCGCGTATTTTATCAGATCTGAAGGTATAATGTTACAGTGACGCATTTTTTTATTTCGTTTTTTGAATCTCATATTTCATTTTTTTTACTGTTAGATTTTTTTTTGGTTCGGATTGTTGCTTTCCTGTCTGCGTATGCTCTTTGCCGTGCACCTTGAGCGATCTCGGCAAATCAGAAACAGAAAGGGAAAGGGTTTTTCTCGGCTGCGTATGCTCTTTGCCGTGCACCTTGCGCGATCTCGGCAAATCAGAAACAGAGAGAAAACGTAGACTTTCTGGGCAAGCTAACAAGATCTAACTCCACGAGTGTGGAAAATTGTTTTTATTTCGATTTGTGCTCTGTTTTGCAGGAAAAAGGGCAAGCACGCAAACCGAGCAAGAAGAGTTTAAAAAAAAAAAAAAAAGGCCCCCTTCCTCATTCTCATATTTTACATACCTTTTAATCTAGCTCACTTGGTTCAAAGTTGCTTTATTCCTTAATAGGTCTTGAGTTCAAGTCTTAGGAAGTTACTTTTAAAAAGAAAAGTGCATGCAATTTCTATTTTCAAGTTACTTTATTGTAAAAGTGCATCTCACTTAAATAATAAAAAATAAAAATACAAGTGAGTCACTTAAGTTTTTTTATTTATTGTTGCACTATTTAAAAGTAATATCATTGTAAAAGTGAAATCACTTATTTTACAAAAGTGGTTCACTTAAAGCAACCTTCTTGTAAAGTGATTGTCAAAAGGTTTATCTTGGGAAGAGGGGGGTTCTTTTTTTTGCTGGACATTCTCTAGCTGCCACGTCACTATTGGGGACATATTCAACAGTTTCTTTGTTCAAGCATAACTTCATCATACAGAGTCAGTTTTCAGTGCCGTTTTTTTTTGAAACCGCCTATTTTTTCGAGCTCTTCACATCCAGACTATTGGTTTCTACTTTTACAGTTATTAATTTACAAATATGGCTGCCCCTTGTGATATTCTACTTAATAGTTCCAATTATTTCTCATGGAAATCTCGTATGGAGGATGTTCTACGAAGTAGGGGACTTTTCAGAATTACAACAGGGAAAGAAAAAGAACCCACTGATGATGATAAGAAAATAAAATGGGCAAATAGATGTGATGAAGCTCGTGGATTGATTGGGATGTCAATCTCTACTGATTTGCGATTCCACATATCTGGAATTGATGAACCTAATGCTGCTTGGGACAAGTTGGAAACTGTGTTTGGTAAACACAATGAAATTCGAGGTCATCAACTCGAAAATGAGTTGATTTCTTTAAATCCAAGTGACTTTTCATGCATTCAAGATTATTTATCTAAGTACAAAACTCTTAAACTCTTATGTGCAGAATGTAAGATTGAGAGAGAAGACAAACAGTGCATTTATCATATTCTTTCCAAACTTGGACCTGCATATTCTGTTTTTGTATCTACATTTTACTCCATGAAAGCATCCTTGAATGCAGCTAGCTATCAAGAGCCTAGTATTGAATCCTTTTGTGATTCCCTAATTAGAGAACAAGATAAACTCATTCATCTTGGAATAATCAACAATGCAGATACATCTGGGAAAGCCTTATTGTCCCAACAGAAATAAAAGTCCAAGCCTCCCAAGAAACAAAATTTTCGCAATAATAAGTCAAACAAGGGTCCCAAACCCTCTCAATCAGCTCCTTCTTTAAAAAATGACAAAGGATCCAAGCCAAAAGGCAAGAAGACTAAGCGTCATTGCAACTATTGCGGGAAAGATAATCATGATGAATCTAAGTGTTTCAAGAAGATGGAAGCCTTGGAAGCAGCAATGAAGAAGCACCACATCAGCCTAGATTCGCCTTCAGAATCTACCTCTCATGGACATGCACTTTGTGCTTCTGGTTATTCTTATAATGCATCTTCTTCTTCTACTTCAAATGAATGGCTCATTGATTCTGGAGCATCTTATCATATGGCTAAGGATCAAGCCATCTTTTCTACTATGTATGAATGTAACACCAAACAAATATTTGTTGGTGATGATAGATCTCTCAGTGTTGTAGGAGCTGGCACAGTTCCAGTAGATAATGGTCATTTTAGTGATGTACTATGTGTTCCAAGAATTTCCTGCAATTTGTTATCAGTCTATCAGATCACTCATTTTGGTGAAGGTAAAACTGTGACCTTTACACCTCACCAAGTTGTAATCAAGGATTTTAAAGATCCTAAACAGGTCCTAGCTACCGGAATTGTTGATGATAGTACTAGGTTGTACAAGTTTAACAACTTTGGGTCACCACCTTTCCCTTCAGTTTTTGTTGCTCATAGTGATAACTTGAGCAAACTTTGGCATGAGCGATTTGGTCACTTAAATTATCGCTCATTGCAACAACTATGTAAAGAAAATATGGTGACAGGTCTTCCGATGGTATCTTGCAGAGATGGTGTTTGCTCCGGTTGCGTACTCGGAAAACATCATCGGGACAGTTTTGACAAACGTGTCTCTTGGCACGCCTCGGTTCCCTTGGAGCTTGTGGTCCTCTTCCATCTGATTCATTTTCTGGTTTCAAATACTTCTTAACTTTCACTGATGATTACACTAGACGCACTTGGGTTTATTTCCTAAAACTTAAGAGCGAAGTATTTAACATGTTCTTGGCCTACAAGGCCCTTGTTGAAAAACAATCTGGTCATCAAATTATTAAGTTAAGATCTGACAATGGAGGAGAATATGTTAACAAATAGTTCACTACTTTCTGCACTGAACAAGGCATCCAACAACAACACACTGTTCCATATACACCACAACAAAATGGTGTAGCTGAGCGGAAGAACCGCACTTTAAAAGAAATGGCTAATTGTATGATCCAATCTAAGGGACTAAGTCTTCAATTTTGGGATGAAGCCATTAATTGTGCAAATTACATAGTTAATCGCACCCCCACTAAAGCATTACAAGGTATAACACCGGAAGAAGCATGGAGTAAAACTAAACCTGATGTAAGTCACTTCCGTGTGTTTGGTAGTGAAGCATGGGCTCACATTCCGGATGAAAAACGGAAAGTATTACAGCCTAAAAGTGAAAAGTGCATATTTGTTGGATATTATGAAGATGTAAAAGGTTATAGACTTCTTCAACCACATTCTCATGATATAATCATTAGAAGAGATGTTAAATTTGATGAAAATATCTTGGCCTGCGAGCCTAACTCGGCGATTGTGCCATCTTTGGCCTGCGAGCCTGATTCGGCGTTTATGCCTTCTTCTTCTTTTTCTTCCAACTTCCTTGACAGGTTTCCAACTCCAGTTTCTGATGATGATAGTGAGGATGAAAATCCACCTCCGCCTGCTCATGTTCCTCCAGTTGCACCAGCACAAGTGCTTCCTCGATGGGTCCGTTCAACATGTGAAGCAGCGGGTGATCTTGCCGGTGATCCTAGAGATCAAAGTCGAACACGTTCTCAGTTTCAGCAAGCCTCTTCTCTTTTCGCTCAAGTTTCCGAGAATCATGATCCAGAAACTTTTGCAGAAGCTTCAAGGAATCCAGATTGGGATGCAGCCATGGATGAAGAATATCGTTCCTTAATGGCGAACGATACTTGGGATCTTGTACCTCTTCCAAAAGGAAGAAAACTTGTCAGATGTAAATGGGTCTACCGAACTAAGTATGCATCAGATGGAAGTGTTGAAAGACTTAAGGCAAGGTTAGTTGCCAAAGGTTTTTCCCCAGTTGAAGGGATTGACTACAATGAAACCTTTGCTCCCGTCGCAAAAATGAACTCCATCCGCCTTGTTCTTTCCCTTGCAGCCTTACACAACTGGGAAGTCCATCAAATGGATGTCAAGTCTGCCTTCTTACATGGTGATCTACAGGAGGAAATTTACATGGAACAACCTCGTGGCTATGTTCAGAATAACTCTAGCCTTGTCTGCCACCTCAAGAAATCCTTATATGGCCTTAAGCAAGCTCCTAGAGCTTGGTATGCCAAAATGGATACCTTTCTCCTTGACACTGGTTTTTCTAGATGCCATTCTGACCCCAATGTCTATACCAAGAAAGTAGGAAACCATCTCATCATACTTGTGAAATCCAGTCTTAAACAAAATTTTGAAATGTCAGACTTAGGACATTTGCATTATTTTCTTGGACTCCAAGTCCTGCAAACCAAAGAAGGAATCTTTCTTTCTCAGTCTAAGTATGCTTGTGACCTTCTTCGTCGCTTCCACATGGAAGATTGTACACCAGCCCCTTCTCCCTTCCAGTCTGGAGTCAAACTTTCTGCCACTTGTACTTCACCTGAAGTTGATACCACCTTGTATCGTCAGCTTGTTGGTAGTCTCTTATACTTGACTCATTCCCGTCCTGACCTTTCCTTTGCCGTTGGTCGAGTTGCCCGTTATATGCAGACACCTCATGAAAGTCACTGGAAAGTAGCTAAAAGAATACTTCGATATATTCGAGGAACAGTTCAGTTTGGGATTCATTACAGTACAGGGGGGAAACCTTTGTTGGTTGGTTTCACTGATTCAGATTGGGCCGGCGATCTTGATGATCGAAAGTCTACTGCAGGTTATGTTTTCAGTCTGGGATCTGGACCTATTACTTGGGCTTGTAAGAAACAACAAGCTCTTGCTCTTTCTTCAGCAGAGGCAGAATATCGAGCAGCAGTTAATGCCAGTCAGGAAGTTTTATGGCTTCGACAGATCCTTTCAGAGTTTGAATTCGAGCAGCAGCAGCCTACTCCACTTTGGTGCAACAATCAAAGTGCCATCAAGCTTGCCAAAGATCCAGTTCTACATCAACGCAGCAAACACATTGAGCTACATATGCACTTCATCAGAAATCTTGTTCATGATCATGTTCTTGAAGTGCTCTTTTGCCCTACAGATGATCAAGTTGCAGACATCTTCACCAAGTCTCTTTCAGAAGCGAAGTTTTCTAAACTTCGATCTATGTTAGGAGTTCAGGAACTTGTCATTAACGGGGGATAGGCTCTAAATCCGACGGTCACGATATGTTTCCGACATAGAGTGATCCGACGGCTCAACTTCTCTTAGATCAAACCTAACCTTGATCCGTGGCTTAACACCCGATTGGTCCATGATCTCTATTTAAAGAGCATGGAGGGTCATTGTTTAGTTGATCGATTATGAGAAGCTCATTTGTAACTTTCTTTCTTTGCATAATAAATTGTCCCGTAGAAGCTATTTGGCCGGGGCCGTGGAGTGTTTCCCTCAAGAGGGTTTAAACCACGTCAAAACATCGGTGTGTTGATCTGTGATCTGTTTGTGTGAAGTGGTTGCTCTTGGTGTTCGATCCTTTGGTAGTACCCTGTGTACCCGAACACTATTCAGGTGAATATTTCTCCCAAATCGTTAAGAAATTTCAAAATCTGCCTACAAATTTCAGGTAAATCAACAATTTTGGGAAGTGGGCTTTCAACGGTTTTTAAATATTCTTTACGGTTTGCTCATAAATCACCTCCGAAATTAGATTCCTGAGAAATGACCGGAATTGTTATGCTGGCATAAGAAATAAACGAAAGACTAGAGTTTGATCATTGTGCTGGCATACGACGAATGAGAGAAAAAAACTAGAGGCCATAAATGACTACATTGGAATGGGATCTCAAAAATCCATAATCCTTTAATTCATAAGTGATCAGTGTGAACAAGAGAATAATAACTGAAAGAGGCGATGAAAACACATTGGAAGTAGTTTCTCGATTGTCAAACTCAATTGGTCAATGCTTGTATGCATTCCAAGAGGCCTTATGTTTTTAACTTTTATATCTGCATAGGAAGAGCTCATAGCTGGGACATTGATGGATTCCATGGTGTTACCAGGGCTTCGCCATTACTTTAAGGGATGAGAAGTATGTTACTTGTTCTGTCGTTGCCATGGCTTTGTTATTTCTTTAAGGGCTGAGCCGTTGGTTATTGGTTTGTTTCGAGGCTAGTTTTTCCCTCCCCTTCTCCCAGCACTCATGTTTATCCCTTGACTACGTTTGGATGTCTCTTCTATCTGAAAGCTGATGCAGGCTTGGACTCATCCTCCACTCTCTGGAGGTCAGTACCAACCAAGTAAATAAAGTGGGAAGGGCATCATTGTTATCCTACATCTTCTTTTCCTCGCTTTCACGTCTCTGGTCTTTTCTTTCCCGGGCTTGGAGTTCTGGTTTGTCCGTTTTGTATTCTAGTGCTGGGCTTGAATCGAGGCTATTTGTCTGGGGGGATGGGGTCCGCTGGTCGTGAGGTCCCACTATCCCCGATTATAGTTCGGGTCAATCCTTCCACCTCGGGGGTCTTTATGCCTCCTCCTCTTCCTGGTGGGTCTTCTTTACCGCGGGCTAGCCCCACCATGCTCAAGGACCATGCTTGCAACTCGATAAGGCCTCTTTTGGACCGTCATTTACCCCCTTCTCCTCGAAAGGTGGGCTCTACCTTGGGGGAAAGCAACCGCCCTCGCAGAAATCAAAAAGGAGGTGTCAAAGCTGAAGCAACTTCAAAGATTTGTTTCCATTGTACTCTAGGTCGTGACATTACCATGGACATGGTTTCTAACTTGGCCTCTCAGGCCCTGGTCAGCAAAATGGAACATGCCCACTTAAGTCGTAGTGAAATAGTGGACTGGATCACTAAGGCCTGGAAACCTCTCATTCTATATGTACCACGAGTCATCATGCTAGAAAATGGTTGGACTTATTTCTACTTCCTCTCGGAAGAATCTTTGCAACAGATTCTCGAGAAGTTTTGGGTCCTGGGGATGGGCTCGCTGGTTTTAAAAAGATAGCACCCAACCTTCGACCCCAGAAAGGAAAAGCTCCTGAAAAGACATCTGTGGGTGCTATTCCCCAACTTTCCTCTAGTCTGCTGGAGTTTCCAAGCCTTCTACTCTATTTCCAACTCTATGGAGCGATTTATTCTCGTCGAGGAAAGTACTCTATTAGCATCAGAAAGAAAATGCCCTAGGGTCCTTATAGAGGTTGATGTCTCTTCGGGCTTCCCGGCTGAGGTCGAGGTGACTTGGGAGCACGGTTCTTTCATCCGGCAGTTGGATTACTGGCACATTCCTTTCCGATGTTTCACTTGCCGGAAGCCGGGTCATCTTAGTCGTGACTGTAAGGGGAAGGTGGGATAAGAATCTTCTGCTACGAAGGATCCAGCTTTGGACCCGTCTCTTTCCTTTTCACTTCCCATCCCTTATGATGAAGAGGCTACTTTGGATTGTCTCAATAAATTCAAACAATTCCTACCTCTATTATTAAAATCTCTGCCACATGAAGACGTTAATGCAGCTTTGACTCAGGGCCTTCTCTGTGGGCAGCTTGAGGAACACTCTCTCGCTCTTAAACCTCACACTCTCTTTCTTTTAAGATGGGGACGCACAAGGAGCTGGGTGTGTCTTCTGAAGGGACTGTAGCCCCATGTGGAGATCGGGTTGGCACCCTGGGGCTGAACATTATTCTATCTTCTTCATCCATTTTGATTTCTGATCTTGGCTTGGCCGAGAGTGGAGGGTATCCTACGGAGCCGACTCTTGCAGTTGTTGTCAGTTCTTCTTCTCCCACGGTGTTGAAGATTGGATCTTTGGAGACAAAAATTGAACACACTCCTGAGAATGGTTTGGTCCCTTTGACTGTGTTTGGGGGCTCGAGCCCAGTCCAGCCATCTGAGACAAACCCCATTGTGGGATCTATTAATGTCTCAAATGTAACCATTCGAAGAAAACAAAGAAGGAAAAAAATCAAAGAAGTCTGCCGAGATGGGGAATTTGATCCCAGGTGGGTAAATCCCAAGATTTCACTAGCCACAGGGATCTCACGGGCTCTCATTTCATCATCTTCTACTGGGTCTCTTAGAGCAGGACAAGACCCTTTGCAGTTTCCCCAATGATCTTTTCAACCTTCAATGCTCGGGGGCTAGGCAACAAGCCTAAAAAGGATGCCATTCGTCACTTTTTGGACACAATTAAACCTTCTGTGATGTTCCTCCAGGAAACCATGCATTCTGGGGAGGTTTCGATTTCTTTTTTTTTTAGCATTCGACCTGGATGGAAATGTTGTGCCATCGATTCCAGCAGTATGTCTAGGGGAATCCTAGCGGCTTGGAACCCCTTTTCTGCTAATTTGGTTCCCTTTAATGTTTTTTCTGGCATAGCTCTCACTGGCACTGTTAAAGGTTCCAGCTAGGAGTTGTGCATCCTGAACCTTTACGATCCCCATCGTGAAAGGCAGTCTTTTTGGGAGAATGTATTCAACAACAGGCTCTTGGACAAACGCAATTTGATCATCTGTGGGGACTTAAACTTCACCTTATCTTCCTGTGAAGTATGGGGCACCGGTCGGAGGGAGGACCCCTTGGTTGATTTCCTTAAAGACCATTTTGAAACAGCGGGGATGTTGGACATCATGCATGCACATTTAGTCCCAACATGGAACAATGGCCGCTCGGGTAGCTACAGACTAGCAAAGAGATTGGACCGGTTTCTAATAAAAAATGACTTTCTTCTTGGGTTTGAGAAGTTTCGATCCTGGGGGTGGCCACTGGAATTTCCGATCACAAAGCCATCTGTTTGGAATTCCAGTTCTAGATTAGGAGACCCTCTTTCCCTTTTAAATTCAATAGCACTTGGTTGGAGGATTCAAGCTTCTGCAACTTGGTTACTCAAAAATGGCATTCTATGTCGGATAATGTGGAGCTCTTGCACCTATCTAACCTCATTCTCAAGATGGATACTATTAGACATTTGATTAAAAGTTGGGAACGTCTTCAGAAAGAAGAGAATGACAAAGAACTAGTTGAGGTCGAGGAGCGGATTCAAAACTGGGAAATAGATGGGATCTTCTTTGAGGAGGGAAAAAGGCACGATCTTCAGGACCTCTTCGATAGAAAGGAGTTACTTTTGGGTATTAAGGAGAGCACTTAGCGACTGAAAAGTAGGGCGTTGTGGCTTGCAAAGGGGGACAACAACACAAGGTTTTTTCAAAATTATGCCAGCATGCGACGCAACCGAAACTCCATTTGGGAGGTTAAAGGCGAAGATGGTGTCTTTAGATCGGACCAGTCCTTCATTTTGGAAAGTGCTGTCAATTATTTCCGGGAAGCTTATACTCAGCCTCAAGTAAACAATCTTGTTGACCAGCTTAATATTATCAAGCTTTTCCCTCGCTTTCTTAGTTCCGAGGAAGGGAAAGCGATTGAGGCGCCCATCACTTTGGAAGAACTTAGATCGGTTCTTGCCTCCTTAGTCAAAGAGAAAAGTCCAGGCCCCGATGGGGAATGACATCCTGAAAGCGTTGTTAGAATCGTAGGGAAAGTCCACAGTTCCTAAAAGGATCAGCGCCACTCATATTGCTTTGATTCCAAACACAGACAGACCGGAAGGGTTCATGGATTATCGTCCAATTTCTCTCTGCAATACTTTATACAAATTGGTATAAAAAATTATTGGAAATCGTATAAAACCGTTTTTGGCCAAATTTATCTCGATGGAACAATTTGGGTTTTTGTTCAATCGACAAATTCTGGACGCTGTTGGAGCAGCACATGAATGTCTCCACTCCGTCAAGTCCAAGAACCTCAGGGCTTTCATCCTGAAACTTGATTTGGTCAAAGCCTATGATCGGCTGGACTGGTCCTTCATTTGCCTTATTCTCATACAAATTGGTATTCCCCTCAACATGGTTCAATGGATAATGTACTGTATCTCCTCTACCACTTACAGGGTTCTGGTTAATGGCGAGCCAACATAAATGTTTTCCAGAAGGAGAGGCATCAGCTAGGGCTGCCCGCTTTCACCCCTTCTTTTAATCTTGGCTATCGACGGTTTGAGCAGATTGATTCAAAAGGCAAAAGAAAGTTGCAGCATAAAAGGGGTAAGAGTCTCCAGAGCTCTTTCGTTGACTCATCTATTATTTGTTGACGACATCTTGATCTTTGGAAATGCTTCCATCAGCGAATGGAATAACTATAAGAAATTTTTTGAAGTATTCTGCTCTGCTTCGGGGATGACTATCAGCTTGGGCAAATCCTCCTTCCTGTTTCATAGGGTTGAAAATCACATTATTGATGAAATGAAGGAAATCTTTCCCTTTGCCTTCGCTCATATTGATTCTGGAATAAAATATTTGGGATTTCTACTCAAACCAAATTGCTATAGGAAGGCTGACTAGCAGTGGCTTCTCTAGAAGGTAGACCACCGTATCAACAGTTGGGCTGCTAGATGGATATCGATATGGGGAAGATTGATTTTGGCTCAATCTGCATACAGAGCATCCCTGTGTACTAGTTTGGGCTTATGAGACTTCCCATCTCCATCCTCAATGGCATCAGAAGCAGGTTATTCCATTTTATTTGGTCAGGCAACTCTTCGATTAAGAAATGGCACTTATGTTCTTGGCACAGTCTATGTTGGCCCAAGGAACGTGGGGGTTGGGGCTTGAGAAATATGGACTGGTTTAATACCGCTATGTTGGCTAAAAGCCTTTGGAGGGCTCTCACTACCGGAGGCTTATGGAGTGAAGTCATTAGAACTAAATACCTCAAGTCCTGCAGCATTCCACATTGGCTCCGAAATTTTCAGACAACCTACCCCCAATCCTCGGCCATCTGGAGAAGTATTAGCAGCACCTTTCATCTCATTGGGTTGTGGTTCAAGTGGAAGGTTGGAAATGGCGCTCAACTTTTGGTGGGGTTAGATCCTTTTTTTGGAGGCATGGAGGAGTTTCGGCTACCTCCCGATCTCTTGAAGGCTCTGCATGATCGTAAAAAGATGCTTTTATCTAATTTCTACCTTAATCGGAGCATAACTCCTCGGGAGTGCTGGATTTTTGGTGGGGAGCTAAACCTGCCCTCACGTTGGCATGCCACTTGGGATTCCTACACTAGCAGCCTGGCCAATGCAAGGATTCGTCTCAATAACCTACCCAATACCTTATTGTGGGATGGCCCTGGGTCAAAGGGGGTTATGTCCATGGAAAATGTTTACCAGATGTTGGTCGAGAAGGCTCAAATCCCCCAGGCTCCTCGTTGGTGGCACAAACCCCTTTGGAGTTGGAAAATCCCCCAAAAATTATGTTGATTTCTGTGGCTGGTCTTTCAAGATAAGGTTCTCCTGTGGCCAAATATACAGAAAATGGGGTTTGCAGGCCCTGGCATCTGCTATTTATGTAAATTTGACATAGAGGAGCTTCAACACGTTTTCATTCATTGCATCTTCGTCAATAATGTTTGGCAACTTCTTTGGGGATGGCTTTCCCTGCCAGCGGAATGGAAAGGTAGGGACTTTGTCGAGTGCGTGCACCATTGGTTCACCCTCTTCAGAAATGGGAACACCCTCCCTCTGTTCTTGATTGATGCCATTTGGAGAGCCCGAAACACAAGCATTTTTAAAGACTCTGTTCCTTCAGTGCATTCCACGGCGTTAAAAACGATCTATCAATGGAATTACTATCCTACAGCAACCTTAAGGCCAAAGCTGTGCCGGGTTGTTTTCCCTATGATTGATGACAGTTCAGTCCATGGCTTCTTCGACGGAGCCTCCCAGAGGGATATTTGCGGAGCTGGAATTGTTCTTTACATTCGTCACAACCATCACTTTAACATTCAGGTTGGCATTGGAGTTGGCAATAGCCTCAAAGCAGAGTTGTTAGCTTTGTGTTGTTTATTGTGGTTCTCTAACTTCTCTTTACGTAGAGGCTTCTCCTCTTTGAACATTTATGGCGATTCTCAGGTTGTAGTTAATTGGTTCAATGGCAGGCACAAGATCAAAGCTCTAATCCTCGAACCTTGGAGGGAGGAAGTGTCGCATCTCCGAGCTTCCTTTGACTCAATCTGTTGTCATCATATCTATCGAGAAGCAAACTCGGCTACTGACCATCTCTCCAAGATGGCGTTGGGGCCGATGGATGGCACTTTAAGATTCACCAAAGTCAGGGATGAGATCATTGTTGATCAAGGAAGCATCTCGACTTTCTAAGCTTTCTTCCTAAGCTTTGTCACTTAATCTTTTTGTCATTCTAGATCTGTGCATTTGCATTTTACAGTACCTCTCTTGATCCAGCCAGAGACGCAAAATTCTCTGTCAATGGTCTCTTTGCTCTCTCGATATTGGCTTTCATTTTTATGTTTTTTGTCATCAACATCAGCTTTCTTTTCGTTTTGAAGCCTCTCCTGATGTAACCTAGTTATACATAATAATTAAGTTACATTTTTTCTTCTGGAAAAAAAAAAAAAAACCAAAAAACCAAAAAAACAAAAACAAAATCAAACTTTTATATCTGCATACAAAAATGCAATTAGAAAACGGTCAAACCAAACGAACATATAGCCAATCCTTATTCAAAACTTTTTACAATTTAGTAATATAAAATTTTAAAGTTTTGAATAATGTTTTAGGAATCTCTTTAGTTTCCATAATCTCTTTCATTTATGGGCGCAATTCTCTTCTAAATTTGAAAAATGACTCTTCTTTTAGCAATCCACATAAACAAATGTCCTTTACCCTTTAATTTATTTATGACTCTTCTTTTAGCAATCCACATAAACAAATGTCCTTTACCCTTTAATTTATTTTGGTTTATTTTAATGCCTTCCTCCCCAATCATAAAATAGTCAATGAAGGTCAAAATATATTATTTCGAGGATGAAAATGTATTATTTGGAGGATATATCATCTAAAGAATTATGTGAAATAAGTGTTTGACTTTTTAACATAATTTGTTTCATGGCATTTTTAATGATGAAGCATTTTTATATATTAATTTGTTTTTATTTTTATTTTTTTTCAATTTTTATGATCATGGTTTTCATGCAAGCATTTTACAATATTAAATTAAAGATGGAAAATTTTGGATAAGTGTCATGCTTGCTTAAATGAGGATTCATGTGGAAGACCCAACAACATATGTTCTGGTTGCATGATGGAAAAACTTGTATAAAACTGGGTACCAGAACTAGTACCAAAACGAGTGCAGGAATCAGACAAAACTATATCTAATTCATTAAAATAGTATCTTTACTTTGATTAAATTTAATTAATAAATTAAAATAAAAGATCTAGTCTTTTAAAGGTAAATGTACTAGATTATGGTTATGTGTGTTGCTACATTGGTGAGTATAGATGTAGAAAGAGACAATTTTTGGAGCCCATAAGTCCCAACCGTTGGGTGAGGAGAATTGTCAAGACCCATCGCGATGATAATGTGATAGGCCAGTTATAAGTTGTTGTGTTTATGGTAATTACGGTCTTGGTGGCATTGAGAATGATGGCGAGGGGGAATGATGAGATGACCCTCCTCTCACTGGATTATCATGGCTCGAGGAAGATGGTAATTTATGGTATGGAGTGGTTAAGAACATACTTGTTGATTATGACAAAAGTGTTCATTCTCTAAATTTCCAATTAGCTGGTGTTGTTGTGCAGGTGTCTAGAACTGGGTTGACGTGGTGGGTTTGGGATTGTGGAGGTTTGGCCAACAGTGCTCTTGGTAGTGTGGCCAAATCTATAAATTCAAGGGGGTGAAAAAGAGCACATATGGGGCTCCCATATGGCCTGTGTGCTGTAGGAAGTAGCAGAGGAAAATAAAGTGTATTTCAACCAGCTTTCGAATGATACAAGGTGGTTTCTTGACTAGATAAAGTGAGAAATTCTTGATAGGAAGGGGCCGAGGGAAGCTCTGGATGGGAAAAAGGAGTGGTGAACCTGGGTTGAAGGTGCAGGCTCCTCCTGTGCCCGAGAGACCAAGCACGTGAAAACTATGTTGTTGTATTGACAAATGAAAATGCTGGTGAGGTGTGCCTTGGCAAAGTCCCATAGCGACAGCTCGACATCCTGCAACCGGGAAGAGGCAATTGTTGAATGGAATAGGGACCAAATCTTGAAGATCAATACCAGTATTAGCATGATTGCTAATGCTATCAAGGAGCTCATATACCAAATTTACACCTTGGCTAAGCTCACAATCGGGCATCTTTTCAAGCCAAGAGCATCGGATAGCTAGTCGAGCGATCCGTAGACTGCACACAAGGTGCACGCAGTCACCATCTCTTATGAAGTTTAAGTCGTTTAGGGTCTTTTGGGTCTTACCAGCCTTTGTTTTTTATCTTGTTGATTTAGTATAATTGTTTAAAGTATGCTTATGTTTTGAATGTCGATAAGTTTAGGCTCGAAATTGATACAAGTTACTTTTCGTTTGAATTTCAATTCAGTTTAACTCAACTTGGAGGATAGGCTTACTTTCCCCACCAGGAAGACCTACCAATTGACAACTAAAATAATTTATCATGGTTATATAATTTTTATTTTTGAATTTTAATATAATGTATATATTCTTTAAAAACAATATTTAAAATTTTAAAATATATATATATAATATAACTTTTATAAGTTCAATTTCAACTTTCACATAACTTTAAGTGAAAATACTAATAATGGGATAAGCCGTCACTTTTTTTAATGGTGAAAACTGTTTCCCATCTTTTTCGGAAATTTAAGACAACAATAGAGATAGTGGAAATTTCACTCATATTTTGCACTAAAATCGTATGACTCGTTCAAAACTCCTCGGAAATTTGAGACAACAATAGAGATAGTGGAAATTTCACTCATATTTTGCACTAAAATCGTATGACTCGTTCAAAACTCCTCAAAATTAAGTGGAAATTTTGTATTAAATTAAGTTTTATTAAAAACATTTATAAGTTAGTATAAATTGAAATTAATATTATATATTTATTTAAAATTAAAAAAATAAAATTTTTATATTAAATTAATTTTTATTAAAAAATTTAATCTATTATAAAATTATATAAAATAAAATTAATATCATAGATTTATATGAATATAAATTAAAAATGGTAAGTCAAAGAATCATAAAAAAAAATCCATTTTCAAACTAACATACATTTTGTTGTTTTGCAAAATTAAATTGTATAATATAAATATAAAATTACCACATAAATACAACGCTTCACAAAATTTTATGAACATAAATTAAATGAATAACCTTTTATACAAATTTGTATACATAAATAGTATTTAACTATAAATCATTTTCTATTTAAAATACAAAAATGACTTTTTACAAAAATATTTTTTTACTAATGGATACATCATAAAACCGTAACCCACTATCTCCTTGGAAAACTAACCTTAAAAAAATGTATAATTTTAAGTCTCGAATTTTAATGGAAGTTAAAAAGTGCAATTTAAAAAAAAATTGTAAGTTATAGATTTATATGAAATGTTAACCACCAAATTTCTTTTGATTAAAACAAATTAAATAGAACTTTATCTTACTCACAAAAAATGAAAAACTTAATTTTTTTTAATATAATAAATGACATTAATTTTAATTATTATATTACTAATAAATTAAATAATATCATTTTATTAATATTATTTTATGTCTCCGATGCGGGTGCTAGCTCCAAGCAAGTGACACAGGGTCACAACCATATCACACTTGGCGCCAGGACTACAACACGCTTTCCTGTTGACATAAGCCATGCGACGTCAAGTAGATAGGTCATTTATTATGCCTGCCCTCGACATCGTCTCATCCTCTCTGGACACCATGATGATGGACCTCAGGCGTGAGAAGCACATGGTTATGGCTCTAGGTACAAGACTCCTTTCTTCTTGCTCAGTGTGGCTCACTTGCCTGGTTATGCTCTAGGCTCCTTATGCTCTCGGCTCCAACCTTTCAGTGCTGTCAACTCCCTGCATACTCGCTCCTACGCCTGTTTCACCTTCTCGACGGCCAATATGGAAGGACTAAGGGGGCCAAGACCAAGAACGAGAAGAATGAGAATACTCCGGAGGAGAGTCCCATGAGGAAGGGATATGGACCCGAAGTCTCCATACCAATTCGTCTGTTGTTGGATAACTAGGAAGCCAGGATCATTGCAGACACTATGGCAATTGGAAATCCGGAGCAGATTTGGGACCCATATTGGCTCATAAAGAATATGATGGGGCAACTAATGGAGGACATGCAGTCGAATTGGGCCTCTGCACGCCATGCCACCAAATCCCTGTGCGCAACTCTTCCTAACTGGGCCTCTATTCTCAGCACCCTAGAAAACACACGCTGCTGGGAATCTTATGCACCCACTCGACCTTTCTGTCGTGAAATCCGTTCTGGGAGCACCACACCCGGTGCTACCTCGTCTGTTGTCAGAGTTGAAACCACCTGTGGCACTCTGACTACTCTGCTCGGCTTGGAGACGCTCAACCCTAGTGGCAGTTCTTCGGCCCTGACGCTCAATAGGGACCCTCTGATAGGAAAGGAAAGACCACAAGCCTCCTTCCCCATGCCCAGCTCCTTGGGCCCAATCTTGGGAAAAAGCACTCGTAATGAGCCGACTAGATTTGCCTGTATCCTGCCCAGGAAGACCACTCCACTTCCCGTCAAGCACCCGACTCACGTAATTCGTCAGCCAGTGAAAGCCACGTCGACTCTTGGGACTGCTGCTTCAACGCCGGGGACTGCTACACCAATTTCTACAAATGCCTGGAAGGACAACGCTGCCTACAGTTGCCCAATCCTAGAGGAGACACCGTCGGCAACTGGTTCACAAGGTTTTTATGATGTCTCTTGTATATTTTTTGCCTTATCTAGATATGCACAGTCTGTTCTATGCCTCTACGACTATGAACTCTTTACATTTTCACCTGGATCTCCCCACAGTGGACAGGAGTTTTTTGTACTGCACTGTTTTGATTCTCCATAGCACTTCTGATAGATATGGATGGCTCCTCTGGGTAAGACCATCGATGACTGTAACTTTTACTGTATTTCTATTAAACTAATATAATTTGCAGCTTTTACAAAATAAAAAATACTATTTTATGAATTGATAATATTTTTAATTAATTATTATATTATAATTATTTAAACAATATTATTTTATTAATATGTGGAGATATGTGTATGTGCCCACCTGTTCTGAATATATCGATAGACGAAAAAATGGGTCACATACTTTTCATATTAATGTTTTTCCTGTGACCCTTACGTCTACCAGACACATTAATATTATTAATGTGGTTGTTGTTAGTTTAAAACTCGGTTGAATGTGCGAATGGGAAAAATAAAACAATTGACCGCTTGTTCCTACAGCTGCACCAGTGAGGCACTCATTTCGGGAAATCCCAGAAGAACAAGTGAAACAAGAATGATGACATTTAATACGCAAGTAATATGTTACAGCCTGCTGCAGTTCCAAATATAATTTAATAGCCAGGTCTCATTATTGCGCTAAATACAGAGTGCAAAATGAAATTTCTGGAGATTCACATGCCAAAAGATTGGGAGCTTCCTAATCGGGATGGGCGCACTTTACAAATATTTAGAGGACAAACTGGCGGTATATTTCTCCTCTGCCAAATTGGAATTCTAGCAGGCCCAGACCCTAGCACAGGGACAGGCCTCACTGCCATCATAGAGCACAATGTGGCCGTGGCTGTGGCAGGATTAGCCGACCTTTTGGAGTCGTTGCCGACTCTTTTCACAAAACCCTTGACTCTTTTAAAAAGCTGCTTCCATTTTGGATCCTTTAATTGGCTTAGGGTTTGCTCTGGTTTTCTCTGGGTACTGGCATGCTGCAATTTGAGCTGGCATCTTCCTTCGGAAGCTATTTGACCGACACCCGTAGACGATGATCAGCGGTACAACATCGTTGATTGGCCTGGGAGGTGCAGAACTACTGGCATTTCAAAGCTCTGTGGTACTCTGACAGAGATCGATTTGTCGGTAGCCATGTCTGAATAGTAGTCTCTCGCTGCCACACCTACTGCCATGGATCCAAGATCTTCCCGCAAAACCCTAGTCTGCAAAAAAATGTCTGAAAAGGTGAGACCGAGGGAGTTTGAACTGTGGAAGGTGAACCAATCTGAGAGAACTTAAAGGCGTGCATATGAGGCCCATGATGAAGTGGAGATTACACCAGATGGATGTGAAGACAACCTTCCTAAATGGTGTGATTGAGGAAGAAGTGTACATAGAACAACCATAAGGATTTGAGGTTGAAGATAGAAGAACTCACGTATGCAAGTTGAAGAAATCTCCGTACGGATTGAAACAAGCTCCTAGATCTTGGTATGGGAAAATTGATAGCTTCTTGACGAGCTTGGGCTTTACCAAAAGTAAAGTTGATCCTAACCTTTATCTTAAGGTTATGGATGATGAACCTGTCATACTATTACTGTATGTGGATGATCTATTTCTGGCAGGACATGAGAAACAGATCATGGAAGCAAGAAGAAGCTAGCTACAGAATTTGAGATGAAAGATCTCAGATTGATGCATTACTTCCTAGGTCTGGAAGTATGGCAAGGCCCAAAAGGAATCTTTCTCAACTAGGGAAAGTATGCTGTGGAAATCTTGAAAAGATTTGATATGTTGGAATGTAAATCCATGGCCACTCCCATGGATACCAACTTGAAGTTGTTAGCTGATGAATCGTCAGAATTAGTGGATGTGACTCAATACAAATAGATTATTGGGTCACTGATGTACCTGATGAATACTAGGCCAGATATATGCTTTGCTGTGAACACCCCGAATCAGCATCTAGTTGAGCCTATACATGTTCACCTGATAGTTGCAAAGCATGTGATGAGGTACCTACAAGGTACGATAGACTTTGGTTTATATTATCTTGGAGATCATGACTTCAGATTGTATGGTTATACAGGTGCAGATTGGGTTGGAAGTGTCTTAGACAGAAAGAGCACATCGGGTGGATGTTAATGTCTGGGATCTGCTATGATATCGTGGTTTAGCAGGAAGCAATCTAGTGTGGCTCTCAGCACAACTGAAGTGGAATATATAGCATCTTGCTCTGCTAGTTGTGAAGCCATATGGCTTGGGAAGCTGTTTTCAGGACCATTTGACTTAGAGATGGACTCCACTATGATCCTGTGTGACAACCAGATTTGTATCAAGATGACGGAGAATCTAGTGTTCCATGATAAGTCAAAGCACATAGAGATCCGATATTTCTATATATGAGATATGGTTCAGAAAGGAGCTATAAAGCTTGAGTATGTGAGCACTTATGAACAAGTTGCAGATGTATTAACTAAACCTCTGTCTTGAGTAAAGTTTGAGTATTTTCAAGACAAGCTTGGTGTAGTTCAGAATGACCTTCCTCGAAAGGGGGAGTGATATGGTCGATGATGATATTTGGATCGATGATAAGTTCGATGATGAGGATACTTGTATCGATGATGAGGATACCTATTCCAACAATGAGGTCGATGATGAGGATACCTAATTCGAAGATGAGGTCGATGATGAGGATACCTATTCCGACTATGAGGTTGATGATACTGACGATGAGGTCAATGATACCGACGATGAGGTCGATGAGTGGTCCTTAGACTTGGTCTAAGTGGATGAGTGGATTGTATCATCCCTGGACTTTAGTCCTAAATGGATCCGGAGACCTGTGTCTTCGAGAAGTGGTCCTTAGACTTTGTTTAAGTGGACAAGTGGATTGCATCATCCCTAGACTTTAGTCCTAAATGGATCCAAAGACCTGTGTCTTCGAGAAGTGGTCCTTGGACTTTGTCTAAGTGGACGAGTGGATTGTATCATCCCTGGACTTTAGTCCTAAATGGATCCGGAGACCTATGTCTTCGAGAAGTGGTCCTTAAACTTTGTCTAAGTGGATGAGTGGATTGCATCATCACTGGACTTTAGTCCTAAATGGATCCGGAGACCTGTGTCTTCGAGAAGTGGTCCTTAGACTTTGTCTAAGTGGACGAGTGGATTGCATCATCCCTAGACTTTACTCATAAATGGATCCGAAGACCCGTGTCTTTGAGAAGTGGTCCTTAAGACTTTGTCTAAGTTGATGAGTGGATTGCATTGTCCCTAGACATGATATGGTGTCTTAAATTGATAGGGATTTCCTGTAAGTGGATTAGGATTGTATCATCCTTGGACTTATGTCCTAAAGTGATAGGGATTGATCATCCCGTAATTGGATCATGTGTGTTGCAGATTATGATGTTGTTGATCGATAGATCCAGATGATGTTGTTGATCAGGAGATCCAGATGATGATGCTATTGATCGAGAGATCCAGATGATGCTGTTGATCGGAAGATCCAGATGATGATGCTGTTGATCGAGAGATCCAGATGATGCTGTTGATCGGGAGATCCAGATGATGTTGTTGTTGTAGCTGATCGAGTGATTGAGTCCTACAGAAGATGAAGACTCAATACTGAAGATGTTGATGTTCCAGTATTGAAGAGATTAAAGATGTTCTAGTAGTTGTTTTCAGAGTTACTGATGATGATTGAAGAAAGCTTCCAATGATTTATAGATGTATCACTATGATGTTGTTGATGACTCCTTGCTCCTGCAGATGTTGTTAGAATATCCTTCTCGTAAAGGGGGACTGTTGAAATATTACATAACTTCTAAGAATATTCTATTTGTACTTTATTATCCAGAGATGTTTATTCCTCCGTCAGGACATTATTATTCATCCGGAGATGTTTTATTCCTCCGTCGGGATGTTGTAACTAGGGTTATTAGACTTCCCTAGTGGGGTCGGCCCTAAGTTAAGTTATTAGGGGTTATTAGACTCTCGTAGGAGAAGTTGGCCCAGTTAGGGTTAAAAGTCAAGTGAAGTAAAGTATAAATAGAGGAGGTGTGTTCCTCATTTAACACACACTCACTCACTTGGGAAACTCGCATAGGAGAGAGAGAGAGAGATCTGCGAAGGAGGAGAAGGAGCTCTTGTTTGGGTTTACATCTTTGTCTTTGTTGATCATCTATATTGAGGAAGATTTGTTGGGTTTTCTACCCCATGGGGGTTTCCCAGGATAAATCTGTGTTTATCTTGTGATTGTGTTTCTTTCAGTGATCCTTATTATGCTCTTGTTGTGAATTTTATGCTAAACTTAACAACAATCGGGCATGTTTTCAAGCCAAGAGCGTCGGATAGCCAGCCGAGCGATCCGTAGACTACACACAAGGTGTACACAGTCACCATCTCTTATGAAGTTTAAGTCGTTTAGGGTCTTTTTGGTCTTACTAGCCTTTGGTTTATATCTTGTTGATTTAGTATAGTTGTTTGAAGTATGCTTATGTTTTGAATGATAGGCTTAGGTTCAAAATTGATACAAGTTACTTTTCGTCTGAATTTCAATTCAGTTTGACTTAACTTGGATGATAGATTTAGTTTCCCCACTAGACAAGCCTACCAATTAACAACTAAAGTATTTTGTGACGGTTATATGATTTTTATTTTTGAATTTTTATATAATGTACATATCCTTTAAAAACAATATTTAAAATTTTAAAATATATAAACAAAAAAATAAAAAAAATACATAATATAACTTTTATAAGTTCAATTTCAACTCTTGCATAACTTCAAGTGAAAATACTAATAATGTGATAAGCCACCACTTTCTTTAATGGTGAATACTTTCTGTCCAATCTCTTTAGGAAATTTGAGACAACAATAGAGATATGGAAATCTCACTCATATTTTGCACTAAAATATGACTCTTTCAAAACTCTTAAAAATTAAGTGGAAAATTTGTATTAAATTAATTTTTATTAAAAATATTTAATATATTATAAGTTACTATAAATTTAAATTAATGTTTTATATTTATATAAATACTTTTTCATAAAAAAAAATAAAAATTAAGTAAAATTTTTATATAAAATTAATTTTTATTAAAAATTTAATCTAAATTTGTATAAATGTAAACTAATATCATTAATTTATATAAATATAAATTAAAAATATTAAAAAATCAGAATAAAAAAAATATCCATTTTCAAACTATCATACATTCTGTTTTACGAAATATATAAAAAATTAATATTGTATAATATAAATATAAAATTAACACATAAATATAATACATTCTGTTTTACAAAATTAATATTATATAATATAAATATAAAATTACCACATAAATATAACGCTTCACAAAATTTTATGAACATAAATTAAATGAATAACCTTTGATACAAATTTGTATACATAAATAGTATTTAACTATAAATCATTTTCTATTTAAAATACAAATTTGACTTTTTACAAAAATATTTTTTTACTAATGGATACATCATAAAACCAGCAACCCACTATCTCCTTGGAAAACTAACCTTTCATAAAATGTATAATTTTAAGTCTCGAATTTAATGGAAGTTAAAAAGTGCAATTTAAAAAAAAAGGTAAGTTATAGATTTATATGAAATGTTAACCACGAAATTTCAGTTGATTAAAACAAATTAAAGATCTAAGATTTTCATGGTTCATGTTTCTCATTTTAAGCTAGATTCATCATCAAGACATAAAGATACATAAAGATGAGGGAAGAGTTGCAGTCCAGGTGAGTAAATAAAGAGAGATGCAGGTAAGTCCGTTCAGTTCAAAACCCTTCAGCCAAGTCTGTCTGTTCAGTTTTCAAAACTTTTCAGCTCCAATTAATAACAATAACATTAATTCATAGTTTTGAAAGCTGAACAGACAGACTTGGCTGAAGGGTTTTGAACTGAACGGACTTACCTGCATCTCTCTTTATTTACTCACCTGGACTGCAACTCTTTCCTCATCTTTCTGTCCTGATGATGAATCCAGCTTAGTATTCGAAACAATAGATAGATATGGTGAACATTCCTGAAACCTGTTATTCTAAAACAAATTAAATAGAACTTTACCTAACTCACCAAAAAAACTTAATTCCTTTTGTGCATTTTTTAAAACTCGCTTGAATGTGCGAATGGGAAAAATAAAACAATTGACCGCCTGTTCCTACGGCTGCACCAGTGAGGCACTCATTTGGGGAAAGCCCAGAAGAACAAGTGAAACAACAATTGTGACATTTAATACGCAAGTAATATGTTACAGCCCGCTGCAGTTCCAAATATAATCTAATAGCCAGGTCTCATTATAGTGCTAAATACAGAGTGCAAAATGAAATTTCTGGAGATTCACATGCCAAAACATTTGGAGCTTCCTGACCGGGATGGGCGCACTTTACAAATATTTAGAGGACAAACTGGCGGTATATTTCTCCTCTGCCAAATTGGAATTCTAGGAGGCTCAGACCCTAGCACAGGGGCAGGCCTCACTGCCATCACAGAGCACAACGTGGCCGTGGCAGTGGCAGTGGCAGGATTAGCCGACCTTTTGGAGTCGTTGCCGACTCTTTTCACAAAACCCTTGACTCTTTTAACAAGCTGCTTCCATTTTGGATCCTTTAATTGGCTTAGGGTTTGCTCTGGTTTTCTCCGGCTGCCGGCATGCTGCAATTTGAGCTGCTGGCATCTGCCTTCGGAAGCTATTCGACCGACACCCGTAGACGATGATCGGCGGTACAACGCCGTTGATTGGCCGGGGAGGTGCAGAATTGCTGGCATTTCAAAGCTCTGTGGTACTCTGACAGAGATCGATCTGCCGATAGCCATGTCTGAATAGCGGTCTCTCGCCGCCACACCTACCGCCATGGATCCAAGATCTTCCCGTAAAACCCTAGTCTGCAAAAATATGTCTGAAAGGCGAGACCCAGGGCGTTTGAACTGTGGAAAGGCACCTGCAAGCATATACGGGAAGGTGAAGCAATTGAGAGAACTTAAAGGCGTGCATATGAGGCCCGTGAACAGCGTGAAGCTATGGATTAGGGCGGCGCCGCGGCCCAAACACATAATGCACACGGAACTCATTTCAGCCGATGCACACGGAACTCATTTCAGCCGATGAAAATCTTTATCACATGTTTCAAAATATGATTTCAACACCTTCAATCTGCAATTCTCTATCACGTGGTTCAAACCATCTATGCACGTGTACTATTTTAAAATTTGGTTTGACTATTTAAACCTACTCGTCATCGTTTGGTCACATTGGTCTACGAATTGGGATTTTTGAGAGTCCAACAACAAATGCAATCTATAATAATTTTTTTTATCATTATTATATTGTCTGAAACACGTCTTACACTATTTGTTGATTTATCTAATAATGATATGTAATAGAAAGAAATAGTCTCCAACTTTTTTATTATTGATTCCTACATCTTACCAGCCAAAGAAGTCAAAAACTTCATAATTCGTCTTTCAATAATGATATGTAATAGAAAGGAATAGTCTCCAACTTTTTTTTTTATTGATTCCTACATCTTACTAGCCAAAGAAGTCAAATACTTCATAGTTTGTCTTTCAATTATATTGGCATCCTAATCATAATCATAATCACATAAGACATTAGCTCCCTCTATTTAGGTATTGAATTTCTTGCTGCCACATATATGCCTCGTATATTTGTGACTCCAACAATAATATGATATGAAAGAAATTGAATCGGTTTTGTTACTACACAAATTAATAATAGATTTTGATAGGTCATGAGGGTTAGTGCTAAGATTGGAAACTATTTAGGAGATGCATCCATTGTCATCACAATGCACTTCTTAATGCTTTAGGCTAACTTCTAAAGGCTTAGGGAGAGTCCCTAATATAGGTGAAGAGCAACTTCTTGACAAAGATCAGTGCCTTATTGAGTTAAAATAGTGAATACAAGCACATTTACCAAGTACTTCAACAGGATTGGAGTTAGAATGGATAATAGAAGCTAGAATGTATAAATATCACGGGGGCTTCACTAGAAGGAAATATAATATCACGTTCATTCATATTGGGGTATTAAATAATCATGAAAATCTAAAATTTATATTGCTTATATATTAAGGGGCAAAGGGTTTTTTTATTATTTAATGTAACAATACAAAAATACTTTGGGGTCTTTTTTATATGGGCAGGCTAACAAATATCCTCCAAATGGAGATGGCGGGATCATGGCCGTATGAGAAATCGGGTTGAGGCAAGGCTCGGGCTTACCAATACACAGGGAAATCGCGTCTTGAGGCATGCTTGAGGCCAGGGGTTTCGTGGTGAAGAGGGTTTTCAGTTGATCATAGTCGAGAGACAGTGGTCATTGACAGCGAGTTGTTACCAATAACACTCAACCAATTGTTACCAATAGCCATGGGAATCTCTAAGCCTCCAAGGCTAGTTATAGGCCCTCGATAGGCCTTGGGGGCTTGAATACCCAACCACTCGTGCCTATTACAAGCCTTGGGAGGTTTAGTCAGCCTCATAGAGCTTGTTACAGACCCTGGGGGCTTGGATACCTATCCCACAACAAGCTTAGTCAGCGATTGGGGAAGTGCAACATGAAATCTAAATGTTGTACTATGTGCATTGGCTCTAGTGACATACAAGAAGTGATCTCCTATCTCTTCATTAGACCATTAGATGTTGCAAATCATAATGATATGTGGTTGAGTAATTGCATTATGGGTGAAGTAATGTGCATCCACAATATACATCGAAAGAAGCAAGGTGCATTGTAGAATGCATGTGGGGTCATAAGAGGGGTATCATATCAATATACTAGGTAGAAATATAAAGGGGTATAAAAAATGTTAATGCAAAAATTGATACATACAATATCTCATGAAAATAGGTTTTTTTTTAAATTGGGAAGGCATATTGGGAGGGGGTTAGAAAAAACGATTTTGGAAGGTATTTTCCAATATTTAGTGAAATTAGGGGTATTGTTTCATATGCCACGAACGAATGTGCTATGATAGTGGTTTATTGAGTGAAGCCCCCGTGATAAATATTCACAACTATTGCAAATGATTAAAAACATTGTTGTTGTTATAAGAGGACGTACACAAAATATGTGCTCAAATACATATAAAAACCACTTAGAAAAATGCCAACTTACCAAGGAAGGTAACCCTAATCGAGAGGATTATATCTCACCTTTGGGGGAGCAATGAATGAGTAATAGAAATATGGAAATGACTTACCATATCTGGTTTATGTCCTAACCAACCCTCAAGAATCACAAGAAAATCAATTTGAACCACTAGATGACTGCCCAAAAGAGTAGGGTTGATAATAGACCTTGTAGCTTGTGAGACCCTCAAATATGAATTTTGATGGTTGTACCTATCGAATCATATCTGGAAAAACACACTAGAATTTACACATAATCGTAAATATATCAAATTAGCCAAAAAAAAGATTCCCTTGAAGACTTACAATGAAACCAATGAGGACACATCAATTGAACATATTAGATTTTCCAATACCGCAATATTTTTTGATTTTTATATTTGTACGGTTTTTCATATATTTGACTTTTTTGTATTTTTTCAAATATAGTTCAAGGAATTTTGTAAAATTGAAATGGTAAAGATGAGAGAAATAAAACTAGGTCTTATTCCATCGGGAAATGAGAAATCGGGGCTATTGTTTCTCCCAAGAATTGACAATATCTGAAATGAATTAGAGCAAGGCTAAGAAACCATAGGTTATGTTAGCACTTGACCTAATTAGGGAAAACAAGATGTCAGGGCCTAAACAAGAGAGATCCTTCGAGAAGAATGTCTCACCCAACAACACTAGACTATCATGCAAAAAACCCTAAATTTCCCCTACCTTGGATGCCTTTGGCAGTGCAAGACAAGAGGTTCAAGATCTTACCAGAATTGAGAGAGAAAGGAGAAGAAAAAGAGCATCAAGAATCCTTTCACCTTAGAATAGCTTTGAAATATTGTAAAGAAACCTCAAAACATCAAGATTTAATCCTTAGAAACCTTGGAACAATCAAGAAGAGAGGTGCGCACTACATAATTGCTCATATACATAGGTAAAAATAAGATTTGAGTCATATTTGATCCGATGATATTGCTTACAAATGAAGGGGATATTCCTTATTTATAATAATAAATGGCGTATTGTATCCCTCCTCTACGTTGACCTACCTAATTTGAGTTTAAAATGAATTTTAGGGTTTGTTGTCCACAATCTGAGGACTAAACCTCATTAAACATAAAATAATGATAAAATAAGATGATAGCTTCAACATGAATGAAAATCTAAGGTCAGAAGGAGTAGGTCATGTCCCATCTAATCCTAACATATGTATGTTTCCTTCAACTCCCTCCTTAGGATGGTACAACCTCCAAAAACTTGCTTTCAAGGTGGACGATTTGTTATTTTTTACTCAGATGACCAAAATGGAGGATTCAAAAAATAAAATAAGGTCCAAGAGGTTATGGATGAGGTGTGCTAGAGAAGGTATGACAACCCTTACAAGCGCAATCACCTCTACAAAGCATAAACCATAAGTGTGGCTAGGGGATCCTAAGCCATGTGCCCCAATGGATTCACCATAAGATGCACCAATACCTACCCAGGGCATAAATTCTAAACATGATGAGGGGTTACCACCCATCAAGGGGTATTCAACAGTGCCACAAGGCCAACACACCTTAAAGTGAGGACCAAGTGGACTTTCCACGACCTGAACATGGGTCTTGAGCTCCACTAGACCAACAATTTTACATAAAGAAAGCCCCAATTTGGCATTTTAAAATGCAAAAATGACCCCCCCTCTTTGGAACATATAGTAGGGTACACTACAAAGAATCTGGGACATAACAACTAGCTTCAATTGCAGGACATGCGCTTCTCCCAGGAGTGAATGAGAACCTCTTGAATATTATGGTACATGTAAACCTACACACACTCAAACAACAAAAGTGTCAAATGCATCAGAGGCAGACATATATGTCCTGCCTTGCTCAAATCAAAATATGAAATGTATAAAAACAACACAACAAATGCAATGCATGGGTAAGGCATATGATACATCAAAATGATTATGCAAGAGATTATCATAAACCTACCTTCTTCTAAGCATGGTGACATAAACAAATCAAGTAAAATCATACCACCAATGAAGCTACCTTAACATATCATTCATGCTAGGGATTCTTCCCTTGTCTTTGGCAATAGTCCAAGACAAAATCGCGTCAATGATGAGATAAGTAGAGGTCATTACCTTCATCAGAATGGGGATGGAACAATATAAAAAGGTCAAAAAACTTAATTCCTTTGTATTCCTACCAAGAATAAAAACCCCTTTCAAAAGCCCCTTCTATCCAATCTTGTATGACTCAAGTACAACCTACCTTCAAGATGATTATGCTCTTCAAAACCTATTTGTTTCCCCAAATGATTTTTGAAACCAACAAGAAGCCCTAAAAGATATGGCTGGAAAAGATACCTCAAATATACCCTAGGACAGGGCACACTTTGTTTCTCTAAACCTACAATAAAACCACCTTCTTGTTGTCCAAAACCTGTATTAGCCCCTAAGAAACATGGCTAAAAATGATGGTTGAAATCCACCTTGGGAGAGGGTAAACTTGTTTGTTCAACATTTGCAGTAGAGATCTCCATTTGTAACCCTATATCATCATAAATGGTAAGTGAGTATGGCTTAATCAAATCATGAGAGATCTCATCAAATGTACGTATTCCAAGATTTTCAAAATTTACAATTCCCTCATTTGAAAAATCATATATGGGCTCTCCAACTAATTTCCAATAATCCATACCAATATCATGCTCATTGAGAAAATGCACATCATTGTATCTATGGAAACCATCTTCATTAGCAAAAATATCCTCAAGCCTATCATCTTGAAAAAAATTGCTTTCAAGAGCAAAAGAGAGAGGAAAGCTCACCAAACCTTCATCATAAGGAGAACCAACATCAACCACACCTTTATCAACAATGTATTCAACATAATTTTCAATGGGTAATGACTCTTCAAGAAGAGCTTCTTCATTTTCTTCTTGATATTTATGAATTTTTTTTACAAAACCTTCTTCGCGTTGTTCCAAATCTTCATAAAAATCTAACTTTGATTGATCCAAATTGAGAACCTCTTCACTCCCACACAACAGAAAAGGATCATGTACATCTTCCTTGGAACATGTGTGGCCCAAAGGATCAAGCACAACACTGCCAATCCTTAAATAATCATATATGGGAGGGCGAATATACCTCCAATAATCGTCTTATTCATCACGCAAAGGAATCCTGCCATTTTATTCTAGAAAGCCCAAGACATCATGAGAATCTTCGAAATATTGATAAAGAGAACTCACCATTTCTTTACTTTCTTCAATTAGGGCTTCTTGGCATTGATGTGCTTCTCCTTCAAGCTCCTTCTCTAGACATTCATCATGGACCCTGGCCGCATTTTCTTTATATTAATTTTGGAAAGTACCACCCTCTTTGAGCGTAAGGCTCGAGACAAAATTATCAGTGAAATATTCTTCAACAATGGCCCTTTCATGCGATATTTCTAGGGGTTGATCTTCGTTAATATCTTCATCTTCAAGTGATGGGATAAAAATGTCTTCATCAAAGAACCATCCAATATTCCTTGTGAAAAACAGATCCCATCTCTCACAAAAAACCTTGATGAACTCTTTGAGCGAACAAATTCCTTTCTTATGGAGCCCATCCTACCATTCTTCTATATCATCATTCCATAGATCAAGAGACAACATGAACATATTCATCTTAACATCTTCATGGACCACATTTAATTATGAAATACCCCACATGAATGATATACCTGTATGCTAACCAACTAAATCCTCATGTCCATGATATTTTGGGATGCACTTCTTCCAACCATCCTTATTCCCATCATATCCATCGAATTAATTATAATATCTTGGGGTCCCTGAGTGATCCGTATTTTATGAGCAGAACGAAATGAATACAGATTATTATCAGATGCTTAACACAAAATAACAAAGATACATTAAATCTGGTTTTCTATTCAATAAGGAAATAAGCTAGAACTGTAAAATGCAGCGGAAAACAAGCTTGCTGGAATGGTGACGGCTTATCTCTGAGAAGAGATGTGACGGCTGCGCTCATTTCACAAGAAGATCGTTACAATGAGGCTCTCAAGGCCTTTTACAATAAACAGGAATGTCAAAAACCCTAGACATCCAAAAACCTAACCCTAGGAGATGAAGCGCCAAAAGTCATGTGGGCCTCGTTTGGGTAAGTTAGTACATCAACTTCCTGGGGTCGTAACTTTTGCATACGATCTCCGTTTGGGGCGTTCGGTAACCCATTGGAAAGGTCTATCCGAGATTTACAACTTCCAATTAGGGATAGAAGGATATTGAGGGCAAGCATTTGGCCCCCCAAATTTCCAAAAAAGGTCGTTTAGGGCCTCAAAATGGCCCCGGAAGTTCAGGACCCGAAAAACTGCTAAAAATAGTACAATACCAAAATTGACATAAAACTGTTTTGAGCCAATTGGAAAGGTGGGTGGCCACCAATATCCACCTGGATCAATCCTCCCTCCTTAGGAAGCAATGGTCTCCATTGTGTTGAGTTCCCCCATCAGATGAGGAAATTTCTGTTGAATTTGGCATCGGGTGAGCCACTTGCGTTGGTGCAGGAGCTGCTCTGCTTTGACAATTCGATAAAGCTGGATCCTTTGATGTCGAGTGCCCTTGATCTGTGTGTCTGCAATATGATCACTGGATGCTTGTTGTAGGCAGTCAGGGTTGAGCTCTGTTGGTGTCAACTTCTCTGCTATCTCTGAGGTGTCTAATAGTGGTGGGAAATATGGCTGAAGGAGAGCCACGTTGAAGACTGGATGCAGACCAAGGAAGGGGGGAATGTTGATCTCAAAAGCATTGTCACCCACTGCCTTGGTGATGGTGTACGGGCCATAACGGCTTTCGATGGGGCCCTGTAAGGCGTTCTTTTTGCAAATGCAACCAAACTTTGTCGCCCACCTGAAACTTATGTGACACCCGATGTTGATCATGCCGCTGCTTGTACTTGGCATTAGACTTTTGTAGAATATCCTGAACCCGTTGACAGATATGCTGGATCCATTCAAGGAACCGGGCGGCTTTGTCAGCTTCTGGGGACGAGTCGGCCAAGGTGGTCGCAAGGGGAAGTGCAACATCCATGGGGCCCAATGGTTGGAATCCCAACCCCACCTAAAAGGGGCTGTGGCCAATTAAGCTATCCAGGGCTCGGTTGTAGCTATGTTGGACATAGCGGAGACTCTCATTCCATGTGCGGGGGTGTGTTGAATTGTACATGCGCAGGATATGTACGACCAGCCGATTGACGACCTTCGTTTGTCCATCAGTTTGGGGGTTGAAGGCAGTGGATTTGGTGAGCTTGGTATCCAGCAGTGACCAGAGGCTTGACCAGAATAAGCTGAGGAACCGATTGTCACGGTCTGAGATAATGGTTTGTGGGATCCCAAAATGTACCCATACTCATTCAAAGAAGAGCTTGGCAGTGGCTTCTGTTGTGATGTTCTTCTTGCAAGCGGCTAGAATCGCCATCTTGGAAAAGCGATCAACAACCACGAAAACACAGTCGTCATAACTTCCAACAGGGTAGTATTGTTCCTTAATAGCATCCCTGAAGGATTCCCAGGTGGCTGTGACTGAAAATAATGAGGCTTCTTCTGTGTCCTTTTGCTTGCAGAATGTTTTCCACCAATCTTTGACATGGGGAACGGCTTTGAGGAGCGCAAAAGTAATCTTTTCTTTATTCGAAAAGTTATGGACAAAAAAATACCCTTCTAGTAGATTCAACCACTTATCTACAGCATCTGGGTCTATTTGTCCTTCAAATATAGGGATATCGAAGTTGATTTGTACCTTGAAGGGGGTGGCACCTCCGCTCGAGGAAGATGCATCGCTTGCTGGTAGTCGCCAAAGGATTTGCGCGAAATTATCCATCATCTCGTTCCTCTGCTGTGTGAGGGATTCCTCAAGCAACATTTTGATAGGATCTCCTGTCCCGCCATCTTTCTTTTCTCTTACCATGATAGGTCACTTGGGCGTGCGAGAGCTTTTGTCCTCAAGAGAAACAAGCTCGAGACCCAATTCTTTGTACCCTGACCTCGTTGGGGACATGCATTAAGACGACAAGGAGCAGACTGCTCTGATACCACTGATCCGGATTTTATGAGCAGAACTAAATGAATACAGATTATTATCAGATACTTAACACAAAATAACAGAGATACAGTAAAACTGGTTTTCTATTCAATAAGGAAATAAGCTAGAACTGTAAAATGCAGCGGAAAACAAGCTTGCTGGAATGGTGGCGGCTTATCTCTAAGAAGAGATGTGACGGCTGCGCTCATTTCACAAGAAGATCGTTACAATGAGGCTCTCAAGGCCTTTTACAATAAATAGGAATGTCAAAAACCCTAGACATCCAAAAACCTAACCCTAGGAGATGAAGCGCCAAAAGTCATGTGGGCCCCGTTTGGGTAAGTTAGTACATCAACTTCCCGGGGTCGTAACTTTTGCATACAATCTCCGTTTGGGGAGCTCGGTAGCCCGTTGGAAAGGTCTATCTGAGATTTGCAACTTTCGATTAAAACCAAATGTATGTCGAGGGAAACCATTTGGCCCCCCAAATTGCCAAAAAAGGTCGTTTAGGGGCCTCAAAATGGCCCCGGAAGTTCAGGACCCGAAAAACTGCTAAAAATAGTACAATAACAAAATTGCCATAAAACTGTTTTGAGCCAGTTGGAAAGGTGGGTGGCCACCAATATCCACCTGGATCAATCCTCCCTCCTTAGGAAGCAATGGTCTCCATTGTGTTGAGTTCCCCCATCAGATGAGGAAATTTCTGTTGAATTTGGCCTCGGGTGAGCCACTTGCCTTGGTGCAGGAGCTGCCCTGCTTTGACAAATCGATAAAGCTGGATCCTTTGATGTCGAGTGCCCTTGATCTGTGTGTCTGCAATATGATCACTGGGTGCTTGTTGTAGGCAGTCAGGGTTGAGCTCTGTTGGTGTCAACTTCTCTGCTATCTCTGAGGTGTCTAATAGTGGTGGGAAATATGGCTGAAGGAGAGCCACGTTGAAGACTGGATGCAGACCAAGGAAGGGGGGAATGTTGAGCTCAAAAGCATTGTCACCCACTGCCTTGGTGATGGTGTATGGCCCATAACGGAGTGGGTGAAGCTTTCGATGGGGCCCGGTAAGGCGTTCTTTCTGCAAATGCAACCAAACTTTGTCGCCCACCTGAAACTTATGTGGCACCCGATGTTGATCATGGCGCTGCTTGTACTTGGCATTAGACTTCTGTAGAATATCCTGAACCTGTTGACGGATATGCTGGATCCGTTCAAGGAACCGGGCAGCTTTGTCAGCTTCTAGGGACGAGTCGACCGAGGTGGTCACAAGGGGAAGTGCAACATCCATGGGGCCCAATGGTTGGAATCCCAACCCCACCTTAAAGGGGCTGTGGCCAGTTGAGCTATGCAAGGCTTGGTTGTAGCTATGTTGGACATAGGGGAGACTCTCATCCCATGTGCGGGGGTGTGTTGAATTGTACATGTGCAGGATATGTACGACCATCCGATTGTTGACCTCTGTTTGTCCATCGGTCTGGGGGTGGAAGGTAGTGGATTTGGTGAGCTTGGTATCCAGCAGTGACCAGAGGCTTGACCAGAATGAGTTGAGGAACCGATTGTCACCGTCTGAGATAATGGTCTGTGGAATCCCAAAATGTACCCATACTCATTCAAAGAAGAGCTTGGTAGTGGCTTCTGCTGTGATGTTCTTCTTGCAAGCGGCTAGAATCGCCATCTTGGAAAAGCGATCAACAACCATGAAAACACAGTCGTCATAACTTCCAACAGGGTAGTATTGTTCCTTAATAGCATCCCTGAAGGATTCCCAGGTGGCCGTGACTGAAAATAATGAGGCTTCTTCTGTGTCCTTTTGCTCGCAGAATGTTTCCCACCAATCTTTGACATGGGGAACGGCTTTGAGGAGCGCAAAAGTAATCTTTTCTTTATTCGAAAAGTTATGGATAGAAAAATACCCTTCTAGTAGATTCAACCACTTATCTACATCATCTGCGTCTATCTGTCCTTCAAATATAGGGATATCGAAGTTGATTTGTACCTTGAAGGGGGTGGCGCCTCCGCTCGAGGAAGATGCATCGCTTGCTAGTAGTCGCCAAAGGATTTGCGCAAAATTATCCATCATCTCATTCCTCTGCTGCGTGAGGGCTTCCTCAAGCAACATTTTGATAGGATCTCCTGTCCCGTCATCTTTCTTTTCTCCTGCCATGAGAGGTCGCTTGGGCGTGCGAGAGCGTTTGTCCTCAAGAGAAACAAGCTCGAGACCTAATTCTTTGTACCCTAACCTCGTTGGGGACATGCATTAAGACAACAAGGAGCAGACCGCTCTGATACCACTGATCTGGATTTTATGAGCAGAACGAAATGAATACAGATTATTATCAGATGCTTAACACAAAATAACAGAGATACAGTAAAATTGGTTTTCTATTCAATAAGGAAATAAGCTAGAACTGTAAAATGCATTGGAAAACAAGCTTGCTGGAATGGTGGCGGCTTATCTCTGAGAAGAGATGTGACGGCTGCGTTCATTTCACAAGAAGATCGTTACAATGAGGCTCCCAAGGCCTTTTACAATAAACAGGAATTTCAAAAACCCTAGACATCCAAAAACCTAACCCTAGGAGATGAAGCGCCAAAAGTCATGTGGGCCCCGTTTGGGTAAGTTAGTACATCAACTTCCCGGGGTCGTAACTTTTGCATACGATCTCCATTTGGGGGGATCGGTAGCCCGTTGGAAAGGTCTATCCGAGATTTGCAACTTTCAACTAGGCCATATGTAAGTCGAGGGCAACCATTTGGCCCCCCAAATTGCCAAAAAAGGTCGTTTAGGGCCTCAAAATGGCCCCGAAAGTTCAGGACCCGAAAAACTGCTAAAAATAGTACAATACCAAAATTGCCATAAAACTATTTTGAGCTAGTTGGAAAGGTGTGTGGCCACCAATATCCACCTGGATCAATCCTCCCTCCTTAGGAAGCAATGGTCTCCATTGTGTTGTGTTCCCCCATTAGATGAGGAAATTTCTGTTGAATTTGGCCTCGGGTGAGCCACTTGCCTTGGTGCAGGAGCTGCCCTGCTTTGACAACTCGATAAAGCTGGATCCTTTGATGTCGAGTGCCCTTGATTTGTGTGTCTGCAATATGATCACTGGATGCTTGTTGTAGGTAGTCAGGGTTGAGCTCTGTCGGTGTCAACTTCTCTGCTATCTCTGAGGTGTCTAATAGTGGTGGGAAATATGGCCGAAGGAGAGCCACGTTGAAGACTGGATGCAGACCAAGGAAGGGGGGAATGTTAAGCTCAAAAGCATTGTCACCCACTACCTTGGTGATGGTGTACAGCCCATAACGGAGTGGGCGAAGCTTTCAATGGGGCCCTGTAAGGCGTTCTTTCTGCAAATGCAACCAAACTTTGTCGCCCACCTGAAACTTATGTGGCACCCAATGTTGATCATGGCACTGCTTGTACTTGGCATTAGACTTCTGTAGAATATCCTGAACTTGTTGATGGATATGCTGGATCCGTTGAAGGAACCGGGTGGCTTTGTCAGCTTCTGGGGATGAGTCAGCCGAGGTGGTCGCAAGGGGAAGTGCAACATCCATGGGGCCCAATGGTTGGAATCCCAATCCCACTTGAAAGGGGATGTGGCTAGTTGAGCTATGCAGGGATCGGTTGTAGCTATGTTGGACATAGGGGAGACTCTCATCCCATGTGCGGGGGTGTGTTGAATTGTACATGCTCAGGATATGTACGACCATCCGATTGACGACCTCCGTTTGTCCATCGGTCTGGGGGTGGAAGGTAGTGGATTTGGTGAGCTTGGTATCCAGCAATGACCAGAGGCTTGACTAGAATGAGCTGAGGAACCGATTGTCACGGTCTGATATTATGGTTTGTGGGATCCCAAAATGTACCCATACTCATTCAAAGAAGAGCTTGGCAGTGGCTTCTGCTGTGATGTTCTTCTTGCAAGCGGCTAGAATCGCCATCTTGGAAAAGCGATCAACAACCACGAAAACACAGTCGTCATAACTTCCAACAGGGTAGTATTGTTCCTTAATAGCATCCCTGAAGGATTCCCAGGTGGCCGTGACTAAAAATAATGAGGCTTCTTCTGTGTCCTTTTGCTCGAAGAATGTTTCCCACTAATCTTTGACATGGGGAATGGCTTTAAGGAGCACAAAAGTAATCTTTTCTTTATTCGAAAAGTTATGGACAGAAAAATACCCTTCTAGTAGATTCAACCACTTATCTACAGCATCTGCGTCTATCTGTCCTTCAAATATAGGGATATCGAAGTTGATTTGTACCTTGAAGGGGGGTGGCACCTCCGCTCGAGGAAGATGCATCGCTTGCTGGTAGTCGCCAAAGGATTTGTGCGAAATTATCCATCATCTCGTTCCTCTGCTGCGTGAGGGATTCCTCAAGCAACATTTTGATAGGATCTCCTGTCCCATCATCTTTCTTTTCTCCTGCCATGAGAGGTCGCTTGGGCGTGCGAGAGCTTTTGTCCTCAAGAGAAACAAGCTCGAGACCCAATTCTTTGTACCTTGACCTCGTTGGGGACATGCATTAAGACGACAAGGAGCAGACCACTCTGATACCACTGATCCGGATTTTATGAGCAGAACGAAATGAATACAGATTATTAGCAGATGCTTAACACAAAATAACAGAGATACCGTAAAACTGGTTTTCTATTCAATAAGGAAATAAGCTAGAACTGTAAAATGCAGCGGAAAACAAGCTTGCTGGAATGGTGGCAGCTTATCTCTGAGAAGAGATGTGACGGCTGCGCTCATTTCACAAGAAGATCGTTACAATGAGGCTCTCAAGGCCTTTTACAATAAACAGGAATGTCAAAAACCCTAGACATCCAAAAACCTAACCCTAGGAGATGAAGCACCAAAAGTCATGTGGGCCCCGTTTGGGTAAGTTAGTACATCAACTTCCCGGGGTCGTAACTTTTGCATACGATCTCCGTTTGGGGCGCTCGGTAGCCCGTTGGAAAGGTCTATCCGAGATTTGCAACTTTTGACTAGGGCTAAATGTATGTCAAGGGAAACCATTTGGCCCCCAAAATTGCCAAAAAAGGTCGTTTAGGGCCTCAAAATGGCCCCGGAAGTTCAGGACCCGAAAAACTGCTAAAAATAGTACAATACCAAAATTGCCATAAAACTGTTTTTAGCCAGTTGGAAAGGTGGGTGGCCACCAATATCCACCTGGATCACTGAGAAATCCAATGGGTCAAACCTATCATCCATCCATGGTTCATCATAAAACATCATATCATCCTTTTATTAATGCCAAAAATGTGTGGAGTCTCCAAGATGATCTTTTCTTCATAATTGATGGATATGTTCACCTTTACGCCCAACAATGTCGTTAATGGCTGAGGGATTTGTCTTGAAGTCTACCTCTTTGTTATATTTTCTTCAGTGGAGTCACCAGATAAGACCTTCCAAGTCAGTGCTAACAATAATATTATCGAAGTACAAAACAAAAACTTACATCAAATTCATGAAATGTTTTCTTTTTCATTAAATCTATCATTCATGCCAAGGATTTTAGGCTTTGACCCAACAAAAAGTCCAAACTGTTATGAAACAATATTCAAGTGTCCCCGGGTAATGGCACCAAAATGTTTTACCACACAAATTAGCACCCTTCTGATAAGTCACAGAGGACAGTGGTATGATTGGAAAGTATTTAGGAGATGCACCCACTGTCACCACAATGCACTCTCATTAGACTTTATGCCAACTCTTAGAGGCCAAGGCTGATTCAAAATGGATCAATATATAATTTGTTATCTAATTTGGTGCTTTCTAGGTGGAAAGAGTGGATGACTTGGCTTGTAGGGTCCATTTTAGGGGCAAGTTTCACTTTGTGGATTTGGAGTCAAGAACCTCCTAAGGCCTATTTGAGGGATTAAATGATGTGTTTTGGGGCCAAAAGTTCATCACATTTGTCATGACCCTTAAAGTGATTCTACACTATGATACCTTTCCAACAATCCAAGAACCACTTCAAACTGATTCCATATGAGGAATTTATGACTCCTACAAGTTCACATATACAGTGGACCACCATGGTACTAAGTGGATTCTAATTCAACTCTCATTTCACACACATGTGGATCTAGTCACGTGTGGAATTTCAAGAACATTCTAGAAGGTCCAAAACACTAACCCTGAACAAGAGTTGAGGCATGTACAAACCCTAAAACTAACCCTAGACAACTATCAAGCTATGTTAAATGCCAAGCCATTAGGAAAAGAAGGGGTTCCATTCTTATGATGTTATTGTATTGTTCCATAGTTGAGAAAAAACATAGGAGTGGATATTAGGGCACCACAAAGGAAGTAAGAGATCTCCTGTAGTATCCAGTCCAGCCGCAGAGTCATAGGTAACTCCATAGAGAGTACCACTTTCTTTGTATTTTCATTCTATATAAAAGAGCAAAGCATTGACCTCAGTTTTGGCTGGATTTTTCCCCATAGTGGGTTTTCCCAGGGTACATCTTGCATTATTTGTGTGGATTGTGTATTTCTTTTCTCTAGTTATTTTTCTTCCAATCCTAGTTTATTTAGCATTCAATGGAAATAAGCTAATACAAACTAAGCTGTATGATCCATTGTGATGAGCCATTCTAGTGGAATATCCATGATAGTTTATGGATCATATTGGTATCAGAGAAGTTTTATTTAGGGTTTTGTGGGAAATTTCATGATATAGTGGTAGAATAAATAAAAATTATTCAAACCTTAGCCATGGAAGATGAGTCTGGTGAAGAAACGACTGACGAGTATGAATAGTGATTTACAGATATGGATAGAAGTCAATGGTATCACTCACAATATGTCAATCCTCATGGCAGCTCTGGAGAGAAATTTTGGACCTTTTGGTGATTTTGGATGCGCTAACTCAAATATTGGATTAGAGAGGAAATCAGAAGATAAAGGTGACTCAGAAAATGAGCCGAGGAAAGATACCGAGAAAGAGCAACCAAGTTCCAATGTCATTAACCCTTACCATAATTCATTTAATATGGAAGTGAAATTCGATATCAAGGTGAGATCAATATTTTAATGTTGAATCATTGGTTGTAGAAATTGGAGTTCTATTTCAGTATCCATCAAATAGATGAGGAGTAGAAAATTTCATTTGCTCAACTGAAATTAAAGGGCCATGCATTAACCTGGTGGGAAATTGTCACATTCCCCGACCTCCCTGGTGGCCTTCAGAGGCCATGGGAAACCCTATGGTGCATTTTTTTTCCTTCAAATTCTTCCAATTTCACACACAACCGCAATGGGATCGGATCCGTAACCCGCAACCTTTTTTCTGCAACTCGCAATTGGGATTGGGAAATCGGGTTTCCAAATACGCCTCCCCGACAAATTGGCTCTACTAACTTCCGCAATCCGTAATATGGAAGTTGGAAACCGCAAGCCAATTTTTGGTCTTGAATTTTACCAGTCTGCCCTCCATAATTCCACCTTTCACATGCGGAACTCGGAAATCAGGATCCTTAAAACATCGTCTCGAGGAATTTTCTCCTCCGTAATTCTGCAATCTGGAATCCCCTGTTGCGGATATCGGAATTGCGGAAACCATATTTCGTAGTCCTGGGAGAAATTACCTCCCAAAATATGCAATCCGCAACCCGCAATACGCAAACCACATTGTGGAAGCAGAATGCGGAATTCCAATGCACTATTCCCATGGAAGTCGGACTTTCGACACTCGCAATCTGCATCCCGCTTTGTGGATGCGGAAAGGTAGAATGTCCACGCGTCGTTTCTGTTGGATTTTCCCTTCTGAATCCCACAACCCGCCTTGCATATGAGAAAAGGTGAAAGTCCAACCACACCACTCCAACGAATGGTCCCCAACCTATGCAATCCGTGATCCGCATTGCGGATGAGGAAAGGTCCCTATGGATGCAGAAAGGGTTGGGACCCAAACCCCTGCTCCAACAAGCTTCTAAGGAAAACATCCAAGGGGCATAACTCCCTCATCCTTGGTCCAAATTGGACAAGGCTAGTACCATTGGAAAGATCTTGGAGAGATCTATCCAATGGTGTAATCCCCACCCCATATGAGCACTCCAACCATGTCAAATTTCCAACTGAAACTCTGTCCATAACCTCACCTAAGTGCATTTATCCTTTTTCAAGGGACTCTGCCTCCTTCCTACCATGAATTCTCCCTTCACCTATCCCACACAGGGGTTCTGAAACACATCAGGGGTTATCCCCTTCCTTCCCCAACTCCAGGTGAAGTCAATCTAACCCTCTTAAGGGTGGATACAATGCATAATAAATACATATAATAAACTAAGCTCGTTAACACATCAAAAAACTTCAAGGTTAGCAACACATAACATTCATGCCAATTATGAAGCATTTAGACATGCATTCAACCTCATGCTCAGGATTATACATGGATTCCTAATGAGCAAGTTCATGGAATCAGCCATTCATTAATCTAGAGCATGACAATAATAACATAACCAATAAATATAACACATGAAATATCATCATTTAACACCATAGCAGCACTTATCTTTGGAATGAAGTTGCCCCAAGCAACTGGATAAGTGAGGAAAAATTTCCACCCAACCTTAGGTCTCCGTCCAACCTATACTTTTTCAGCTGAGAGACCACCCCCGAGCTGGGCTGTGTATCCACTAAGGAGGGCTAATGGACTCTCTCATAGTCAAGGTCTCATCCCAATGCTAATCCAACCTACGATTTGGTTTATCAAGCATTCTAGGGAACAAGGGGATGTTTCTACGCTAGTGATCTCAGCCACAGAGATACAGGCATCTCATATCACTCAGCAAGCATGGCACCCACATTACCTACCTCACCCAACACAAGGAAGGCCCTCTTCTCTATTGCAGAGTCCCTCAAGACCCCTTCCCTCCAGTGCTATTCAAGGTGGGCATAGAAATGTCCAACTATTGTTCTTCATGATATTTCATCCTTCACTAGGTTTATCAAGCAGATCCAACCCTAATTTGACCTTCTTCTCTGTTATACAAGCTAATTCTTCACAGGGTCACGGCCTAAACTCTGCCCCGAAATTTGACCTTCTGCAAAACAGTTCTAAGTGTTGTCATGGGTTCTCTAGGCCATTCAAGCTCTGCAATTCATCCCCACAAATAGGTCTATGGATATCCCAACCAGTTCCATTCTTACATAGGGTTTCTTGGGCATTCTCGGCTTTACAAAATCAGTTCACACAGGTCACGATCTCTCTTGTTTTCTTCATGGCTGGGCTCTACAAGTGCGTGAATACCTTGGGTTGTTGGTCAACCATGGGATAGAGATTAGGATGGGATAATTCCCAGGTGTGGAGTGGCTTAAGGGACAACGAAAAACACAGGGCCATACCCTACCATGCAGATTAACAAGATGCCCAATACTCAATCGAATTCATGGTCTGATTTTCTCAACCACCCTCTTATAGTTGCATTAATGTCAACATGGGGAGTCAAATGGGTTCACAAATGGATATGTGGAAGCATGGATACCAATCCCATAATCCCCTCACATCTCCCTAGTGGATACACATGGCCCCTTCTCATTGGTTTCCTCCTTAGCCAACTTCTTCGGTGTTTTATTGCAATAATTAGTAATTACATCATTTACAATTCTTCATGGATTAATAGCTCATGGATAATCAACTGCCAAATAATTTCCTATGCAAATACAACCTGAACATCCAATAGTGGGGCCTTAGCCTCGAGCTCCACACTAGGGCAGACACACACTGCATTTATACAATATTTACATTGAAGCCAATAAACCATAAGGGTCAAAATAGGGGTACTACATAAATCCAAACGGAGACACTTATACTAGAGGGTGTTCTTCCAGTAACTAAGTGGGAGGATTTCAAAACCCTCATTAAGTCCTAGTTCTACCCTATCGGGTATTTAGAGGACCTATGGATCTTTTAGAATTACTTCAGGGAAAGGAAAGGGAAAAGTGTGCAAGAGTACACCACTAAATTTAGGAAGATGGCTATCATGTTAGGTATCTCATCCAAGAATCCAAATGTACTCCTCAAGTATCTGGGGGGTATACATAGTCATTTACAAAATCAAGTGATGCTCTTCAATCCCAAGACAATTGATGAGGCTTCTGTGGAAGCATAGATCCTGGAAAATACATGCCTTAAGAAAACACATCCAAGTGGTTCCAAACATAAAGAGAACCAAGATGATTCCAAGGAGAGGAAGAAAAAGTGGAAAAGAAAATGTAAGAAGACTACAAACATGGCATATCAGTGCAAGGATTTGAAAAATCCATTGTAACCATTTTAGTATCGATGGTCATACTAAAGAAAAGCGTTGGAAGCTACATCCATAGTTGAACCCTAATAACCACAAGAAGGATACTAATAAGAAGAACCTTTTAGCCATGAATTCAAGTAAATAGATAGAGAGAAAATCAGATATGGATGAGAATATTATCTACACTTCAATGTAGAAGTAGGTGAATCTAAAGTAGACTTGATCACAAGGAATAGAAGGAGATGAAAAAAATATTCCATAACAAGATCTAGGTCAAGAAGACGGAGGTTGATGCTCTATTTAACTATGGTTCACAGGAAAATATCATAGCATAATATTTGGTAAGTAATCTTGGATTGGAAGTACATGATCACCCTAGCCCCTATCCAATGGTATGTGTAAATAAGGATATAGATTTTAGGGTCACAAAATAGTGCAAGATTAAATTTTCCATAGAATAGATTATATTGATGAAGAGGAGGTAGATGTAGTACACCTTGATGTTTGTGGTGTAGTGTTTGGAAGTCCCTACATGTATAAGAGGGATACGGTCTTCATGAGGAGAGAAAAACAATACCGCTTCATCAAGGATGAGAAATATTTCATCATCAATGCACATAAAGGTAAATCAAATATATCACTAGTAAGTTCCAATCAAGCGAAGAAGCTAATCAATTCAAGTAGAAATCTTATGTTGATTTTCTTAAGACATAATCAATAATAAGGTGAATTGGTAAAAGTAAAGGAATGTCCTAAGGGATGTACCAAAGAGAAGAATGACCAGTTGGAGAACCTATTGTAGGAATATAGAGAGGTGTTCCAGGAGCCTAGAGGGATACCTCCTAAGAGGGAAGTGGAGCATGAACTACAACTGCTACCAGATTATCCATTGTCGAACATTAGACTATACAGACAGTCTGTTCTAGAAGCAGAAGAAGTGAAGAAGCAGTTGTAGCAACTGCTATAGTAGGGTGTAATATAACCAAGCACCTCACCTTGTGGATAACCTATTATCATAGTACCCAAGAAGGATGGAACTTGGAGGATGTGTATTGATTATAGAGCTCTGAATAAGATCTTCCTCAATAATTTATACCCTCTACCCAAGATCGATGATTTGCTAGATCAGTTGCAACATGTCAAGTACATCACCAAGTTGGATCTCAAATCAAGATACCACTAGGTACAAGTGAAGGAAGAAGACACCTAGAATACTGCCTTAAAGGCTAGGAAAGCTCTATATGAATGGTTAGTATTTTTTTTTGGTTTGTGTAATGCACCAACTACATTTATGTATTTGATGAATGATTTATTGCACCCCTTCATAGATTCATTTGTAATAGTGTATTTGGATGATATATTGGTTTATAGTGCTACTTGGGAAGAACATATTTTTCATCTCAAGCAGGTGTTAGAGACCTTGAAAGAATATCAACTACTTGAAAACATTAATAAATGTGAATTTTCTCAGTAGTATTTACTGTATTTAGGGTATGTGATTGGATGAGGAGAACTTAAGATCGATCCTATAAATATCGAGGCCATCACTGAGTGGCCTACTCCTACAAATGTCACTAAAGTTAGGATTTTTTTTGTTGAGCAAAATACGTTTGGAACTTTATAGCTTTCTTTTCATCTGTGGATGCACCTGTCCATTCCATAAAAATGATTAGCAAGGGGTTCTAGTGGGGAATAATCATCATAAATCCTATGAGGAGGTCAAGCAAAATATTAGTCAATTACCAGCTCTTACATTGCCTAACTTGCATAAGCATTTAGAATTGGAGACAGATGCAAGTGAGTATGATATGAGAGCAGTTTTGATGCAAGGAGGGAGGAAAGTATGCTATCATTATCAACTATTCCATGACAAAGTCTTGGACCACCCTACATATGACAAGGAACTCTATTCCTTGGTTCAAGTTGTTATGAAATGGAAGAACTATCTGATGGGAAAGGATACCATCATTCAAAATAATCACTAGTTGTTGCCATATTTACAGGCCCAGAGTAAGCTACAACAAACACAACACTATAAGTGAATGTGATTTTTACAACAATTCCATCTAATCAACAAATATAAGAAAGGAAATACAAACAAGATGTAATACATGCTCTTAAGTCCACTTATATCCAAGATCACAACTTTGGGTACTCTTATTCACATGGGTCCTTTCACCCATGATGAATACAAGGAGGAATATACATCATATGAGGACTTCAAGGAGGTATTTTAGTGGCTACAAGGCCAATTTTATGTAGAATAAGTTGAAATAAAGGATTACTATTATCTCTTGGATGGGTTACTCTATAAGTTGTACAAGCTCTATGTTCCTAGAGGTGAGAGATTGCAATTCATGAGAGAGGCTCACACCCCCATAGTTACAGGGCCTTTGGTGTTGGGAAGGAAGTTGTCAACTTACAAAGGTAAGTTTGTTGGCATAGAATGCAAGAAGATGTAGCTCAATTTATTAGAGTATGGATAATTTGATTTACCAGCAAGCCCAATAATAGGAAGCAAGGTCTATACCATCCCTTACTTATTCCTACGAGAAAATCTGAGAGCATCTCCATGGATTTTTTGGTTGGTCTACCAACCAGTACTAGGAAGGGACATGACTATTTATTTTTGGTAGTTGACATATTTAGCAAGATGTGCATTCGTATTTCTTGTAAAAAGGACACCAAAGGTTAAGAAGAAACAAACATGTTCTTTGAGTAGGTCTAGGTGCACTTTGGGATACCAACACTACTACATTTGGACCCCAAATCCAATGTTTCCATCGACATTTGAGAGAAAATTCACCTACTGACGTCAAAATGAAGTCAAACAAGCATAAATTTTAGTTGAAATTTGGGGTTGGATTTGACACATGTTGCTTAAGTTATGTTTGAGAAAAATAAACCTTCTGACGTCAACTAGTAATCCTCACTTAAGTGATGTACGAGCTTTTTTTGGTTTGTATTTTCCCCCTTTTATGTGTGCAACACTAAAAAGTTATTTCATATGAAAAAAATTTTGTTTAAGGAAAATTGGGAGAAGGAGATATTGAGAGAAGGATATCCTAAGAAAAGGAGAGACTGAGAGAAGGAGAGCCTAAGAGAAGGAGAAATTGAGAGGAGACACTGGGAGAAGAAGAGATTGTAGAAAATGAGGTAAATTGCATCATCAATATTTTTCTACATTTCAATTGTTTTATAAACATAGTTTTATGTTCCTTTGAAAGCATATCTACCTTAATCTTCCTACTGTAGATCCACATTTATCACTTATTGCTTTGAAAATTCTGTGTTGGACAGTGTTTTGTTTGCTCAAACATTAATATAAGAATCCTACACCACCTTCTTTTTGTTGGGGTATTTGGTGCCCTTATATCTCTGTCTTACATCCTCAAAAAGGGGAAGCCTTTAATCCCCATTACACAATGCCATAAGCTTTATGTTTGAGAGGTTAACCTGAGACTAAAATTCCAACTTAAGTTATGTTATGAGTTCAAGTTTTGATGGCACTTTAACTTTGTTTTATAGATTCTTATGAAACTTATGAATCTATATCTTTACTATTGTCTACTTCTTTTTGCAGATTTGAAACTGTGGTTTATAGCATGAAATATAAAGTAACAATATGAAGTAATCTACCATTTCATTGCATGAAATTATCCCTACCAAACTATCACAAATTGCAAGGATCTTGGTGTTTTAAACAGTGTTCCAAATCATTCTTTTGATCTCAGAATTGAGGAACCTATACTATGTTTTTCTCCTACTAGAGGTTAGAAGTTCACTTTTTGAAATTGTCTATCATTTGTTGAAAGAGAGGTGGAATTCTAAGCAAATGTTTTTACAAATCAAGTGAGAATTCATGAAAACATTTTCATTAGCGCGATAGAGGGAAAACATCATTAGGCATATAATCCTTTTCTTGAGAAAAGCTCTATTTTCCATCGAAGTTTAAATTTTTCTCTTCTAGTTTGTTGAGAGGGTGGTAACATTGAGGTTGATACAATGGAAGAAAATGAGCACAATATTATTGAGAATGAATGGATAAATAGGTTGATCCATGACACATTTTTTTCCATGGATGAGAATGCACCTATGGACGATATCTACGAAAAAATTCATGATGTACCTCTCATTGATAAGGAAAAAAAATCCTTATACAAAGACTCAAAGACAAGTCTTATCACTTCTCTTTTGTTGCTAGTCAACTTGAAGGTCATGAATGGTATTTCAAACATAGCAATGACATAATCGCTAAGGTATGCAATATTTATCTATTTGTAATTTCAATTGCTTGTTTTTTAATTCCTCATTGTCATATATAAGCCAGTAATTACAATTTTTCCATTAAATTTTCTTTTAATCTATTAGGTGATACTCTTCTACCACCGTCAAATACTTTACCTCGCACATATAGAGAAATGTGTGTCATTCTGAAATATTTAGGAATGGAGTATAACACATTTTATGCATGTCCTAATGATCATATCATATATCATAGACAACATGCATCAAAGAGTGAGTGCCCTAAATGTGGAATTAGTAGATACCATACTGTTCGGGTAACAAATAAGGTTCCCCACAAAATTCTTTTCCATATCTCAATAATTCCACGTTTTCAATGACTTTTCAACTGTAAAAACATTGCAATATTTATGGATTACCATGCACAAGACATAAGTCAATATGGTGTCATGCAAATTTCTCAAGCTAGTTCTGCATTCAAAGACATTTAGGAATGATGGCCAATTTTTAAAAAATATCCACGTAATGTTATAATTTCATGGAAACTGATGGTGTCAATCCATTTGTAGAGATCACAACCAATTTCTCAATTTGACCAGTTTTTTATAAATAATAACCTTCCTCCATGGATGACAATTAAAAAGGAGCATGACATGTTAGCATTAATTGTTTTGGGTACTTATTTTAAGAATGTTAACACAATATAAGAAATCTCTTTTTTCATTGTTGCATGATCGAGAACTTATTAATTATGTATGTTACTTTTCAAATAACTAGTAGGTAAGCACCAAGTTAAATATATGGATTTATATATTTAGTCTCTTATAGATGAACTTTTAAAATTATGGGTCGACATTAGTATATACGACATCTCCAAACTTGTAGCCCAAAAGTAATTTCAGTTCCATGGAAAACATGAACAATTCGCGATGCACCCAGTCTTACACATTTTTGTGTTATGTAAATTTCCCATGTATCTCTATTAGTTATTTATTATTGAACCTCTTTTTATAATTTATGGAAACAATATTCCATAACTTGCAGGGATTCAAACAAAGGGAAAATATGCATGTTCAATATGTGGTCCAAGAACAATATCTAGACGGTCAAGAATTTTGGAAAAGGAGGTGTACAAGAGTTTAGGCATTTTCTCCATAAGTACCATAGGTATCGGATTACCAAAAAATAAAAACTTTAATGGGAAGGAAGAGAGTGGAAAAAAACCATGAAAAATGATGCCTCAACAATGGAAATGGCATCTCAGAAGATCCATGGTAAAGAATATTTGTTTGTAGTTAGTACTTTGTTTTAGGTCACTTGTATTTATTTTCAGATTTCCATATTTACCATGATTAATAAAAAATATTGATATTTCATTTATACTTCTCAAAGGTCATCACAGTTAGCTTCTACGGGGTTTAAAACAATACTCTTCCCAATTCAGTCGATTGCCATACTATGAGCACCAACAAGTAGCTCATTTGTTTGACACAATGCATATTGGAAAGAATGTCACAAAGTGATTTTGGAAAATTATAGATGGGAGGAATAACAAAGAAAAAATTGCAAAAATTATAAGTGACATTCAGGAATCCAAATCATTGGAACATTTGAATAATTTCTATGGTAGTGGGAATTCCACCAATCTTCCATGGTTATTAACAGAGCAAGAGAGCATTGTTGTAAAAGAGGTTGTATGGGAGATAAAATTTCCCATTGGTTTTGCTTCAAACATATGTAATCTATTAACAAAGCAAGGCGATTTCGGTGGGGCTAAAAATCATGATTGGCATACATTTATTAAGGTTTGACGTTTTGCAATTTTGATTATTTTATGATATATACATTGTTTGTTAGTAATTCATGTTTATATCTATTCAAATTATATGTAATGATATATACCTTATTTGTTAGTAATATACATTGCGTCCTTGTTGCAATATGTTTTACCTCTAGCTCTTCCTAATAGATTACACAACAACATAAAGAAGGTTATTTATGATCTCAACAAGTACATAAGGTATGTAAAAAGTTATAGCTGAATTATTGATTGTACACACTATCAATATTTGCTTTGTTTCCTTATATATTTTAATGTTGACACATCAAATTTGTTTGCACTTGTAGGTAGTTTTCGTCTAAAGAAATACATAAAGAAGATATCAAGTACTATTAGAAAAGAGAAATTCCCCCAAAAATGTGTGAGATACAAAGTATCTTCCTCCAACCTTTATTAATGCATAGAAACACTACCTCATACACCTAGTGGAAGAGATTGAAATATGTGGACCCATACACACAAGGTTAATGTGGTTGGTGGAGAGGCACTTGAAATAATTGAAGGACTTTGTTAGACAAATATCACATCAAGAATGCTCGATGGTTGAATGCTATGTGCTATATCAATCCACTGCAGATTTTAGTGAGTACTTACCCCAAGTAGTGGGTGATATGGATGTGATACTCCTTTGGCATGCCAATTCCACCAACAAATTTAAAGGGGAGATGTCGTTGGGGAAAGGTATATGGAGAAAAGTGAAATGTAAAATCTTGTATTGTATTTAATATCTCCATATATGCTTCCGGTAGATTGGTTAGTAGCTTGGTTGTTTAACTAAATCTTTTTTTTCGTCATTGTTCTAGGTAGCATAGAGTAAGATGCAATTCATTTATACATTGCAAATAATCTTTATTGGATGAAGAGATAGATAGAATGATGTGAAGAAGTTTATGGTTCCTTATCATGGAATAGGGTGGGAGAGTTGATCAGAAAATCTTATTTGGATCATGATACATATTTAACCTAGCGGGAAATTGATATAGAATATGGTGCAAAAGATAGAATCGTAAGCAATATCTAACTTTCATTTTTATATTTCAAATCCCGTAATTGTTTTTTTCTTTCAAATTATCTTATACATATACTTACCAATTCAAGACAATCCGTTTATAACATGTTGAGAATGCAGGTGAAACATCATAAGGCTATGTGGTGCAATGGCGAAAAATATAGCACCAAACAATTGGATGATAGGAGGAAACTTACATGGATAGTGGTATAACCACAGTTTTCCAGGTTACTAATAGTTTCCACATGGGTGATAAACATCTGGTCACATTGGATTTGAGGTACTATGGATATTTGGAAGACATATTGGATATATACTTTTAATCGTTCAAAGTGGTTCTCTTTAAGGTTAGGTGGTATAGCTTGTTGTCGCAAGGTTATGAAAGGATGGTTATTGATCATCACAATGGATTTACCATGATTAATACTAATATGTACGATCCAAATACAGAGCCATACGTACTTCCAAGTCAATGCGAGAAGGTATTTTTTTCAGAGGTACGGAGTAGAGTAGGTTGGTAATTTGTTGTTAGATTAGATACACAAGGATGACTTGGTGGTTAGTTGATGTGTTGGCCTATTACAGGATTACAGGTCAAGAATCCTATTTTAATTATCAACCTAGGGATTGTGCAAACTTAAGAGGTGTTGGGCACTGTATGTGTAATTGTTGAGAGATTTTTGTATGGTATTTTTAATCTATGATTTTCAAAATAGTTCTAACTAGAAAACGAGCTAATCTACTTTATGGAATGCATCTGATACTATATCTAAATATTAATCCTATGAAAATATGGAATCTAAGTAAATGAATTAAATTATGAAAACAAGGACAAATTTATACAAGCATGAAATGGCTATTGTGAGAAGGCGATCAAAATTACTAGGAAAATATTATAACTCAGAGAGCAATAATCTATTTGATCTAATAAAACAATAAAGATCTATTCTATGAAAGCAGAAGGGATTATTCTAAGAAAGCATACAAGATATAATTTGAGCAATGACTGGAAATTCTCTAACCTAGAAATTATTTTGGATTGTTTTATAGAAAGGACCTACAGCACTATAGACACCATATATTTAAACTACATATTCCTTTATTCTTTCATACAGAAGAAAATAGACCATTTTCAGAAAGCGAATCTAAACCTTTACTTGATATTCCAGAGTTCTCAATTTATCTAACATGCATTCTAAACCACATATATAAATCCAACTAAAACAAAACAATGATGATCTTTACTAGAGGGAAATCAGTAAATCTATTTGGCTGGTCTTTAACTAAGTAAATGCATGAAACTAATAATTGCTTAAAAATAGAAAACAAGACTCCTGCACAACACCATGAGGGGCGCCACCTCAAGGTGTACACAGGATCTTGAGCTAAACTATAAAATCACAGATTTAGTAAGAAACGATTCTTCCATTAAGTTGTTTGAGGACCCATATCAAAAATTACAAAACTAACTTATTGTAAAATTGTGAAAGGAAGTAAATAAACAAGAATTGACAAGAGTCTCGAGAGCGACGAGCAGGTAGCTAACCCTAGCGCTGATACGGGCTTCTTAGCTGGTCGGCGGCTCTACTATGGATCCGCCTGACCCATCCTTTGAGGAAAGATTTCAGAATATAGTAGCTTCCCTCTCGCGTGAGCAGCCTGTCGTGGCTCCTGCCTCCAGGTTTGTTAAGCTTGCTGATGTACCAGAAGTAAAGCTCAGCTCGGCCGCCTCTAAACGAAAGGCAGTTTCTCTCTCTGAGAAGGGCCTCATTGGTCTGTTCACCGAGCTTTGGCCATCCCCGCGCTCAGTGGAGATCTGGCTGAACAAAAACTGGAGAACCCTAATACAGGGAGAAGTCCAACAAATATTTTGTGGAAAAGGATACTTTGCATTCATCTTTGAAAAGAAGGAGGATCGGGACCTAATATTTAGGAATGGGCCATACTTCATGGGCCCTCGAGGAATGTATCTGAACAAGTGGGATTTGACCTTCAATCCTGAGAAAGATATACCAAAAGCAGTCCCTGTCTGGGTAAAATTACCCCATCTTTCCCTGCATTGCTGGAATGATGAGGACTTTCGAGCAATAGGAAATACTCTGGGGAAATATGTAGACAAGTCCGATCCGAAAGCCCCAATGTTCTCCTGCGCCCGAATATGTGTTGAAGTTGATCTAGAAAAGGGTTTGCCAGAGTCTATCAAGCTCTCCATTGATGGGTGGAACCACCTTCAAATAGTAGACTACGAGCAAATCCCGTTCAAGTGCAAATACTGCCATGAATATGACCATTTTGCCAAGTCATGCCCAAAGAAGCCAGAAAAAACCTCCACGGAAAACCCTCCTAGTGAGGGCTAGAATATTGCAAATGGGAAAAGGGCAGCCAAGCCCCAAAAACAGCAGATCCCCACATCAAAGAACCCCACCGGAAATAAGTTTGCGGCCCTGGAGGAAGAGACGCAGGAGGAAGAAAACCAAGCAAAGAACCCAGAGATCCAGGAAGACAGAACTGATCAGGTACAGCTTCAGGGAAGTGAAGCCCCGGGGATAGTCGCTTAGCATCAGATAACCCAGGAAGCGGAGGCTGAGCAGCATCAGATAACCCAGGAAGCGGAGGCTGAGCAGCATCAGATAACCCAGGAAGCGGAGGCTGAGCACCACAAGGGCAGGAAAGAGATGGATATGACCTCTGAAGGCTCTGTCACTAGATCAAGGGAAAAATAAAGCACAGAGGAAATGACAAATACTTCCATAGAAGAACAAGAACCGCTCTCCAGGAAAGGAAGGAAAACTAATAAAGTCATCCGTGAGCAGGAGGCAGAAAGGGAAAAGGCGGCAGGAAAGCAGTCCAATTTAGATTTCTTGGTCAAATCCTCGCCAGCAAGCAAATATCTCATGAGTGCAGAGGAGGAAAAAAAGGAGAAAGAAAAGGCCCTCAAGCAGCATAAGAAATAATGAAAATAGTCTCCTGGAATTGTAGAGGCTTGGGAGGAATGCAAAAATTAGAAGTCATCAAGAGATTCAAATCCTTGGAATTAGCCTCAATCCTTCTTCTCCAGGAGACTAAGAAAACTGCTGAAGACAGCGTCGCGGTCATCAAAAGTATCTGGCCTAAAGGGAATGGTATAGCCACTAATGCTATTGGAGCCTCTGGGGGCCTCCTATGCTGGTGGAGCGCAGATAAGTATGAACTCCTCTCTGCTGTAGAAAATAGAAATTGGCTTCTTATAAAACTTGAAAACAAAGAATGCAAAGAACAGTTTTGGATCGGAAATATATATGGTCCAACCCTGAACGCTCAGAAGGATAGCTTTTGGACTTCGCTCGAGGGGCAATGTGAGGATAAAAATCTCCTTCCCTGCTTCATAGCAGGGGACTTCAACACTACCATATCGGCAGCTGAGCGTAGAGGTGGATCCAAGGTTAGGGACCCCTTCGGGGAGCGTCTAGAAGACCTCATCTCTCAATGGGGCCTTTCAGATATAAAACCCAAAAATGGCACTTACACTTGGAGCAACAAATGTGTGGGTCCTGGGCACATCGCTGCTCGACTAGATCGGTTCTTGGTCAGTACTCATCTCCTTAACTCTACCCCGGATGTCAAACTCCTGTGCTCGGCGGTATCAGACCATAAGCCAATATGTCTCTTCTTCCCGCCGGAAGCAAACCTTGGGCCTCTGCCATTCTGGTTCAATCGTTTATGGCTGGAATCGGAAGAAGCCAAGGAAATCATAAACAATTCTTGGCGCTGTTTCATTCCAGGAACCCCAGCATTCATCTGGGAGCAGAAGCTTAAGAGGGTGAAAGTAGCTCTCAAGGCGTGGGTAAAGTCTCAATATCAAGAACCTGAAAAGCAGAAGGATCTCATCTTAGAAGAGATGGAGCGTCTGCAAACTGAAATGGAAGTAAGAACGATCACCAAGGAGCATCTCCTCAAAGAAATTGAACTTGAAACACAACTTCAGAAAATTTTAAGGCAAATTGAAGAGGAATGGAGACTCCACTCGCGCATCCTGTGGCTCAAAGGGGGAGATCAGAACACAAAGTTCTTCCAAATCCAGCACAGGGATAGGCAACGCTGGAACACAATAAGAGAACTTAAAAACGAAGATGGCTTAGACATACAAGGGCAAGCAGCGATCTGTGCTGAGGTAAGGAACTTCTTTGAGCATTTATATAATGATGAGGAGCAAGTCACTCGTGGCCTTATGGAAGAAATGGCTTCTGACATTCCTTCCCTTATAAGCCTTGAGGAAAAAACCCAACTCGAATCCCCTATATTGGAAGAAGAAGTTAAAAAAGCAATCTGGTGTCTCCATCCGGATAAGGCCCCAGGCCCGGATGGATTCCCAATCTGCTTCTACAGGACATTTTGGCCCCTTATTAAGAGAGATCTTATGCGCCTGATATCTTGGCTGGCGAAAGGAAAAATGGGGGGCGCCACCAACTCCACATTCTTGGCCCTTATCCCTAAAGACTCCAATCCTTCTTCCATTAAAAGATTCAGGCCCATATCCTTGTGCAACGCATCTTACAAAATCTTTTCGAAAGTGCTGTCTTTGAGAATCAAAAGAATTATTCCCTCCCTTATCTCTCCCAACCAAGGAGGATTCGTCTCAGGCAGGCACATAGGTGATAATATCCTCTTAGTGCAAGAAGCGATCCATTCCAGCAATAAAAGAAGAGAGCCCGGGATGGCCATTAAGCTGGACCTGGCTAATGCATTCGACAGACTAAGACACTCCTTCATCATTATGGTGATGAAAAGATTTGGATTCCCTTCTGCCTTTATTAACCAAGTTCAAGCATGCATCTCTTCCCCCTGGATATCCCCCCTTATCAATGGCAGACCCTCCGAGTTCTTCAAAGCCTCGCGTGGAGTAAGGCAAGGATGTCCGCTTTCCCCTTATCTATACATTTTGGTTGCAGACTCCCTTAGCAAAAGATTGAACAGGCTCCAAGCTGAAGGCTCCCTTCCAGGCCTCTCTTTTAGGAATGGGGTGCCTTCTATCAATCATGCACTGTTTGCAGACGACTCCATCTTTCTAGGAATTGCATCCACACAAATTGCTAGAAACTTCCTCAACCCCCTAGATCTCTTCCTTCAAGCCTCAGGGAGCTCAGCAAACTCAAATAAATGTCAAATCTATAGCTGGAATTGTCCTACTCCCACCCTGCATAGGATATCTCAAACTCTGCAAATTAAAGCTAATCCAAACTGGACTCATTTCAAATATCTGGGCATCCCTGTGGTCAAAAAATCCTTGACCTCCTCATTGTGGAATCCGGTTATCGAGAAAATTAAAGCCAAGACCCAATCCCTGGGGACGAGATGGTTGAATCTAGCTGGAAAGACAGTTCTGATTCAGTCTGTTCTTTCTTCTTATCCCATTTATACAAGCTCGATGGTTCTAGCGCCGAAGACGGTCATCTCCAGCATTTGCAAAGAAATCAGGAAATTTCTCTGGCAGGGAGGGAAAAATCAAGCGAGGAAGTTCCATTTGGTCAAATGGGATACTGTCAAGTGAGCCAAAAGCCACGGTGGACTTCGCATCAGAGACCCGGAGTATACGAGTAAAGCCATGGGAGCCAAATTGATATGGAGACTGGTTACTGGAAAAAAGGAATGGTGGAAAGAAGTTCTCAGGAAAAAATACATTAAAAATCCCAGATCAAAAATGTTGGAAGGAGAATGGAAGGGCAAAGGTACCACTTTATGGCAGCTGTGCAAAGCCTCAATCAACACAATCACTGAAGACTGTTATTGGATCCCCGGGAATGGAAAAAGAATTAATGTCTGGGACAGCAGCATCTTAGGACAACCTCCGCGATCTACGTTACCAGGTATGGTCCTCTTCTCTGAGTGGCTGGCTGAGCAGGAGATCTTCACTCTATTCGATCTTTCACGATGGGGAGAGGACGACCAATGGATAGGGTGGAAGGATATTTCTCCTCCACATCACATGAGAAATGCACCAGACCTTTTCCTTTCCTCTCTTCACGACCTCTCCCCGACGAGCCTCTCAACTAAGGACCGGATGGGATGGGTAAATTCAGGGCAGTATAATGTCAAAGAGGGATATAAAAAAATATCCATGGAGCAGGCAACGGCAGACAGCTTATGGAAAAAGGTTTGGCATCCTGACAGCATCCCCAAAGTCAACAGTTTCATTTGGCTCCTCCTGCACAACAAGCTCTTAACCGCTGATAATCTAAGGAAAAGAGGCATTCTTGGACCATCCAGATGCACCCTGTGTAATGAAGCTGAAGAGACATCTAGTCATCTTTTTCTTCAATGCACAGTCTCGACTAGCGTATGGAAGATCGTTCTCCCCAAGGAATTCAATTGTGATCTCCCAGGTAATGCAGCCCAGCTCATCAAAGACTGGACTAATCTTTTCCCAGGGTCTTTGTTCAAGAAGCCCATCCTAAGTCGCCTTTGGGCTGCTGTTCCTAAAAACATCTGCTGGCAATTATGGTTAGCCAGAAATCGGGCCATCTTTAAGGAGAAAAAAGCAGCCCCAGCACGAATAGCAGCGAAAGCCATAGGTATGATAGCTAAAAAATTTGCCTCGAACAATATCAGCTACCCAATGCATGAGACAATCCCTGATCCCTTTGCCACCTGGTGTAAACATTTTTTAAAAGTTCACAACTCTCCACAGTGCAAAAATTCCTTAGGAAGAACAATTCAGTCTAGACGCTTATGCCAATGGGAAATTCGACTTCCTACCAAAGATTTCCAAACCTGGCTCAGGGATAAAAATTCATATTCTTTCTTTTTTGACGGAGCATCGAAAGGTAATCCAGGGATGGCTGGTGCGGGGGGGATCCCGTTGGATCCCGGAGGACAAGTGAAACAAAGATTTGCATGGGGACTTGGCTATAGAACCAACAATGAAGCTGAGTGGATGGCCCTCCTTCAAGGTCTTCAACTCATTCGTGAAAATAAGCTCCGGAAGGTTCTAATATTTGGCGACTCCAGACATGTCATCTATAAGCTGATCAATGGGTACCCAACTGGAGCCATTAAATGTAGCCGGTTGTACAAAAAAGCTAAGCTTCTAATGTCTCAATCCTTTGAAGTTTTTCATATTCTTCGAAATAACAATAAGGAAGCGGATAATATGGCCAATGTTGGCGCTAGTCTCCCCCAAGGCTACTACAGCCAGGATGGAAAACCTCCCTACCATAAATTCATTCCATGAACAGAAATCGTAAAATCCTCTCCAGGCGAAGTTTAATGGTGAAGTATATATCCTTACACAAGAAGACTGGATGTCCTCTCCCTACTCCCCTTCTTTATCTCTCTCTTTTATCCCCTCCCTCTCTTCTCATTAATCCCCTCTCCCACTGCCATTCCATTCACACCCACCTCCTTTCAGCCGGTCCTCCCTCTCCTTTCGAAGACACCCTGTTTTCATTATTGAGTCCTGTAATTCATCCTCCTGTGGCCGCGTGGGCTTCCATTAACTACTCGATCACAGCAGTCTTAAAGTCCAGCAGAATTTCCATGTTACGACTCAACCTCAATCTCGTAGGCAGTCTTTCCATTCCCTTTAAAGACTCCTTTTTTCACTTCATCCAGGAAACAGGTTTCAGCTTCAGGATTGTGGTCTTTGATGGCGCTGGGAGAAGGAGACTGTTGGCCCCGTGGCAGCCTCCATTGCTCCCTCTTATTCGTGCCTCTGCCAAAGTCTGTCTTACTCTGTATGCAATTACCTCCTCTCAACGCGGTCATCTTCCAACACCTCGGGGTCCTATTGGCAAAGCTGGCGCACTCCAATTTCGGGAAGATTGGAAGAGAGAAGCAGAAGGAACATTGACAGCGAATGAAGATGAGGAAATCAATTCTCATTGGCAAAGCTGGCGCACTCATTCTGGGCTGCTCGACATAAAAAAGACTATGAGTAAGCTGCACGAGATGACAGCGAATGGAGACAATGAAATCAAATGCATGAGCGATGATAATGATGCTCGTATTGATGAGAACGATAGCAACCTGTGTAAGTTGGACAGAATGCAGGAAGATAATGAGAAGCTCCTCATCATGAATCAGGGAAGCAGGGTAATGCAGCTCAGGGCTCTTGGTCTTTCTGTTTTAGTTTTAGATGGCTAATGTTCTTTTGCAAATTTCTTTGTGGTCAGTTTGTGAGGGTATATACTACCCGCGGGAATAGCAATTTTGGAATGATCACAGGCATTGCTCTATGGGAAACCTTCAGGTCAAGCCAGTTGGGCAGCAATTTAGACCTTCCGGCACTATATATTTTGCTCCTACGTAATGAATGGCTGTGCACAGCTTGTTAATATATATCTTCTTTTCTGTTTCTGTTAAAAAAAAAAAAAATTGTGAAAGGAAAAATGTCTGAGATAAACGATAAAAAAGAGTCTTTCACGCAATGCATGAGTCCCTATTTATTACATAATTTCAAAAATATCTTCTTTGGAAATCATGACACCAGTCTTCTCTGGATTTTCCATCCCTAAGAATCAGGGGAGACTGGTAGAGTTGATCTTGACTCCTTCATGGATTCATGTGGTCAACTGGGACTGGCTGTTTTGAGCTTTCTTATGTATATATGTAACCTTGGGAAGGCACGATCTTCCATCTTCACGGATGTCACCAAACATGCACTTATTTGAACATACCACTCTTCCACTAGTTAATTCATTTAAAAACATGCTAAGCAAAAGAAATATTACCACATAAACATCATCACTTTATAATAAACTAAAACCATATCCTAGCCTACAGAAAGGGGTTATCTCATGCTAGGTTCTACCTTTTGTCAGTAAAAAGGAAATTGGTAAGTGTAATTGATACCTAAAATACAGGCTTATCATTTTCCCCAAACTTGAAAGTGAGTGTCACTATGGTTTTTATCTTGACTTACCCATTGTCATAGATGGTATCTATTTGATATGGCCCTAGCCATCTGGTTGTCAATTTCCCTTTGAATTTTTGGAATCTGGAGTCATATAGTAATGCCCAATCGCCTTCTTTGAATTTCTTTGTCCTTATGTTTTTGTCATGCCATTATTTCCTTTGTTGCTGCACCATTTTAGTGTGTGATAGGGCTTGCTTTCGGTATTTATCCATTTGATTCAAATGAAAAATGCATTCTTCTTGTTTTGGGTAGCTCCATGTTGAGTTGAGCAGTTGTTCTTAATGTTTTTATATCAAACTCAATTGGTAGCATTACCTTTTTCCCATATACGAATTCATAGGGAGTAAATACTGTTTTTGTTTTCCATGTTGTATTGTATGCCCAGATGGACTCATTCAATCTATCTTCCCAATCTCTTTTATGTAACTAGACTGTTTTTGTTAGAATTTTCTCCAACTCCCTGTTTGTGACTTCCACCTGCCCATTTGCCTGTGGGTGGTAGGAGGAAGACTACCTATGACTTCTTTTGTTTCTTCCAAGGAGTTATTCAATGAGGTTGGATGTGAATTGTGTTCCTTGATCAGAGACTAGCTCCCTAGGGACTCCAAACCTACTGTATATTTGATCCATGAAGAATTTTTCCACACTATTTTCATCAGCAGTAACGAGATTTTTAATTTCTTCCCATTTGGTAAGGTATTATGTACATACTAAGATGTAGTTCTCCTAGTTATATGGTGGGTTAAATGGTCCCACAATAAAATCCCCATTTTTCAAATGGTTCCAGTGATACTTGGGGCTATAGGGGAATTTCAACTCTCTCTGTAGGATTCCCCATTCTTTGACAATCATCACAACGTGAAACAAACTCTTGAGCATATCTATGGAGTGTAGGCCAATAATAACCTATTTGGAGTATCTTGTAGGATGTCCTCTTTGATTCATAATAGCCTCCACATGGATCATTGTGAGTAGAATGGAGTATATCAGGTACTTCGTCCTCCCTTATGCATCTTCTTAATATTTGGTCTGGCCCTTTCTTAAAAAGGAATCCATGTATCCAACTATAAGTTGCACTCTGCCTTACTATTTTGCATCTCTACTTGTCGTCATAATGTTGTGGGAATTTAGCAAAAACTAGGTAATTGGCAATGTCAACATACCATGGACTCTCCACTGATATTGAAAATAGGGGTTCATTTGGAAAGGTATCCTCTACTAATTCTTTTTCATGTACATGGGTTAGCCTTGAGAGAAAATATGCAACTACATTATGTTTTACCGGCTTGTCTACAATTGTCAAATCAAATTCTTGTAAAATAAGTATCCACCTTATAATTCTAGTACTAGTATTAGGTTTGTTCATTAAGTGCCTAATTACAGAGTGATCTGTGTGCACATAGACTGGATACCCTATTATGTAGTGTTGGAATTTGTTGATGGAGTAGATGACAACTAGGAATTCTTTTTCTGTTATTGTGTAGTTGAGCTCTAATCCTTCTAAGTTCTTGTTGATGTAATAGATAACATAGGGTCTCTTATCCTCTTGTAGCCTGAGTACTTCTCCAATGGATTTTCCAGAGGCATCAAAGTGGATGTGAAAGGGTATATTCTAGTTTGGAACTTGAGTACAAGAGCTATAGTGGTTTTCTTCTTTAGCTACTCAAATGTTGTCATTCACTGTTCTGTCCATATGAGCTATTTCTCTTTTGTTAGCAATGCAAACATGGGAGCTACTACTTTGCTGAATCCTTCTGTGAATCACCTGTAATGTCCTATTTGGCCTAGGAAGCTACGTAGATCATTTTGTTTTATTGGTGGGGGTAAGTTATTAATGATAGCTACCTTGGCTTGATCTACTTCAATTCCCCTCTATAAGATATGATTCCCTAATACTATTCCCTATTGCATTAGCATTATACACCTATCATTGCTTAAACATAGACTCATCTCAATGCATTTCTTCAATACAAATTCCAAATGATTTAGTGCCTGCTTAAAATATTGTCCATACAGTGTGAAATCATCCATATATACCTCCATGTAATTATTGATAAAATATGCAAATATGTTGAGGATTGTTGTCTAAAAGGTTGCAGGATCATTGTAGATTCCAAATGGTAGTACCCTATATGCAAAGGTTGCCCATGGACATGTAAATTTTCTTTTATCTTGATCCTCCGAGTGGATTTGTATCTGGTTATATCCACTTAATTTGTCCAAAAATGAGAAGAATTTATTTCTAGCAGGAGTATCTAGTGCTTAATCAATGAATGGTAAGGGAAAATGATATCTTTTGGTTTCCTTATTAAGATCTCTATATTCCATACATATTCTCCATTTCCCTCTATCGAGGACTATCACGAGAGGGAATACCCACTCACTCTATGAGATAGGATATATGAAGCCAACATCAGGTAGTTTCTGTAATTCTTGCTTGACTATGTATTTTACTGATGGGTTCATCCTCCTTTGAGGCTACCTTATCGGGACAACACCTTCCTTGATATAGATATGGTGTTTGCATATATTAGGATGCATTCCTTTCATGTCTATGTAAGTCCAAGCAAAATCCTTGTTATGGTCTGTGAGTACTTTAATTAGTTGTTGTTCTTGGTATGCCTTTAGATTTGTATTGATTTTTAGAGTCTTTCCAGGAAGGATCTCCATTATTTTGACTGTTGTGGGTTCTTGTTCCACAGAGAATACCCACTTCCACATTGTTTCTGGATATTTGGGAGGAGCCCCTATCATTTCTTCTTGTTCACCTATTTAATTTTGTTTTTCATGTATATCATTGTCACGATAAATGTTTAAAAGAAAATTAGATAAGTAAGTGTCTTCATCCTCATCATGAAGTGATAAAGTAGTGTTTATGCTAAGGATTGGTTGCACTATTTGATCATAATTGTCATCATAATCTTCTAACCAAACATGATTTTATATGTCCATAGAAATTTTGGCGGGGCGTAAATTGTGATCTTCTTTTTTCGATTGCCCACTAGTTATGGTCATGTTTCCAGATCATCAAGCAATGTAGGCATCTAATGTTTCTATCCATGGTATTCCAAGGATGAGGGGGTATCCACTGAGCTTGCTCTTGACTTCTAGGGCTACAAATTTTGCAGGGTACTCCTCAGATTCAATGTTAATGATGATGTCCTCAAGTACACCTTCAGGTTGGACGGTGGAAGTATCTCCTAGCTGCAATACCATAGTTGTTTGTCTTAGTGAGGATTATAGATTTAGGGCCAACATTGTATCCATAGTCATTAGATTAATTGATGCCCCTAGTTCAATGAGAGTGTTTTGTATGAAATTTTTATTAATGCTTACATTGACTACAGGGCTTCCTGGTTCTAGATACTTATGCTTGATGGTTCTTCCTAGAATGAGGTCTGTAAGTTGTCCTACAACATTAATGGTGGTGGGATCCTTTTTATTTCTCCAAGGTCTTTTTATGCAAGTTTCTCTTATGAATTTATTATAGATAGGGACATACCTAATGTCTTGGAGGAGGGGTATTCATATATTTAAGTGTTTTATTTCATTAAGGATAGAATTTTCTGTTTTAATGTGAACTTTGTCTTTTAATTTTTCAGGGAATGGGGAGTTTGGATCTGCAGGGGATGCTATTGGTTGTTCATGTTTGGGAAACTTTTTTTCAATTTTTAGTAGGTAGTGGGGGATCAGGTATGAACTTTCCTGATCTCAGATTCACTTCATTTAGATCTATTGTTTCAACAACATAGGTTGGAAATTGCATGATTTCATTGTTGAAAACTTGTTGGTTTGTCTTATTGTTATTTGGGTTTGGTATGGGATGAGATGGAATTTGAGGTGGCCTTGGTGGTTGTTGGTGTTGAGGTGGAGGCATTAAGGAAGGTTTTTGCTGTTGAGGCCTCCAATTTGAAGAGGAAGGATATTGATTTCCAAAATTTAATTGAGGCTGTTGAAAATTTGGAGTGTATTGTTGGTATTGTTGATTGGGGTTGTAATATTGTTGGTTTTGATTGTAGGGGTTCTGGTTTTGCTGCCATTGATTCAGGCCTGCCAATGTAGAACATGATTTTTGTTCCATTTGGTTCCAATAAGGTGTTTCGTAAGGATGGAATTGAGGATTGAAGTAGGTCTGATTATTGGGCTGAAATGACGTAGCAAAATTGTTTTGGAGTTGGTTAACAAAATAGAGTTGCTCTGTGGGGCCTTCAGAACCATGGTCATGTAAGGATGATTTGCATGAAGGAAGCAGAGGGAATTTATCAGTTGCATGATCTTCTGTACACAATCCACATATCTCGATAAGATTCAATGGAAATTGACGTCTTTCATTCTTCTTCCTACATTTTGGACAAAAGACAACTAGAGCTTGGGTTGCCTCATCATGTTTCCTTTTTAGTTGAAGGGCATCTAATTGCATTACAAGCAATTGAAGGATGTTAGTTTTCATGTCATCTAGAATATTTCCCAAATCAATTTTGGTTAAGGTTGGTACCTAAATGGATGACCCACCTGCTGGTGAGGTTAGGCCTCTTGCACCGGCTTTCCCTTTCTTGGACCTTCAGTATTTTTTGAATATTGGATGATTTGATCATAGTTATTTTGGAAGATATATCGATCACATAAAAGGTTTATTATTTCTAGGTATTCATATCTAATACCTATAAGGATTACTAGTTTTATTGATTCATCATCCAATGTACAATTAATGGGTCTTTTGTAACTGAGCTGGAATATTTGTGCATAGTCCTCCAAAGATTCTTTTTCTCCATGTTGCATCATAAAAATCTCATCTCTAGTGTCTTTAGATTTGCAATAATCCCTACATTTGTCTAGGAAAGTTTGTTTCATTTGATCCCGAGTGAAAATTCTATTCCTTGGTAGGCTCATGAACCATCTGAGTGCCAAATCCTTTAAGGTCGAAGGAAAGAGCCTCAGTTTCTGGGCAGCTGTTGTATAGCCAAAAATTCTACAGACTACATAAAACTCAAATAGAAAGGTATTAGGTTCTTCTATGGCCAAGCCATGAAAGTTAGGGAGGTTAACAAGATTAATATTTTTCATTCAAGCCTCCCCTTAAGGAACACTAATAGGAAACATGAACAGTTAACTGGGTTCTTCTTCCTCCTCAGCCATTTCATCCTCGTAAGAGATTTTAGATTCCTCCAGAGGATTTCTGTATGAACCGTTGGAACCTAAGAAGAATGTTGAGAATTGATCGTCTGAGTTTGTGTCACTCATAGGGATATTAGCTGGTTGGTTACACATAAAATGCCCTAATGCATCTCTCCTTCATCTAGGCATGCATGGTAGGGAAGATCAAGCCTAGGGTTCTGTTTTTTAGTTTTTTTTGTATTTTCTCTTCTCTTAGAGTCTTAGCACCTCCCCAGAAAGGACGCCAAAAAGTGGTGGTTCCCTGATATGTTGGCCTACTACAGGTTTATAGGTCAGGAATCCTACTTTAATTATGAACCAAGGGATCGTGCAAACTTAAAAGGTGTTAGTGCAAACTTAAGAGGTGCTAGGCATTGTATGTGCAACTGTTGAGAGAGTTCTATATGGTAGTTTTAGTTTATGATTTTCAAAATAATTTTGACTAGAAAATGAGTTAATATACTTTATGGAATGCATTTGATACTATATCTAAATATTCATCCTATGGAATATGGAATTTAGGAATTAAATTCTGAAAACTGGGACTAATTTATAAAAGCATGAAATGGCTATTGTGAGAAGGAGATCAAAATTAATTGGAAAATATTCTAAGTCAGAAAGCAATAATCTATTTGATCTAATAAAACAATAAAGATCTATTCTATGAAAGCATAAGGGATTGTTCTAAGAAAGCATACAAAATCTAATATGAGCAAAGACTGGAAATTCTATAACCTAGAAATTATTCTGGACTGTTTTACAGAAAGGACCTATAGTACTACATACACCATATATTTAAACTACAAACGTATTTATTCTTTCCTACAGAAGAAAATAGAGCATTTTTAGGATGTGAATCTAAACCTTTACTTGATATTCCAAAGTTCTCAATTATCTAACATGCATTCTAAACCACACACACACACACACACACACATATATATATAACTAAAACAAACCAATGATCACCTTTACTAGAGGTAAATCTGTAAATCTATTCAGCTGGTCTTTAACCAAGTAAATGCCCGAAACTAATAATTGCTTAAAAATAGAAAACAAGACTCCTCCACAACACCATGAGGGGGCCCTCCTCAAGGTGCACACAGGAGCTTGATCTCACCTTGAGCTAAACTATAAACTGATAGATTTAGTAAAACACGATTCTTCCATTAAGTTGTTTGAGGATCCGTATCAAAAAGTACAAAACTTGACTGTTGTAAAACCGTGAAAAGAAAAATGTCTGAGATAAACGATACAAAAATAAAGACTTTCACGGAATGTGTGAGTCCCTATTTATTACATAATTTAAAAAATATCTAAAACTGTCTTGTTTGGAAATCACGAAATCAATCTTCTCTGGATTTGTCATCTTTGAGAATCAGGGGAGATTGGTAGAGTTGATCTCAAGTTCTCCTTCATTGCTTCATGTGGTCTACTAGGACTGATCGTGTTGAGATTCCTTATCTATATATGTAACCTTGGGAAGGCACGATCTGCCATATTCATAGTTGTCATCAAACCTGCACTTATTTTCACGTAGCACTCATCCACTAGTTAATTCATTAAAAAACATGCTAATCAAAAGAAATATTACCACATAACCATCATCACTTTATAATCAACTAAAACCATATCCTAGCCTACAGAAAGGGGCTGTCTCATGCTAGGTTGTTGCTTTTTGTTAGTAAAAAAGGAATTGGTAAGTGCAATTGATACCTAAAATATGGGCTTATAACGACTCGTAAAGTATACTTTGTCTAAATATCAAGATGTTCATGATAAAGAAGAAGAAGATGTAGCTGGAGAGATGGAGGAAGAATTGTACTTAGATGAAAGGGGGGAATAAATTTGACCAGAGATTCACTGACTCACATCTCGATGATGATGGCTATATCGATGATAAATTAGCGCTAGATGTTGTAGTTGTTGTTTTGACAATCCTTACAATGATTTTGAAGGGTTGGATACAATTTTTTATCTTCATGACTCAAATGTAGATTTGGACGCAGTTCAAGACCAATCTAATATGGAATTGCAACATATCTTTTTCAATGGATCTCTCAACAATTATTAATGGAATAAATAAATTGAATGGAAATATGTGTTATTGTATATCCAAATGGATCTATCTCATGGAATATTATTATCTATTATGTGTTGTTATTTCTATTTTATATATTTATTCTTTAATTCATCAATTTTGTAAAATAAATTAGTTATGATTTTTTATGCATACGCGTGCTTATGAATTTATGTGGGTTTCTCTTATTGTTGTTTTCCATGCACATACAATTCAACTTTTTGTTTTGGACATGAAATATAAGTGTTGATGTTATAGACCAAATTGGAGTTCCTTGATGGCTAAGGATTGTGTTCATGATATAGCACATTGAAGGTGATCCCTGTTATATTAATTGTTAAATGGATATCACTACTCAAAGTTGTGGCCTTATGGCTTCAAAATGTCTAACTATGCTTATGACTATGCAACCTCTAAATAGCATATTAGAAGACCACCCTATAACCCATGTCTATTTATGAAAACCATAATGTGCACCACTCATTTGAAGACTTTGGCCTACTCCCTTAATGGTGGAAAGATTGTTATCTATGTCTCTTTGGTCTCCCTAACACTCATCTTTGTTGATTCGTTGGATGCACTAATACCCATATTTTATTCCCTATGTTTTCATGAAAAAATAATTGTGGGGTGTCATTATTTGTAGTTAAAATACTAAAAGAATGGACTCATATGGTACTTAGGGTTCCAACCCGCTAATGGATTGCATTGAAACTAAAATCCAAAATTCAATGATGATCACCAACTGCGATTACTTTTTGAATATTCTCTTCATATATACTACTCATGTCTAGTCAATTGGGAAAGTGTAGGAGAATCTTATGAACTATGTCCTTAAGGGTCTCACCTCATATATAAATATTTTGGACAATTCACCTTTAGATTTATAAGTCTTGTTGGGAATCTAATCCTTAGGTTTAGGCATATTGTGCACTATTCAAGTGCAATGAAGATCAAGAGTCATAGGTGAATAGAAAAAGTCAAGAAAAGTCCAAGAGACCACTTGAGAATATAAACCCAACGGTAATTCTCATGTATATAGTGTACATTTGGTTAATGAGAAAATTGTGTTTAACTCCTATCTCTCTTTGTCTTTGCGGTTCTTCTTCTTGTGTATTTGGCTTTGTGTAAACTAATAATTTATTTTCCCTAATGGGAACCTAACAATGGTATCATAGTGCCTTTTGATCACGTGGCATGTGCTTCTCTACATAATTTCTTCCATATTATCTGTCTCCTTTCATCCTGTCTAGTCTTTCCTTTTGCATTATTCTATTCAGACCTATGTACTCATCTCTAAGGGCATGAAACACACCCGAAAACCTCTCTGTGTCGATTTCCCATGAAGACCTCTCTTAGTTTCTACATTGGTAGGCCCTAACCCTAATTTGTTTTCTCCAGCTTCTTATTTTCCACATTTAGCGTTTGTGTATGCCGTGCCATTTCTCCTTTCCACTAGCATGAACCTGATCCATGTCCGTCTGTCCTTTGCTGTTGTGGAGAAGCTAAAGCCTAGCATTTGTTTTGTAGGCTATATCTCCCTCCTCACAACCTATAACCCTTCCGTTCAATCCCTTCTTTATACTTGTGATAGGAGTTTATTCGTACCTATGTCTTGCGTGCAATGAGTGCATAGACTATCATGGAGCTGATATCATTGAGTGCTTCTGGAGCACAAGTTGTGTGAAGACTATCTCTACGTTGAAAGACTATCTCTGCGTTGTAAGAATATCGCGGTATCTACTAGTTGTAAGAATATCGTGGTATCTACTAGTTTGTGGGCTTTCTCCCACTATGGTGAGCCAACGCTAAATAATTTCAAGTCAAGACACCTTGTTGCTGCATGATTGAGTTGATGCGTGTGATGGGCATTTCCTCGTGACTTTGAAAAATGTTTGTTGCGGTTCCACATTACTCTATGAATTGTTGTTGGATTCAAGCTGACCACGACCTGAGATTGAAGATGCATTAAAGACACCGTATTGAAGTTGTGAATTGGGTTGTGTAACATGAACCCTAGTTCCTCCTCGTTTTGTTGTGTGGATACCAATGTATTCCGTGTGCAATTGAAGTCTATGAGATGGTATTGGAGTGCGTTCAGAATATTGTCGACTATTGCATCTGGAGTGAGTTTGTTATTTGTTTGCAGGATGTCTGGTGCGAATTTTCCTATGAAGTGAACATTATTTGCTACTGTGGATGAAACCTCAGCTTGTGAAGACCCCTGTCCAAGTTGCATTGATGACTGGATAGATTGGAACGAATTGCAACGACAAAGATGGCGAGAACCCTAGACTATTCTACTGCTGCATTTTTTAAGAGCTGCGTGGACTGCCTCACATCTTTTGAAGAGCTGCGAATTGGTTCGACTAGTTGTGCATTCGGTGAGTGGTAAATAGTGGCATTGGAGTTATTTTTCTATTACAATCATTGCATGGTGAATGTGTGTTACAAGTATAAGAGTTGGGGATTGTGAATTCTCTCCCATGTGCTGACATTGCTTCGGTGAAATCTCTTCTTCACATTCTTCCTCATGTCCAGACAATCTGAGGGATTTTTTTCTAGTGCATAGACCACCTAGAGTCATCTCAGCTAGTGCGATTTCTGCATTGAGTTTTGTGTGGAAATATGGTTTTACGCTCCTCCTCGTTTTGTGTAATGTGGAAATCCTATTCCCTGAATCTTGGAATGTGATTGGAACGTGAATGGTCTCTTGGTGAGTGAGACTATGAAAAAAAGGATTAAAATGTGACTATTTACTAAACAGGATTGGAACGTGAATTTTTCTCTTGGTGTGTGGGACCATTCGTTGAAGCATACATTAAAACCCTAGTTTTTGGAGTGCGTTGTAGTTTGAGAAGGGATTGGAGATTTCACTAGAGGTTGTGATCTACCTGCACCCTCTTCAACATTGTTGATTAGAGTGACCTACATTTTATTAGAAGTTCTGGTACATCTCATTGTAAACACGAGCACATTGTTCAATTATTTATGCATTAAAATTTTGACCAGATAATACTTTAGCGAAGAGGATAAAAGTGCCTATTGTTCAGTGTATAAGTTGTGTATTGCTGGTGAATGCCCTCTTTTGCCTCTACAAACTACAAACTAAGACTGTTGATTGTTGCAACATAGGCTATTGCAATAACGACTATTGCAATGGTGACTCCTGCAACATACTCTGAAGATCTTGAAGCTCTATGCATTCTAAATATCTGTGACGTTGATCCAGATGGATATAGGTGGCCACCCACCTATTCCATTGGCTCAAAATAGTTTTCCATTTTGGGAGTTTTCTAGTCATTTTTCTATAGTTTTTCGGGTCTCAAACTACTGAGGCCGTTTTAAGGCTTGAAACGATGTTTTTTGTTGATTCTCGGGGGCCAATCATTGTAGAGATTGGATAGAACTTTCCAATGGGCTATCAAACACCCCAAACAAAGATTGTTTGCAAAAGTTATGACCCTGGGAAGTTGACTGTTCAACTAAACACCTTAGGGATGCAAAAATTATGACGGTTCATCTTCTAGGGTTAGGTTTTTGGATGTTTAGCATTCTTTCCCCCATGCTTATGATAAATAGGCTCTTTCGGCCTCTTCTTGTATTCAAATTATCACGAATGAGCATAGTCGTCACATCTCTTCTCAGAGATATAGCTACCACCATTCTAGATGCTTTTATTTTACAGTTTGTTCTATTTCATTCATTTAATAGAATATGAGTTTACTGTATCACTGTCTTTCTTGTCATATATCCACTAGTACAAAATGAGAGATAAGTGACCAGGCGACTAAAAAACTTAGTCACCCCAATTTTTTCAAGAGATAAATGACTAAAATTGAGGAATTTTAAGTGAGCCAGCTAAAAACGACTAAGATAAACTACTAATTTAGTCACGTGATAAAATATACGACTAGATAACAAGTGACTAAAATAAAAATGACTAATTTAGTCATAGGAATACAAATATGACTAACTAACAAAGACTAAGAATATGAATTAGTCGTTTATGTTAGTCATTTTTAGTTGTCACCTCAACAACGAAAATTACAATTTTGACAATGAATTTGTACAATTTACTAAATTTTAACATTGCAAAATCCATCTGCAGTGTTAAAATTTAGTAAATTGTAACATTGTAGTTGGATTTAGAGACCCGAGTGACATTATTTGTGTCACTCGACAATAGAAATTTGCAATTTTGACAATGAATTGTTACGATTTATTAAATTTTAACACTACTGATGGATCTAGAGACCCCTTTCTAGGGGGTCTCTGGATCCATCTGTAGTGTTAAAATTCTAGGGGTCTCTGGATCCATATATAGTGTTAAAATTTATTAAAATTTTAACACTCCAGATGGATTCATGAGAGACCCCTTGTGTCACTCAGTATCATTTTCTTCTTTCAAGACATCCAATGAGGTCCGTATAGCTCCAGATGTTGGATATGGTAAAATAAATAGGGGGTCTTTGAATCTAGCTGTAGTGTTAAAATTACTAAATTGTAATCCTAATCAATTACAGATATATTCTTCTAGATTTAATATATATATATATATTAGTTAATATATATATCTATTAGTTAATATGTATTAATAATTATGTCGATAGACATTTACAATGCGAAATGGGGGTATGGGGCCATTTCAACCTTTTAATTTCATTTCCACAATCTATGGCAATGATTTATGGTGAGGGCATATTCCATGAGAAAGATTCCTCTTGCACGTAAATTGACGGCTCTTGTTTAAGGATTAACTCCAACTTCTAGTTTAAGGCTCCAGTTTAAGGTATCTGTTACTTATTAGCACTATTAATATTTCAGTTCCACTTCATCCCCTTGGGCCTTCTACATGGATATTTCCATTTCCCTATCCATTTGTGGTTGTTTCCATTTCCCAATATCTATTATGCTCAAAACAACTTGGCCACATAACGGTTGTTTCCATTTACCACTATTTAGTATGATAGAAACAACATGGACTTATATATATAACAATCATTTGTATCAAGGAGTGGCACAAATATTTGGTGATGCCCTATCTTTGGTGGTGCAAGTCATTTGCATTTAACCATGTATTTCACCATTGGGCAGATTGCTTTTCCAACTTATCGATTATCTGTATATGCAACTAGAAGAAGATTTAAGTCTACAATACTTGGAAGGTGTAAGTCAAAAGGTATATTATAGTAGATGCCCATATGAGATCATTGGGCGGTCACTTAGATGCTCCTTTTCTAGTATTGTTTGTAACATGACACTCTCTCTACCGTAAATTACATTTGGAGGTGTGAGGATTGGATATGACTTTGTTTTACATTGTTATATACTTAATATATGGACTATCTTTGCTAGGTGTTGGATTTCCATTTCAATAGAGAAACATGCTTACAAAGAAAAAAAAATGTTGATTACTAAAGGGTCCAAGCTTTTGTAACAAAAATGTCTTGCATATTAAAATCAAGTTAATAGAGTGAAAATATAAGAAAATATGTATATTACTAGACTGTCTAAATATAGAGTCGCATCCAAAACCTAATTCTTCACAATCTTCCTATGGCTATTTTAATGACTACATCCACCAAGGGCGACAAAGGAAGGATTAAACAAAGTGAGGATTAGTCTATAATGAATCTTGTCACAATCCCATGACTTGTTATGGATACTAAAGAGAAAAATTTGAAAAAAAATCATTAAAAAATATTATATTTTGTAACCTTAAAATTAAAAGTTTTGATCTCTAACCTTAAAGATATATGTGATGTAACTCTTCATTGCATTCTATAAGTTGGAATATTTATAATAATGAATCGTTTGCCTCATACATATAAGTTATTATTATTTGTATTTTATTTATTATTTTAGTTAAAATTAACCACACACATATGTGATATAGAAACACTATTTTCTTTTATTACATCAATGCTTATAACTTTCTCAATATGTTATTTTAATATATCAATCTCAACCATCTCTTTGTGGATTCACAAACATATAGATATTTAGATGTTGATCATGAGCAGTTGGGAATGGTTTAATAGGAAACAATCACAGAGTAAATGGTTCCTAAGCAAGATGTGAAATTTGTCATAACACTGCTGCTAATTGGGTTGGTGAGGCACATCGCAATAGTTTTGGAATAATCGACATCCCTGAGGTACACAACAAGGGTTTGGAGCAGAGAAGTAATGCTCATGGAACAAAGCGAGTTCTAAGGCTTGTACAAAGGGTTTGGAAATAGCTATCGGAATCGATGCGGGAGAGGAATCCTCCTCTCCTTCCCACACTAAGATTGATACCTTTGAAAGACTGGTAGCCACACAAGGGAAAAAGTCAATTTCATCACTCGCATCTAGATTCATGAAGAAACTCGATGATATACTTGAAGTTGAAATTCCACCGATGAAGGGAAAAATGATGCTAAAGATGAGGATGGGTGGGGCAGTGTTGCCGAAGATTCGAGTGGTATTGATTTTGTAAAGAAATAGAGTGGAACAGGAAATTCTCAGAACGTCAAGGGCTTGAGGATTGATGATATTTGTAAGATAATGAGTGTTGTTGCGGAAGATGATGAGAACTTGGGTTGGGATTTGGATGAATACATGATGATGCTAAACCCGTTGAAAATCATTAGAGTTCACCCTGTTATACTTACAGGTTTCTATGTCATGTTTTAGGTTTTTGATGTTTGATAATTTCTAACTTTGCAACAATTTCTATTTGTTATATCTCTTTGGATTCCGTATATATCAAATACTACAGGAAATTGTTTGGTCTACTATACACCTAGTTACGGGTACCCACAACCTACCTACAATCCATACAATCCGTATATTCCAGGAGCTGTATTGGGTATGGATAGTCAATTTCTTAGTCACCATCCATATTATATTGCTCCCATGTACCAGCACTCAGTCTCATCTCTTGGTTATTTCCCATCTTCTTTACAATCTGGTCAGGAAGTTCTACCAGCTGGTTCTCTAGAACCAGGGCCTGTGGTTGTAGATATGCTGAATGCAAATGGCATCAGTGTAAGTCCATTAACTACCATCCCACTGCCAGGTCACTTGGGGAAAATGATACCTACTCACATGCCCTTTTTGAGTGGCGTGCTACCTTTTGGGACAACCAACTCTGATCAAAACACAAAAGGGTCGACTCGAGCATCTGAAGGGAAGCAACAATCTTCTGTGTCTTCGGGACAGAGTGCAACACAAAGAACTACAACCTATACTCCTGAGAATCCAAGGACAATGAGTCAGGTGTAAGCTTAATTAAAGAAATGCATCAAGTTAGCTCTCTTGGATTGTCTTTTGTGCTTTTTGGTAGTGTTTAATCTTAAATATTCCTTATTTATTTCTATTGATTATGGCTAACAAATTTGTTCTCTAAAATTTAGGGTCTATAACTAAACCAATAGCAAAATGCTAATGCTCAAGGTCCACTTCAAACAAAAGTTTACATTCCACCTAGAAAGGTATCTTCATCTTATAATCAAATGAAGGTGCCTGTACCACTAGTTAACAATTCTACAGATTTCAACTTTTCCAGGCGTGGATACATAGGCATTGAGAAACTGAAGCAAACTATACAAGTCAACAGATCCCCAATTAATGGCAATAGTAGTTCATATGTGCTAAGTGAACAGAATTGGGGTCCTTGGATTAACAGGATTAAGAACCAGTGGATATCTCCAACAGGTATCTCAAATACTGGAACAAAGCAAGTGGTAGGAAATAATGAAGGTTATTATCCCACTAGTGTGATAGATGAGTATAATCGTGTTGATTTTCCCACCAGTTATGATCATGCCAGGTTTTTTGTAATAAAATATTATAGTGAGGATGATGTCCACAAGAGTATTAAATACAGGGTATGGTCAAGCATCCCCATTGGTAATAAAATATTAGATGAGGCATATCATGATGCCCAGCACAGAGCAGTAGGAAGTCCAGGAAGCTGTCCAGTATTCTTGTTTTTCTCGGTAAGTTGTGTGCATGATCTCTCTTGCTGTTAGTTCTGTAAGTATTTCTTATTTTGAGGATTGCTTTCTCATGATTGACTGATCACACATTTATCATTTCTTTTTCCATTCTTCCCTGTATGGATCATGCCGACTAGTGTCTCTAATGCAATCACATTGTACATGTTAATGCGAGTGGTCAGTTCTGTGGTGTAGCTGAGATGATTGGTCCTGTGGATTTCAAAAGCACCGTGGATTTCTGGCAACTAGACAAATGGAGTGGTTGCTTCCCAGTGAAGTGGCATATCATAAAGGATGTTTCAAATTCTAATCGATATCACATCATTTTGGAAAACAATAAAAATAAGCCTGTAACAAACAACAGAGATACACAAGAGGTACACCCAATAATTTTTTCTTTCTTTCTATATTTAATGTTGTGGCATGTATTTTCCATATTTTATTTATAGATACATAAATGTTTTCCTTTTCATATGTATACCGTAGTTTTTATTTTCATATTTAAAGTTCTAAAGTTTTTCCATAGCTCATGTGTTTCTAAAAGCCCATTTTTCTTAGTCATTAATTTAGTTTGAGATTTCCTGGCATTTTTCAACATTCTTTCTTACATATCATAGTTTATTAATTTCTCCCAGAAGTATCCTTATTGAATGTCCAATATCATCCATTGAATTCTACCCCATTTATATTTATTTACAAATGATTTACTTTCCTAGTTGCATGTCCAATATCATCCATTTACTTCTGCCCCATTTATATTTCTTTACAAATGATCTATTTTCCTGGTTTCCTGTTATGTGTATTCAATTTCCATTTTGAAAGAAACTATCGTGTATATACTGATAAAATGGAATGATTTTCCCTGTATCTGCAGATTAAATATGTACAGGGTATGGAGATGCTAAAATTTTTCAAAAACTACTCAACAAAAATATCAATACTTGATGATTTTTAGTATTATGAAGGTCGTGAAAAAGCTATCCGGGACAAGAAATTGAGGCTTCATGCTAAACAGCAACCATTAGCACATGTTGGGGCTCATATCGATTCAAAGAAAGCTGAGGAGCATTTGCGTCAATCATATGGAAAAGTGGAAAATTCTAGTGATTTAAAGATGACTGATCATGGTACCCCCGTGTCTTGTGTAGAAGAAAGTGACATAAAACATATTGTTTCAGTTTCTCCTATTGAAAGGGGCGAAGAGAGATGCCAGATCAAGGTGGTTGGTGCAAAGAAAGATGATTACAAAGGAGTCAATGCAAATAGTCCAGTTTATCCTATTATTGAAAGGAAGGAAGAGAGGTCCCCGATCAAGGTGGTTGATGCAAAGGACAATCACAAAGGAGTTAATTCTAATAGCCCAAATGTTTTAACAGTGGGAACTGTGGCTATTGACACAAGAGGAATTAATTATGACATCCCATGTGTTTTAACACATTGATAGGCATTTTATTTCTTATTTTGTTTAATTTGCATAAATACAAGCTTGGAAAACAACCCTTTAAGGAGTTCAGTGATCAATCAAACAAGGATGGTAAGAGACATCCTTGCTTGTCTACCATTTCAACTCTATTTTGATCAATGTGTATTACCATACTGTATATTATTACAAGAATGAAAATTAGATGCATCATGACCTGTTCCATTAGTTATTGATCCATGTGAAACCTTTCAAGTAGTAAATTTTGCATAAACCATTTGTAGGCTACAACATGCAAAATGACCCTAGCTACCGAATTTCATATTTTCAATAACACATGGTCAACAAATTTTTTGAAGAAGGAAGAAAACAATTTGCCATAATTTTCTAAGTATAGAGCATAGATACAATCTCTTAGAGGATTAATCCATCCATGGGCCACCATTTCAAGCCATTTCAGGAAGGGACATGTTTAATAGGGTTTATGGTTCCTTATTTATAGAACATCATGCATTCCAATATTCTTCTAGTGAATATCCTTAGAGGATGGGTGGAGATGTCATTGCAATTTCCATTAGCATAATGTCATAAGTTTAGCTATGATTAGGGTACCAAATTTTTCATGTCATCTACATTGAACACTGAATTTTCCACTCAAAGGTTGTCATTGTACATCAAGGTGATGTCTTCAATACTCTTGTAATATTGACATTCTATTCTATTGCCATTGTATAGATTTACATACCATTGAAGTTGCCCTTAATACCAAAGTTGGGCATCCACTTGCCATTTGTGCATCCCAAATTGCATCCGTTGAGATTTCCAACACAATATTGCTAGAAATGCATGCAGAAATCCTGGCCAAAGATGGAGAGATTGCCAATCTCAAAGAACATATTGGAGTTCATACGACAATGTCTAGTAGTAAATCAACGCTCGTTTAGGTGGTTACTCTGCTATCCTTGTAGAGATGCATGATTTTCTGGAGTTGGTGAAAGAATACAGTATAAAAATTTGAGTTAATGCAATGTACCATGTGACAGGAACAGTATTCACCGATTCCAAGTGGAGTGCCAACTTGGGGCAAATTTGAAATTGTAGAATTGTAGGCTCAGTTGCTTTTGATGAATCAAGTGTGCAAATCACAAATGCAACACAAAGTATAGATCCTGCTGAAGGTAATTTACTCACATTTAACTCAATTATTAAGCTTTAAAATCATATATCTAAGACATCAATTTCTCAGAAGCAGTGGTCTTTAGTTTACCACAACTGTCTTTATTTGCAATTTTTAAAATGGGGATATCTTGTCATTGTTTATTTTCTTGGCTGCAGTTGTTTCCCTTAAACAAATTAAGGTGAGTCTCGGAGACCCATATGGAAATCTGAAGAAATGGGGGACAAGTGATCCATGTAAATTACCTTGGACAAGAGTGATCTGCTACAATGCAACTTCTCTAGATGGCTACTTTCATGTTGAGCAACTGTATGTTCACTACATGCTTCCCTACATATGATGCATTTATATGTTTTAGATTTCTAGAATTTTCGAATTTGAATGTTTGTGTATGCAATTATTTAACTCTAAATATGCTAAGTATTTGAATATAGGTGGATGAAATATGTGTGCATAAGTTCCCAACTCTTCTTAAGCTAACTTGCTAGAAACCCAAAGCCATGCCATTGACCTCGTTTTGAATATCGACAAGAGAGTCGGAAATTTAGGAGAAATGTACATAAATCTGGAAATGATGTATAATTCAATGAGAAGTCGTAGGATTTAATGCTAAAGATGGTTAAAATCTAATTTTTAAGGTTATCATGGATCCAGAAATGGGAGAAATTCAAACTACTTCAGCTAAGTTTTCAGGCTTCTATGGGTACAGAAATGAGAAATTCAAATTACTCCAGGGACCTTATCCCGACCAATGCAAACCTCCCAAGTCTTGTGCTCCTAGCAGAACATATTATATGATGATCCTATGACATATGAGATGACACTCATTTGGGTCGTAAGGGTACACATATACTAGTTGAGCCGCACAAGTCAATGTAATGAGTTATTAAGATCATTTTATGTGGCTGGTCCTGTTGTTAGACGTCCTTCATCCTATTTTATTATGTTTGGGTGCATCGGTCAGGATGTCTATGGTTAGGGCTCATGTCTATCATGAGTAAATGATATCCGTATCAATGTAAGGCATCAATCATTATCATAAAACAATAAACTCATCCAAATTTTTTGTTAGTGTTCAGCTCTAAAACATGGAATACCTTTCTTGGGTGGCAGGTTGCCCCATTCACCTTTATAGTGCAGGTAGTGTACAACTCATTGATTTGAAAGCAGTGCTTCACCATATGTTTTATGTACTTTTTCACCGCTATTTATGATACTTCGAATTTTATGCTATTCTTATGAATAATGCAATTAATATATGAATATTTCATGCTATTTTTGTTATCTTAGGTATAGTATGCATAATCTCAGTGTTTGTGGCTCATAACGCCAGTCCACAAGTGAGAACATGGATGCTTAATAAACATGGAGTTATGTTTGAGCCCTGGGCTTTGCCAACTCTGACTTTTGAGGTTAAATATGTGATATTGTAGCATTCAATATGACAGTACACTGCCATTCTAAAAGCAATGGCAACTATAAAAAAGGTACAATAGAGTTCTAATAAAGGTTTTTCACTCATGGTATTGGAAGCTATAAAAAGCATACAACGGAGTTCTAATAAAGGATTTTTACTCATGGTATTATATTAGGTCACAATAACAGTTTTCAAAATAATGTTGACCGTGATTAGAAATGATAAAAGGATTGTAAGCTAGCATTGAATTATTTTATTTTGAAATAAAATGCATCTTATATTTCATTAATGGGCACTAAAGGATGCATGATACAAATTTACATTATTTAGTCACAACAAAGAGGTGTGGGCTTCCCTTTTCAACATAGGCGAGGTGAGTCAACATATTTGCTTTGCCACCCATTGCAAGAGAGTCCAACTCGTTCCTAAAAATGCCTATTCTAGCATGATATTGTATGGCCATATCTGATTTGTCAGCCACCAATTCACCCAAATGTAGCATTATTGAATCTCCATTAAAGGTATGGTTCATTATTCCCAAGGTCACCTCAATTGGAAATAGGTGCATGGAAATTCCTCAAGCGGTGTTATCCTCCAAGTGTAGATGCACCTTGTTTGTCAAACAAGCAACCGAACTTGCAAATTAGCAACACAAATGAAGTCAAGCTGAATTGGAGTGGATGTAAAATCCACTGAACTGCAGTGAGTTGAAAATAGAAGTCAAAGTCAACACCTATGTAGGGTGCATTCTTCCTAAGGTCATAAATGGAAACCTGGTGTTCATGAATGACAAGGAAGCTTTCTCCTCTAGTTGTGCGCCACCTGCAAGAATAGGTTGCTTCCTGGTCAAGCAACTCTGGAAATAATGGGTGCATGTGCATGAACTGAAATATGCCATCACGGGGAAATTGTTGTAATATGGAAAACCTGTCCATTTATATACTGATGTTCTTTGAATGTACCTGCTTTGAAGACAACTTGCAAGGAACCTGTCCAATCCTCAACCCTTGAACAATAAAATATTTAGGAACATGGGCTATGTTTGCTTTTAGAGTTTGCAAACAATTGATGTCGAATGATGAACTCAAAAACAATAAGTCCATCAAGATCAAGATGTCGACACGAACTGTTGTTTCCAATATCTGCTAATGTATCTACTAACTATTGATACTAGATCTCTACGATGAATTTAAAAGAAATTTATTTTTAGTGATAACAATGCTGAAATAAGTGAGAAAAGCCCAAAACTTTTTGTACTGTTGTTGTTATTTCCATTGAACAACATTTCTGAGATGAATTTTAAAGAAATTTATTTTAAGTGATAACAATGCTGAAATAAGTGAGAAAAGCCTGAAAAAATTTGTACTGTTGTTTTTTCCATTGAACAACAAATTCTGCATAAAAGATTACTAGAACTTGTGAGTATTAGTTGATCTGCTGCAAAGGTAGACTGTAATAAAACCAGATTGATTGTAAAAACCTGGTTGCAGAGAGATGGCTTCTGGAAAGGTTAGGGTGAGAGATAGAACGATTGAAGCTTTGATTCCAAAACTGATATGAACACAAAGTGGATGAAAAATTCAACAGAGAATTGAATAATTTGAGAGAGAGAGAGAGAGAGACTAAAAGCTGTGTACCTATTGGTTTCATTGTGCTAACCATCAGTACATATTTCTATAATATAAGTCTGAGAAAATTGGAACTGGAGATAAGAATAGATCTGTAGTTGAATAAGGAACTCGTCTAGTACATACTACCTCACAAAAATAGCTTTCTTCACATGTTATTTAGAAAATATAAGTTTCCTCATATTAGGATAATAATATTAATTGATCTATTAATATATTGTAGATGTCTAAAATTACATTGGACTCATGCATGTCTCTTCAAAAGGCAGAGAGACTCAACTCCTGTTTGTATGAAAGTTGAAACTGTTGCCATAGTTCTTAAAGGAGATGCTGACCTTCATTTATATTTTTGAATGCATGTTGGAATTTTAGTATCAGCTCAAAAAAAAAAATCCCATACTTCTGTATCTTGTATATGTCAGTAGTGTTGTATATATACCTCCTTATCTGTGAGTTAAGATTCTGTGGTGTTCGTCTATGTTAGCTTTGGTTTCAATTTTTTTAGAAATTGTTTATGATGCAATTCTATATACTATTAAGTATTAAGTGCTCATTCTGACCAACTATAATCATAATGCATATTTAAAATATCCCAATTGTTGCTTTTTCCAAATTGTATATTTTGGCAAGTGTAAATGTTCTTTTATTATTTGTAATATAATAATTATCTATTTAACTTATTTATCCTCAAGGCATATGCAAGCATTAAGGGGTTTTGCTTACTTGGTGTGTAATTTGCATCTTTCATACCTTGAAATCCCTAGAAGTACTTGTTGTGGCAACATTATGTGACATGTATTGTCCTGTCCAATTATGTTTGTATCACTGTGTTCTGGATTTGTCCATATGAAATCCTACATGGTATGAGACTGTTAATGATCCAGAGCTTGTGATGTAGACCTAAAAGGAGACTGCATAACATTGGAAAGACCAAGGACCTTGGAGGAGAGTTGAAGTGTGATGAGATTGGAGGCAATGTGAGATAATTGAAATAGACGATGAGAAACATGCAACAAACCATCATGCATACAAGGATGATATTTTAGAAATTTGTAGACCTCTTGAATATTTAACATTTCTTAGAAGATGTCCAAATTCTTGTGAGAGACAGAATGTCGCATAGATCCACATGAAGCATGCACAATGAAGCATGAACAACAAACCAATGTGATTTTAGTTACTATAACATAGAAAACTGTGATGCAGAAGAGAATCCCACCTGTTTTTTTCAATTATCCAGAAGCGCAGAAAACATAGATGCCAGAAATATCAAGTGAGAACAAATTGTTTTTTACTATAGTAGGGTAGACATTGTGTGAATGAGAAGCAAGATAGAGAAGAGAAAGTATCCATTTTTCCTTCTTGAGGATGAAAGAAGGCCCGAGAGTTGTAGAAGCAAGATACTACATTTTAGGCAGAGGTGCCGTGATGCTTTTTCAGCAGAGGTGGTGTGCAATCATAAGCAAAATGTGCCCAAAGGAGGGTTTGGAGAATAAACTGGAGACATACCACACCTCTTACCCAGGTGGTTCTTCTAAAAAATGGGTGGGCATTGTGGCAAGTTACCCAGGTGACCTAGTAGATGACAACTTGCTAGTGTGGAATTGACCATCTCCCTTTGGCACACAAAAATGTAGAAAAAACATGATGTAGACAACTCCCAGTCGCACCAATCAATCCCAGTGATGAATAATTCCTCCTTGGCAACTCAATTTGTTGGATAGCAATGTATATCAGTTGATTTAGAAAGTGAATATGCGCAGCAATATAGTGAGTTTCCCCTTTTGACCTCAGTTTCAAAGCTCTAACCAACAGAAGGGAAGAAATGAGTCCCACGACCCTCTTGGGGTTGTATCCTCCACTAGAAATAATGTGCCCTCTCCCACTAATCAAAGTTACAGCTATTATCATGGTGCCCATGGTATCATTGTAAGTGCGTATTTTGCTTAAGTGGATGTTTACTTTGGTGCTACATGGTAATTTTGCTATTCATGTCGATGAATAAATCCTTGGATTTACTAGTGGAAGCCTGGAGCTTGTTTAGTTGTGGGGATCTTATCAATGTGTTGTTGGTATCCTTGGTATACTCCATTATTTATTTAAATTTATGGTTTTATAATGATATTTTTATTCTTTTAGCAGGTTGTTTATGATGTTACTGATCAGGAGAGTTTCAATAATGTGAAACAATGGTTGAATGATATTGATCGCTATGCGAGTGAGAATGTCAACAAGTTGCTTGTTGGAAACAAATGTGATTTGATTGCTAATAGAGCTGTTGATTATGATACATCCAAGGTAATGTTAAATGCTGAGTAGCTTTGGCATCATGTGCACTACTATGTGTTTCATTGTATGCATCATCGTCTTTGACTTGATGAGGATTTAAATATGAGTGTGCCTTGAAGTTGTTGTTGCTTTGTTTTTTGTTAATTGCAACACTATGGAAGTTTGTGGTCTTAAGTTTGTTGACTTGGATTGTAAATTCTTTTTTTTATTAATCTCAAGGGTTAGTTTTTTTTGTCACTTTTCAGTCTACATTTTTCTTGACATGCTTTATTTTGTTCTTCAAGGCATTTGCTGATGAGATTGGCATTCCATTTTTGGAGACAAGTGCGAAGAATGCAACAAATGTGGAGCAAGCTTTCATGACCATGGCTGCTAAGATAAAAAAAATAGCTGCACTTTTTTGTTATGATGTTTTCCAACCTTTAACAAGCACCTATATTATACAATTGTGTTGTTATATGTTTGTTCGACTCCCTAATTTTTATTGTGTGTAATGGTGTAAACTCGTGCCGGCAAATCCTAATGAATCCGATTGAGATTCTCCTTTTTCTATGATCCTGTTGTTTTATGATAAAGCTATTTTAGCAGTTTCTCAAGTGTTAAGTGGTGATACATAATTCAAATTACATGTCACAACTATTGGTAATCTTGTTGGTTTGAGACACGTTCCTATTGTCTATTTTATTGGGCATAGCTGATATAACATTGGGAAAATACGGGTTTTTTCAGGTCGTGATAGAGTGTTGTAACTATATACCTTGTCCATTCATTGCTTTGAAATCAACACTATAGATGAACTCGCAAATTTTTAAGGCCAAGTGAATTGTATATAGAAGTTTGTATTTTTCAAGCATATAAATACTCATTCCTATCATGTATTTATTTGAAATTTTTTTTGCATATGTATCGAATATTCTATTATTGTTTGCTTGTTTACTTGTGTGGGAATTAACACATGACTTGTCTCTGTTCTAGTGACTCAGATATTTTAACATCAAATTTGATAAACCTCATTGATTGCATTTGATAAGGGGCATTAAAGAACTACATCCCACACTCTACTTGTTATTCCTAAACAATTTCTTGTATGTATTGTCTCCATAGAGAAACAGTGCCAATGATTATGCCATTTTCAATTCCTGAACCTGGACATTTTAATTTCTGGGTTGCATGCATTCACATCACTAACCCTTCTTCATAACAATTTTGGTCAGGCTCTAGGATTCCAGGCTATAAAATCTTGCAAGCATTTTGAGCATATCTATCAATATGCTTAAGATATTCATGCCCAAGTGAATTGTATCAAGAAGTTTGCATGTTGCAAGCATATAAAATTATAAATACTCATGCCCATCATTTATTTATTTGAAATTTTTGTTGCATATGGATTGAACCTTCAACCATATTCTATTATTGTTTGCCTCTTTACTTGTGGTGGCATTACCATATGACTTGTCCCTATTCAAGTGACTCGGATATTTTAACATAAAAAATTTAAATATCAAATTTGATTAACCTCTCATTGATTGCATTTGATCCACGTCATCAAATAACTATATCCCACACTTTATTTGTTGTTTCTAAACAATTTCTTAGAGTCAACAATGCCAATGATAATTCCATTTTCAGTTAAGCTTTTTCCTGGGCCTGGACATTTGTAATTTCTGGGTTGCATGCGTTCACATCACTAACCCATCTTCGTAACAATTTTGTTGAGGCTCCAGGCTTTAAAATATTGCCAGCATCTTAAGCATATTTATCGAGCAAAGCCTTGTTTTCACGAAATTGTTGAACCATAGAGAGACTGATATGTTTCTCTTTTTACATGGAATTCTTTCCTAGGATGCAGCGTAGCCTTGAAAGAGGGTTTTTGACAAAACGACTTCCCCTATACTCCAGAATAGAGCGTCCTAGATAGAGTACTCATTGTATTGCAGGATGGCAAGTTAGCCTGCCATGAATAGAAGCAGACCTGCTACTGTACAAATGAAAAATCAACTTGTTGTTCATAAAAGTGGTTGTTGCTCATAAGACAATTCCTAGAATAATTTTTACTGCAACTGGTTTTGAAGAAGTGAAGTTGAAGATAATTGTATGTATTTTGGATCTCAGAGACGCAAATGTCTCTTGCTGTCAAAAGATCAACAATTGATAGACAATTAAAACAAATTTATTGCAAGTTGGATCTTGTATTCTTTTCTGTCTATGAAGGGAAGCAACTTGCTTTTGTTCTTGACAATTTGTACAACCATGGATTATTGTACTCATGCGTAGTTTGTAAGATCATTCTTCTTTGAATTTTCATCATTGTCACAGTTGAAATGCTATATCTTAGAATTATTTTAGTACTTGAAGCATTTTTCTTGAATATGTTTGACATTCATTTTGTCCCCATGTTTTTCTATCTCTTTTTAAATTTGATTGCTATTTGAAAATTCAAGAGACGTTCAAATCGCACTATTTTAATATATGTATATTTTTATATTTACATGTTTTAATCGCTATCATCCTTGAAGACCTAAAATTTAAACCTTAATTTAGAGTATTATATGTAAAGCTTAATTTAGAAGGATTATATGTTTAAATGCAGCACGCTTTATGTTTTTAAGGTTCTTTGATGGATCAGTCAAAACTTGAATCCAAGGCCATGATAGTGGAGACATGATTGTAAAATGGATAACTGAATTCAGAATACTGATTATCTTTGTTGATTGGGATATCGATCTTGATTCAAAGAAATACAGGAATGAGGAGGGCCCAGGTTTTAATAAGAGTAGAACATACCTTAAAAAGAATTCCATGCTACCTACTTATTATTTCAAGTACTGCTATTGACACATAAATAGGACATCAGGAGATGTGGTGCATTGTGCATGGAAGTCCTTGTGTACGATTTTGTAGGGTTAATCTAGTAGCTAATTCTACTTGTCTAGTTTTGTTTCCAAGGAAAGATTTGTTCGTTTGTGCCTGTAATAATGTCTAGTTAGTTGGAATTTGACCATTACTGTTGACGAATGGGGATTGCTTATTATTTCTATTTACACTTTAAATGTCCCTTTTCTTCTATTTTGTATCAATGCCATGCTTTATGTTGCTTCCATTAAAAAAATTCAATGGACTTTATATCATGTGAAAAAATTTCAAGGGAAGTTATGTCATAGATTTATTTGTCCAAGCTTTGTCAGTTTATTTTGGGCACCACGATAATAGTTGCACGCTGTTGATGTATATGTAACTTCGGAATGTATTTCACCTATGTATTTCATCTATGTATATTGTACTCCTATAGAGATGTTATTATTCCTCTATACGGAAGTGTCATCATTTGTATTGACAAGTGTCGCAAGTGTTGTGACTTGCCAATGGGTTATTAGACCACCTTGATGGGGTCGGCCCTGTATAACTCATGTGGGTAAATGGGTTATTAGAACACCAAGTGTGGGGTTGGCCCGGATTAATGTAACCATGGGTTATTAGGCTAAGTTAGACAAGTCGGCCCCACTGGTTTATTGGGCATGACAAGACAAGTATAAATAGAGATCGGGAGATCTCTATTTGATCATCTTATTACTCACACTTCTATCATTCGGAAAGAGGTGCACATGTGAGGAGGAGGATCAGCTACTAGGAGAAGACTATCTTTTGTACTTTGGTTGTATCAATGCTCTTTCTATCTTTGAGGAAGTTGCGGGGTTTTTCACCTTCTTGGTTTTCCCCGGTGAAACTCTGTGTCTCTTGTGTGCTTTCATTATTGTGTCCATGATTGATATGCTGTAGATATGCTGTACATGTTATTCTCTCAGTTAAGATCTTAGATCAGATTGAAAAATTCTACAAAACTAACATGGTATCAGAGCTAGCCTGAAAGAAGGCATGGTATGGCATTTATGACACTTGTTGCACTTGTGAAGCTAGGGCTTGATATAGAAAAAACCAGTCATTGTAGCACTTTCGCTATAAATCCATTTCGGCGAGGTTTCAGGATCTGAAACTCTTACAAGTCGAAGATAAGATCACCATGTACCTTTTGTCAGAAGAAAAACTTCTAATTCGTTGTACTTTGTGTTTTATGATCTATACAATCTAGGGTTTCTGCCTCTTCCGGATCTCATTCATAAACAAGTGACCTAGGAAAAAAGGTCATAACTTGGGCTAGGAAGCTCCAAATGAAATTTCGTAAAATGTGACAGGTAGGGAACAGACTTTACTTTCACAGACCAAAGTTTCAGAGGCCGAAAGTGAACCGGGGACACATGGAATGCCGTACAAGTTTGCTCTCCTGTTTTATCCCATAAACAGTTCACGTTGCGACACTTAGCATAACTCTCTCTTAGAGAATCCAATTGAGGTCAGACCTGTGGGGTTGGAAAGGGGATAGGTCAGGATACCATAGGTAGAAGTTTCAAACCATGTGGATTCATAATTTCGGAGTTACACCAGAAACAATCAGGTGCATATTTCTGTCAAAACAAAATTGGATTTTGAGCACCTTCATTCATGGCTCCAGGAATTAGGGTTTCAGAGAAAGTTGGAATTTTTATAATCAGAGACCACAGATGAATGCTACTCATCAAAATCAAAATTTAGAGACCAAGATCAATTTTTTTGGTTGGGAAGAAGGCTGGGCTTGATCAAACCCTAGTTCAGGACTTTGATCGGAAAAGTGGAAAATTAGGGCTTCTGCAAAAGTTGGAATTTTTGAAGTCTGTGACCACGGCTGGAAGCTCCTCAGAAAAATCAAAGTTTAGAGATTTGGATCGAACCTTTTGGTTGGGCAGAAGGGTGGGATTTATCAAACCCTAGTTCGAGATCCTGTCCAGAAGATCCGGAAGTTTCGAAGGCAATTTTGAGGGGTGAAACTTTGCAGTTTTCAAATTCTGAGTATACCAGCTTGATCAACTCATCAAGGCGCATCTTTCTATCCTTTCAGAAGTTTGAAATTCAAAGTTTGAATTTTTATGGTTTCTCTAACAAACCCTAATCTAGCTCCATATCCAGTTTCTGCAAATCAAGTGGATTGCATTAATCCTAGAAGAGAATGGATTGGTCACCTGCATAAGTGAAGAAGTTCCAGTTTCAGAGGGAGATAAGGCTAAGGCTTTACATAAGAAGATTACAAGCAATCTCGACAGGTATGACTTATCCAGGTATGTTTTGAGATCTATTCATGATTAAGTTTATGGTATGTTTGTCTTCATTAAGGTTAGTACAATCTTGACTAACTTTAGACTTGTCGTATCACCTTAATAAAATTATGAATGCACGATAGAAGATATTCATTGATTAGGGTTTTGACACTTATGATTGTACTAATGCATTGTGGTGTTGTATGAGGTTGATGTTGTCCACTAACATGAAAGGTACATCAAGAAAGACAAATCATGTTCTAGTTCAAGAACATATGACCATGGTGACATGAAGACAAAGGTTCATTCATTGCCATGGATCACATAGAAGATCTACTTATGAGGTATGTATAACTTGGTTCTATAATGGTTAACCTATGAGATATGTAGGTTACTAGCACAAGTCACTTAAGAGAACAAGAAGACATCATGTGGGTATGTTAGACAATAACCAGCTAACATATTAATCCAGGTATGTTTTTCCTATATCAAGTTAGCATCCTACCTTGTGTTAGAATCTCTTATATAAGTATACATGGCATGATTGATAATTATTATTCATTGAAGTTAGTAATCATGGGTTTAGGCATATTATTCTTCTTACTTTGATTGATGATATGACTAACCAGAAGAGTCCTATGGTCAATAAGAATATGAATGAGTAAAAGAAGTATTCCATGAAACCTTGAATACTAATGTTTATTATCTGTGTTTGAAATGATCATGACTATACATGTTTAAGATTATGATGTTTTAGTATCTATACTAATGAATGTATGATTATGTATGAGATCTTGAGGATGGCACAATCATGACACTAGTGCACACTTAAGCATGCATAGTGATCGAGGATGGATATAAGTTCAAGGACAGGTAATCCAGGAAGCAAAGATCAAGAGGGAGCACAGTCCAGTAGTTCCTGCAAGGAAGAAAAGGTTGAGAGGGAGTCCACTCAACAAACAAACAAAGATAAGTATTTGAATTGTCATTTCTTGTATATTTGATTGTTTAAATAATATTGTTCAATGATGTATATGCTTATGTTCCTAGACTCAGGGTGTGTATTATGCATATTACAATAATTGCACTAATGAACAGTATACTACTAATATGCATGTGATGGGTAAGTGGCCTATGGCACTGTACAACATTCCATTGCTACTTATCTAGAATGAAACCTCTTTGCTGACATGTTGGGAGTTGTGCACACTCTTAAACAATGTTCTGGTAGAGATTGGAAGGCATCTAGAAAGTTATGGATAAATGTTGTATTGAAGCATTGGCTAAGATAATTGCATGAATGTGTGACATATTTATTTATGTGTAAGATTTTGTTCTGGAAACAATGAGATCTCTCTAATCATGTAATTTAACTTGTTTTGTAGGAAAGATCGTATACCATCACCTACAAAAGAAGGACTACAACATTTGTTCAACAACAAAGTTATCTATTAAGATATTGAAGTTCCCAGGATTCGGGAAGAATGCCATGATCGAGGAGTACCAGTCGATCATGAAGAATGATGTTTGGGATGTAGTCCCAAGACCTGAAGGGAAGTCTGTTGTGACTTCCAAATGGATCTATAAGATCAAGCATGCTGCAGATGGTAGCATGGAGAAATACAAAGCGAGGTTTGTAGCTCGTGGATTCTCCCAGAAAGAGGGATTGAGTATGAAGACTTCTACATGTATAGCCAGGCACACTTCCATCAGATTAGTACTTGATCTGGCTGCAGTGATGAAATGGAAGATACACTAGATGGATGTCAAGAAAACCTTCTTGAATGGTGTAGTAGAAGAGGAAGTGTATGTGGAGCAGCCACTCGGGTATGAGACACATGACCGAGAGTCACTTGTATGCAAACTGAAGAAAGACCTGTATGGTTTGAAACAGGTAGCCAAGAACTGGTATGGCAGGATAGATGGCTTCCTATCCAGTTTGGGATTTACCAAGAGTAAAGCGGATTCCAACCTTTACTACAAGGTTGAGGAAGGAAATCCAGTGATACTACTTTTGTATGTGGATGACACATAGCGGAAGCTTGCTGCCGAGTTCAAGATGAAGAAATTGGAGATGATGCACTTCTTTCTAGGCATGGAGGTGTGGTAGAGTGCAGATGGAATCTTCCTTGGACAAGGGAAGTATGCAGTAGAGATCCTGAAGAGGTTCGGGATGATGGACTGCAAGGACATGGCCACATTTATGGCATCGAACCTGAAGCTTCTGTGTGATGCTTCATCTGATCTAGTTGATGTCACTATGTATCGTTAGATGATTGGGTCCTTGATGTACCTGACAAACACGAGACTAGATATTTGCTTTGCGCTGAACACATTGAGCGGTTCCTAATGGATCCCAAAGGTGTTCACCTGGTTGTTGTAAAGCATATTCTGAGGTACCTGAAAGGTACAATTGATTATGGGCTCAAGTATGATGCGAATCAAAAGTTTAACCTGCAGGGTTATGTTGATTCAGACTCAGCAGGAAGTGTTGCAGATAGGAAGAGCACATCTGGGTGCTGCTTCAGTATGGGATCAGGTGTGATCTCGTGGTTTAGCAGGAAGCAGTCCTACATAGCACTGAGTACAGCCGAAGCAGATTATGTTGCAGCTTGTTTGGCTAGTTGTGAGGCAGTATGGCTCCGAAAGCTACTGTCTGAGTTATTTGATCTCCCGCTGGAGGATATTGGTATCTTTTGTGACAACCAGAGTTGTGTGAAGCTGTCTGAGAACCCGGTGTTCCACGATCGGTCGAAACACATTGAGATCAAATATCACTATATCAGGGATATGGTGCAGAGAGGACCAGTGAAGCTCCTGTATGTTGCAACGGATGAACAGATTGCAGATGTGTTGACGAAGCCACTAGCCAGAGTGAAGTTTGATTACTTCAGAGAGAGGCTTGGTGTTCTTCAGATTGATGACACTTAGAGGAAGAAGTGATGGACACATTTGCAGGAGCCATTCCAAGCATGGTGAGAGGAGGATCTTTCCCATAGCTGTGGATGTAAGTGCTGGATGATGAGCATCGGGATGATGCTCCAGTTACTGCTCTGTATATGCATCAGTTGGTTGATTTGAACAGTTTGATCATGTATTTGTATATGCATCATGTTGGATGCTTGATATATTTGTATATGCATCATGTTGGATGCTTGATATGATCAGGTGGATCATGTATTTATGTACCAGGTGGATACATTGTATGATCAGGTAGATAATGTACTTATGTATGCATCAGGTGGATGCATTGTGTGATCAGGTAGATCATGTACTGATGTATGTATCAGGAGGATGCACTGTATGATCAGGTAGATCATGTATGATAATATGTATTAGGTAGATACTTTGTATGCATCAGATGGTGATCAGGATGATCACAGATGACGAGCTTCAGGATGTTGCTCCAGATGATATGCATTAGGTTGATGCTATTATGATGATCAAAATGATCACAGATGATGAGCTTCAAGATGTTGCTCCAGATGATATGCATCAGGTTGATACTATGATGATGATTAGGATGATCACAGATGACGAGCTTTAGATGATATGCATCAGGTTGATACTATGATGATGATCAGGTTGATCATGTGATGATGTACATCAGGATGATGTATGGTGAGTATCAGGTTGATGCTCCGTGGCCATGGATAGGTTGTGCAAGTAGCATAGAAAAGACCCTTTCAAATCTGGACAGGTAGAGCAGTGTGCTCGTAACATCCTGGGATGCTCTATCGAGATCCAGACAGGTAGAGCGGTGTGCTTGTAATTTCATGGGATGCTCTGAGTAGGTTTTTCTACGGTTTCGCATAGAAAAGATCCTTTAAAATATGGACAGGTAGAGAGGTGTGCTTGTAACATCCTGGGATGCTCTATCAAGATCCAGACAAGTAGAGCGATGTGCTCGTAACATCCTGGGATGCTCTGAGTAGGTTTTGTGAAAGTTCACATAGAAAAGATCCTTTAAAATCCGGATAGGTAGAGTGGTGTGCTCGTAACAGCCTGGGATGCACTATCGAGATCCAGACAGGTAGAGCGGTGTGCTTGTAATATCCTGGGATGCTCTGAGTAGGTTTTTTGAAGGTCAACATATAAAATATCCTGGGAGATCTGATAGGTTGAGCAGTAAGCTCATAATCAGTCCTGGGATGCTCTTTTGAGGTTTTGTTGATGCACGTAATCAATCCCGAGGATTCCACAGTATGGCCAGTGATGATAAAAACCTACAGGTGGTGGGCCTACATCTAGTATGAAAAAGGACTGGTTCTGTAGAAATTCCTATGATGAGTAGATTGGAGATTGATTGAGATAACAGCAGTGATGATGATTCGATGACGATGATCCAATGATGATGATCCAGAGAAGAAGACTTGTGCTAGCAGATCTGTGTCGAGAAATACCTTCCTAGTTAAGAGGGAGTGTTGATGTATATGTAACTTCGGAATGTATTTCACCTATGTATTTCATCTATGTATATTGTACTCCTATAGAGATGTTATTATTCCTCTATACAGAAGTGTTGCCATTTGTATTAACAAGTGTTGCAACTTGCCGATGGGTTATTATACCACCTTGATGGGGTCGGTCCTATATGAGTCATGTGGGTAAATGGGTTATTAGACCACCAAGTGTGGGGTCGGCCCGGATTAATGTAACCATGGGTTATTAGGCTAAGTTAGACAATTCGGCCCCACTGGTTTATTGGGCAGGACAAGACAAGTATAAATAGAGATCGGGAGATCTCTATTTGATCATCTCATTACTCACACTTCTATCATTCGGAAAGTGGCACACATGTGAGGAGGAGGATCAGCTGTTAGGAGAAGACTATCTCTTGTACTTTGGTTGTATCATTGCTCTTTCTATCTCTGCGGAAGTTGCGGGGTTTTTCACCTTCTTGGTTTTCCCCGGTGAAACTCTATGTCTCTTGTGTGCTTGCATTATTGTGTCCATGATTGATATGCTATAGATATGCTGTAGATATGCTGTAGATATGCTGTACATGTTATTCTCTCAATTAAGATCTTAGATCATATTAAAAAATTATGAAGAACTAACACACGCCATCTGCAACTTTGACAAGCCATTATGGATCTATAGTAACTTGGTAATCATTATTTTGTATACTTGAATGATGCAAAATTTGTTTGAATATCATCGTTGTCAAGCAATAACAAATTCTTAAAGGGTGATAGCTCAATGGTAGAGGACCTGCCTAATTATAGGTAGGAGATTGGTGGTTCGATTCCTCCGTACCCTATCATAAATTAGTGACTAAGAAAACGACTAAATTCACATATGTATGACTATTAGTAGCTAATTTCCAGTATCTTATAGTGCGACTAACGTTTAGTCGTATTTATCTTAGTCATTAATATGTATCATCTAGTATTTTATTTAGTCATATATTTGGTCATTAATTGTGGCAATCAATGACTAAATCAGTGACTAAATCAATGACTATCAATGACTAAATCAATGACTAAATCAGTGACTATCAATGACTAATAAGTCAACCAATTAATTACTAGTGAAATACGACTAATGATAAGATAGTGGAAATCGGCTACTATTAGTCACCGACTCAAAAATAGTCGAATTTTAGTTATTTTTTTAGTCATTAATTCCTCATTTTGTACTAGTGATCTGTGTATGTGAATATATATATATATATATTCTCTTTCATTTCGTTCTCACTTAAATCCAGATTAGTGGTATCAGAGCCTTACGCTCTTGTTGTTTCTCAGTGCATGTCCTCGACGAGATCTGAATATCGAGAGTTGGGTCTTGAACTAGTTGAGCTTGGGGAAAACCCCCTCGTTGGCCCAAGTAGACTCCCATGGCGGGATTAGAAAAGAGAGATGATGGAGTAGGAGATATTATTAAGATGTTTCTCAAGGAATCCCTCACGCGACAAAGGAATGAGATGATGGATAATTTTGCACAGATCCTTCAAAGAACGCCGATGCCAGCGGATGCACCTACAACGAACAACCGTTTCGGGGGTGCGACTCCCTTCAAGGTACAATTTAACTTTGAAATTCCCCTATTTGAATTAAATATAGATGCAGACACATTAGAGAAATGGTTAACTCTATTAGAGGTTTACGTCTCTATTCAAAAAAATTCTGATAGCGAAAAGATCACATTCACACTGCTTAAGTCCCTCCCCCATATCACATACTAGTGCGACGAGTACTGCGAGAGTCATGCAAGAGAGGAGTATGAACTATTCAGGACAGACCCTACTTGGGCGGCTTTTGTCGATTCCATCAAGGAAGTGCTCTACCCTATCAGAAACTATGATGACCAGTACACTAGGTGGATGCCTTTGCGACACAAGTGAGACCAAAGAATGCCCGAGTTTACCAACATGTTCCATACCCTGTGCTCTGTCAAGCACTCTATATGCAGATAAATTGTTACCAATACACACAGAGCATATGAAATTTATTGTCAACCCGAGAAAGTCTTTTTATTTCAAAGGATAAGTGCACAATCTATGCTTAAACACCAAACCATTAGAAGTAAATAATTTTATCTCCTATCATCCATGTTCATCCCAAAAATCTATGCAATCCCAATTACCTTCTAACTGCTACACTTCAATTCCTCTCTATCATGCATCAATAAGAAATGGTATCAGATCTAATTAACAATTGCAAGAAAGAAATCTCATTTGTATTCTAGAACAATCTCTTGTCTAATCTAATCACTCTGGAAATTATAAAGCATAAACTGAACATTGATCTAGAAATCCAATTGCAAAAGATTGAGTCAACTGTTCTAAGAAATTGAATTGCAGAATGGAGATAAACAACACACAACAGGAAAGATAAATTGTAAGGGCTCATGGGATCACAACTTAGCTGTAAGATGAACACGACTGTGTATAACTGCAATTGAAATGCATAAAGAAAACCTTACTCAGTCGATTGTTATTCTACACCATTCACCAATCTCACAGAAATATAATCTTTTACTGAAAATCCACACAATAGCTACTACTGCTGCGTACAGAAAGAATATCTTGAACAAAGCATCACACAACAATAAATCAAAGATTCCTAAATTAACTCAGCAATCTCTGTGGAAGACGGGCCCAGCCTTCACATAGAGACGATGGCTGAACAACACAAACTCCTTTAGCTCAGAAGTAACCACTTATATTAACAGAAGAATGATTACACAGTTTGCTCGGCTGCTAATACAATGAATTAATTGTCTGTTGTTCAACCCCTGGGTCGAGGCAACTCCCCATATTTATACATACAAATCATAACATCAATCCTAAAATTGGGCAGTCATGAAGATCTCTGATCTTCAGGCGCCCTAAATGAATAGCTGTTACAATACGTGGCAGAACAGAAACATCAAAATATGAGAAAGTTATCAAATTGACCCAAGAGTGGCGGTCCTTCCAGCTCACAGCTAGACTCGAGCAGCAACATACTCAAGATAGCGCCTTCTATTACAGCTGACCTGTCATAGCTGTGCCTTAATTGATGACTCGATCCCCAAGGATCCCTTTACAAGCAACGAACATCTCTTCTGACTTGTTCAGCCCCGATCTTCCTGCAGTCCATTAACCTCAACTACCTTCATAAATCGTAACAAGTTAGCACAATTGACAGATGCACAACTTTTAATTATCACAATCATAAGCATTAATAAAATAAAACAATGATCAACCATACCTTGGTAATTTGGGGAATAAGGTAAGGGCAATAGGTCTAATTGCCATGATAAGTAGTGTAGGACAGGGGCAGGAAAGATAATTAATGATGATTAAAAAGGGCCAATTCTGGGCTCAACATGCTCCAAACTAGGTATTAGAGACTCCGAACGATACTTGGTCCTAAAGTACTGTAATGGCGTGCACAGGTACATTCAGACAGAGATATATTTTCTCGACATATCCTCATTGGGAGCATCTTATCGATACGCCGTCAAGATCAATAAAAAGTTTAAGCAAAAGAATAAGTGGGATATTGGGTCTACAAATAAACAACAGAAGCCTAACAAAGGTATCCCTAATTCACAAATCAAATGGTAGAGCAAGGACGACTAAAGCCCCGACAACCAACCCAAGCCGTAGGCAAAGAAGGATAATGAGAAATCCAAGAAGAACACAGGAAAGTGGTGCGAATTCCACAAGAGCCCTTGGCACAACACTGATGAATGCCGCTCAAAAAAATATTTGTTGGTCGAGAAAAAATCCCCGGATCCATACTCTAACTCAAAACCTAATGCAGAGAAATAAAAGGGAAAGCAGATGATTGACACAGAATGCAGTGCCACCATCGCAACTTCAAAGATTCAACCAGAAGAGTCAGAGGAGCTAGAGGAATGGGAACGCCTCTTCGATTCAAAACTATGGGTGTAGGGAATTCCACTACACTTCATTGTTGATAGTGGTTTCCAGAAGAACCTAATCTTGGTAGAGGTTTTCAAAATATTGAAGCTTTTGCGGTTCCACATCCCCAACCATACAACATCGGTTGGTTGATCCAGGGATGAGACATTCATGTTAGTCAACAATGTCACCTTTCCTATGACATCAAACCCTTCAAAGATGAGGTAATGTGCAATGTTTCCCATCTTGAAGTTTGTGATGTTCTTTTAGGACAACCATATATGTGGAAACGTTATGTTGTGTATGAGTGTAGACCTCGTAGTGTCATTATTACTTTGGGAAAGAAACTCTATAGGGTACCAGAGACACTTCCCACCACTCCAGTGTCCCTCATCACAACTAAGCAGCGCAGGAAGGTAATTTTCCAGATAGGGAAATTCGTCCACTTCATGGTTCGTTTTGAAGGTGAACGAAATATTGCAGGAACATCCACCACCTCGACGTAGAACCCATCTACACAGCAGAAATGGGTGGACAAGATCATGGAATCATATAAATACATCTTCACCATGCCCACTGGGGTGCTGGTACATTTCCTGATCAAGTATTCTATTGATTTGATTCCTAGTGCACCTTCACCTAATGAGCTAGTATACAGGCGTTCCCTCATGGAAAATGAAGAAATCAAATGCCAGATTCAATATTTGATCCAAAAGGGGCACATTTGACCTATCTCTTCACCTTGTGGGAGCCTAATTGTGTTGGTATAGAAGAAAGATGGGACATGGTGACTCTGTATTGACTACCAAGATCTAAACAAGATCACAATCCATAATTGGTATCCCATTCCCCAGATCGAAGACCTTCTTGAACAGCTCAAGGGTGCCAAATATTTCAACAATATTGATTTGAAGTCTGGTTATCATCAAGTGCCAATTAAGCAGACTGATGTCTATAAAATTGCCTTCAAATATCAAGGTTTGTTTGAGTGGTTGGTCATGCCTTTCGGCTTGACTAATGCTCCATCAAATTTCATGAGGATGATGGACGATATACTACGACCATTCTCATTCCTTTGTGGTTGTATATCTGGATTATATCCTCATCTACAACAGAACATGGGTAGAGCATTTGCAACATATCCACCAGGTCCTCAGTACCTTGTGACAACACAAGTTATATGCTAATCTAGAGAAGTGCTCATTTAGTATGGAGAGGGTTCAATATCTGGGATACATCATGGACGAACATTGTGTTCATGAGGATCCATCCAAGATCCAAGCCATCCATGATTGGACAACCCTAAAAACTTTCATAGAGCTTCGCAACTTCCTAGGCCTCGCCAACTTCTATCGCAGATTTGTATTGGGATTCTCTAATATTGCTTGGTCCCTTAACCAGGTGACCAAATGGGGATCTAAGGCCAAGTTCAGTTGATCCAAGCCACATCAATAAGAATTTGAGGATACAAAGGAAATCTTGTGTTCGACACATGTCCTTGCCTTACCAAATCTACAACAACCCTTTGAGATTGAGACAGATGCTTCAGACTATGTTGTTGGTGCAGTCCTCACTCAGCATGGCCATCTAGTGGCATATCATAGTGATACACTTTCAAATATAGTCCACAAGTACCCCACCTATGACAAGGAAATGTATTCCATTTTGAAATCATGCTTGCAATGGAAGCATTACATCCTAGGGAAAGAGACAATTGTCCACACCATTCACAAGCCCCTGTAGTTCATGCAAACCCAAGGTTACAAAATGACCACCACCAAAAGCGGTCCACTTACCACTTCCTTGCATCAATTTGACCTAAATATTAAATATAATAAGGGCATCACCAACCAAGTCTCTAATTGCCTCAGCCGACTGTTATCGGACAATCCACTTGAGCGGACACGAGCCAGATCTCCCTAGCTCAAAGTGAGTCTAGAACAAATAGAATAGACTACTAATGCATTTCCTAGATCTACTTAAGGATCAAGTACTAGATGTCTTAACTTTTTACTACACAATCCTTTCTCCTGAATGCTTCTCCACGCCCCACGGTCCTCAGATCCAAACTGCAAGACCTGTCAAGACAAGAAACAAGAGAAACCAGTAAAATACATCTATACAATAAGTAATCTAAGTAAACAGTTAAGCAGGTAAACTACTCAATATCATTGCACACATGAACAATATTGGTGGAAAGCATTTGTATTACTGCAAATAGAGGAGTACATGATAGAGATATAGAACCACAACCCAGGCTTAACACTATAGCCCTTCTCCGACGAAGCCAATTGCCATATCCTTCCGAGGAAGCATGAGTTCTCCAATAGGTGAGTGGAGATGTTCTAAGAGAGATTTCACCAGCATGTAGATACCATAGTCTTCCTCCCTTTGGGATGGGAGTGAACCTCACTTATATAGGACTAAGTGGATAGGGTATAGATAGGATAGGTTGAGAGATGGTAGGAGAGAGATAGGGGATCCTCCCAAAGAGTTAGGAGTCGAGTACCAGCTCCCCTAGAGGTTAGGGATAAGCCCCTAAATGAGCAAGTTTCGAGAAGGATCTAGAATAAGCTATTTTTTCCCATTAACTGACCTCGTCGCACCCTGTAGTGGAGCAAGATGCGATGTCGCATGTTGCTAGTGTGAAACCTACGACGACCCTTCAAAACCTAGCACAATTAGGTACAAATCCTCCCAGGATGATTACTTAGTCCAGATATCTTCAGGGGTGTATACACTGAATTTGATGATGAGTAGATTTTGGGTGTAACAAAATTCCCCCCAAAGTAAGAAGCTCTTGAAGATAGACAGGTGAAGTGCTTTGATAGAAGTAATGGCAATAGATTCGTCGGACGAAGGACACTACTGCAGTACAACTGACTCTGAACTGACAATCTCAAATGAAGTACAACATGGCTGCCGACCAATACATTGCAGATCCATGGTAGTAATGATTGAGTGAACACGATCATGGCCACTAGACACAAGCGTAGATCCATAATGAGATGATAACACAGCCACGACCAATACAAAAGTGGATCCGTGTAATATGAATCAATACAAACTCTATCGCAACCTGGGTAAAACATGACTCCCTAGGGTCTTCAATCTGAACCCGTAATGATACGAATCTATCCATGTGATTACAAATGTCTTGACGTCGAACATGGTAGAAACCACTTGATTACCAACCATTGATGTAAACCATTAACAAGTGCGAGGGAGATCACCATTGATGTCAATGATTCACAAGGTATCACAGTACATATCATCAAGCGTGAATAAATGATTTGAAGTCGAACGTAAGATGAAATATTTCAATCAAGAGTCAATGATGTAAACTCATGATGAAAGCAAGGTAACCTGCCATTGAGGCATGCAGGGCCAAGGTACTTGGTTGGTTTCTAGATTCGATCCTCGGATGATGAGTTGAAGTCGACAAGGATGAATCCGTCGAAGGAGGGCCATGATGAATCCCCCATCAATTGACATGAAACACGACAAAATATGTGTAGAGTGGATTGGATGGTACAGTAACATGCAAGACTGGCTCAGAGTAGACCAACGTTATGACGGGTATACTTTACTGTAGATGACAAATGATAGACATGTTCTTGAACATGGGGATGGCATGACTCGACAGTATTGACATAATGAGAATGAAGCAAACTTCAAATGCAACTGATGATGGAAGCTTTCTCTGAATGATTCGGAGGAGTAACAGGACTCGGAAAGTAAGCGGGGACTCATAGACAAACAGATGACTCAAGTACTGTATGCAAATGTAGATGAGTGCCATGTTCAAGAACGACTATATACTTCCACTGAGGTATGTAACACAAACACTTTCCTTTTTCCCCATCATGGATGATGAGTGCCTCATGTGTTTTTTTACGAGCTTGATGAGGGTAAACAGATGCTCGGTATAGCTCATCTCATAGATGAGTCCAATCCCAAATATTTTTCGAACCTAGGATAGGAGGGGTTCATCCCATGATGGGCCCTTCAATGTGAAAATTTTAACGAGTCCATAGAAGGTAAACTCGGTCGTCATTTCATGTTTAGAGAGTCTGAAAAGAACTAAAGAAGACTCCAACAGTCCTTTTTCGTAAAGTTAGCCTCATCACCCGAAAAAGGGTAAAACAATGCGGGAGAGGACTCTTCTAGTCATGATTGGCTGGAGTATACCTTTCTCGTAATTAGTGCCTCCTGGTCCAAAAAAGGGGTAAACTATCGCTAGGAAGACGACCATTCAAATACTTTAAAGCGTGAACGCGACAAGTTCGCTTGGCAATCTTTTTGTTTTTCGAGAGCCTGAAAAGAGCTTAATGGTAGACTCCGGGGGGTGTCCTTTTCTGTGGAAGTTTAACGAGACTGAAAAAGTGATAAATCATAACTCGGTACTTGTTCTCATAGTTCCATGAGTACAAGAACAAATGAAGAGTAAACTCATCATCACGCAATAATTACAGACTAACCGTTGCAAAAGTAACGACAAAACATTCAAGGGAGTGTTCATACCTGCGATGACCGTTATGATATGAGAAATAGCATGAAAGATAACTTACAACTCCTACACACTAGAGAATGTGTCAAATAGCCTCAAATATGACAAAAATGGTCAAAAACTATGATAAATGGCCCAAGAGCATCAAAGTGTTTGAAAAGGAATATTCCATTCTATCTATAAATAGAAATATGGACCAAAATAGATTTCATTGTTTCAATTGCCAATTTGGGTGGAGAAGTACGAATTTGGAACCAAAACTTCCTTTGCCGATTTTGGGAGCTACGATCCGCCATTTCACCAACCGTCCAGATCAGGTAGGCCTAAACTTCATCCAGCAACTTTCCAGTGTATTAGTTTTTTATTTTAGGTTCATTTTTGGGGTTTTCTGATGAGTTCATGAGGGGCTTTTGCGCCCTCAGCTCGTCGCAGGTTGCCCTTTCAGGACCTACGATGAGACCGAGTCGTCGCAAGCCTCTAATGAGCGAGGTGCGATGGCATCACACTGTACGCAAACATACAGTGTGACGTCGGAGTTGCAAATTCCCAACAAAAAGAATCCAAAAAATGGACTTGTGAGGGTTGAAGAAGGACCTAACATGTCCTTCTTGGCAGGTTACCAACTAGCCAATATGGTATTGGAGTGGCAAGAGAGAGAACATGAGCTAGAAGATGAATAAGCTGCAAATGATCCACAATGCGTGGATGCTTTGAGAAACTGCGGGTTACTGAAGTTCTTTGGGATCCAGGAGATGAGATCCCAGATCCCACTACTAACACACATGCTCTAGAGTTGGGATGTGTCCCAAAAATACTTTGTGGTCGGTGAGCATATCCTCATGATAGACATTGAGGATATCTACTTTCTTACCAGTTTGTCCTAAAGAGGGGACGCTGTACATCTTACTGGAACATGAGCCAGTGACCGTACAGTTGAGGACATGGTGTCACGGCATTGTGTCGCTACGTCTCGGCCTTCTAGTGGGAAAATTCTCATCAGGGATGTGGTGAGCCGCCCACTGCATACCATACTGCTTACTATTACTAGAGCGACGGGTATCCAAGCCCCACACATGGCTACTCGGAACCAGATGCTTTATATGAAGGACTGCATGTCCCCCATGGTTTTCAACTGGTGCGAGGGTCTCCTTGCAAACCTCCGAGCTCAGCTGACCAAGTGTCGACAGGGAGAGCTCAAGCAATTTGGTTATGGGTCGATCGTGGTATCATTCCTCTTAGAACGGATTCCTCTTCTATGTCCGCAGTTGCTACTTGATTACAGGGAACCCAGGGATCCCCATATGCTCAGATGGGATTAGGTCATGACCCGTCATGGTGGCGGGCCCATCATTAGCTTTGGTCCTGAGTTTTTCAGCTGGCTGGAAGGCCAATTACTCATGGTCGAGGACTTTCCATACAGCAGCATGGACTTCCGAGAGGATCCCGACTTGGTGCTGCCCGAGGGTGCAGCATGGGGTAACATCGGTGAGAACAAAACTACCCTTGTATTTTTAGTTCTGTATATTATATCATTTTTTTGATGTAGTGCTGACAAGTATATAATATGTGTGTGCAGATTTGGGCCCCATACGACCAGTGGGTCTCTCCCTTCTGGCAAGGAGAGCCAGAGGCGGGGAGGCAGTCGTTCCTGCAGGTGCTCATGCTGCCATCAAGGAGATGGAGGAGGTGTACAGGAACCTATCCCAGCTAACTGTGGAGGTACCGGAGCCAGCTATTGATGACTTTCCGAGGCCTATGCAGAAATTTGGGGTTGGAGCGTCCATGCACTTCAACGCCTTACTCTGCAAGGTGGCTCGGACCGTAGACTATTTCCTCACCCAGCGACAGTGAGCTGTTCAAGCTAGGGGTGGTGTACGGGTCAGGCGTCAGGCCTGATGACACTCTTATACTTGTACTGAGAGCTTAGAGGCCTCAGATTTTGTACTACTGAAAGCTATGATGCTTTAGATTTTTGTAGAGACTCACTGAAAGCCATCGTGCTTCAGATTTTGTACCGGCATTACTTTTTGAGCGATATATATATATATATAGACATTATTGGCGATTTATACATTATGTGTTTTAAAAAAATGATTAGTGCTGTGATCTTGTTTACATGTTTGCTTTTATACATTGTATTTACATGTCGTGAATGCTTTTACATATTATGAGTGTTATGTGTGTGTGATGTACCAATCCAAAATGAAGTTGGCCATCGAGTCAGCAACTGTGTTTAACTCTCATGGAATGTGCAGGTATTGAACGGATTCAAATGACCTTTCCAGGAGATGTACTCGTTTGAAGAGACGGAGTAAGGTGGGATCACGGATGGTGTAAACCCGATTGAGATGGGAAACCACTAATTGAGAATCCATGTGGATGACAATGTGGTTCATACCCAAGGAAATGGCGTTAGCTAGGGTTTCGATTACTGCCTGATACTCTGCAGCATTATTGGTCGCAAACCCTAGGCAACTTCCTCCTGAGCTAATGAGCTCACCTATTGGGGAATATAGTACCCAGGCTGCCGAAGCAAGGTTACGGGTATGCTGGCTGGCGCCGTCCGCGAATCCGTATCACGTTTCCATCTGCACACACAGATAGAACATGGTATAGGAAGAAGAAACAAGATCTAGAGACACTAAAAAACAAAAGCGTCACAGCACACACAAAACACAAAAAACACGCCATGTACAGTATATACAAGAAAGTCTAAGCGTGATGAATTTATGCGTAGTACCTCTTCAGGTAAATCCCATTGTGGGGTTCACCCAAAGAGATTCCATCATAGTCTTCAAGCTTGTAAGCTCCCTTCTCCAAAACACATTTGACAATGTAAGGTCCATGCCACATGGATTCAAACTTTCTTGCTCCTAGTTTGCCGTGCCTTTGGTCATAAGTGCGGACCAGGTCACCCTCGTTAAAGATACGAGGTTCAACTGACTTGTTGTATTGGGCTTTGATGCATTTCTTGTGTGCTTCATTAGCAAGAGCGGCATCTTGACAGAACTCATCCAGTTTTGCTAAGTGCAAGAGCCGTTCTTCCTCAGCAGTAGTGTTAGGAAGAAGTTCGACAGCGAGCTGTAGAGCCGGAATTTTACACTCTATAGGTAGGACAGCCTCCAATCCATATACCAATTGGAAGGGAGTGAAGCCTGTGGTGGTTTTGACGGAAGTTCGGTAGGCCCATAACGCTGAAAAGAGCATGTTGTGCCAATTAGACTTATGTGTCCCTACCATCCTTTGGACCATAGTTTTCAAGACCTTGTTAATGGCCTTGACCTGTCCATTGGATTGTGGGTAGTAGGGTGTTGAATTTTCATGGTGAAAACCCAACTTGTCGCTCAATTCATCAACCATATGGTTCTGAAAATGAGAACCATGATCGGTAACAATTTCCTGAGGAACTCTGAACCGCGCTATTACATGATTGAACATGAAGAGTGCGGCGATTTTGCCGTCATTCTGGTATGTAGGCATAGCTTTGGCCCACTTTGTGAAGTAATCCACAGCTACAATGATGTAACTATGCCCCCCGGCTGAGGTAGACTTACAATGCATAAATTCAATGCCCCATTTTGCGAATGGGCCAACGACAATAACCGGATGTAACGGCGCAGGATGAGTGTGCTTCTTCGTATGGAAGTGTTGGAAAGGAGGACATTTTTTTACGACCTCAATACAATATTTGAAGATAGTGGGCCAGAAATATCCTGCGCGCAAAAGATTCTGGGCTGTAGCCATCCCAGAGAGGTGACCTCCACATGCCCCAGCATGACAGTCATTCAGAACACGTTCAGCCTTGTCATGAGTGAGACAACGTCGAAGAATTGAATCAATGCCACGATGATACAAAGTATCATTGATGATTAAATAATACTTTGCATGGTGACATATCTTACAACGGTTGTCGCGAGAAAGTTGAGGGTTGAAGCATTAGGTTTGAAGATATAACAAGATATCTCCATACCACGGATCAGTCATACTGATGAGAAACAATGATTCATCTGGAAAGGAGTCATTGTGCTCAACTTATGCATCAGGACGGGGAAGGTCGCAAATGAGCTCGGCAAACACCAAAGACTTCTTAGACTTAGATTTCTCAAAAAGAAGATCAAATTCTTGCAGTATCACGATCCAGCATGAATACTTGCCCCCAAGCACCTGACGTGTCAGTACGTGGTACATGGGGTTCGAGTCGACGATGATAGTGGTGGTGCGGAGCAAGATATAGTGCTGGAACTTCTAGACGGTGATGACCGCCGCGAATGCGAGTTTTTTGACATGTGAATATCTAGTTTCAGCGTCGGCTAGACCCTTACTTGCATAGTATATTACATGTTCCTGGGCATTTTGATCCTCCTGTACCAAAACCATGGCGATAGTGGTAGAAGAAGCAGTGAGATATAAGATGTAATTTCGATAATAATTAGGCAATTGGAACACAGGGGCATGCGTGATGGCATGTTTGATATTATCGAGGGATTTTTGAGCTTGGTCGTCCCAAATGAATGGGACGTCCTTCTTGAGCAGTCTCATATACCCCTGAGTCTTCTCCGTGAAATTGCAAACAAAACGTATTAAATAAGTTGCCTTCCCTTGGAGACTTTGAAGTTCCGTCACATCATTCGGGGGTGGTAGGTTGATGATGGCCTCGACCTTTAAGGGATCAATGCGGATCCCATCCTTCAAAACGATAAATCCTAAGAGGCGTCCGGACTCAACGCAAAAGATACACTTATGAGGATTCAGATGGATATTGTACTGTCTGCATTTGAGGAAAATGGCCGTCAGATGATCAATGTGGAACTCGCGCTGCTTTGAATGAGCAGGGAGATCATCCAGGTAAGGTTCCACAAAGTCCTTAATATCATGGAAGGCATATGACATAGCCCGCTGAAACGTGGCACCAGCATTTTTAAGGCTGAATAGGAGTTTGCGGTATGCAAACATTCCCCACGAGCAGATGAAAGTTGTCCTATGTTGGTCAGCTGGGTTGATCTCAATCTGGTTGTAACCAGAAAATCCATCCATAAATGAGAAAATGACGCTTCCAGCACAATTGTCGATAATCTGGTCGATGAAGGGGGTCAGGTAGTTGTCTTTTGGACAAGCCCGGTTAAGGTCCTAATAATCAACATAGATGCGAATGGTACCCTATTTTTTGTTCACAGGAACGACATTTGAGACCCAATCTGTCAATGGGACAGGATAAATAAAACCAGCCTTTAAGAGCTTTTAAATTTCTTCCTTAATTGCCGCAGTCTTCTGGGGGTGTACCGGTTGCAACTTTTGGAGTATAGGTTTGATGTCGGGATAGTTTTTTATTTCGTGAGAAACAATTGTGGGGTTTATCCTAGGAATCTCCTCGTAGGACCAAGCAAATACGTCTCGAAATTGCTTGAATAAGGCCGTGCTAGCAGCTTTTTCTTTAGGGGAACACTTCAGGCCTATGCGAATGTGTTCCACTATACCAGGTTTCACCGAGATGTCTACCGGGATGGTTGGCTCAATATTGGCCAAGTTGCCCTCTGTGTCTGTAAGACATGTGAGAATGGGGGAATGAGGGAACAGGTAGATATCTGGTGAAAAGAGGCTATGGATGTTGTCCTCTATGTACTCCAAAGGAGGAAGAAAAGATGACCTATGGTGGAGATCATCCCATGGACTGTCGTCAACATTCATAACTTCCATGATGGACTCGTCTGAATGAAAAGTCTGAAGTAAGAGATCAGGTAGAGAGGACATCCATCGTAGAGAACAGGATAGAGAGGCCATGGTTAAATGGTCCTCCGGTGCTGATTGGATAGCCTCGTAAATACGTTCAGCGGGTGAAAGAGGCATTATATTTCCAAGTAGGTGTGTTGTGGCTTCATCCGAAACAAGCCAAGCATCGGTAGAGTGAGATAAAATCTATGTGGAGATCATGTTCACCGTAGCAACATGATTAGGGGGGTCCGTGGCTGGAAAAATGCCCATGAGAGATGAATCTTTCAAAAGGCCAACCCCTACACTCTCATATTGTTTTGATATCTGTCCAATGGAAGGAACATGGTCACCAGGATGAGTAGTAGCATCTGGTGTACACAAATCTAATTGGTCGATAGTAACAATCCGTCCTTGGTGGGGGAATTGTACTATGCGAAAGATTGAAGAGGCTACCGCCTGCATGGTGTAAAACCAATTGCGACCAAGCAAGAGATTATAATCTAACGGGGCCGAGACCACTTCCACGTTCATGGTTACGATCTTTCCGCCCAACTTAACTGCAAGAGCTTATAAGAGCCCATGGGGTTGAAAGCCACGCCTGTCGAATGCTTTCAACATGGTAGGAGAATGATTCAATTCGGGGGAGCCAATGGCTCTCCAACAGGTGATCGACATGACAAAAGTGGAGGCACCTTCATCTAAAAGGGTACGATGGACAATCTTCCCAGCAATGTTCACAGAAACTTGGAATGCGAGCTGGTGTGAGAGCCTCGACTTAAAGTTGTCAAGCCGGAACATGATGGTATTCGAGGAATCCAGGTCGACTGCACCGATGGTTGCAAGGAGAGTTTTGCATTGATTAGGACAATTCTGCAAAACTTCCAGGGTAGACATGGCGCAAGGAGCTTGTGCCAAGTCCTCTACGATATTGTAATTTTGTGCCGCTTAAGCATTGGGATTGAAAACAACTTTTCAAATCGTACTCTTGGGTGGTCGCAATATCGAGTCTAAGGAGGGATTCTCAATGGTGAGAGAAGTTGACGGTACAGTGACATCAGTTAAGGAGTTGGAAGCTTTTTCAGCATTACTTCTAGTGGATTCCTTAGAAGGGACTGGTTCGTAAGATTGCGAGCGAGTATTCAAATTGATTGTCTCGTTATGCAGCATGAGAACATGCATGGTATTGGATGGTTCCCCCTGGGCTGGGGGGGTTTGAGCAATCATCTGCTATTTCTGAGTAGAAAATGGATCATTGAGAACTACGGGAGTTGGTTTACCCCTAAGAAACTTTTGTACTTCGTCTCTATGGGGACATTCTTTGGAGAAATGGTCATCTCCACACATTAAATAAGGATACTTTAGTTTCCATTTCTTCTTGGTATCGTCAGGAGTTCTCTTTTGTTCCTGCTGGGCGGAGCAATCCATTCGAGTGGACGCGAGCCGGATCTCCCTAGCTCAAAGTGAGTCTAGAAAAAATAGAACAGACTACCAATGCATTTCCTAGATCTACTTAAGGATAAAGTACTAGATGTCTTACCTTTTTACTACGCAATCCTTTCTCCTGAATGCTGCTCCACGCCCCACGGTCGTCAGATCCAAGCTGCAAGACCTTTCAAGACAAGAAACAAGAGAAACCATTAAAAGACATCTATACAATAAGCGATCTAAGTAAACAGTTAAGCAGGTAAACTACTCAATATCATTGCACACATGAACAATATTGGTAAAAAGCATTTGTATTACTGCAAATAGAGGAGTACATGATAGAGATATAGAACCACAACCAAGGCTTAACGTTGTAGCCCTTCTTCGATGAAGCCAATTGCCATATCCTTCCAAGGAAGTATGAGTTCTCAAATAGGTGAGTGGAGATGTTCTAAGAGAGATTTCACCAGCATGTAGATACCATAGTCTTCCTCCCTTTGGGATGGGAGTGAACCTCACTTATATAGGACTAAGTGGATAGGGTATGGATAGGATAGGTTGAGAGATGGTAGGAGAGAGATAGGGGATCCTCCCAAAGAGTTAGGATTCGAGTACCAGCTCCCCTAGAGGTCAGGGATAAACCCCTAAATGAGCAAGTTTCGAGAAGGATCTAGAATAAGCTATTTTTTCCCATTAACTGAACTCGTCGCACCCTGTAGTGGAGCAAGATGTGACGTCGCATGTTGATAGTGTGCAACCTACGACGACCCTTCAAAACCTAGCACAATTAGGTACAAATCCTCCCAGGATGATTACTTAGTCCAGATATCTTCAGGGGTGTATACACTGAATCTGATGATGAGTAGATTTTGGGTGTAACACTGGCTTCTAGTAGTAGCACTTACCATGGTGCTCCACTCTTGTGGCCATGAGACCTCCGGTTAGCCTCGACTATATAGTATTGATCTTGATTTTTCTCCATGTTAAATATACAACATTAAGAGACATTATCCAAAGCAATCTTGTGCAGCCAATATTGATACTCCTTTATAGAGTTGAGGACTTTGATTGCCTTCCATTTAAAGGTTATTCCTCCCGTATAGAGGTACTTGATCAAAGTAATGATGTTGTAAAGTCTTGTTGGACAATACTCCATACTTGTGTGTCAAGTCATGATTATCATGTGAGCCTTCCATATAAAGGTATCCATGAGATGAGCCTCCTGTATAGAGGTGGACCTTTCATATAAATGTCATGCCTTAGTTGTTAAAATAATTTAATGTTGTGTGATGTATTATTAACCATGATCACCAAGTTGCTTTTAAGTCTCCTTTAGAGATTGATCACCTGTAAAGTGAATTACTTTAGCATATGATCATTTGGTCCAGAATAATATAATATGATCACAACATCCGATAATTATTCTTAGTATAATGTAATGTAATGGATAATTAAAGTTAGCACATATTGACCATGCAGTAAGAAATAAAGAAATAAAGATAAAGCATAGAGATCAAGAGAATTTGAAATTGGCCATGCAAACACTTCATCTAATTAAAGAGAACTCGAATTCTTAGAGCTTCAGTTAAGCATCAATTCTTCAGTTAAAGCATCAGTTAAAGATATGCCTCAATTAACTAAAGAACTCACAGTGGTCACTTCAAGTGAATCAATCAGCATGATTTCAGTTAACTGAGTGATAAATAAGAAGGACTAGTTAACTAAAGTGTTTTCACTTTAGTTAAACTAAAAGACGATACTTCAATTAAAGAGAGTTAACTAAGTGATGAGAAATAAGATCTAGTTAACTAAGTGTTATTGCATGACGACACTTATGTTAAACTAAAATATGACACATGAGTTTTGACACTTGCATGTCGACACTTAAGTTATCCACCTAACTAAGTGGGAAAGATTTCAGTTAAGAAGCGAGTTCATCCTAAGTGACAGCTTAGTGAGGTTAAGCACTGGATGAGAAGTGGGGCATACCTCTACATGTAATATTAATACATAGATTTTGAGGGTGAGTTCATCCTGAAGTTAGAAGTTAAAAATTCAAGAGAAGAATGTATAAATATGTTGTACGGGATTGATGAATCCAATGTGAAGCGAATTCTCTTCTCCATTGAAGGAAAGACGCTTCTCTTTGTGCAAGGTATTTTTCGTGCTTTTTATTGTTGTGCTGGGCACACATCCAATTGATCTATATTCTCTATTGCTTCAGTATCTTGATCAAGAGTGTTTGTGATCCATATCACAAATGGAATTGTTGTCGAATGCTAACATATACTACGACAAGTCACCGATGTCGGCACAACTTCGACAAGTTCCGACTTCGACAACTCCGCGACTTCGACAAGTTCTGCGACCTCACAGTTTCGCGATGTTGACATGTAGCCTCGACTCACAACTTGCGACTGTTGAACTTCGACATAATGTCTCTTTGTATTCCAGTTGACTGTAATGGTTGAACTTCCGAAACCGTTCTAACTTCTCTTGTAACTGAACGTAACGGGAAGGCACCCAAGCGTCTCATCACTCTATATAAGCATGTAAACTATTGTAATATACATGTCATGATCTTTACATCCAGTAATAGATAAATCACTTCGCATTCCTGCATATTGTCTGTGTGTTTATCTATGTAGTGTATTCGTACTTTGCTTCTTATTCTTATGATTCCACCATAACAGAGCCGACTCATTCAGTCGAACTGTTGTCCCCTTCGTGCTTCCTGGACCTAAGTGGATCATTGGTATCAGAGCGAATTTAGAGCTCATTCAGAGCTAGCGCTAACTTTGCATAGACACAACAACTCATAGAGAAAGCGCTAGCTCGACAACGAACTGAGATGTTCACCCAGTTCAACGAGAACTAACTCCGACAAATGAATTTGGACATACCAAATATAGAATGCAAAATTGACGTAGAATCCGTCAACAACTGGGTACAAAAATTGGAATCCTATTACTCTGTGAATCAACTCTCAGAAGCCGACAAGATCACCATTGCATCCTTAAAGATGTCAAGATCTGTGCATTTCTGGTGGGAGAATATTTCAACAGAGATGGGGAAAAGAGGAGACCCCATCGACACATGGGATAAATTTTTTGAACACATCCGAAAGGAATTTTACCCGCCCAAGTACCTTGAGAAGCAGTATAAGAAGTGGCAGCAACTAAGGCAATGGAAAGACCAATCCGTACAAAGTTACACCGACGAGTTCCATCGACTCATGGCTAGACTTGGTGTTCAAGAAGAAGAAAAATTACTTGTTCTGAAGTACGTTAGCAGATTATCCCAATACATTCAGCAGGACATGTATTTTTTGATTGTCAATATGCTCGCAGATACATTCCACTATGCCAACAAACTCGAAACCAAGCAGAAAGGAAAAGCACGCTTCGCGACAAAGCCGACATCAGGATGACAACCCGAAAAGAAGGCACCAGCTGACTCCACCAAATCCAGATCATGGAAAAAATCCTTTTCACAAAAAGGAACATAGCAAGCAACCAGCTGGGAAATGGTGCGATTACTATCGCTCATCTTGGCATGATACGTCTGAATGAAAAGCTTGGAAGACCTTTTTGGAAAAAGTGTCGACATCCAACACTTTCGACAAGACTATGGAAGAATATGACCTAGAATAAATGACTCTTTTGACATCGACATCGACAACTCCAGCAGCCTCGACTATCGTCGACAAGGAGGAACACAAGCGCTTGTTCGATACACAAATATGGGTTCAAAACAATCCATTGCATCTGATTTTGGACAACGGAAGATAGAAGAACTTTTTTTCTAAAGATCTTGTGAAGAAAATAGGTCTTGTGACCACTCCCCATCCTCAGCCTTAAAACATCAATTGGATGAAGGATGAACAAGAGCTAAGGGTCACTCGAAAATGAAAACTCGCCTACTTCATAAATCCTTTTGAAGATGAAGTACTTTGCAACGTGGCACCACTCTCTATAACCGAAGCCCTGTTTGGGAAGCCTTACCTATGGGATCGCCATGGAAGTTACCAATCACGACCGCAGAAGGTGATTGTCAGAATTCAGAATTAACAGTACAACATACCAGAACAACGACCTACACCAACGGTTGAAATGATATATGCTAAGTAGACAAAGAAGCTCATCAATCATGCTCAGAAGTTCGCATTGATTATGATAAAGCCGCAACATTCTAGGAAGACTGCATCAACTAGTCAAGTCACCAACCAGTGCAGCTCCTGAAAGAAGAAGGAGATTGAAAATATTCTTGATGAGTACCAGAACCTATTCCAAGTTCCAGACGGAGCACCTCTGCATTGCTAGGTAAAAAACTCTATTGAATTTCTCCTAGTTCTTCTTTACCTAACGCATCTGTCTACAGAATATCCATTCTCGAAAATGAAGAGATTCACAAACAAATCCAATATTTGATCGACAAAGGTCATATCCGACCCAGTTCCTCCCCTTGTGGAAGTCTAGTCGTCCTCTTTCCAAAGAAAAACGGGACTTAGCGCATGTGCATCAACTATAGGGCACTCAACAAAATTTCGGTGAAGAATCGGTACCCCCTGCTGCGGATAGACGAGCTCATCGACTGTCTGAAAGGTGCTAATTTCTTTACTAAGCTCGACCTCAAGTTGGGATATCATCAGATTCCAATCAAGCCCTCAGATGTATGGAAAACTACTTTCAATACCAAGGAAGGATTGTTTGAATGGTTAGTCATGCCTTTCGGGTTAACCAATGCACCTGCGATCTTCATGCAATACATGGATAACATCCTTTGACCTTTCATCGACAAATGGATCATTGTGCATCTCGATGACATATTTATTTTCAGTCAATCATGGGAAGAACATGTTGGACAACTTCAACAAGTCCTCGACACTCTCCAGCAACATCAACTCTACTTGAACATGGACAAATGTTCCTTTGCAATGAACAACATCAAATATTTGGGGTTTGTAATTGACTCTGTAGGCATTCATGTCTACCCAGACAAAGTACAAATTCTCAAATATTGGCCCATTCCTCACACTATTCAAGAACTAAGAAGTTTTCTTGGTTTGGCGAATTTATATCGACGATTCATACTTGGTTTTAGTCACATAGCCTGGCCCTTGAATCAATTGACGAAAGGAAGTGAGAAAAATGTCTTTAAATGGACACCAACACAACAAGTATCTTTTGAACATCTCAAACACAAGCTCTGCACTGCACCGGTACTTGTGTTACCTGATTTAAATCATCCCTTTGAGATTGAGACAGACGCATCGGACTATGCCTTGGGTGCAGTGATCACTCAGTCTTGTCACCCAGTCGCTTTAACGACAGTGTTAGAAGATATTTGACATATGAAAAAGAACTGTACGCCATTATGCAAGCTCTCAAGCAATGGAGGCATTACATCCTTGGAAAGGAAACGGTCATCCTCACTGACCATAAGCCTCTACAATTCGCTCCAACCCAGTAAAAACTACAAACAACTCGATAACTCAAGTGGATTAATTACCTACAACGGTTTCAGTTGGTAATTAAGTATCAGAAAGGTAAAGCTAATGTCGTCGCCGATTATCTAAGCCGACCACCCATTACTCTCCTTTTTACAGTGATGGGTATGCAGGGATATGACTACTTGGCCTCAGTTGTATCAGGAAGAAATCGACTTTTCACCAGTCTATCGACAGCTTCAGACTGACAAATCGTCGGCCGCTGACTATTTCCTGAAACATACCTTGCTATACAAGCTTGGACAGATTTGTGTACCAACAGGTGAGCATCGACAACAGCTCAGTTGGGACGCGCACTACAACAAGACTACAGGACATTTTGGAGTAGCAAAGACCCTTGCTATTCTCTAGAAGTATTTATTTTGGCCTTCACTTAAAATTGACATGAACAATTACATTCGATCATGCATGGTTTGTGCCATTGCTAAACCGCCTAATTGACAACAGGGATTGTACACACCTTTACCAATTGCTGTTCGACCATGGGAATCTATTTCTATGGACTACTTGATAGGATATCCTACTACCACACATCAACATGACGCAATATTAGTAGTAGTCAACATATTTTCGAAGATGGCCATTCTTATACCATGCAATAAGACGATGACAGTGCAACAAACCACTCAGGTCTTCTTCGCACATGTTTGGAAACACTTTGGTTTACCGACAACCATCATTTCCAATTGATATGCCAGATTCATCAGCATATTTTGGAAGACTCTTTGGTAGCATCTCGACACAAGACTCTCATTGTCGACAGCTTTCTATCCTCAGACAGACGAACAGACAAAATTTGTGAATTGCTTGGTAGTAAAACTGCTTCGCATGTACAACCACAATCATCAACGAACTTGGGATGACAGTATTCCATACATACAGCACAGCTACAATCGTGTTGAGCATAGCTCTACGGGAAAGAGTCCATTTGAGATCTGTTACGGATTTAAACCCTCAATTCCTATAGAATTGATCAGCTCCTCGACATAGTCAAACGACACCGACCACAACCAAAGAGAAGTTGACAAAGCAGTCAAGTTTCGCGATCAAATATACGACATCCAGCGGCAAGCACATGACATGTTGCACAGAGCAAACGTGAAAGCTAAGGCCTGACATTACAAGCATCGTATCCCTCATTCATTTCAAATTGAGGATAAGTTTTGGTTACATCTCAAGAAGGAACGCTTCACTGGTCCATACAAGAAGTTGAAACCTTTGCGATATGGTCCATATAGTATTCTTCAGCAGATTGGTGAAAACGCTTTCCAGCTCGACATTCCTTCATGCCTTTGTCTACATCCAGTATTCAATGTGGATCTACCTCAGCCATACCATGCACCACTGTTGGAATAGAACGACTTGCAGACAACAGAACCCGACGACATCCATCTAGATGTTCAGGAGCCTCTTCCTCACGACACCATTGTGGGACGACGAGTACGCCATACAAAGATGAACACAATTCCCTTGTTTCAGGTTTCTAAAGTTGGAAAGATACCAGCACAAGGAAAGTGGTACTCTGCTATTGAACTGACCGACAAGTTTCCTCACCTTCACGAGCAAACAATGGAGACCATTCTTTATTAAGGAAGGAGGTCTGATCCATATCGTAGTCGGCATTGTTTTTGAATGCTAACATCTACTGCGACAAATCACCGACGTCGACATAAATTCAACAAGTTCCAAATTCGACACGACTTCGACAACTCCGCGACTTCGACAAGTTCTGCAACCTCATAGTTTCACGACGTCGAAATGCACCCTCGACTTGCGACTGTCGAACTTCGACATAATGTCTCTCTATCTTCCAGTCGACTGTAATGGTTGAACTGCCGAAACCATTCTAACTTCTCTTGTAACTGAACGTAACAGGCAGGAACCCAAGTGTCTCAGCTCTCTATATAAGCATGTAAACTATTGTAATATACATGTTATGGTCTTTGCATCCAGTGATAGATAAATCAGTTCGCATTCTTGCATATTGTCTATGTGTTTATCTTTGTAGTGTATTCCTGCTTTGCTTCTCATTCTTATGCTTCCACCATAACATAGCCGATTCATTCAGTCGGACTATTGTCCCCCTTGTGCTTCTTGGCCCCGAGTGGATTAGTTTGGTGATCTCTTATCTTCTGAAAGCAATCTAATATGTTGTAAAAGAAATCATTCTCTACTATCCATTATATTATACTGAGAATAATTGATGGGGTTTATTTGTTCTCATAATTTTGAGGATTTTCCCCAGGGTATATCTTGTGTTATGGTTGTATGAATTTCATGGGTTGAATTGTCTCATTGCTTCAAGTCTCAGCATCTAAAAGAATTAAATATCAAATCTCAACCAAATATTAACATGGTATCAAAGCTCAGGGCGTGAAGGAGCTTAGTTTTGCATGCCAACTAAATCCTATGTTGATCCTGAGAAGTTGAGCATAAGATTTGAAGACTATGGCATTAGTCTCTGTACGACCGGAAGACCATATTGAGATCACCTCAAACTTCAACACTTGGAAGGATAGGATTCTCAACATCCTAGAGGAACATGATTTGGATGGCTACATATACACTATGGTGGAGGATCCTACATCTAATGCAGGGCGCATCACTTCAAAAAGAATCAAGCTAAAGCCAAATAGATCATATATGATTCAGTAAAAGATAACTTGATGCACGTGATCACACCGATGAAGACCGCGAAAGAATGTTATGATACATTGACTAATCAATATGAGAAGAAGGCCCCGAGTCAAAAGAGGGCATTGAAGAATAAGCTTTGAAACTTAAAGATGGATACGAATGAGGTAGTGGCCTCCTTCTTCTCCACGATATCTTAGGTAAGAGATCAACTTGCTAGTATTGGAGTAGTGGTGGATGAAGATGATCTTCTCCAAACCAATATTGATGGTCTCCCATCCTCATGGGAGATATTCTTGGTTGTGGTAAATGGTCGAGAGGTACAACCCAACTTCGAAATATTGTGGCATGATTTCGTCCAAGAGGAGGGGCGAATCTAGAGCAAGTCAGTGTGCATCAAAGAAGAAAATATTTCCCTCACGGCAAAAATGAAGAAAGGAAAGAAACCCTTCTTCCAAAATACTTTCTCTCATCCAAAGAAGAAGGTTTTAAACAAAGGATTTGACAATTCAAGAGCTAGATGATTCAATTGCAACAAGGAAGGCCATTTCTCAAGAGAGTGCAAAGCAAAGAAGAAAGGAAAATTTCATACTTCTACCACCATAGAAGACAAAATCACTCAAAAGAATGCATTTGAAGAAAAGGAGACAAGAGGGGAGTTTTATCTTGTCTCATCCCTTTCATGAATCGTCATCACAAATGTAGACACACGGTTGATTGACAATCATGCATCCAAACATATGACTAGTTACAAGAGTGCCATCACTAATCTAAAGGAGAAAGAATTCACATGCATGGTAGAGTTGGGGGACAACTCAACTTATTCAATCCAGGGAGTTGGATCCACCTCATTCTAGATGCGCACCAATGATATTCTACATGTGGATTGTTGGGAAAATTATATGATAATAATTCGACATTAAATTATCAACCTGGGGATCGTATTCAAGGTGCCGACACAGTATGTGCAGGATTGAAGGATAACCAAATCTAACCTAGCCTAACCTAATGCTGACAAACACACTTTAATTGAGAAAACAAACTATGAACTGATAAATAAATTTTACATCCCTATTATAAATTGTAAAGTGTGTGCTAATCTACCAACTAATCATTAATTTCAAACTACAAACAAACTAATTGCAAATTATGAACTAATTTCCAATTACACACTAAATAAAAGTTTATAAATGAAAAACTAATTTAAATGCATTTACAAACTAATTTTATAAATCCAATACTACAAAATGCAAATTAAATACTACAAACTTTAATAAAATTCTACAAATTACAAACCAAACATTAAATAAGATAAGTCACAAAATTCTACAAATTATACACAATTTATGCATACAGGTATAAAACTTCACGTAAATGCATACAATGTTTGAATTGAACGGAGCATCAAAAGAATCGCAAAGGAGTCGCGGTGAGGACTGAACGCAGTGCTATGGAATCCAGGAGGATTTGAATGGAACAATATTTGCATTCAAACATGCACTAAACAATTCAAACTGTATAAATTATGAAAACGAAATTGGAAAGGAAGATGAATATCCGATCCACAGGATGGCTAGTCTTGAAGGTCATAGTGCAGTCACAAAAACCACACAGAATCTGATTTCCAGAAACCAATTCTTTATTATGTGGCCAGCCCTGAAGGTTATAATGCAGTCACAAAAACTACACAGAATCTAGTTTCCATAAACCGATTCTTTATTGGAAAGAAACTGAGTTAAAAAATAATTAGCTTGATTTACAAACACCAATCTCCACCCTCATGCAATAACCAACTACTGTGTTTTTATAATGTTTACACAGATAAAGAATCCAAAGATTCAATTTTCAAATAATTAACACAATTTTCTAAAAATGAAAACTATTAAACAACTGTGTTGGATTCCCAAAATTTGTTGCGCCTGCTGTTAGTATGATTCCAAGAGTAATGTGAAGTTGTTGAATTCGTTATAGGATGGATTAATGGATTCCTGCCTGATAATATCCAGTCTGTTTCGTGATTTATTAACCCTTCGTGCATTATTGCAACCTACGTGAACTGTTTTATTAAAACTTCCATGTGAACATATGCTCCTTGATACCTGCATATAATTCAAAACCAAAATACATTGTTAGCAACCATTCGTTAAAAGCCAAAACACATTTTAAAATCAATATAATGAAAATCCAACGGATTATTAATTGATACTGTAAAGGATTTTAATTGAAACATATGATATGGTAATTGATATGGTAATCAATCTTTTATACCATAGTTACGAAAACCACATCATATTCATTAGTTAATGGATTTTAAAAGTGGTGTAACAAATTGATATACATGGTGGATTTTCCATGTTGGTACTTAAACTATTAACAATTAAATAATTAATTAATTATTATAGTTATATGGGCTGGTGCAAGGTAATGATACCCAATTATGACACGTTAGTTGCAATGACATTCTGGAAAAACAGAAATATTATCATTAAAATAAATTATTAGAGGTACCTACAAAACTTTTTAGGATTAGGTGTCAAAAGATGAAACGTAGAAAAATGGATGACCTTCATGAATATATAACTTTTATTTATGGAAAAGTAGTATAACCACCCCAAAATATCATTATTTGAAGATTGGTATGTTATTTTTTTCTAAAACATAATGCACATGTTTTGTTGGTCCACTTGTTTGCTATGTAAATTTTCAATTTATGAGAAAAAAAATATGTAGAGGCATAGGAAACAGACAAATCTTGTGCGGGGCTATTTTTCCAAAATTTTAAAAGTTAATTTTATATATTTGTTAAATTACCGAAGTCAGTGAAGCCCTAAAACGACATGATCAAGTGTTGAGCCACCATATCATGGTCGAAAAAAACCAAAATACTTTTTTTTTTAGGTTGTAGGTATTTTCGTACTCTTGTGCGGGTTCTTTTCCGTTTTCGGAATAGGTAAGCTAATCAAAAGTTATAGGCCAAATAAACGACCTATGTTCTTTACAAATTTGACATGAGTGCACTTAAAAATGAATTAAAAATAGAAAACAACAGCAGATCTATTCAAAAATTATATATTTAGAATCTGCACACAGAGCTTGAAAAGTGTGTGCAATTTCATCTGCAGTGCACTCATGGAGAATATGTGGAACTAGTTGTGAAAAACATGAAGTTACAACATTTGATGCGTTATGCCATAAATCTGACCGAGACTCAAGGTGCAATCCGAAGCTAATTCCAAGCCTGCAAGGGCGCCAAAAACAATTTGAATTTAGACACGCGTGTGCGCAAATGTGGCATGCACGCGTAAATGCGCGCACGCATGTCTATAGGCGCGCACGCGGATTTACATGCGCGCACGCATAGTTGCACGTACGCGTTATTTGCACAAACATTTTATTTTTCGAAAACAAGGTATCGCTTTATATGTTTTCTTTAATTTCCTTTCTCGAGGGGATACATAAAGTTGACAAAGGAAATTAAAGAAAACATATAAAGCGATACGTAAAGTTGACAAATAAAATTAAAGAAAACATATAAGTTGCAGCGAAAAAATAACAAGGTACAAACTGAACTGAGGAGATTCAAACCTACGACCTATATCTAGTCCCAAGGCTACCACCTTCAAGATTGAAGTGCAGCTGACAATGGAAGACACAAGTGTAGTTTATTACCACCATGCGAATTTAATTTGACCTTATCAATCAATTCCCATCGCCATTTCCTCTCATACGACGTCCCACAGCCATTTCTCTCGCCACCCACTCTTCATTCATTCTGCATGCATTTCACTATGCAACTGTCTCATATTCTCACTGCGTTTTCCCTCAAGTAGTTTCTCGATTCATTATGACCCACGCCCGTCTTCCAAGGAGTGTTGCCAGCAGTCTTGAGTTTTAGCTTGGCAATGGTGACGATTCATGGTATTACGTTTCCCTTCGGCTGCAAGATGGCAAACCCATAGTTCACTACGAAGGTTTGTCTGACAAATGTGACGGTTTGGGTTCCGTGCCCCCGGAGCAAATGATGATGAAGATGTTGATGATGATGATGATGGTGATGATGATGATGATGATGGTGATGGTGATTAAGATGTTGATTATGATGACAATGGTGATGAAGATTATGATGAGGATGATGGTGATGATGATGATGATGATGGTGGTGATGAGAATGATGATGATGATGATGAAGATGATGATGATGATGATGATGATGATGATGATGATCATCATCATCATATTCATCATCATCATCATCATCCTCATCCTCATCATCCTCATCGTCCTCCTCTTCATCATCATTTCCATCTCCCCCTTCCTCATCAACATCTCCATCATCATCATCTTCATCATCATCGTCATCATCATCTTCATCACCATCGTCATCATCATCAACATCTTCATGAAGATCATCATCATCATCATCATCATCACCATCATCATCACCATAAACATCTTCATCGGCATTGTCATCTCCCCCTTCCTCATCAACATCTCCATCATCATCATCTTCTTCATCATCATCATCATCCTCATCCTCATCATCCTCCTCTTCATCATCATTGTCATCTCCCCCTTCCTCATCAACATATCCATCATCGTCTTCTTCTTCATCACCATCGTCATCATCTTCATCACGATCGTCATCATCATCAACATCTTCATCATCATCACCATCATCATCATCATGGTGATGAATTGATGATGGTGATGATGGTGAAGAGGTTGATGATGATGACGATGGTGATGAAGATGATGTTGGTGATGATGAAGAAGATGATGATGTTGGAGATGTTGATGAGGAAGGGGGAGATGAAAATGATGATGAAGAGGAGGACGATGATGACGATGATGAGGATGATGACGATGAGGAGGAGGATGATGATGATTATGATGATGGTGTTGGTGATGATGATGATGATGATGATGGTGGTGGTGATGATGATGAAGAAGATAATTATGATGGAGATGAAGATGTTGATGATGATGACGGAGAAGACAATGATGACGAAAATGTTGATGAGGAAGGGGGACATGACAATGATGATGAAGATGTTGATGGTGATGATGATGGTGATGATGGTGGTGATGATGATGATGATGATGATGGTGATGGTCATGAAGATGTTGATGATGATGACTATGGTGATGAAGATGATGATGATGATGATGATGTTGATGATTATGACAATGGTGATGAAGATGATGATGAGGATGATGATGATGATGGTGATGGTGATGGTGATGGTGATGAGGATGATGAGGATGATGGTGATGAGGATGATGATGGTGATGATGAGATGATGATGATGACGATGGTGATGGTGATGGTGATGGTGATGAAGATGTTGATGATGATGACGATGGTGATGAAGAAGAAGATGGTGATGATGGAGATGTTGATGAGGAAGGGTGAGATGACAATGATGATGAAGATGTTGATGGTGATGATGATGGTGATGGTCATGAAGATGTTGACGAGGAAGGGTGAGATGACAATGATGATGAAGATGTTGATGGTGATGATGATGGTGATGGTCATGAAGATGTTGATGATGATGACGATGGTGATGAAGATGATGATGATGATGATGAAGACGTTGATGATGATGACAATGGTGATGAAGATGATGATGATGATGATGAGGAGGAGGATGATGGTGATGAGGATGATTATGGTGATGATGAAATGATGATGATGATGATGATGGTGATGGTGATGAAGATGTTGATGATGATGACGATGGTGATGAAGAAGAAGATGATGTTGATGATGATGAAGAAGATGACGATGGAGATGTTGATGAGGAAGGGGGAGATGACAATGATGATGAATATGTTGATGGTGATGAATATGGTGATGATGATGGTGATGATGAGATGATGATGATGATGATGATGGTGATGATGATGATGATGGTGGTGATGATGATGATGGTGATGAGGATGAAGAAGATGATAATGATGGAGATGAAGATGTTGATGATGTGACGATGGTGATAAAGATGATGATGATGATGATGGAGAAGATGATGATGGAGATGTTGATGAGGAATGGGGAGATTAAAATGATGATGAAGATGTTGATGGTGATGATGATGGTGATGATGATGATGATGATGGTGATGATGATGAAGATGTTGATGATGAAGACGATGGTGATGAATATGATGATGAGGATGATGATGATGATGGTGATGATGATGATGATGACAATGATGATGGTGATGAGGATGAACATGATGAGGGAGATGTTGATGAGGAAGGGGGGGATGACAATGATGATGAAGATGTTGATGGTGATGATGATGGTGATGATGATGATGATGATGATATGATGATGATGATGATGGTGGTGATGATGATGAAGATGTTAATGATGATGATGATGACGATGCTGATGAAGATGAGGATGAGGATGATGAGGATGATGATGATGATTATGGTGATGATGAGGATGAGGATGAGGATGGTGATGGTGATGATAATGATGGTGATGAGGATGATGATGATGATGGTGATCAAGATGATGATGATGAAGATGATGATGATGATGATGATGATTATGAAGAATATGATGATGATGGACATGTTGATGGGGAAGGGGGAGATGACAATGATGATGAAGAGGAGAACGATGATGATGATGAGGATGATGATGATGATGATGATTCACCATCATCCTCACCATCATCCTCATCATCATCATCGTTCTCCTCTTCATCATCATTGTCATCTCCCCCTTCCCCATCAACATGTCCATCATCATCATATTCTTCATAATCATCATCATCATCATCATCATCATCATCATCTTCATCACCATAGTCATCATCATCAACATATTGATCACCATCCCCATCATCATCATCATCATCATCATCATCATCATCATCATCTCATCATCACCATAATCATCACCATCGTCATCACCATCAACATATTCATCATTATTGTCATCTCCCCCTTCCTCATCTCCCTCTTCCTCATATCCATCACCATCATCATCATCATCATCTCATCATCACCATCATCATCACCATCAACATCTTCATCATCATTGCCATCTCCCCCTTCCTCATCAACATCCCCATCATCATCATCTTCTTCATCATCATCAACATCATCTTCATCACCATCGTCATCATCTTCTTCATCCTCATCACCATCACCATCATTATCATCATGGTGATGAATTGATGATGGTGATGATGATGAAGATGTTGATGATGATGATGATGGTGATGAAGATGATGTTGATGATGATGAAGAAGATGATGATGTTGGAGATGTTGATGAGGAAGGGGGGGATGAAAATGATGATGAAGAGGAGGACAATGATGACGATGATGAGGATGAAGAAGATGATGATGATGGAGATATAGATGTTGATGATGATGACGATGGTGATGAAGATGATCATGATGATGATAGAGATGTTGTTGATGATGATGGAGATGGAGATGTTGATTTGATGATGATGGAGATGTTGATGAGGAAGGGGTAGATGAAAAATGAAAATGATGATAAAGATGTTGATGAGGAAGGGGTAGATGACAAATGAAAATGATGATAAAGATGTTGATGGTGATGATGATGGTGATGATGATAATGATGAGATGATGATGATGATGATGATGATGGTGATGATGATCAATATGTTGATGATGATGACAATGGTGATGAAGATGATGATGAGGATGATGATGATGATGGTGATGATGATGATGATGAAGAGGATGATGATGGTGATGATGAGATGATGATGATGGTGGTGGTGATGGTGATGAAGATGTTGATGATGATGATGATGATCATCTTCATCATCATCACCATAATCCTCCTCATCATCATCTTCATCATCATATTCATCATCATCATCATCATCATCACCATATTCATCATCATCTTCTTCATCATCATCACCATCATCATCATCATCATCATCACCATATTCATCATCATCATCAATCATCGATCATGATGGTGGTGATGATGATCTTCATCATCATCACCATCATCATCATCAGTCATCATCATCACCATATTCATCATTATCATAGCCATTTGCATTGATCGCAATACATGTTGTTGTAGATACCATGTAGAATTTGAGTACTATTATGATACATATAGACATATATTTTGTGGTTTGAATACTAACATTGTGCAGGATTTCCCATTGTTACAACCACCGAATGCATCCAGAGAATTTATACATAGCATAATGTGCCCAAGACCTGAAGGACAAAAATATTATAAAAGATCATGTTTATATGGGACATGTTCCAGTTGCAGTGGATTTGCATTATTGAGCCGCTGCATCCACGCAACCACGAAGCACGAATTTGGGAGGACGTCAGTAGAAATGCAGAACTTCCAGTACATAACATATCAAGTAGATAGTTCGAAGGAAAGCAAAAAAATTGCATTGGTGAAGTCACTGGTAATCTAAGTTGGCATACTTTCATACTGTACATGTTGAATTTGAACATATATATTCAGATTGAAAATGTCACGTTGTATTAATGCCCTTGGTTTTGTGGCACCAGGTACAAATTTGCAATTTCATGAAGGAATTCTACCAAAAGACCAAGCAGTATGTACAGCATGCCCATGTAGCACGATGGCAGGATGAATAGTACATACAGTGTAGGGACACCTTTCCCAATGGCACAATATTGTCAGTTGTGGACTTTGCTTAAAACTACACCCTACAACCACAGAATGAGATTCAAAGTCAATACTACCATTCAGACCAAGTTAGCATAATGTTCCATATCACATATAGGCACGCACCAAAGAGCAGCAATGACATGAGCATAATATTGAAAGAGACCAACTTCTACATCAGTGATGATGTTGATGTATTTGTAACTTCGGAATGTATTTCATATATGTATATTGTATTCCTATAGAGATGTTATTATTCCTCTATATGGAAGTGTTTGTATTCCTATAGAGATGTTATTATTCCTTTATACGGAAGTGACGTAATTTATATTGCAAGTGTCGTAACTTATACTTGATGGGTTATTAGACCACCTTGGTGGGGTCGGCCCTGTATAAGTCATGTGGGTCAAAGGGTTATTAGACCACCCTATTGGGGGTCGGCCCAGTCAGCATTATGTTATGTGGTTAAGTTAAGGTCGACCTAGTAAAGGTTATTAGGCAAGTCAAGTCAAGTATAAATAGAGTGCGGGAGGCACTTTATTTGATCATTCTATTATTCACTCTCACTCTCATTGGAGAGTGGCACACTTGTGGAGGAGGAGAAGTTGCTGCTAGGAGAAGACTATCTCTTGTACTTGGGTTGTATCATTGCTCTATCTATCTCTGAGGAAGTTGCGGGGTTTTTCACCTTCTTGGTTTTCCTCAGTGAAACTCTGTGTCTCTTGTGTGCTTGCATTATTGTGTCCATGATTGATATGTTGTAGATATGTTGTACATGTTATTCTCTCAGTTAAGATCCTAGATCATATTGTAAATTCTGAAAAACTAACAAACGACAGGTGCCATGACCTGCATTATGTGCAGCATTGCTTCAAAATTTTCTATGATCAGCTGAAGGAGATAGGTATACAGATGGATCAGCATTGGATATGGTCAAATGGTTGTGCAGGCCAGTTCAAAAATGCACTTGTTTTCCAGTGGTTGAGTATTTTGCACAAGACTTATGATGTGTTGCATGTATGGAGCTATTTTGAGACCAGGCATGAAAAGGGAGAGCACAATGGGGCTGGAGCATGTCTCAAAACTACCCTACGAAGGGAGGAGATGAGGTGCATGAAAGACCCTCATATTCAGAATGCTGAATCCATAGTTCGATGGTGCAAAGAAAAAATGTTAGATCAAACCACGGAGCAACACATACCAACAGGCAGAGGACATGTTGTCAGAAATTTTTGGAATGTAGTTGATATAGATCGATCACATTCTTATAGTTGTAGTACTGTGCAAGGAACTCATGGATTTCATTCGGTTCAAGCTCAAACAACCCCTTATTTGCAATATGGATACGAAAACTTTCTTTCTTTTGTGGGTCTTGCAGCAGTTGTGAGTGGGATGAGTGCGAATCAATGGATTGGGTTGATGAATGGGATCATGTATCACTTGCAGTGGACCCACATGCAGTTGTTGAAACAATCTAGTTAGAGGAAGGCCAATACTCTATTTCAAATGAATATGATCATATATCTGATCTTGTACAGCTAGGTAAACATTTTTGCATGCATATCTCGGTTCCCTCCTTGTTTTTGTAATTATCCAAGTTATCAAACCACTACTTGTTAGAATATGACCTCAAAATGAATTTTTGCAGGACACATCTACGTAGTTGTCGCCCCAACAAACAGCGCAACTGGGATGAATTATTGGTTGGCACGATGCATCCAGGGGAAGCAAACTCTCCTCACATCATTATCCGATAGTGAAGGCATTACCTTTCTGACTGGCTCGATGGTTGTTCAGGGGGAATATCTTACAGTAAATGGAAAGGGACCAAAGAGAAATGGCTACACATACATGGATTATAGACCATGTTCATGGGTGTATCACTTTACGCACCTCGTCGTCGGTACAAACATCCAACTGCAAACAATGTCAACAAAGACATCAGAAAAGGTACACTACTTACTACCTCATGCATAGCATCAGAGGTTGTTCGAGACAATGAAAAACTGAGAGGATCCAAAAGGCCTAATTGATTGAGGTACATAGTGTAGCCATGTGATTGTTTATTCATGCACAATTAATGTTATTCATGTTAGATAGTTTATTTTATATTGTTATCTTATATCGTTTATTTTATGTCTGAGTTATGATTAAGTTATGATTTATAGCCATGTGATTGTTTATTCATGCATGATTAATGCTATTCATGTTAGATAGGAATTTGATATCTTATATCTTATATCGTTTATTTGATGTATGAGTTATGATTAAGTTATGATTTATAGCCATGTGGTTGTTTATTCATGCATGATTAACCCTAGAAGCACTAATATAACCCTACAAACATAATCTAGCCCTAGAAATCCTAGAAAGCTAAACTAACCCTAAAAACACTAATTTAACACTAGAAAACTAAGTTAGAATACTATAAATCTAATCTAGTCCTAGAAACCTAAACTAGCCCTAGAAACACTAATCTAACCCTCAGAAACTAATCTAGAATCCTAGAAACCTAATCTGGATACTGTCCCTATTTTCGCTACCATGCACTCCATTTGGAGCTTTAGGAATTGTTTCAATATTGGTCTAGTACTTGGATGAATATGGGGATCATTTGGGAGCTATGATTCTTCTTCATTGGCGTCTTGAGTTGGTTCTTCATTTCCTTCATCCACATAATAATGGATAATTTCATAGTTGTTCAAATATGTTGGCAACGAGGGCATGTTAAGGCTTTTTTCATTAGCATTAGTAACAATATTCATATTCATATTCATGATGGCTTATGATAACCATTCATGCTAGGGTTTTTGGATTTGCAATGTCATTTGTTCATTGAGGCTTCTTGCCACTTGACAACCCTCAATCATATTCAATTCAATAGTGTCATTTTAAATCAGTTCTAGAGAATATGTATGTGGTTCATGTGATGCAACAACTTCAATATTGTCTTGAGCTAGTTCATCATCTAATTGAGTAGCACTAACATGTTCATCATTGTCACCTAATGGTTGGAAATGTCCTTGAGGGAGGCTTTAGACCTACCTCACCCATGCCAATTCTTGAGTTTTTGGAGGTTGACCTCCCACCCCACATGTCCTCGCCATCATCATATTCTTCATCATCATCTTCATCACCATCTTCATCACCATCACCATCACCATCACCATCATCATCAACGCATTCATCATCATCGCCATCAACATCATCATCATCAACATCTTCATCATCATTGTCATCTCTAGGTTCCTCATCAACATCTCCATCATCATCATCTTCTCCATCATCATCATCATCATCACCATCATCATCAATGTCTTCATCATCATCATCATCACCATCTTCATCATCATTGTCATCTCTAGGTTCCTCATCAACATCTCCATCATCATCATCTTCTCCGTCGTCATCATCATCATCTTCATCACCATCACCATCATCATCAACGTCTTCATCATCACCACCACCATCATCATCATCATCAACAACATATTCATCATCATTGTCATCTCTAGGTTCCTCATCAACATCTCCATCATCATCATCTTCTTCGTCATCATCATCATCATCTTCATCACCATCACCATCATCATCAACGTCTTCATCATCATCACCATCTTCATCATCATTGTCATATCTAGGTTCCTCATCAACATCTCCATCATCATCATCATCTTCTTCATCATCATCATCACCATCTTCATCACCATCACCATCATCATCAATGTCTCCATCATCATCACCATCTTCATCATCATTGTCATCTCTAGGATCCTCATCAACATCTCCATCATCATCGTCTTCTTCGTCATCATCATCATCATCTTCATCACCATCACCATCACCATCATCATCAATGTCTTCATCATCATCACCATCATCATCATCATCACCATAAGTGCCCGGTGGATTACTTTCCAAAGTTGACCCCCATGTGCAAAAATTGCACACTCCCTTACTGAGCAAAACCCTAGTTCCCAAGATGGACGTACAAGGTGACACCCGGGCCATGGGACCGGAGGCAAGGGGTGCCCCTATAACTATCCCGACGTCCTGAATCCAACAGAGTCGATGGTTTTTCGATCAGAGCCACGATCGTTATTCTATGGCTCGTTCCATCTCGCATCCAAAAGGCCTTCAGGGACACCTGTTGGATACCTGCCGGGGGCATAGAACTCCAACTGTGCAACAAAACCGGGTTCCAGGGAGTCCTGCAAGTGTGTTTAGGGAGGTTCTGGTTGGGAACGCTAGCCATAAGTGCCCGGTGGACCATTTTGCAAAGTTGACCCCCGTGTGCAAAAATTGCACACTCCCTTACTTATCAAAACCCTAGTTTCCAAAATGGACCTACAAGGTGACACCCAGACCACAAGACCAAAGGAGAGGGGCACCCCTAGCACTATCTCAATGTCCTGAATCCAATGGAGTCAACAGTTTTTCAATCAGAGCCACGATCGTCATTCTATGGCTCATTCTGTCTCGCATCCAAAAGTCCTTCAAGGACACCTGCTGGATACCTATTGGGGGCATAGAACTCCAACCGTGCAACAAAACCTAGTTCTAGGGAGGTTCCAGCTAGGAAAGCTAGCCATAAGTGCTCGATTGATGATTTTGTAAATTTGACCCCAATGTGAAGGCCTTTCGAATATTGCTCAAGGGAGCCATTTCTCGTCCGGAGCCCCTGGGCATGCATGGCCACCGTGGACAGGTCCACAATGGCCACGTGGACCTGTGGGAGCTGACAGAATCCAATTCTGCTCTTTAATTTGGGTCCCGTGGACCTGGAGCAATTCCTCAAAGTGTCCCTGAATGGCCTCGGGGTGCCCGACGAAAGTTCCCACAGCACCCAAATCGTGGATCCAATCGCAAATCCGTTGATTCTGATGGATCCGGGATGACATTTTTCAGCTAGGGCATCCCCCATAGCATGCCTTGGAGTCCTGGAAAAGGTGCCAATGTGCCCTCTTCGGAGCTAGGGTTTCATTGAGTGAAGGCCTTTCGAATATTGCTCAAGGGGGCCATTTCTCGTCTGGAGGCCCCCGGGCATGCGTGGCCACCTTGGACAGGTCCACAATGGCCATGCGGACCTACGGGAGCTGACAGAATCCAAGTCCGCTCGTCGGTTTGGGTCCCGTGGCCCTGGAGCAATTCCTCAAAGTGTCCCTGAATGGCCCTGGGGTGCCCGAAAAAAAATGCCCACAACACCCAAACCGTGGCTCCGATCACAAATCTATCGATTCCAATGGATCCAAGAAGCCGGGTTTCAGCTAGGGGACCCCCCATAGCGTGTCTCAGAGTTTCGGAAATGGTGCCAATGTACCATCTCCAGAGCTATGGTTTTGCTCAATGAAGGCCTTTCGAATATTGCTCAAGGGGGGCATTTCTCGTCCGAAGGCCCCTAGGCGTGCATGGCCACCATGGATAGGTCCACAATAGCCACGTGGACCTATGGGAGCTGACGTAATCCAAGTTTGCTTGCCGGTTTGGGTCCCGTGGCCCCGGAGCAATTCCTCAAAGTGTCCTTGAATGGCCTCAGGGTGCCCGACAAAAAATGCTCGCAGCACCCAAACCGTGGCTCTGATCGTGAATCCATCGATTCCGATGGATCTTGGACGTCGGGTTTCATCTAGGGGACCTCCCACAGCATGCCTCGAAGTCCCAGAAATGGTGCCAATGTGCCATCTCTGGAGCTAGGGTTCACTGAGAAAAACCCTAGCTTCAGAGATGGCACAATAACAATGTTTTCGAGGGTTGGAGGCATGCTGTGGGGGGTTCCCTAGCAGAAAACCAGTGTTTCAGATCCATCAGAATTGACGGATTCGTGATCGGAGCCATGGTTTGGGTGTTGCAGGAATTTTAGTCGGGCACCCCGGGGCCATTCAGGGACACTTTGAGGAATTGCTTTGGGGCCACGGGACCCAAACCGGCGAGTGGACTTGGATTCCATCGGCTCCCACAGGTCCACATGGCCATTTTGGACCTTTCCACGGTGGCCACGCACATCCGGGGCCCTCCAGACAAGAAATGGCCCCCTTGAGCAATATTTGAAAGGCCTTCATTGAGCAAAAACCCTAGCTCCATGGATGGCACATTAGCACAATTTTTAGGACTCCGAGGCACACTATGGGGGGTCTCCTAGCTGAAACCTGACGTCCCAGATCCTTCGAAATCGATGGATTCGTGATTTGAGCAATAGTTTGGATGCTACGAGAATTTTCGTCGAGCACCCCGGGGCCATTCAGGGACACTTTAAGGAATTGGTCTGGGGCCACGGGACCCAAACCGGTGAGAGGACTTGGATTCTGTCGGCTCCCACAGGTCCATGTGGCCATTGTGGACCTGTCCACGGTGGCCACGCATGCCCAACGGCCTCTGGACGAGAAATGGCCCCTTGAGCAATATTCGAAAGGCCTTCACTGAGTAAAACCCTAGCTCCGTAGATGGCACATTGGCACCATTTTTGAGACTTCGAGGCATGCTGTGGGGGGTCTCCTTGCTGAAACCTGGTGTCCTGGATCCATCAGAATCGACAAATTCATGATCGGAGCCACGGTTTGGGTGCTGCGGGCATTTGCGTCGGGCACCCCAAGGCCATTCAGGGACACTTTGAGGAATTGTTGTGGGGCCACGGGACCCAAACCAACGAGCAGACTTGGATTCTGTCGGATCCCATAAGTGCGCGTGGCCATTTTGGACTTGTCCACGGTAGCCACACATGCTCGGGGGCCTTTGGATGAGAAATGGCCCCCTTGATCAATATTTCAATGGCCTTCACTAAGCAAAACCCTAGATCCGGAGATGGCACAATAGCACAATTTTTGGGACTCCGAGGCACACTATGGGGGGTCCCCTAGCTGGAGTCCACCGTCCCAGATCCATTGGAATTGACAGATTCATGATCGAAGCCACAGTTTGGGTGCTACGAGCATTTTCGTCGGGCACCCCGGGGCCATTTAGGGACACTTTGAGGAATTGCTCTGAGGCCACGGGACCAAAACCGGTGAGCGGACTTGGATTTTTTCGGATCCCACAGGTCCATGTGGCCATTATGGACCTGTCCACAGTGGCCACGCATGCCCGGGGGCCTCCAGACGAGAAATGCCCCCCTTGAGCAATATTCGAAAGGCCTTCACTGAGCAAAACCCTAGCTCCAGAGATGGCACATTGGCACCATTTCCGAGACTTCGAGGCACACCGTGGGGGGTCCCCTAGCTGAAACCTGGCATTCCAGATCCATCGGAATCAACAGATTCGTGATCGGAGCCATAGTTTGGGTGCTAAAGTATCTTATACCTTTCACAAATTTGAGGCCAACCGTAACAACAGAGGAGAAACCTGAGCTATTTCTCTAGGTCGTGGGTTTGATTGTTATCAAACAAAATCCATTTGATGCATATCATAAATACTTGTTCATCATTCCATTCATGGCAATTGCGTTGAGGTTGACAAACCTATGCACGCCAAATAATAGAGTATTCACTAGACCATAGATTGTAGACTGTAGAAATTTGAAAATGTCCAGTAGCTTTAGGGTTTCATCAATACAAATTCTGGTTTGATTTGAAAATTAAACAAATTTATTGTTAGGCCTTGTTCATATTATTCACTTTTCCAAACTCTGTGCATAGACCAAAGCACCCTATTAATCAAAGATAAAGAAAAACTCATTTATCTCATGAAATGGCAACATTTGTTTTACCATGTAATCGAGATTTTAGTACCGTTCTTTGAAATTCATTGGACAACAAAAAACGACAATTTGAACAATAGGAAAATTAATTAACTAAAACATATCTTTGCTTGTAAATTTGTAATTGTCTATGTTAAATCATTATTGATAAACTTTTAGATACATAAATTGTAAATTCTACCTAAAAGAAAAGCATCATTAACACAAGTTTAGCGTAACTCAAAAGTTGTTTGTCGCAATGAATCAAAAGATGCAAATTCTACCAGTCATCACTTATTAAATTACCATAAAATTGTTTATTAAATTACTACAAAGCACTTGTTAACATGGCTATAAATACAAGGAATCGTATTGGCATAGGATTGAAGAAAAATAAATTGTCATGATTCAAGTGACTCGAGCCATGCGACTCTATTCTTTATTTTCATGTCTACTTATACTGGATTGTGTTTGGTGACATTTATGGCGACCCCCAAGGAAAATATTGAAAGATCAGGAAAGACAAGTTCTGTGTTGGGGAAAAAGAAAATCCACTTACAGAAGGTTTACATCAAGCAGTTAAACAATTATCTGTTGAATTATACACCAGGGATGTGCATTTTTTGATGGAGCTGATTCAGGTAATTACTGAGTTACAATTTTAGTAGTCATTTTATAATCTTATATGTTTTCTCTGTTTCCATGGTAATATTAGTGTTTTGTTTTGGGTGCAGAATGTGGAGATCAATGACTATGAACCACATGTGGAACCTTCATTGGAATTTGTCATTACAACTGAAGATGTCGTTGGCGTAGGCGCTCCTGCGACCTTGACAGCTTTTAACAATGAGAAGGGATTTCAGAAACAGAATATTGATTCTATATGCATGGAAGGTGGTTATATTGTAGAAAAAGGTATAAAACAAGCCATAGAATGACAACCGTGGCTGAGATTGACAAACCGTTGTCTCCGTTGGATTCAGGACATTGGGATAGTTCTAGGGGTGCCTTTCTCCTTCGGTCCCATGGCCCAGGGGTCACCTTGTAGGTTCATTTTGGAAACTAGGGTTTTGCTCAGTAAGGGAGTGTGCAATTTTTGAACACGGGGGTCAACTTTGCAAAATCCTCCACTGGGCACTTATGGCTAGTGTTCCCAACTGGAACCTTCCTAGACACACTTGCAGGACTCCCCAGAACTCGATTTTGTTGCACGTTTGGAGTTCTATGCCCCCGACAGGTATCCAGCAGGTGTCCCTGAAGGCCTTTTGGATGCGAGACAGAATGAGCCATAGAATGATGGTCGTGGCTCCGATCAACAAACCATCGACTCCATTGGATTCAGGACGTCGGGATAGTGCTAGGGGTGCCCCTCTCCTCCAGTCCCATGGCCCAGGTGTCACCTTGTAGGTCCATTTTGGAAACTAAGGTTTTTCTCAGTAAGGGAGTGTGCAATTTTTGCACACGGGGGTCAACTTTGGAAAATCATCCACCAGGAACTTATGGATAGCATTCCCAGCCAAAACCTCCCTAGACACATTGCAGGACTCACCGGAACCTAGTTTTTTTGCACGGTTGGAGTTCTATGCCCTCGACAGGTATCCAATAGGTGTCCTTGAAGGCCTTTTGGATGTGAGACGGAACGAGCCATAGAATGATGACCGTGGCTCTGATCAAAAAATCGTCGACTTCGTTGGATTCAGGACACCGGGATAGTGCTAGGGGTGCCCCTCTCCTCCGGTCCCGTGGCCCCAGTGCCACCTTGTACATCCATATTGGAAACTAGGGTTTTGCTCAGTAAGGGAGTGTGCAATTCTTGCACACGGGGGTCAAATTTGAAAAATCCTCCACCGAGAACTTATGGCTAGCATTCCCAGCTAGACCCACCTAGACACACTTGCAAAACTTCCCAGAACCCAGTTTTGTTGCACAGTTGGATTTCTATGCCCCCGACAGGTATCCAGCAGGTGTCCCTGAAGGCCTTTTGGATGCGAGACGGAACGATCCATAGAATGATGACCATGGCTCCAATTGACAAACCGTTGACTCCATTGGATTCAGGACATCGGGATAGTGCTAGGGGTGCCCCTATCCTCCGGTCCTGTGGCCCGGGTGTCACCTTGTAGGTCCATTTTGGAAACTAGGTTTTTTCTTAGGAAGGGAGTGTGAAATTTTTGCACACGGGGTTCAACTTTGCAAAATCGTCCACAGGGAACTTATGGCTAACATTCCTAGCTGGAACCTACCTAGACACATTTGTAGGACTCCCCGGAACCCGGTTTTGTTGCATGGTTGGAATTATATTCCCACTGCAGGTATCCAGCAGGTGTCCCTGAAGGCCTTTTGGATGTGAGACAGAACGAGTCATAGAATGACAAGTGTGGCTCCAATCGAAAAACCATTGACTCCATTGGATTCAGGATGCCAGGATAGTGCTAGGGGTGCTCCTCGCCTCTAGTCTTGTGGCCCCTGTGTCATTTTGTATGTCCATTTTGGAAACTAGGGTTTTGCTTAGTAAGGGACTGTGCAATGTTTGCACATGGGGGTCAACTTTGGAAAATCATCCACCGGGCACTTATGGATAGTGTTCCTAGCCGGAACCTACCCAGACAGAACTGCAGGACTCCCCAGAACCCAGTTTTGTTGCACAATTGGAGTTCTATGCCCCCGGCAGGTATCGAGCAGGTGTCCCTAAAGGCCTTTTGGATGCGAGACAGAACGAGCCATAGAATGACGACCGTGGCTCCGATCGAAAAACCATCGAATCCGTTGGATTCAAGATGCCGAGATAGTGCTAGGGGTGCCCCTCTCCTCCGGTCATGGGCCCCAATGTCATCTTGTACATCCATCTTGGAAACTATGGTTTTGCTTAGTAAGGGAGTGTGCAATTGTTGCACACGGGGGTCAACTTTGGAAAAACATCCACCAGGCACTTATGGTGATGATGATGATGATGGTGATGATGATGAAGAAGTTGATGATGATGGTGATGGTAATGGTGATGGTGATGAAGATGATGATTATGATGATGAAGATGATGATGATGATAGAGATGTTGATGAGGAGCCTAGAGATGACGATGATGATGAAGATGGTGATGATGATGAAGACGTTGATGATGATGGTGATGGTGATGAAGATGATGATGATGATGACGAAGAAGATGATGATGATGAAGATGTTGATGAGGAACCTAGAGATGACAATGATGATGAAGATGGTGATGATGATGAAGATGGTGATGATAATGAATACATTGATGATGATGGTGATGGTGATGAAGATGATGGTGATGATGATGAAGAAGATGATGATGATGGAGATGTTGATGAGGAATCTAGAGATGACAATGATGATGAAGATGTTGATGATTATGATGATGATGATGATGGTGATGATGATGAAGACGTTGATGATGATGGTGATGGTGATGAAGATGATGATGATGATGATGACAGAGAAGATGATGATGATGGAGATGTTGATAAGGAACCTAGAGATGACAATGATGATGAAGATGGTGATGATGATGAAGACATTGATGATGATGGTGATGGTGATGAAGATAATGATGATGATGATGGAGAAGATGATGATGATGGAGATGTTGATGAAGAAGATGATGATGATGGAGATGTTGATGAGGAATCTAGAGATGACAATGATGATGAAGATGTTGATGAGGAATCTAGAGATGACAATGATGATGAAGATGTTGATGATTATGATGATGATGATGATGGTGATGATGATGAAGACATTGATGATGATGGTGATGGTGATGAAGATGATGATGATGATGATGACGGAGAAGATGATGATGATGGAGATGTTGATGAGGAACCTAGAGATGACAATGATGATGAAGATGGTGATGATGATGAAGACATTGATGATGATGGTGATGGTGATGAAGATGATGATGATGATGATGGAGAAGATGATGATGATGGAGATGTTGATGAGGATGATGGAGAAGATTATGATGATGGAGATGTTGATGATGATGGAGAAGATGATGATGATGGAGATATTGATGAGGAACCTAGAGATGACAATGATGATGAAGATGTTGATAATGATGATGATGATGGTGATGATGATGAATACGTTGATGATGATGGTGATGGTGATGGTGATGAAGATGATGATGATGATGATGATGGAGATGTTGATGAGGAAGCTAGAGATGGCAATGATGATGAAGATGGTGATGATGATGAAGACGTTGATGATGATGGTGATGGTGATGAAGATGATGACGATGATGATGTAGAAGATGATGATGATGGAGATGTTGATGAGGATGATGGAGAAGATGATGATGATGGAGATGTTGATGATGATGGGGAAGATGATGATGATGTTGACGTTGATGATGAAGATGATGATGATGGAGATGTTGATGATGGCATGTATTTGATGATGGAAAGTATTTGTAGCAATGTGTAGATAAAAGTTGGTCAACATGAAATACTCATGCAAGCCAACATACACAGAGCATTGATCATGTGAAGATTTCAATTATTGGCAATGGCATTTCGCATTGGAATTCCATTTCATCTCCTCCCTTCATACTAATTTTTTTTTTTTATGTTTTGAATTTTTACATTGCCCTTGAAACAAATTTTTGGTGACAAAATAACCCTTTAGCAATGAAGTTAGACTTAAAAAAACATCATTTAATAATTTGTTTTTATTAAAGAATAATTCGTGGAAGTTAATGTTTGACCACATGTAATGCAACAAAACAAAACTTTCAATTTGAACACATGGCATTAATGGTGTAATTGAAATTGTGACATTCTATTCCAAATGACTTGGCTTTAAAGACCAGATAAACATAGTATGCCCTTTATAGAGGCTATCCATGAAAAAACACATTGCTATTGAGACTGTACTATGATTTTCTCCCTTTCCTTAGTCAAAAGAAGATTAATAAGGTTGTTTTTCCAAGGTATAGGATGTTTTGGATTTCTCAACTATTATTGCATGTGAACTTGCATGTATACCAAGCTACAACAAATCTTTCACGGAAGTGGATTTGTCTATGTGAAAAGATAAGTGAAAAGCTTTTAGCAACAAGACCTATAAATTTTAACTTGGAAGTATTGGAAATGTACAAAGTGGGATTGAGAGGCTTGATGGTGATTGTAGTAGTGGGCATGGTATTGGTGAGAATGATGTCGTGATAGTGGAATTAAACATTAAGATGGTGACCCTAGAGCTTGGATCCTAGCCTAGAAACATGAGAGCCTAGCCTAAAAACCCTAGTTGGCAGCGTAAACCCTAGTTTGTATTCCAATCACAATGAAACCCTATTATGTAGCCTAAGATCTAGCCCTAAATTATAATACATATAAAAATTAAATCATTTTCATTGTACATGTATATCCATGTGCATACATTTGAATCCAAATCACTATACACATATATGCATAGTATCTCATATATATAGCAATGGTCCATCATCAACTAGAAAACCATTGTACCTAGCACTATATACCTAATTTAGAAACCTAATGGTTTGAAATTGGTTGTACCATGAAGATTTTTATATGGTGGATATGCACACCTAAGACAACCTTCTCAATGGATGGCAAACCTAATATTATCATAACATTAGTAAAGCTTAGTCAAACATGTAGTAATGCTTACATGTTCTAGTGTTGATGGCGCACTAATGGATGCATGCAACTTGATGAGGGTGTATGTGTGACTCCATTGATGTAATGCAAGTCCTAAATGTCTTTAACAAGTGTATGCGTGTCCAGTAGATGAATTAGGATGTCCTAATACCCCTCAATCCCTTCCAAACAGATTTCAAAAGCATTTGGGGTATTGGGTTAACAAGTTGGTGTGTTGAGGTGGATATAGCCTCACAAATACACCTCATAGTAGTCATTTATTGTAATGTCAACTATATGTGTTTAAGTCAATGTGTCTACATAATATTAGATCGCTATCACATAATGATAAATTAAGGAAGTCCTAATTGTAAATGGTAGTGGATGTGATGGTCATCAAATCAAAGGTGGCTATATCCGTGAGTGAGAATTAATGAGCTAGCTATACATTGTGCTCAAGGTTGTCCTATTTGTATGGTGGCAATTGATTAAGAAATCATTCCATAACTTGGTTATTAATTTGTTGCATGATCTTAAGTAGACAAAATGGTCAATATAAATACTAGTGACGACATTTCATTATGTAGAGTATGGACATTTTGGATCTCATTATGTAGAGCTATTAAAAATCATGTTGGATCTCATTTTAACCTTTTGACAACAATGGTCATTTTCTGTTTTTAAGTATTCTTTTCCTAGTACTCAAGTTCCCAATATATATCTTATGTGCCATGAGGTGTGATTTGTCCATCCATTTATTCCATTTTTTCTTAGATTATTTCTCACATATGATTTTGTTTCAGTTAGCCTATGTTTATAATGTTTTCTTAACATAGATACCATTACAAGCTTTTACATGTGGAAAGATAAACCAAGCTGAACTATGATATCCAACTTCTCTTCTAAGATCTAGGTAAGCTTCAAGTTGATTCACATTATCAACTAATGCATGGACATCATTGGTACCAAAACTTAAGACCGCATGCCATGGACAGATAGAAGTAAAAACCAAATTTAGACAACATCACATCATGATACACACAACATGAGACAACAACATTAGACAACAAGATACTAATATAGACAACATCGATATAGATCACATAACTGAAGATCCATGTACATCAAGGAGACAAAACTCATCCAAACATATACAATTTCTGGCAAATATTGGAACATGGTTCCCAATGTACATATAATGGCAACTCGTGCCCTATAGAAAATACGACAACTCATGTCATAGATCCAAAATACATGACAACTCGTGATGTATATACAAAGTACATGGAAACTAGTGCACAAAAGTGCCACATCATGGCTAATGTACATAACATGGTGTGTCAAGCATTGTGACCACCCCCGTCACTCCCAGGTGCATCTCCAAAGTCGATCTTCCTACTCTTCGAGCTATCGATGCCTCAGTTCTTGCTCTGTCTAGGAGTAGACCATCTCTCCGGGATCTAGAACAAATGATATAAGATATCGTCATTTTCAAGCATTTGCAACATTTACCACATTTATAAAACAAATGTAGAATTTGAATCTTAAATAAATCACCTTTCATGCGAGTGGGAAATGTGAGGCAGGTGTCCTGTATCTGCATAGCCTCTCAGCAATTCCAGTGTACAACATTTACAACAATTATTTCATTGAAAAGTAATAATTGCTTAACTTAATTTTTGTTAATGCATCAAAATATTTTCATAAATTAGCTTGATACTCACTGTGAACACCTTTGATGATGGACATGGCTGGGATTCTGGGCTAGTAGGTAGAGCAGATGGCTGGAGAACCAGCTCTGATGCAGTCATGGGGGGGCGCAGATGTAGTGGCAGCCACTACAGGTGCAACCACTGGAGATACAGATGAGAATACTGGAAGAGTATATGCCACAATAGTGGCGGGAAGTGGGGATGATATGGTGGGAGAAGACATAGTGGTATGGGGTGGAGGAGGACATCGTGGATGATGAACCCCTGCCGGTTGTACGATAAATGGTATCGAACAAAAAGGACTAGGGGGGATGTTGAGGGATGGCGCATGGGAGGGCAGTCCCGCATGGAGGGAGGAGGATGGACGAAAGGCAGGTTGTGGATGAAGAGGGGAAGGTGGAAGGAAGGGGGGGCGTGGACGAATGGGGGAGGATGGATAGACATGGGGGCATGGATAAATTGGGCAGGATGTATATACGAGGGGGTGTGGACGAGTGGGGGAGGATGGATGGAGGGGGGAGTATGGCCTGGGAGGGGGGCCTGGATGGAAGGGAGGGGGTGGATGGAGGGAGGGGGTGGATGGAGGGAGGGATCTAGATGGAAGCGAGGGGGGGGACTCATGGGAGAGGGTGGAAACATAGGACTAAAATGGGGAGTTGCAGCTGTTGGTGGCACCTACATATACATTTGTAATATCACAATTTAGTAAACAAACAATAAATTAAGCCATAGTAAGTCATAACAATTCAAATCAAAAGCATGCTTTTAACTACACATTGTACCTATGTATATGCTAATCTACCAATACTTGGCAGGGATGGTTGATCACCATAGTCAGGGAACACCTGTGGACACCAAAATGCATGCATGTTATGAACATGTTAAACAAGTCATTATTTAGGCAATCAAGATATTCAAAAAAATTGTACGAACTATCAACATGTATGCCATAAATAGAAATAATTAAGTAATATAAATGACATAAGTAAAAACAATATTGTGTGAGGTAATGAAAATACCTCCGTGTGAGGTGTCGCAATTTCAGTTACAGTTGCCATTACTGCATCCAGGTTGGGAGATCCTACGTTCTCCCATGTTTGTGTCTCATCTCTAAATATTTGTACATTGAAATAATAGTTTAAGTAAAAAAAAATACTTTACAAGTTATCAAGTGATGATTGAAAACAAATTAAAAAAATTGTTGACCTGATCCATATAACATCCCTCGATCGGGCTAGGGAAAGTGTTCCAGCAATGGGGACAAATATGTGGCATTGTCCCCATCCAACTGGAATGCCCAGCATGGCTACCACTAGTCATGGGTCTATCCTGGCCCTGGCGTGAAGGCCATGCACTTGGACCTCTATCAAGGTAACCCAACCTCTCCATTGTAGTCGCTGCTACAAAGGAGGTGTGTCTGAGGAGTTCACGTGCAACATTCCTCATTGCCTCCTCAATCTGATCAAGCTTGTGGGGTAACTGAGGTGGCTGGGGAGAGGGGTTGGGGTCACGCCTAGGAGCTGGTGGCCTTCTCAGTGGGTTCCTCTTAGCAGTAGGTCAATCTTGGGAAGAGCCATGCCCAACACCTTGGAACTCGGTGATGTCAAAATAGTTGACATGTAAATCGAGGAAAAACTCAGCCCACGGTTGTCAAAGGAAGTACTGTGGAACCTCCCTATTATTGCAAGGAGGTTTATCGTACACCATGAACCACCTCTACATCCAATTGTCCCTCCATGGTTGGTAATGACACCAATCCATGTAGACATGTGGCTTTCTAGTTTTTGATGGTTGGTTTGTTTTTGGATCGGTGAACATACTATATAATTGGGCTTTTGTAATGTTTAAATCTTTTATTGATTCCTTGGAAATGCCCATGGAGTAATACTCCCGCATCCTAGCTCTAAATTCAGTCATGTCGGTCAATTGACGATGTGCATGGTTGATGGAGTCAATTGAGCTCTCAATTGACGTGACAAGAGACAATCAAGATGGTTCCCCCGAGTTTCTTAGATCTCGAGTGTGTACTCTCATTTCATTTACATAATGGTTAAGGTCATATTACTCAAAATTTTGTTCAGCATTTGGATTTTGTTCACGGTTTTCTTCGGCATTGGGTCCAAGGTTTGGGTTTTCTTGTGTTCCACCGGACTCGAGGTTAACATCTTGTTCACTCATTGTCTCAGTTTACAATCTGCAATTGAAAATTGGTTCATTGTTTTAAAAATTTGGGAATTATTAACAATTAAATAAAAAAAAAAAAAAAAAAATTGACACAAAGAATGAATAAAATGAAAAAAAAAACTAGATATTTACCTATCAATTGATGCGTTGATGAGTTTGTGGGTGAATTTGGGGGGTTTTGGAGTGGATTTGGCCTCCTTTGGTCGCTAAATTGATGCGAACGCGGGAGTGGAGGTCGCACTCGGGTCCAAATAGCAAAATGGGGCATTCTATCTATTTTTTTGATTTTATTTTTAACAGGAACGCGTGGGTGCCACCGTAGCGTGCACGCGCCAAACACACGCACGCACCATGCACGCGTATGTACCCCCGATTCGGTACCGAACCTAGCAGCTCGTGCGCGCTGTCTTAGGTGCGAACATGTAGTTGTTTTTTGGCCACTAGTGCGTCCCCGTTGCAACTGTCACGTACCCACCCATCCATCCAAGGCAAGGGAGGGAACATGAAGCCAATATATGGGGATTTTAAAACAAACTCAGCCCATTCATTAGATTCATACCATTAAAATCCCATGTGTGCAGATGTAAATTCAACAAACATGCACAGCGGAGATAAACTCATCCACACACATAATTTCATATGCATTCAATATATCAATAACAATCATTTAATTTAAACACTGCAGAGGCAAAAAATATAAATAGAAAACACTTATCTTTGTCGTGCAATTGTCCCACACAACTAGCTATGTCACTGCAACGTTCCTCCCAACCATAGGTCTCTGCCCAGCCTGTATTATTTCAGCACTCAGAGACCACCCCCAAGCTGGGCATGATATCCACAAGGAAAAGGGGACTCTTAAGCTCATCACAACCCAAAGCAATGGATACCCATCTCAACCCCAACATTTCTTAACACACAACAACTCAAAACTGAGCATGGATACTCATAACAGAAAAATCACAATTTCTGGGCATGAAGAAAAACGTTGGGCAACCAAAAATGAAATGGCAATCGGGGAATCACCCTGGGAGAACAAAACCATTTCCAGAAAACGTTTGTGGGCACTCAAGGGACAAAAATGGCCTCCATAAACCCCAAATTCGTGGCTCCCTTCTTCCCAGCCATTGTGCAATACAAAAACGAGTTCCCAGGCATGGAAAATGCAGGAGATAAATGAAAAACGTGATGGGAAAAGCCCCAGCTAGCTCAGACTGCGTGAGAGGGAAAAGGCTTGGGCATTCAAGGGCCCAAACGACCTCCACACAGTCATTAACTGGAAGCAGGGAACCAACACAATTTTTGGGCAAAACCATGACAGGTTGGCACCCGAGATTGACACATACACAGTCACACAATTGATGGGAACATTCAAAAACGATTTCTGAGGTAGGAGATAATAGCTAGGTTCACAAAAATGATTTTTCCACAAATGAAACCAAATCTTGAAATTCAAAAACGTTTTTACAACAATAATGGAAACAACAAGCTATCAAACTTATCTATTAAGCTTCCCAATGGATTCTCTTCTTTCCCCACAGTCCATCCATCACAAAAACGCCCTTGTCAGCTTGAAAACCAGTGAATTTACAGCGTACTCCATGAGAGAAATGCCCAGCAAGCTCCAAAAATGTGAGAGAGTGAAGTCTGGTCATGAATAATGGCTTGGGAAGGCAATTCGTGGGTGTTTTCTTGCCCAAGAAGGAGAAACATGATTTTCCATGAGGGTGGCTTGCCCATACTCGAATTTGGACAGCCATACCTCCCCAATCCCCAAGGCATTAACTACTTCACCCAACTCTTGGGAGAAATGAATGATTGGGCACCAAAGTCAACATGGGTAGTTGATGGTTGATGGGTTCTCTCATTGACACTTGGCTTGACTTCATTGGCTCAAGGGTTTAGATATTTTCCTCCCAATTTCCTTGTAACATCATGCCCCCATCTCTTGTTGCATTGCATAGCTAGTTGCAGGGTTTTATATTAAAATGCATATTTACAATTCCCATGGTTCACTAGCACATGGATAGCATAATACCAATACTTGCCTCTTCTAGATCGAGCATTCACTAGCAGGGCCTTGGCCTTGAGCTCCACGCTAGGAATCATACATAATATGCATACATTATTTACATTATAGCCCAAAATATTACAAGGGTCAAAATGGGGGACATTACATTCCCCTCCCCTTGGAATAACACCGTCCTCGGTGTTCCAATACCTAGGAATACATACACGCTATATACATGTCCAAAATTCACAAAATATGGCAGGTCTGTCCTGCATTTCACCCTTTTCTTTGGTTTTCAGGATCAAGTCCTTTGGCCTTCACAAACTATTCCTGCTGGCCGAGACCTTCTAGCTCTGCATGAGGGCATTGTTCCAAAACAATCCATTCCCTTTCTTTACCTTCCCACTGGTCTACAAGTCTGGAAACTTTATGGCGGCTACCCTCTTAAAGCTCCATTGTTGGGCAGTCACGGAGGCAATGATTTCCTCCGCATCCCCAACATTTCATTGGTTGCTTTACCCTTTCCTACTCAAATTCCTTTGAGTCTTCCCACCTGGAACATTTTTTAATCGGCCGATTGGATGAATGTTTCTTCATGGATCCACTTTCCTTTCCTTTACTGATTGCTCCCAGAATGCTTTTTACCTATTTTTGCAGGCGAATAGTGTCCTGCAAAACCTTGTGGTTCATCTCATTCTGTTGCCTCTGTAGCTTGAGCATCTCTCCAAGATTTTCTTGGGTTCTGGAAATTGTTTGAAGAAGACTTTCATCCAACTCTAATAGCCCTCGGTCTGCTGCCATGGTCAATGGAAACAACTGACCACACTTTGCTTACTAGCAACACTTTCTTGTGCCGGCTGCAACCAATTGTTTCACCTTCTTACCTGTGAAATTCATCACGGAAATCCTTTGTTAGGACAAGCATAACATAAACATTAAAATTAGTCAATTATTTTCCCAATTGACATGGAATGTCCATGATTTATTCATGGGACTTCCACACTTTTCATGCTTTCCCAACATACACATGAGCTCATTCATGTTCATCCTTTCATAGGAAATTTACTATTTCAGCATTCACAATTCATTTTAAGCAATTAAACACAATCTATTTTCAGCCATGACATGCACTCAACAATCTTTTGTTTTATAAATGCATCAATCGAAAGGAAAGATAAGAGTAGGAGTTTCTCCCTCTTAGTCTTATTCTATTATGGAGCTACACCATCGCTGTGGTTTCATGCTCCTTAGTCTCTTTCACTTCAATGTGAATGCTTTGACTTTCCTTTCTTGGCTATGACACTTAGTGTCTAAGGTCTGTCTAAGGATTTTCAACTAGGAATCCTTCTCCATAGTTGCCTATAGAACCTTTGGCTGCTATGACCCACTCATGTCCACTAGCACCATCTTTTATTACCGCTCATATTGAGCTCCTTAGGATGGTCATATGTCCATATGCATCCCTATGATTCCTTCTGGTCCTTGCTTCCAACAATACCTACACTCAAACATTGAATCAATTCACATGTTTAGTTTATTTTCATAGGGTTTATCTCTAAACAAAAGTTTAGGAAATCAGATCCAAATCACATACACATGTATATTCATAAGCAAGAAGTTGCAAGATAACCAAATACTTATCTATATTGGATGTCTTCACTTTATTCCACAGGATCCTTCTTTGCTTTACAAGCCTTCGATTTCCCATGGATACAATTATGAATGTTGGGCCAGCAAGTAGGCTACTCCACAATCATTCAAATAGAAAATGTCAGGCCAGTACACTAACTGGGTTTATCAATCATTTCGTTTAGCAATATTCTAGGCCAGTGCTCCGACTGGTTTTATTAATTAATTAAGGAATGTTGGGCCAGCATACATGTGGCTTTACAATATCAAGTAGTTAATGCCCAACTAGTCACTCTCTGGACTTATCAAGAACTTTATAGCGTTCAACCAGTTACTCCCCGGATTTCTCCATAATTTATATCGCCCACTCATTTACTCTCTGGATTTTACCAGTAATTTATATCGGCCACTCATTTACTCTCTGGATTTACCAGTAACTTATAGTTCTTTCAGGGTCTTGCTTTCCTGCAATGACCAAGGTTTCCAACAAAGAAACAATAGTGTATCAGCTTAGTTGTTAGAAGACTTATACATGAAATATTCATTATTCCAAACAATACATAAATGAAAACGAATACTTATATGTATTGTGTGTTTCCCCTCTGGTCCACAGGATCCTGCTTCGCTTTGCAAGCCTTGGGATCGCCTATGGACTTGGATGTAGTTAATGCTTCACTAGTACACCTTCACACTGATTGGATTTACCAAGCATTTGGTGGTGCCCAACAAGTCCCATACTTGGTTGGCCCTCTCCATTTCCGAGCCAGCACATTCGTCTGGGTCATTGACCAATGGAAGGAAACTGCGCCACCTGACCATTATAGGTCAAGGCTCTACTATGGAGCCATATGCATCTCAAGGTTTTCAGTCATTCTTGGCGCTCGCCCTCCTGCTGCTGTCCCAATAGATATTTTATGCCTTCACCAATGTCACCACACCTTCTTGCACCACAACCCTTCACACACATAACGCTTCATTCATACAAGGACGTCACTCCTTCTCTGGTGCAAATCGGTGGTTCCTCTTGGGAACTTTATAGATGAATTTCTTGACTACAGGTTAGCATGACCCCACTCACACAAGGATGATACCTCTTCTTATTACACATCTCTTCAGGCCTGTCCATCTCTTCTGGTAATATTTCGTGTGAGCATAGAAAGGTTACCAATTCATATACAGTCCTTTTGCGTACCCTTCTTCACTTTGCCTCTTAATGTGCAGTATCAATCTACATCTGCGTAGGATGACAACACAAGAAGGATAAGCAAGCTCATCAGTATTGTTGTTCAATTTTGTAACCATAATCCATATCATTCACTATCAAGTATTGAAACACTAGGAATGCGTCCATTCCCTTAGGGTGCAGTCAATATTGAAAACTCTATCATGACCTAGCACTAGAAAAGGTGTGCACCCCCTTTCCGATGTGCGCCATGTAGGCCTAATCATACTCAAGTAGTCTGCAATGATATAAATAAGATAGAGCATGCTCTACATATTAACCCTAACAATTTAGACATGCATGTTCTTGTCTAGGGTCACAGAATACTAATTCATTTTGCAGATGTATCTCACATACCTTTTGGGCATAGCTTTACCATCTCACTCTCATGGTTTACTGTCATGTGGTTTAGCTGAGATATTATTAATGGCGTTTCACCCGAAACCCATTTCCAAAGCATGGGGTCTTCCCCATCTAGTTTGGATTTTGCATGCCATCACTCCCGGTCTTCCTGCAATGTGTCTTCCTGGCACATTTATCAAATAGCCAAACAGTTAGCAACATTTAGCAATAAATTCAAATCTGATTTCTCTAATCAGTCAATGGCATTGATAATTAAATTCAAGTATGAATTGCAATTCTGTCCTCTACGAAAATTGATTCACTTAGCCATGAGTCTATTCTCATGTCGTTTGGCTCTTGCTCACGGTAGATTCCAATCTTCATCATGGACTTACCCATATTTTCCATGCCCAAAACAATCTACCTGAAATCTGAAACTTCCATCAGCCAAACGCTTTGTAAGTCTTTGTGCATATAATATTTCATCACTGCCACAGTCACTGAAGCATTTTAATATCACCAAAATCATCTACTTCATGTGAATCATTACGAAACTAGAGTTGCATGGTTTAATTACATCATTTTATGCAATCATTCTCTTGCATTCACAGCAGCTCATGAAATGATCTTAGGATTGACAAAAGTTCACCATTCCATCTATTATCTAGTTGTAATGAAACATACACCACAATCATGCATTCACACAATGCATCTCAACATGTGGACTTATACATATGCATGCACTTTTACATCACTCACATAATCTTTTAGTGTGCAATCACTCAATGTATAACCACAAGATTGTACATAATATTTTAATGCACAACTCCTCAATGCAACCCTGCATTAATTTATGAGTACTATGCATTCAAACATATTATAGCCTAACCATGTACTACCATGATAGGGCCATAAGTCCTCACTTGCTTTGGTTGTTAAACTCACAACCGTCATGGCATGACATAATTTCATATGAATGCATTGAGATTTCTAAGCAATTATAGGGTGTAAGGATCATTTCCTTCACTTACCCATACCTCACTATACTTGGTAGGTTAACAGTCCCATTCGGGCACTCAACACCATATGCAAACCAAATCATCATAGTTCAAAACATAGTTGAAGGGATCTCACCAAATCCTCTTTCAACATTCATGCAATTAAGCACAAATAACCATTACCTGCATGGTTGTTATTAACATCGCTTGATGTTGCCTGATCAGTTGGTCTCTTACAAAGGCTACTTAGTCCTTTTTCCAACATCATGATCATGGACTTGTTGCACCATCCTCTCTTCATAAGGTCGTTGGTCACGTGCAACAACGTCATCAACTTCTTTAGCCATGTTTTGATTGTATTTGTCCTACAACCAATGCAGACACAACTAATTATTAACAACCACCATAATTATCTCAATTGGCTCATTGCATATGTGAAACCTCACTATTTTACCAATATGCAATGTCCTATTCATGCACAAACATTTCACATGCACTGTGCAATGTTTCTTAATATGCCTACTAGTGCATAGTCATATCATCTATCTAATCTCTTGCATTTCAGCATTCCTATGCCATAATTTACATGTACGACCATTTCAGAATTATAAATACAATATCAAGAGGGTAGTGGAGGAATTCTCCCTTCCAATTACTCATTGTAGCATGGAATTCCCTCTTCCACATCATAGCTGATCCAATTTCATGGGCTCTCTACCATGCACACAAGCAATTATTAGCTATGATCTTCTCACAAAGTAGAAATTCAATATATGTATTCACGTGTATAACATTCATTCATGATATTTTCCAAGCATACAATTATTATGTTATAAACATAAATGGTTTAAGGTGAAAGATTTCCCCGTTTGGTGCAAATATTAAGGGTAAAATGGTTGCCGATGTCACGGATCTTATCGTTATTTTTGCTGCCAGTGTCGTGAATATTTAGCTTAAAAAGTGCCCCTGTGTCGCGGAATTTTAAGCTAAAATTCGCCGCCCTTGTCACGGATCTTAAGGTTATTTTCGTCGCGCGCGTCACAAATTTTAACATTAGAATTGTCGCCGCCGCGCCGCACACATCGTAGATTTTACCGTTAAAATTACCGCCGCCGCGCCGCGCGCATCACATATTTTAGCATTGAATCTGTTGCCACTGTGTCGCGCACATCACAGATTTTAGCATTAAAATTGCCACCGCCGCACCACTCGCATCGCAGATTTTAGCATTAAAATTGCCACCGCCGCGTCGCGTGCATCGCATATTTTAGCGTTAAAATTATCATCGCCGCACTGCGTGCATTGCATATTTTAGCATTAAAATTGTCGCCACCATGCCACACGCATTGCAGATTTTAGCATTAAAATTGTCGCTGCTGCACCGCACACATCGTAGATTTTAGCATTAAAATTACCGCCGTCACGCCATGCACATCGCAGATTTAAGCGTTAAAATTGCCGCCGCCATGCTACGCACAAAACTTAATGTTAATTTCGCCGGCACAGCCTTAGCAGCAAACACTTAGAAAATTTTCAAATTTTCAAAATAGTTAGAATTTTTCTTGAAATATGTCCCTCGTTTCTTTACAGAGGTAAGCTACTTACAGATCAAATTCACATAAAACAGTAAAAGTGCTTCAAGAAATATTGCACCTCTTCCATGTCAAGCATGAAATAACAAAACAACAAAATAATATAAGATGGCAAGATGTTGTGCCTCCTTTCTCTCCTCCATGGAGGCAAACAGACAAATACAAAACTGAATGCTACTACATTGGAAACAATTTAAAGCAAGCATTCAACCTGAAAAGGGATTTTCTCCCTCCTTCCTCAATTTCATAGAATGAAATCAATGCAAGCAGTTTTGCAAAAATCCCCAAAATAGTCATGGGAATGATTTCCCATCTTAATCAAATAGAAGCTATGAGATCTTTAGGTTTCTCTAATTCATTTTAACTTCAAATACTACTAAATATACACACAATGATTTATATCTCTATGAAGGGCCCAACAGCCGTAGTGTTGAACCTTATGCTCTGATACCATTTGTCACGTACCCACCCATCCATCCAAGGCAAGGGAGGAAACATGAAGCCAATCTATGGGGCTTTTAAAACAAACTCATCCCATTCATTAGATTCATACCATTAAAATCCCATGTGTGTAGATGTAAATTCAACAAACATGCACAGCGGAGATAAACTCATCCACACACATAATTTCATATGCATTCAATATATCAATAACAGTCATTTAATTTAAACACTGCAGAGGAAAAACACATAAATAGAAAACACTTATCTTTGTCGTGCAATTGTCCCACACAACGAGCTATGTCGCTGCAACGTTCCTCCCAACTGTAGGTCTCTTCCTAGCCTGTATTATTTCATCACTTAGAGACCACCCCTGAGCTGGGCATGATATCTACAAGGAAAAGGGGACTCTCAAGCTCATCACAGCCCAAAGCAATGGATACCCATCTCAACCCCAACATTTCTTAACACATAGCAACTCAAAACTGAGCATGGATACTCATAACAGAAAAATCACAATTTATGGGCATGAAGAAAAATGTTGGGTAACCAAAAACGAAATGGCAATTGGGGAATCACCCTAGGAGAACAAAACCATTTCCAAAAAATGTTTGTGGGCACCCAAGGGACAAAAATGGCCTCCATAAACCCCAAATTCGTGGCTCCCTTCTTCCCAGCCATTGTGCAATTTAAAAACGAGTTCCCAGGCATGGAAAATGCAGGAGATAGATGAAAAACATGATGGGAAAATCCCCAGCTAGCTCAGACTGCGTGAGAGGGCAAAGGCCTGGGCATTCAAGGGCCAAAACGACCTTCACACAGTCATTAACTGGCAGCAGGGAACCAACATGATTTTTGGGCAAAACTGTGATAGGTTGGCACCCGAAATTGACACATACACAGTCACACAATTGATGGGAACATTCAAAAACGATTTCTGAGGTAGGAGATAACAACTGGGTTCACAAAAATGATTTTTCCACAAATGAAACCAAATCTTGAAATTCAAAAACGTTTTTACAACAATAATGGAAACAACAAGCTATCAAACTTATCTATTGAGCTTCCCAATGGATTCTCTTCTTTCCCCACAGTCCAGCCATCACAAAAACGCCCTTCTTAGCTTGAAAATCAGTGAATTTACAACGTACTCAATGAGAGAAGCGCCCAGCAAGCTCCAAAAATGTGAGAGAGTGAAGTCTGGTCCTGAATACTGGCTTGGGAAGGAAATTCGTGGGTGTTTTCTTGCCCAATAAGAAGAAACACAATTTTCTATGAGGGTGGCTTGCCCATACTCGAATTTGGATAGCCATACCTCCCCAATCCCCAAGGCATTAACTACTTCACCCAACTATTGGGAGAAATGAATGATTGGGCACCAAAGTCAATATGGGTAGTTGATGGTTGATGGGTTCTCTCATTGACACTTGGCTTGACTTCATTGTCTCAAGGGTTTGGATATTTCCCTCCCAATTTCCTTATAACATCATGCCCCCATCTCTTATTGCATTGCATAGCTAGTTGTGGGATTTTATATTAAAATGCATATTTACAATTCCCATGGTTCACTAGCACATGGGTAGCATAATATCAATACTTTCCTCTTCTAGATCAAGCGTTCACTAGCGGGGCCTTGGCCTTGAGCTCCACGTTAGGAATCATACATAATATGCATACATTACATTATAGCCCAAAATATTACAAGGGTCAAAATGGGGGACATTATAGCAACCGATTTGGGGACCATCTTTGTGCGCCTGCGCATATATCATATTCCATTTGTTCAATGAGTTTTGTGGCTTTTTTTAATTGAAACATATGAGTGGATTTTAAACATTTATAAAAATAATTTCATTTTTTTTATGAAATGATTAATATTTGTAAAATAATAATAATCCTTTCAATGTTTAATATTTTTCATTTGCTTATTTGTATAAATGTAAATCAATGTTTAAAGATCATCATCACCTCATGGTTTTAATTTGTACGTGCAAATATTACAGAACCAGCAAGAGCCAGAAGACAAAGGTAATTCAAGCCAATGAACCAATTCATTATAAAAAATAAACCCTAACGCAAAACTCAATACCGGGACAGATGCATAACTAGGTGCCAGAATAAGTGACAGAATGCAAAATTTCCACAATCACCATGAATAATACATTACAAATTAATAAATTAAATGTATTTTAATTTTATTGTTTTTAATTAATAGACTAAAGTGAAAGACAATCTTTTGAATGGTAAATGTATCAGATTATGGTGAATTGTGCTACCAGGATAAGAGAAATGAGCAATTTGGAGGCCCATCATCCCCCCAGACTAAATATATGGAACATCCTCGGGCCATCAATAGATTGAGACTAGCTTGTATTCTTTTATGTCAACACTCTGGATCAACAACAGTCGACAAGCAATTCTAGGAAGCCATCATTATTATTCTAAAGAAAACTAAAACTTTTTAGAAAAGAAGTATTAATGATGAGAATGACCAAAACTAATTAAAATATAAAATAAATTCATATTTATTAATACATATAAATTAATTAATAACAGTTTATGCTCATGAAGACCATATATGTTATGATGGGGGATTTTTCCTTCCTAAGGGTATAGACAACATATAATGTATGTAAAGCCCATAGGAAACCAGTCATCCCTGTTTAATTTTCAAAGGCTTAATGTTATTCAAGTAATATTGATAAAATTCACATTTGCGTTTATTAGACTCCTACACTTATGGGTCCCACTTCTAGGATAGTCACATCCTAGATATAATATGAATTAGATGACAGGGTCTTAAGCTCAACTTATGACCATTCTCCAATGACAAATGAATAAATGATTAGCTTAACCATGTATATATGCACTCAGGGTATTTATTTGATTGAACTATGAGTATAACAATGTGTTTATCATATCTCTTTTACCCAACATTGCCCCGCTTCCAGCGAGCCTGTTCAGTACCTCGACGTGTTTACCTTGGTACCATACAAGCATGGCACTGCTTCCAGCGAGTCTTTTCAGTACCTCGGTGAGTTTTCTTGTATTTATCAGACTTCCTTATTTATGATTTTACTTGGCATGGACCCGCTACCAGCAGGCCTGTTCAGTACCCCGACGGGTTTCCCTCGTAATTATATAATTATTTCAAAAGATATTAAAGTATGTGGAAGCCGATTGGTACTAGAGTATATTAAGTCTGGTAAGCACATAACTCAAAATTTTAATTTAACCCATGAGTAACATTATTTATAATAGCCTTAAATTATAGTTTATGTCAAAAGAGAATGACCTAAAGCAGTCTCTAGTCCCAAAGTCTATCTTCTTCATATAATATTATAGTAGTGTTCCCCCACAAGTAAAAATGTCACTCACTCTCCTACTACTATTTGATAAAGATGCTTAAATAACAAGCTTTGATAATGAATCTAGGATGTACAAGTTACATATGGGTATTACTATGTAGACCTTAAAGTTTAAGTAAATCCCCATAGTGTTAAATATTGGTCTTCTAACAATTGCTTTTATAAGTATGCATGTATTAAGAGGAATAAAGATTCAAGTTGTTTTGGTTTAATCATTCATACTAATTTCTCTCGGTTCTTTTATTTAAAGGAAAACAAAAAGTGAGGTTGTATAAAATTTAAAGCTAACTAACCACACACATATTTTTATTTATATACATACTATCCTATGCTATCTAAAAGAAATAAAAACTCTATATTCAAGTGTAAGAAATTTTCCAATGTAACCATGTGTGGAGCAAAGTAAGAAACATACCCATATCCAAATATGAAAAAGTTGTCCCAATGATTACCTGAATATGAAGAACCAACTGACCTATTTGTTTTAGCATCAAAATATGTTGAAGGAGAAAATAGTGTTGTGGCCTGACAACCTCTTGGGACCAAGTCTCAATATAATCTTTGTATTCTCGGCTCTCTCCATTATTTTCTATGCAGATGTCAGGAATTGTCTCATCGATTTCTCGAATACACGAGGAATCTAGGTCTGGAGATAGAGATAGCAGAAACTCTTCAATTTATGGTTCTAAGATCTCTTCCTCATGCTGAAAAGGATCCAAATCCTCTTCTTGCAGTTCATGGATCCAATCATATAGACTCATTTCTTCTTCAACAAATCCTCAAATTATTTGGATGGTTTTAAAAAAATTTACCCACACAAGGATGAGTGTTTGGGGTTCTTACAACACCCAATAAGATAATAACTAAAATTTAAGAATCCTATGAAAATGAAATGAAATTAATTGTAGAGCTAAAGCACAATACTTAAAGCAAACTTGAACTGTTCCTGCTACTTTAGACCTTGTTGTCACCAAGTTATCTGTTCACAAGAGTTAGCTTTTCCAAAATAAAACAAACCTACAAGAAGGAAAGAACACTTGCAAAAAATTAAAATGCAGGAAAGTAAACAAACTTCAAACATGCAGAAAGAAAAGCACACTTGCATGAAAGGAACAACAAGGCTTTGGAGAGACCCACAAAAGTGGATGCATCGGGCTATTACGTCACGAAAAATCTCTAGTGAGGTCGTCTTTGCGTCTTACCGTTTCTCCTCCCCCAAGTTGTGTAATTTAAAGAAAACCTACCTACCTACCTAAACTCCAATCCCTTAGCACCTCCCCGACAACGGTGCCAAAAATGTCGGGAAAATTATATGATGAAGTTCTCGAGAAGATTCAACATTAAATTTTCAACCCGGGGCTCGTAAGCTTCGAGGTGCTGACACTGTATGTGCAGGATTGAAGGATAACCTAATCTAACCTAGCATACCCTAATGCTGACAAACACACTTTAATTGAGAAAACTAACAATGAACTAATAAATATATTTTACATCCCTATTTTAATTTGCAAATTGTGTGCTAATCTACCAACTAATCATTAATTTCAAACTACAAACAAACTAATTGCAAATTATGAACTAATTTTCAATTACACACTAAATCAAAGTTTATGAATGAAAAACTAATTTAAATGCATTTACAAACTAATTTTATAAATCTAATACTACAAATTGAAAATTAATTACTACAAACTTTAATATTCTACAAATTGCAAACCAAACATTAAATAAGATAAGCTACAAACTAAAGAAACTAAACTAATATAAATTACAAACTAACATAAATTATAAACAAAAATAGTATTGATACTAATTTTTTTTTCAGAATCAAGGAAAGCTAACAAACTTCCTCACATATCGTGGATGGTAGGTCAGCCGATAATCCAAGCCAAAAGATGTCTTAACGAAATTCTCCATCTAACCCCACCAACGAATCACTGTATCAATAGTTTGTATTTGATTCATAAATTTAGTATCAATTAGTATTGATACTAAATTTATGAACCAAATCAAAACTACAAATTACAAACTAAGTCTTACAATAATTTTCTAATTAAAAAAGAATTATTAAAATACAAATTTTATCCCTAAAACAAATACTCCTAGCTCAAAGCTCTCCCTCTTTAAATTTAAAATTATATACATGCACTTTAATATGTACGCATTTTAAAACCATATGTATGCACCCTAACATCAAAGCATCAAATTGAGCCAACGTTAAGTGCATAAATATATTGCACAGGATTAATGTATACATAATTATTGGTACAGAAAGCTTCACGTAAATAAGATGTATGCAAATTTTAATATGAAGTGACAACATATATGTGCAGGATTTTATACAGGATTTATGCATACAAGCATAAAACTTCACACAAATGCATATAATGTCTGAATTGAACGCAGCATCAAAAGAATCGCAAAGTAGTCGCAGCGAGGATTGAACGCAGTGCTATGGAATCCAGGAGGATTTGAATGGAACAATACTTGCACTCAAACATGCACTAAACAATTCAAACCGTATAAAATATGAAAATGAAATTGCAAAGGAAGATGAAAATTCGATCCATAGGATGGCCAACCCTGAAGATCATAATGCAGTCACAAAAACTACATAGAATATGATTTCTAGAAACCAATTCTTTATTGGAAAGAAACTGAGTTAAAAAATAGTCAGCTTGATTTACAAACTCAAATATCCACCCTCATGCAATCACCAACTACCGTGTTTTTATAATGTTTATACAAATAAAGAATCCAAAGATTCAGTTTTCAAATAATTAACACAATTTTCTAAAAATGAAAACTATTAAGCAATTATACTGGATTCCCAAAATTTGTTGCGCCTGCTGTTATATGATTCCAAGAGAAATGTGAAGTTGTTTAATTGGTTGGAGGATTGATTGCGGGATTCCTGCATGATAATATCCAAATCTGTTTCGTGATTTATTAACCCTTTGTGCATTATTGCAACCTGCATGAACTGTTTTATTAAAACTTCCACGTGAACATATGCTCCGTGATACCTGCATATAATTCAAAACCAAAATACATTGTTAGCAGTCGTTCATTAAAAGCCAAAATACATTTTAAAATCAATATAAAGACAAGCCAATGGATTATTAATTGATACTGTAAAGGATTTTAATTGAAATATATGATATGGTAATTGATAAGGTAATCAATATTTTATACCATAGTTACCAAAAACACATCATATTCATTAGTTAATGGATTTTAAAAGTGGTGTAACAAATTGATATACATGGTGTCTTTTCCATGTTGGTATTTAAACTATTAACAATTAAATAATTAATTAATTACCATGGTTATATATCATATTCCATTTGTTAAACGAGTTTTGCGGCTTTTTCTAATTGAAATATTTATAAAAATAATTTTATTTATAAGTGATTCTAAATTTAAACAATTTTTTTTCTTTATAATTATTAATGTGTAATATAATAATAATCCTTTCAATGTTTAATATTTTTCATTTGCTTATTTGTTTAAATTTAAATCAATGTTTAAATCTCATCATCACTTCACCGTTTTAATTTGTACATGTAGATATTACGGAACTAGTAAGAGCCAGAAGACAAAGGTAAGTTAAGCTAGTGAACCAATAATGCAGAACTCTATACCAGAACTGATGTGAAATGTAAAATTTCGACAATCACTATGAATAATACATTACAAATTAATAAATTAAATGTCTTTTAACTTTATTGTTTTTAATTAATAGATTAACGTGAAAGATAATATTTTGAATGGTAAATGTATCATATTATGGTGAATTGTGCTACCAGGATAATATAATATAGTCGGAAAATGAGCAATTTTGGAGGCCCATCATGGATGACATTTTACATGTTCCAGTATTGAAGAAGAAACTCCTCTCAGTTTCAGTTCTTGAAGACAAAGGCTTCCGAGTTATCTTCATGGATAACAAAGCACTTTTATGGCCGAAGAACAAAAGACTACAATCTGCTGTTGTCATTGGAGTTCGAGAGGGAGGACTCTACAAGGTACCCAAGAAGTATATTCAAGCTATGATTCACCACACTATCAGTCCATGCGAGCTATGACATCGAAGGCTTGGACACATACACTACAAAGCACTACCAGGAATTCAAAAGATAGTAAAAGGTATGCCCGTATTTGATTTTGAGCATGATAGTGTATGTCGGGGTTGTGCACTTGGGAAGAATGTCAAGAAAAAAATTTCTAGTAGTACTACTAGAAATAAAGGGATTTTAGATTTAATACATTCTGATGTATGTGGTCCCACGTCATCCCCCTCCCTGAGTGGCTTCTTATATCATGTACTGTTCATAGATGGTTTTTCTAGGAAGTCATGGATTTATTTCATCAAGGCTAAAAGTGAAACTCTTAGCAAATTTAAAGATTTTAAAGCCCTAGTTGAAAATCAAAAAGAAAAGCACATCCGTGCATTAAGGTATGATAATGGAGGTGAATTTGATTCACATGCATTTAATGAGATATGTAGTGATGCAGGATTATGTATACAGTTAATAGTATGATACAACCCTCAGCAAAATGGGTTTCCGAAAGGAAGAATAGAACCATATGTGAGGCTGCAAAATCCATGATGCATGATCAATATATTTCTACCTCATTATGGGAAGAATACACTCGTACAACTATGTACATCCAAAATAGAATCCTACATGCCATTCTAGATGAGAAGACACCAGAAGAAGTATTTACCGGTGAGAAGCCAGACATATCACACTTGAGGATCTTAAGGAGCCCAATATACATTCATGTACTGAAAGAAAAGAGAACAAAGATGGAGCCTTCTGGAAAGAAATGAACCTTTTTTGTTTTTATAGCGATTCATCCAAATCATACCGAATATATGTACTTGGTGAGAGACACATTGAATTTAACCAAGATGTTTCCTTCCATGAGGAAGCTACTTTCAAAAGATTGAAAGAGATTTAATGTGATTCAGATATGGAGGATCCCAAGTCTGATTCCCCCCCTTCAGAGTTAGAGAGGGAGAAACCAGACGATGCCTCAGATTCAATAGCTCCCGAAGAACCAATAGCACTGGTTGAGAGGTCACCTGATGAACCTCCCTCTAAAAGAAGATCTTCTTGGTGCCGAGACATCTTACAAAATGTAGAGAAACATGGAGCACCAGTAGGCTCATCCAAAGAATGCAAGAAACCTAACAGATATTCAGGGTATGTTTCATTGATGTGTCACATCAATGATTCAAAATCATCCTTATATGAAGAATTTGCAAAGCAACAATTTTGGAAAGATGCAATGACAAAATAGTACAACTCTATAATGAAGAATGATGTTTGAGAGTTTGTTCCCAAACTTGATGGGAATTTCATTGTGACTTCCAGATGGATTTACAAGATAAAGCATGCTGCGGATGGTAGCATTGAGAAGTATAAAGCCATATTCGTTGCCATAGGTTTCTCTCATAAAGAAGGCATCGATTATGATGAGACCTTTTCCCCTGTGGAAAGGTACACCACAATCCGAGCAATGATTGCACTTGCATTTGATCTAGGATGGAAACTTCACCAAATGGATGTGAAGACATCCTTCCTCAATGGTGAGGTTGAGGAACAGGTTTATAATCAGTAGGCTGAAGGATTTGTGGTGAATGGGAAGGAGTCCCATGTTTGCAAGATAAATAAATTTCTATATGGGTTTAAAAAATCCCCTAGTGCTTGGTACTCCAGAATTGATATCTACCTTCATAAACTAGGTTCAGTAAGAGTAAGGTTGATACAAATTTGTACTTCAAAGTAGTGAAGAACCAACTGTTGATATTGGTTATGTAAGTTGATGATTTGTTTCTCATTGGAGAGTAAAATTGATTGGTTGGTGCAAAAGGGAGATCACCTAAGAGTTTGAGATGAAAGACTTAGGTCTAATGCACTACTTTCTTGGTCTTGAGATCTGGCAAAGAAAAAATGAAAATATTCTATCTCAAGGGAAGTACACTGTGGATATAATGCACGAGTTTGGCATGATAGATTGCAAATCTATTACTACCACGATGTTTTCCAATTTGAGGAAACTTCATTAGTCAGGATTTGGATCAGATCTAGTATATCCCACTTTGTATAGAAAACTTATAGGCTTCCTAATGTACTTGATACATTTGAGGCCTGATATATGTTTTGCTGTGAGCATTATGAGTCAATTTTGGTCTGATCCAAGACATAAACAATGGACAACTGTTAAGCATGTTCTTAGATACCTTCGAGGTACAATTTCATATGGAATAAGATATGCCTCCAGTGGAGGAGTGATGTTACTTTGTTATCCATACTCAGACTAGGAAGGAAGCATTGTCCGTAAGAGTACATCTGACTACTATTATAGCCTGGGATCAGCTATGATATCTTGGTTCAGCAGGAATTAGGGTGTTACACCAAAATCTTGTCATCATGAGTTATGTGTCTTCTATATGCCCTGATTCCTAAAGTACTTGGGTTAAAACATAAAAAGATAAGTTGTTGTTCATCCCTTTAACATTATCTTGTCACCTTGATGCACCCTGATCTTTGGAAAGGTTCATCAGACTCAAGGTGACGCTCTTTGCACCTTAGCAGAGTGTGTCAGTGGCACATGATGCTCTTGCACAAGGTGCGTTGAAATCCCATTGGAGCAAGTTGATCTTGTTCAAGGTGCATTGATGTTGGTTAAAAGGGATAAAGAGGAGTGATGTTACTTGGTTATACAGACTCAAACTAGGAAGTAAGCATTGTGGACCGTAAGAGTACATCTGAATAATGTTATAGCATATGATCATTTATGATATCTTGGTTCAGCAAGAAGCAGGGTGTTACACCAAAATCTTGTCATCGTGAGTTATTTGTCTTCTATATGTCCTGATTCCTAAAGTACTTGGGTTAAAAAATCAAAAGAGAAGTTGTTGTAATCCCTTTAACCTTATGTTGTCACCCCGACACACCCTGATCTCTAGAAAGGTACATTAAACTCAAGGTGACGCACTCTGCACCTTAGCAGAGTGCTTCGGTGGCACATGATGCTCTTGCACAAGGTGCGTCGACCTCCCATTAGCACAAGTTTCTCTTGTGCATGGTGCATCATTGTTGGTTAAAAAGGATAAAGAGAATCTCCGAGCGACTTCTCAAAGCTTGGATGGCATGGAGACTTATCCCTACATATCTTGTAAGGTGGTAACCGATCCCCTTACCTAGTGGGATGATCCCTTAAGCTTCTCCTCTAAATCCTCAACCTCTCCTATCCATTTAACCCTATATATATGAAACCCCTCTCCATTTTTAAGGGATGAATGATAGAGTACCTATATGCTAGTAGAATATCTCTAGGTGATCCTCGTCATCCATTAGGAGGCCGAGCATTTGATCTTGAAGGATAGGATTGTTGGAAAGAGGTTATGACATCAAAGCATTAGTTGTAACACCTCTCTCATTGTACTTCTTATTATTACATCTCATTCAAATTCTTTCTATAAACTTGTTGTATTGATAATGTTTAGGATTAACTTCTTTGACTATTGATCTAGATCAATTCACATTCATGTGCTTTTATTACTTGTCTGTTTCCACATGTTTTGTCTGGTTTTGGAGCTAAAGATCTAAAGATCAGTACTTGGATCAGCGAGGAGAAAGGAACTGCACCTATAAGGTAAGCCATCTATTTCACTTATCTTGAATTTCAATTGATCTAAGAAATACATTTGTATTATGTACTGTTTTTGTTCTAGATATGAACTATTTAGACCAGGGAGATCCATTTGAGTCCTCCCTTACAAATTGTCCGTAAACAAAATTGGTGACCATACTGGGGAGAGTATTCCATGATTTTGATTTCATTGTGTTTTTTGTTTCTTTGATTTCTTTCCAAATTAGCCTCTAAGTTGCCTCTTCTTCTTGGATCTGACCATTAGAGAGTTTCTAGGCCATCCAAAATCTGTTTGGGATCTTTATTGAGCCTTGTATATTTTTATTCTTTGAGAGTTTTTAAGTTTTGTTGCTTGGATCCTACCCGACACACTTGGGAAATTCATAGCCCGTGTCACTATAATCCGAACGCATTTATCCTTTTAGCAAACTGCGTCGCTGATGTTGTCTACCAGTTTATATGCTACGTCGCTGACGCAGTTTCTCAATGAACAGAGCACGTCATTGGGACCCCCAATGCTTTGGTGCACCCTTTTAGGGCATGTCGCCTTTCATTATTTGGTACACAATGTAAAAATCCCAAATTTGTTTTTTGGCTTGGTGTTTCTTGAGTTATGTGTCTTGTTTTTTACTGTCATAGAACATCCTAGGCACAACATACTTCATCCTTGGATTATTATCTGAAGTTTAAGTATTGATTAGAGTTCTAGCTAGTCAAGCGAGTGTACCACTCGTAGTGGTAAATTTCAATCCCCCATGAGCACACTCAGTCTTGTGACTCCTTATAAAGCCATATGATCTATTCGATTTGACTTCTAAGCCCTCCAATATTTGATTGTTGTGATTTTGCTCAATTTTGTGTGTTTTGAGATTTTGGGTGATTGCATTTTCTCGAGAGTTTTCGATCAATCAAAGTTTGCAATAGCATACATCCACTGATTTTCTGAATAAAAATTTGGAAAGTGGCATAATTCTCAGATCTATGGGATACATTAAATAGATAATCACAGTTGTTCATTATCTTCATTTCAGGATTCATTTCTTGGAATTGTTGCAAAGAATTTTTATGCTTTGGAATGAGTGTTTAAAATATCTTTGAAAAGTTTGAAAAATCATTATTCACTTGCATTTTCTTGGTTTCGAAAAGTCATTGATCACTTCCTTGAAAATTCTAAGTACATCTTAACTTTCTCAAAGCATTTCAAAGATAGTAAAAATGATTTCATTTTTTATTTTCTTCCCACTTTTTCATTTCTATATCGGAATTAGGAGTTATTACATTCAAAGAATGGAAATTCATCTTTTCATTTTTTCGTAAATTCGCTTAAATTGAAAAGAGAAAAAGAAAAAATATATGGATTTGGCGTGTTATATTCATTTTTGTTGGATTATCGAAAAGAGTGATTTTGAGTCTTTTTGGTTGATTTTGAAAGTATAGAGGTACTTGTTCATTTCATTATTGAAAACAAGAAATATTTCTCCTTACTATAGGTAGTTTTCATCGAAGATAGAAAGAAAAGACTTGCATTTTCATATAGGTAAGATTTGAATCTTTTTAAATTCCAAGTATACACCTCATGTATCCACTTAACCACCAAGAAAAAATTTAACAGTATCTTAGGTTGAAATTGTATAGAAACTTGTGTGTTAAGTTAGAGACGTGTTCTGATGTATTTAAGCATGGCAGCTGTCATTATTTTCCTGCATTGCATCCCGAGGGATTTTATTTATTCCACGTACCAATTGGTATATTGAATGGCCTTTAACGTACCTTCGGGTATATTGAAAGGTACTTCACATACTCAATAGTTTATCAGAAGGATCCTGTCATGAAATTGTGCATTAGACAACACCACTATGGATTGGAGCTCCCACGTACCTTGTGTATATCGGGAGACCCCATTAGGATTCCTAAAACCTTCTAAGTTAACTTTTGGCTCTTGGCATGGAAATTCACCACGAACAACACTCTGGGAGCTACTATGCACGTATTTCCAGGTAGTCGGGTTATACGGTTAGGGTACGGTCCTAATCCTTCTTGGTTAGTGCTTTGAAAAATTGGGCTAAGTATAACTGTTGGACCCTGTAGTATGTCACGAGTTGCAATTCCTTGATAATCGCGTGAGGTTCCATACTATTGAATCCCACCCGCCACATAAGTTTGCTTGCAACTTTAGCTTGATAGATCTTGGAGTGTGTTTTTCCTTTTGTAGAAAACTCTTAGGAGAAATTTTGTTTCAGCCAATTTGGCTGGTCAACCTTTAAGAAGATCCTGTAGGATTTTGAACTTGCCACCTAAATATACCCTTAATCAGTAGGAGAACTCGGGAGAAACTATGGATCAACCTACAACTTCTTTGTCACACGAAGAAGGCACTTCTGCCTTAGAATCGAGAATGAACTATTCACCTCCTGCAAACCAAGGATAATTTTAGGGGCGAAATTTATCCCATGGGCTATTTTTCCATGTTTGTTTCAAAAAAAAGATTCGCCAATTTGCATTTTTTGAAGCCCTGTTTCGCCCAATTTTGATAGGGTAAACTTTTTTCACTCTAAAAATCGCCAAATTATTATATAAACTATATAAAATCCTTAGAAATTGAAATAATTTTAGAAAAATATTTCCAAAAGTGTTATAGTTGACATTTTAGGAATTGGTAAGATTCGCCAAGGTTTATACACTTTTAAATAAGTATGCGTCCTTAAAATTATCCATGCCGCAAACCCCCCCTATCACTGATCCTATGGGACCTTTGATTGTCAAAAAAACTACTTCATATGACACGACTTTTCATCTTTCGATGGAAGGAAATCCCGGATCTATGGATTGGATTTTCAATCAGCCCTAGGAAGACTCAATATCAACAACTTTTGGTCCAACTGCATCATTTTGGGACACTTCTTTAGGTCAATATTTTTCCGATTTTGGCTCACTTTCGATGCTGGAAACTCCACCTCGTCGGTTTCCTCCATGGGTTCCCAACGACGTCTTTCTCACACCAATTTACGAGACAATGGAATGTTTACGAATGTTAGGTAATCAACTCAGACGTCATAGTTTCCCCTAGGTCCAATCCAGAAGTATCATTTTTTGAACAACATTCACCTATACATTCTTTTTCCTTTTCTTCACCAGGAATATCTACACCAATCATGTCCACTTATGAGCCAGGAAAATCGTCTTTCCGATATAGTACTCCTCCGAACCATTTGAACGACTCTACACCTTATTTGACCCCAACCACTGGAGGGTAACCTTCAACTACTATTAACTACATCACTGGAACACTCCCTCCACCTCAAAATTCAAGGGGAGGTTACTATCTACCTGTTAGTCAACAATTGAGTGGAGGTCATCCCTTAGTTAGTAGTCAACCAATTGGTTCGGGTCAACCTACTACTAGTGGAAAACATACCCATGCTGGCCATATTCCAACGAGTGGATATTTTTCAACTAGGGGGAAACCCCTAGTCAATGGAAAAAACCTAACTAGAGGACATCATCCAATTAGGGGACACAACGTGAGTGGAGGAAATTCTTCACATATGAACTATAGTATGGTTGGAATTTCTCTCCCGACCATGGTACAACCGAGGTGGACACATCAAATGGGGGAACCATCCAATTGGACCCAACCCCCATGGGGCCATACATATCTAGGAAATATTTTTGCTGGATTACCATATCCTGAAAATATGAACACCCCATGGGGGCATCATAATGTTCCACCAAATGGACCTCTAGGGGGCAGACCACCCCCACCACCTGTCCCACCTCCACTTGGAGGATCCCCATACGGTGGCGGTGGACCCCATCACTCTAGAGGAGGACCTCCTTTTGGTCCACCTCCTAATATAGGAATCCCACCTCCATATGGCCAACCCTTTATGGGAGGACCTTATAATCAGTCGGTTCACAGTCCTACAGGTACTCAAATTGCTTATCAATACTACTAGTATCCGCAGCCAAACCAACAATTACCATTTCTAGCTACACTTGATCTTCCAGACTTGTCACGTTTGACTAATGATCCCATTCAACATGGCACAAATTGGCCAATGATTCCTATGAAGTTACCATCAGACATCCCGAATTTTGACGAAAAAACCGATGAAGAACCTAAGAACCATGTAATGACTTATCATTTGTGGTGTTATTCCAATTCCTTAATGGATGATTCCATTAGTCTGAGGTTATTTCAACGAACCCTTATTGGTACTTCCGCAAAGTGGTACATTGAGTTGCCACCACATTCCTTTGTTGATTTTCGATCTTTAGCTATGTCATTTTGCACTCACTTTCAACTACCGATCTGCTACGAAACCGATACATATATTTTGACTTCTCTTTGTCAAAATACATCCACCCATATTTCTGATCATATTCATGAGTGGAGGAGGAGAATACGTCTCATTAAATATCCCATTCCGGATCAACTTCTTCTCGATTAGTTCATGAAGTCACTACTATCCATCATAGCTAAAGATGTGGCTATGGGTGGGGTCGTTACAAAAGAACAAGCCATATCTCGTGCTCAGTATTTAGACCTTGTCTATGCCCAATATGTCACCTTATATTATGTTATTCCTAATTCGCCCCGCCCTACACATGATCCAACCAAACCACCTACGGGATCTCATGTCGACGACATTATTGGTTCCATTCATACCCATCCTGCTACACAATCTGGTGGATCACAAAACCATCATAGCTCAACTCCACCCTCACCATGTTGATGTATATGTAACTTCAGAATGTATTTCATCTATGTATATTGTACTCCTATAGAGATGGTATTATTCCTCTATACGGAAGTGTCGTCATTTGTATTGACAAGTGTCGCAAGTGTCGTAACTTGCTGTGATGGGTTAGTAGACCACCAAGTGTGGGGTCAGCCCGGATTAATGTAACCATGGGTTATTAGAGTGAGTTAGACAAGTCGTCCCTGTTAGTTTATTGGGCAGGATAGGACAAGTATAAATAGAGAGTGGGAGCTCTCTATTTGATCATCTCATTACTCACTCTTACATCACTCGGAAAGTGGCGCACTAGTTGAGGAGGAGGAGTAGCTGCTAGTAGAATACTATCTCTTGTACTTTGGTTGTATCATTGCTCTTTCTATCTCTGAGGAAGTTGTGGGGTTTTTCACCTTTATGGTTTTCCCCAGTGAAACTCTGTGTGTCCATTGTCTTATGTGATTGCTTGATATGCTTGATACATGCTTGATATGATTGATATGTTGTACATGTTATTCTCTCAGTAAAGATCCTAGAGTATGTTGAATTAATGCTCAAAATCTAACATGGTATCAGAGCTTCCCTGATAAGAAGACATTGTGCAATGGTAGAAACTAGGGTTTCTTGTTTATTGGGTTTCTCTCCATAGATTTTGGAAAATCAGTAAGGTAGATTGACTCTACTCATCGAGGAGAATCTTTCTGTCCAATTAGAATTGAATTCTGAGCACTTTCAATTTTGACCCTAACAATTAGGGTTTCCACAAAAATAGGAATTTCTGAAATCTGATGACATAGTCGGAAGCTCCTTGGACAAAACTAATTTTAGAGATTTGGATCAAGATTTTTGGTTGGGTGAAGCTGTGGGAAACTCAAACCCTAATTTAGGGTCCTCCCTAGTGAATTCGAGAAGACTAAAAGGCATTTCTGAAGGGTGAAACTTTGCAGATCTCAAATTCTGAATATACCAAGATGATCAACTCATCAAGGTGCATCTTTCTATCCTTTTATAATTTTTAAATTCAAATTTTGAATTTTTAGGGTTTCTCTGACAAACCCTAATTCGGGACCAGATCCAGTTTTCAACAAATCAAGTGGTAAGACCTAAATCTTCTCTATTTCCATTTGAAGTATTTTTTAAAAGATGCCTCACCACACCAAGCTTGAGGATAACCTTGAAGGGGCTAATAACTTCCTAGCATGGAAGTATAGGATTGGGTTAATCCTGGAAGAAAATGAGTTGGACACTTACATAAGTGAAGAGGTCCCTATCCCAGAGGAAGAAGAGGCTAAGGCCTTACACAAAAGAAATTTGGTCAAGGCTAAGAGGATCATTGTTGATTCTATCAAAGACCATCTCATACCACATGTGTCATCTCTAAAGACACCAAAGGAGATGTTTGATTCTCTAACCAAGCTATTTGAAGGGAAGAACGTAAATCGGAAGATGACCTTGAGGAATCAATTGAAGAATATCAAGATCTAGAATGTAGAGACTATGCAGTCTTATTTCTCAAGGGTCTCCCAGATAAAAGAAAAACTTGAAGCTGTGGGAGAAGATATAGAAAATGGAGAAGTGGTAATGACCACTCTTAATGGCCTTCCTAGGTCATGGGATTCCTTCATCGAAGGAATTTGTGCTAGGAGGAAACTTATCACCTTTAGTAGGTTGTGGGAATAATGCTCACAAGAAGAAGCTCGAATTGTAGCTCGAGAAGAGAAGATGGGGAATGAAGACCAAGCTCTCACATCACATTCCAAGAAGTATGATGATAAGAAGGGACATCACCACAGTAAGAAAGAAAAGCACCACCATTAGAACTAGAGGGGTGGTTTCAATGTATATAAGTGTTGTGTGATGTCCATCTAGGTTGTGCTTCGTGGACGATGACGATGATCTGAAGACGATGACGATGTATATAAGTGTTGTGTGATGTCCATATAGGTTGTGCTTCGTGGACGATGACGATGATCTGAAGACGATGATGTGACAGTATGGTAAACAGGTTTTGCAGAGGCATATGATCAGTCCTGAGATGCTCTTGCAGGTTTTGCAGAGGAAGTTTAATCAGTCTTGGGAGATCTTGCAGGTTTTGCAGAAGCAGTATAATCAGTCATGTGGTGTACCTACTTGATGGCTTGCTCACAGAGATGTTGATGATGTTCATCCAGCATGAAAAAGGGTTGGCTCTCTAGATGATGAAGACCTACAAGTGGCAGGCATCCAATATGAAAAAGGACTAGCTCTATAGAACTTCCTATGACGAGTAGATTAGAGATTGATTGAGATAACAACAGCAGTGACGATGACGATGATTCAATGACGATGATCCAGTGACGATGATCCAGAGAAGAAGACTTGTGCTAGCAGATTTGTGTCGAGAAATACCTTCCTAGTTAAGAGGGAGTGTTGATGTATATGTAACTTTGGAATGTATTTCATCTATGTATATTGTACTCCTATAGAGATGGTATTATTCCTCTATATGGAAGTGTCGTCATTTTTATTGACAAGTGTTGCAAGTGTCGTAACTTTCTGTGATGGGTTATTAGACCACCAAGTGTGGGGTCGGCCTGGATTAATGTAACCATGGGTTATTAGACTGAGTTAGACAAGTCGACCATGTTAGTTTATTGGGCAGGATAGGACAAGTATAAATAGAGAGCGGGAGTTCTCTATTAGATCATCTCATTACTCACTCTTACATCACTCGGAAAGTGGCGCACTAGTTGAGGGGGAGGAGTAGATGCTAGTAGAAGACTATCTCTTGTACTTTGGTTGTATCATTGCTCTTTCTATCTCTGAGGAAGTTGTGGGGTTTTTCACCTTTATGGTTTTCCCCAGTGAAACTCTGTGTGTCCATTGTCTTATGTGATTGCTTGATATGCTTGATACATGCTTGATATGATTGATATGTTGTACATGTTATTCTCTCAGTAAATATCCTAGAGTATGTTGAATTGATGCTCAAAATCTAACACGCCACAGGCTGGAAACAACATCAAACGATCACCTAGCCTTGCTTCCACTGAGGAAGTGAATTTAGTTCAATATGCTTCACCTAAAAATCCAGTGGAAAAAATAAGAACAAAGGTAAATCTAAAAAGTATTCTAACCAGCAGGAGTAAAAAAAAGCCCTGAAGACACCAAACAAAAGCGTAAGGTTAAATAACATTTTTTACTCTGTGGTGACGATCACTTAACCAAAGAATTCCCACATAAGGAGAAAGTGAAATTTTTTATTAAGGGAAACCCCACACCCGCATTTTTAATCGATCCCTTCCCCACAAAAAAACAGCAAATGGTTTCACAACAACCTTATCAAGGAGAACCGTCCACAACCGCTCATGTTCTCATGATGCAGAGCGAAACAGTCAACTTGTCCACTAGGTCATGAACATATGAGTCTACTTCTGACAAGGAATCTAATGGAGGTAATAATGAAAAACCCTATGCATCTAGATATAGCATTGCTTCACCTCAAGGTCCACTTGGCATAGAGAAAGCTTTATCGGATTCAATATTGTGTCCACCCAAGAGCACGATTCGAAAATCCATTTTCAATCCCAATGCTCATGCTGCTCAAAACTACAATATTGTAGAGGATATAGCACAAGTCCCTTGTGATGTGTCAATGATAGAAGTCTTACAAAACTATACCAATCAGTGCAAGACCCTGTTATCCACAATAGGAGTTGTAGATCCTGATTCCTCCAACACCATCATGTTCAAGATAGAGTATTTCAAGCTAAGGCTTTCCCACCAACTCGCATTTCAAATTGTTACTAATTTTTATGGGACAAAAATACATTGTACTGTCTTAGATGAAGGATCATCTACCTCGATTATGTCGTTATCTTGATGGCGAGCCATTGGCTCTCTCGAGTTGAACTATTCCCACACCACATTGAAAGCATTTGATGGATGTGGATTTCAACCTCACAGGATATTACAATATTTGGTCGTCTATTTGGGGGGTAAGACCATTTCCATCAACGTTGAGGTCATCGCTACCACATTGGATTATAACTTATTGCTTGGTCAAAACTGGTTCTATGCCATGACTGCGATTGCGTCATCTATCTTCCGCATCGTACACTTTCCCCACCAAGGGATAATTGTCACTATCGATTAATTATATTTATGCATACCTGACACCACTCCTCATCCTATGGATAATGTCCTTCTTTTATGCCACTCTATGCAGATATATGAGAGTGGGGGGGCGGTAGGAATCCTTAAAGATTCATCACTCATGGGATTATTTCCAACACCATATCCCCTTGCCCATGTTTACACGGTGAACATGATTTCGTCTATGATCCCATCGTCTTCCAACTCGAATAACCAATGGGTTGTGCCCGATCTTGTTCATTTGGATCTGATTGGAGATGTGATGCCTCTCAGCCCCGTGGAATTTAATTACGATGCCATCCAATCAGCACCCGATCTACCAGATGCCTACTCTTCAATGGCACCTACCTGAGGTTCTCTGCCATTGCAACGTGTTAGTTTTTCAGAATTTACTTCAATCTGATCTAGGATCTTAACTAAGAGAACAACATGTACATCATATCTATAGCATATCAATCATGGACACCATAATGCAAGCACACAAGAGACACACAGTTTACTTGGGGAAAACCATAAAGGTGAAAAACGCCAATAACTTCCTCAGAGATAGATAGAGCAATGATACAACCCAAGCATAAGAGATAGAAATCTCCTAGCAACAACTTCTCCTCCTCCACAAGTGCGCCACTCTCCAAAGAGTGTGTGTGAGAATAGAATGATCAAATAGAGTGCCTCCCGCACTCTATTTATACTTAACTTGACTTACCTAATAACCTTTACTAGGTCGGCCTCAACTTAACCACATAACACAATGATGACTGGGCTGACACCCAATAGGGTGGTTTAATAACCCTTTGACCCACATGGGTGACCCCCAATAGGGTGGTCTAATAACCCTTTGACCCACATGGCTTATACAGGGCCGACCCCAACAAGGTGGTCTAATAACCCATCAAGTATAAGTTACGATACTTACAATATAAATGACAACACTTCCGTATAGAGGAATAATAACATCTCTATAGGAATACAATACACATGGGTAAAATACATTCTGAAGTTACATATACATCAACACTCCCTCTTAACTAGGAAGGTATTTCTCGACATAGATATGCTAGCACAAGTCTTCTTTTCTGGATCATCATCAGCGAATCATCATCCTTGAATCATCGTTATCGTCACTACTACTGCTATCTCAGTCAATCTCTGAATCTACTTGTCATAGGAAGTTCTACAGAGCCAATCCTTTTTCATACTGGATGTAGGCCCACCACCTGTGGGTCTTCATCATCACTGGCCATACTATGGAATACTCAGGACTGATTACGTGCCTCAACAAAACCTCGAAAGAGCATCCCAGGATTGATTACGAGCACACTACTCAACCTATCGGATCTCCTAGGATATTTTACATGTTGACCTTCACAAAACCTACTCAGAGCATCCTAGGATGTTACAAGAAAACCGCTCTACCTATATGGATCTCGATAGAGCATCCCAGGCTGTTACGAGCACACTGCTCTGTTGAAATATTGTAACTTCAAAGAATATTATATTTGTATATTATTTATTCCGGAGATGTTCCATACCTCCGATGTGATTATACTATAAATCCGGAGATGTTTATTCCTCCGAGTTGGGTGTGGTAACTAGGGTTATTAGACCCACCATGTGGGGGTCGTCCCAGTTAGTTATAATGGGGTATTTAACCTAATGGTTAAATACGAGCCTACATGTACTTGTGTAAAATACATATCAGAGTAGTGTATAAATAGAGGAGGTGTGTTCCTCATTTGATACACTCACTCACTTGAGGATAGCGCACTTGTGGAGGAGAGGTCTTCTATTGTGGAGGAGGAGATCATGTCTCAGGGTTTCATCTTTGTATATTGCTAGTCATCTATATTGAGGAAGCTTTGCTGGGTTTTCTACCCCATGAGGGTTTCCCAGGATAAATCTCTGTCTCTTGTGTTTATGCTGTGCTTGTTGTTTCTTCAGTGATCCTATATATGCTATTATTGTGAAATGGAATGTAATGCTGCTATTTTCTGTCTTAGCATATTAAATCTTAACATGGTATCAGAGCTAACCTGAAGGAAGACAAGGTATGGCACTTACGACACTTGCTTTACTTACGATAATTTGAAGGTTAGGGTTTTACATAGCAAAAACCAGTCTTCGTGGAACTTTCGCTATAAATCCATTTCTGCGAAGGTTCAGGGTCTGAAAAGTTTCAGGTCGAAGATAACATCCCCAGGTACCTTGTGTCCAAAGGGCACCCTCAGATTCGTTGTACTTTATGAGTTATGATCAGTACAAGTTAGGGTTTCTGCCTCTTCCAGATCTCAGTCAAAATCAGGTAACCTTGGAAAAAAGGTCATAACTTGGGCTAGGAAGCTCCAAATGAAATTTCGTAAAAAGTGGCAGGTAGTACACAGACTGTACTGTCTCAGGAAACTTGTTTAGAGGCCTAAGATGAACCAGTGACACGTGGCACGCCGTACAAGTTCGCTCTACTGTTTTATCCCATAAACAGGTCACGTTGCGACACTTGGCATAACTCTCTCTCAGAAAATCCAATTGAGGTCAGACTTGTCAGGATGGAAAGATGACAGGTCAGGCTACTGCAGAAAAAGGGTTTCAGACCATGTGGAGCAAAATTTTCAGAGTTATAGCAGAAACAATCAGGTGCATATTTCTGTCAAAACAGAATTATTTTTCGAGCACCTTTATTTATGGCTTCCGGAATTTAGGGTTTCGGAGAAAGTTAGAATTTTTGGAATCGGAGTCCACGGCTGAATGATACTCAGGAAAATCGAAATTTAGAGACCAAGATCGAATTTTTTGGTTGGGTGGAAGACCGGGCTTGATCAAACCCCAGTTCGGGATTTTGATCGGAAAGATGGAAAATTAGGGCTTCAGCAAAAGTTGGAATTTTTGAAGTCTGTAACCACGGCTGGAAACTCCTAAGAAAAATAAGAGTTTAGAGCCTTGGATCGAACCTTTTGTTTGGGCAGAAGGGTGGGCTTCATCAAACCCTAGTTCGGGATCCTGTCCAGAAGATCCAGAAGTTTCAAAGGCAATTTTGAGGGGTCAAATTTTGGAAATTCCAAAATTGAAGTATGCTAGTTTGATTAGCTCAACAAGACATATTCTTTCATCCATTCAGAAGTGTGAAAGTCAAAGATTGAATTTTTAGGGTTTCTCTAGAAAACCCTAATCAAGCTCCAGATCAAGTTTCAGGGGGAGTTGAGGCTAAGGCCTTACATAAGAAGACTACAAGAAGTCTCGACAGGTATGACTTAAGGAGGTTCAGGTATGTCTTGAAATCTGATTCTTGATTAAGTTCATAATGTGTTTTGTCTTCATGTTATTTATTAGTACAATCTTGATTAATGTTAGAATTGTCTTATCACCCTAGTAACAGTATGAATGCATGTGAATGATCGAAGACATTCATTGATTAGGGCTATATGATTGTACTAATGCATTATGGTGTCGTGTGAGGTTGATGTTGTCTGCTAACAAGATACAGGTACATCACAAAAGACAAATCAAGTTCCATGACCATGACCACATGAATACAAAGACTCATCCATAATCTTTGTTCTACTTACGAGGTATGTATGAACTTGTTATATTATGCTTAACCTATGAGACATGCAGGTTCTAGCTCAGGATCTCTAAATCAATGAAGAGATTGTTTAGGTATGTTGCACATAACTAAGCAGGTATACTAATCCAGGTATGTTTTCCTATGTCATGTTAGAATCTTACCTTGTGATTAGGATCCCTTATATAAGTATACTTGGTATGATTGGTTATGCTTATTCATAAAGTTAGTAATCAAGGGTTTATGCATATCATGTCTCTTATCTTGGTTGATTATTTAACTAACTAGATCAAACAAGAATATGCATAAGTAAAGGAAGACTTCCCTGAAACCTTGAATATTATCTATAATCATGATTATACATTTTCAAGATTATTTAGAACTATAATGTTTTGATAACATTGAGATTATACTAATGAATGTATGTTTGTGTATGAGATCATGATGATGACACTAGTGCACATTTGAGCATGCACAGTGGTACAGAATGAATAGAAGTTCAAAAGACATACAGAAGATCAAGCGGGAGGCAACCACACAAACATAAAAGATAAGTATTTGAGTTGTTATTTGAAATAGTAAATGATATTGCCTGTAATAGATTGTATGCATATTTGTATTCCTATAATATATCATGTTGAGTGTAAATATTCATAGAACATTGAACAGTATACTACTAATATGCATATGATTGGTAAGTTGGACAAACATTCCATTGTTGCTTGTCTAGAATGAAACCTCTTTGCTGACATGCTGAGAGTTGTGCACACTCTCAATAGTATGTTCTGGTAGAGATGGAAGGCATCTAGATAGACACTATATGCATACAGGATATGGGAAAGTGTTGTGCCAAAGTATTGGTCAAAATAGTTGCATCACTATGTAAATGATATCTGTATGCATAATAGGTTATCATGTCAATATGATTTGATGATTATGAAGTATTACTAATCATGTACTTAATTTTGATTTGTAGGAAAGGTCATGAAGAATGATGGACACCGTACAAGTGGTGGATGTTCAAACAAGAAGATTTACAAATCAAACAAAATATAGAAGGCTCATGGCTAGAAGATTCTCTTAGAAAGGGGAAGAGAATCATGACAAGATGTTTGCTCCAAGTATGATGTAATTAAAGAAGAAGTGTGAATCAGGTTCTGTATAGGTACCTAGGATCGATAATAAATTGATAAGCTTAATGATCACCATGGGTGATGTGGATCTCAACCTTTGCTACAAGGTTGAATATGATTTCTATACACATATGACATGGATGCAAGAAGGAACTCACCACAGAGTTCGAATGACATTGAGGTTCATATCAGTAGACCCATCTAATGAGAGATGGCACAGATAGATATGCAGAAGATCATTCAATGCAGAAATGAAAATGAAAGATCTCAAATTGATGCTTTACTTCCTAGGTCTGGAAGTATGGCAAGGCTCAGAAGAAATATTTCTCAACCAGGGAAAGTATGATGAGAAATATGACTTGAGGTGTTGGAATGGCCACTCTTATGGATTCCAACTTGAAGCTGTTAGGGGATAACTCATCAGAGTTAGTGGATATAACTCTGTACAGTCAAATTATTGGGTCATTGATGTATCTAACATATACTAGATTAGATATATGCTTTGTTGTGAACACCTTGAGTCAGTATCTAGTGGAAACTAGAGGTGTTCACCTGATAGTTGCAAAGCATGTGATGAGGCACATAAAGGACATGATAGAATTTGATCTATGCTATCTTGAAGATCATGACTTCAGATGGTTATTCAGATTCTGATTGGGCAGGAAGTGTATCAGACAGGAAGAACACATCGAGAGGATGTTATTGTCTGGGATTAGCCATGATCTCATGGTTTAACTGGAAGCAGTCTAGTGTGGCTCTCAGCACAAGCAGAATATATGGTTGCTTGCTCTGCTAGTTGTGAAGAAGTTTGGCTTCAGGATTGCTTGACTTAGAGATAGAACCAACTGTGATCCTATGTGACAAATAGAGTTGTATCAAGATGACATAGAATCCAGTGTTCCATGATAAGTCAAATATCATAGGGATCTAACAAGATATGACACAGAAAGGAACTATAAAGTTTGAATTTGTAACAGGTTACCGATGTACTAACCAAACCTCTACCTCAAGTGAAGAAGTTACCAACATACTAACCAAGCCTCTGTCTCGAGTGAAATTTGAATACTTTCGAGACAAGCTTGGTGTAGCTCAAAAGGACCCTCCTCGAAAGGGGGAGTAGTATAGTCACTGATGATGAAGATTGTCTCATCGAACAACAAGGTCGATGATGAGGTAACCTGTTCTCTACACCTAGATACTTAGAAATATTTAGATTTAGGACTCGTATACTTAGAATACTTAGTTTTACTTATACATGCTTTTGATGTTATATGTATTAGTAACAATACATGCTTTTGATGATAGATGTATTGGTGAGAATACATGCTTTTGATGATAAGATGTATTGGTAAGAATACATACTTTTGATGATACATGTATTGATTAATGTACTTGTATGGTTGAGGATACTTGTACTTGTATTGATGAGAATACATGTGAAGATTGTATCATCCTTGAACACTTGTTCTAAAGTGAGCTGTAGACAGGTGTCTCCGAGAAAGAAGAGGGATTGTATCATCCCTGGACTTCAGTTCCTGAATTGAGCCGTAGACGTAAGGTCTCCGAAAATGAAGTCCTTAGTGGATAGATAGGGATTGTATCATCCCTGGACCTTGGTCCCTGAATTGAGCCGTAGACGTGAGGTCTCCGAGAATGAAGTCCTTAGTGGACAGTTGAGGGGATTGGATCATCCCTGGACTTTCAGTCCTAAAGAGAGCCGTAGACGTAAGGTCTCCGAGAATGAAGTCCTTAGCGGATAGTTGAGGGGATTGGATCATCCCTGGACTTTCAGTCCTAAAGAGAGCCGTAGACGTGAGGTCTCTGAGAATGAAGTCCTTAGTGGACAGTTGAGGGGATTGGATCATCCCTGGACTTTCAGTCCTAAAGAGAGCCGTAGACGTGAGGTCTCCGAGAATGAAGTCCTTAATGGACAGTTGAGGGGATTGGATCATCCCTGGACTTTCAGTCCTAAAGAGAGTCGTAGACGTATGGTATCCGAGAAGTGGGGATTGTATCATCCCCGGACTTCGGTCCCTGAATTGATCCGTAGACGTGTGGTCTCCGAGAAGTGGGGATTGTATCATCCCCGGACTTCGGTCCCTGAATTGATCCGTAGACGTGTGGTCTCCGAGAAGTGGGGATTGTATCATCCCCGGACTTCGGTCCCTGAATTGATCCGTAGACGTGTGGTCTCTGAGAAGTGGGGATTGTATCATCCCCGGACTTCGGTCCCTGAATTGATCCGTAGACGTGTGGTCTCCGAGAAGTGGGGATTGTATCATCCCCGGACTTCGGTCCCTGAATTGATCCGTAGACGTGTGGTCTCCGATAAGTGGGGATTGTATCATCCCCGGACTTCGGTCCCTGAATTGATCCGTAGACGTGTGGTCTCCGAGAAGTGGGGATTGTATCATCCCCGAACTTCGGTCCCTGAATTGATCCGTAGACGTGTGGTCTCCGAGAAGTGGGGATTGTATCATCCCCGGACTTTGGTCCCTGAATTGATCCGTAGACGAATGGTCTCCGAGAAAGTGATTTTTTTTTTTTTTGTGGTTAATTGTATCGGTAGGATACTTGTATTAATGATGTGGTTACTTGTATCGGTAGGATACTTGTATTGATGATGTGGTTACTTGTATCGGTAGGATACTAGTATTGATGACGTGGTTACTTGTATCGGTATGGATACTTGTATTGATGATGTGGTTACTTGTATCGGTAGGATACATGTATTGATGACATGATTACTTGTATCAGTATGGATACTTGTATTGATGATATGTATACTTGTATTGGCATGAATACTTGTACTAATGATGTGGATACTTGTATTGTTATGGATACCTGTATTGATGACGATGCTGACGATCGTGTGATGACGATACTGATGATCGTGTGATGACGATGCTGATGATCGTGTGATGACGATGCTGATGATCGTGAGATGACGATGCTGATGATCGTGTGATGACGATGCTGATGATCGTGAGATGACGATGCTGATGATCGTGTGATGACGATGCTGATGATCGTGTGATGACGATGCTAATGATCGTGAGATGACGATACTGATGATCATGAGGATCCAGATGTTGATGTTGTTGTAGCTATTCAAGTGCTGCAGAAGATAAAGACTCAGTACTGAAGATGTTGATGTTCCAGTATTGAAGATGTTCCAGTAACTGCTTGAGTTACTGATGATGTTGAGAAAGCTTCCAATGATTTATAGATGTATCATGTATGATGTTGATGACTCCTTGCTCATGCAGATACTATTATAATATCCTTCTCGTTAAGGGGGAGTGTTGAAATATTGTAACTTCAAAGAATATTATATTTGTATATTATTTATTCCGGAGATGTTCCATACCTCCGATGTGATTATACTATAAATCCGGAGATGTTTATTCCTCCGAGTTGGGTGTGGTAACTAGGGTTATTAGACCCACCATGTGGGGGTCGGCCCAGTTAGTTATAATGGGGTATTTAACCTAATGGTTAAATACGAGCCTACATGTACTTGTGTAAAATACATATCAGAGTAGTGTATAAATAGAGGAGGTGTGTTCCTCATTTGATACACTCACTCACTTGAGGATAGCGCACTTGTGGAGGAGAGGTCTGCTATTGTGGAGGAGGAGATCATGTCTCAGGTTTTCATCTTTGTATATTGCTGGTCATCTATATTGAGGAAGCTTTGCTGGGTTTTCTACCCCATGAGGGTTTCCCAGGATAAATCTCTGTCTCTTGTGTTTATGCTGTGCTTGTTGTTTCTTCAGTGATCCTATATATGCTATTATTGTGAAATGGAATGTAATGCTGCTATTTTCTGTCTTAGCATATTAAATCTTAACATGCTCTACCTGTCTGGATTTTAAAGGATATTTTCTATGTGAACTTTCGCGAAACCTACTCAGAGCATCCCAGGATGTTATTAGCAAACTGATCTACCTATCTGGATCTCGATAGAGCATCCCAAGATGTTACAAGCACATCGCTCTACCTATCCGGATTTTAAAGGATCTATGCGAAACTATAGCAAAACCTACTTAGAGCATCCCAGGATGTTACGAGCACACCACTCTACCTGTCTAGATCTCGATAGAGCATCCCAAGATGTTACGAGCACACTGCTCTACTTGTACTAATTTTAAAGGATCTTTTCTATGCTACCTGCACAAACTGTCCACGGCCACAGAGTATCAACCCGATACTCACCATACATCATCCTGATGTACATCATCACATGATCAACCTGATGATCACCATAGCATCAACTTGATGCATATCATCTGGAGAAACATCCTGAAGCTTGTCATCTTTGATCATCCTGATCATCATCATAACATCAACCTGATGCATATCATTTGGAGCAACATCATGAAGCTCATCATCTGTGATCAACCTGATCACCATCTGATGCATACAAAGTATCTACCTGATACATATCATCATAGATGATCTAGCTAATCATACAGTGCATCCTCCTGATACATACATAAGTACATGATCTACCAGATCATACAATGCATCCACCTAATACATACATAAGTACATGATATACCTGATCATACAATGCATCCACCTAATACATACATAAGTATATGATCTACCTGATCATACAATGCATCCACTTGATACATAAATACATGATCCACCTAATCATCTCAAGCATCCAACATGATGCATATACAAATACATGATCCAACTGATCATATCAATCATCCAACATGATGCATATACAAATACATGATCCAACTGATCATATCAAGCATCCTACATGATGCATATACAAATACATGATCACACTGATCAAAGCATCCATTCGATGCATATACAGAGCAGTAACTGGAGCATCCTCTTGATGCTCATCATCCAACGCTTACAACCACAGCCATGGGAAGGATCCTCCTCTCACCGTGCTTGGAATGGCTCCTACAAATGTGTCCATCACTTCTTCCTCGAAGTGTCATCAATCTGAAAAACACCAAGCCTCTCTCTGAAGTACTCAAACTTCACTCTGGCTAGTGGTTTCGTCAACACATCTGCAACCTTCTCATTCGTCGCAACATACAGGAGCTTTATTGCTCCTCTCTGCACCATATATTTGATATAGTGATATTTGATCTCGATGTGCTTTGACCTATCGTGGAACACTGATTTCTTAGACAGCTTCACACAACTCTGGTTGTCACAAAAGATACCAGTAGCCTCCAACGGGAGATCAAATAACTCAGACAGTAGCTTCCAGAGCCATACTGCCTCACAACTAGCCGAACATGTTGCAACATACCCTGCCTCGGCTGTACTTAGTGCTACGCAGGACTGCTTCTTACTAAACCAAGAGATCACACCTAATCCCATACTGAAGCAACACTCGGAAGTGCTCTTCCTATAGACAACACTGCCTGCCCAATCTAAATCAACATAACCCTGCAGGTTAAACTTTTGATTTGCATCATACTTGAGCCCATAATCAACCATACCCTTCAGGTACCTAAGAATATACTTTACAACAACCAGGTGAACACCTCTCGGATCCGTCAGGAACTAGCTCAATGTGTTCACCGCAAAGAAAATATATGGTCTCGTATTCGTCAGGTACATCAAGGACCCAATCATCTGATGATACATCATGACATCAACCAGATCAAATGAAGCATCACACAGAAGCTTCAAGTTCGATGCCATAGGTGTGGCCATGGCCTTTCAATCCATCATCCCGAACCTCTTCAGGATTTCTACTACATACTTCCCTTGTCCAAGGAAGATTCCATCTGCACTCTGCCACACCTCTATTCCTAGAAGGTAGTGCATCATCTCCAAGTTCTTCATATTGAACTTGGAAGCAAGCTTCCGCTGCGTGTCAGTAATCAATCTATCCCCACCTGTAACAAACAGTTCATCCACATACAAAAGTAGTATCACTGGATTGCCTTCCTCAATCTTGTAGTAAAGGTTGGAATCCGCTTTACTCTTGGTAAAGCCCAAATTGGATAGAAAGCCATCTATCCTACCATACTAGGTCTTGGATGCCTATTTCAAACCATACAAGGCTTTCTTCAGTTTGCACACATGTGACTCTCCGTCATGTGTCTCAAACCCGAGTGGCTGCTCCACATACACTTCCTCTTCGACTACACCATTCAAGAAATCTATCTTGACATTCATGTGGTGTATCTTCCATTTCATCACTGCAGGCAGAGCAAGTACTGGTCTGATGGAAGTGTGCCTGGCTATAGGTGTATAAGTCTCTTCATACTCAATCCCTCTTTCTGGAAGAAGCCATGAGCTACAAAACTCACTTTGTATTTCTACATGCTACCATCTGCATCATGTTTGATCTTATAGATCCATTTGGAAGTCACAGCAGACTTCCCTTCAAGTCTTGGGACTGCATCCCAAACATCATTCTTCATGATCGACTGGTACTCCTCGATCATGGAATTCTTCCCGAATCCTGGGAACTTCAATATATTCAATATCTTCAATAGATAACTTTGTTGATGAAACAAATGTTGTAGTCCTTCTTTTGTAGGTGCTCATATACGATCTTTCCTACAAAACAAGTTAAATTGCATGATTAGAAACTTCTCATAGTTTTCAGAACAAATTCTTACACATAAAGAAATATGTCATACAGTCATGCAATTATTTTAGCCAATGCTTCAATACAACAATCATCCATATCCTGTAACTTTTTAGATGCCTTCCAATCTCTACTAGAACATTGTTAAGAGTTTGCACTACTCCCAACATGTCGGCAAAGAGGTTTCATTCTAGATAAGTAGCAATGGAATGTTGTACAGTGCCATAGGCCACTTACCCATCACATGCATATTAGTAGTATACTGTTCATTAATGCAATTATTCTAATATGCATAATACACAACCTAAGTCTAGGAACATAAGCATATACATCATTAAACAACATTATTTAAACAAATATGTAAGAAATGACAATTCAAATACTTATCTTTGTTTGGTTGTTGGGTGGAATCCCTCTGAATCTTTGCAACTCCATTTTGATGTGGATTGTGAGAAGTGGTCGACTCCCTCTGAATATCTGCATCCTTGCAGAGACTACTGGAGTGTGCTTCCTCTTGATCTTTGCTTACTCGATTACCTGTCCTTGAACTTATATCCATCCTCGATCACTATGCATGCTTACAAGTATCATTATTGTGATATCCTCGAGATCTCATACATAATCATACATTTATTAGTATATTCTCAATACTATCAAAACACAATAATCTTAAGCATGTATAGTCATGATCATTTCAAACAAAAATAATAAGCATTGGTATTCAAGGACTCTTATGGTTAGTCATATCATCAATTAAGGTAAGAAACATAATATGCATACACCCATGTTTATTCAAACCTATGAATAATCATTATCAATCATGCCATGTATACTTATATAAGAGATCCTATCACAAGGTAGGATTCTAACATGAGATAGGAAAAACATACCTGGATTAGTATGTTAGCTAGTTATGTCTAACATACCCACATAATGTCTTCTTGTTCTCTTCAATTACTTGTGCTAGTAACTTGCATATCTCATAAGTTAATCATTACATGCCTCGTAAATAGATCTTCTATGTGATCCATGACAATGGATGAATCTTTGTCTTCATGTCACCATGATCATGTGTTCTTGAACTCGAACATGATTTGTCTTTCTTGGTGTACCTTTCATGTTAGCGGACAACATAAACCTCATACAACACCATAATGCATTAGTACACCCTAATCAATGAATATCTTCTATCATGCATTCATAATTTTATTAAGGTGATACGACAAGTCTAAATTTAATCAAGATTGTACTAACCGTAATAATATGAAGACAAACATACCATAAGCTTAATCATGAACAAATCTCAAAACATACCTGTATAAGTCATACCTATTGAGATTGCTTGTGATCTTCTTATGTAAGGCCTTAGCCTCATCTCCCTCTGAAATAGGAACTTCTTCACTTATGCAGGTGACCAATCCATTTTCTTCTAGGATTAACCCAATCCACTTGATTTGCAAAAATTGGATCTTGAGCTGGATTAGGGTTTGTCAGGGAAACCCTAAAAATTCAAATTTTGAATTTCAAACTTCTGAAAGGATAGAAAGATGCGCCTTGATGAGCTGATCAACCTGGTATACTCAGAATTTGAAAACTGCAAAGTTTCACCCCTCAAAATTTCCTTTGAAACTTCCGGATCTTCTAGACAAGATCCCGAACTAGGGTTTAATAAATCCCACCCTTCTTCCCATCCAAAAGGTTCGATCCAAAGCTATATACTTCTATTTTTCTAAGGAGCTTCCAGCCGTGGTCATAGACTTCAAAAATTCCAACTTTTGCAGAAGCCCTAATTTTCCACTTTTCCGATCAAAGTCCCAAACTAGGGTTTGATCAAGCCCGACCTTCTACCCAACCAAAAAATTTGATCTTGGTCTCTAAATTTTGATTTTGATGATTAGAATTCAGCCTTGGTCTCTGATTACAAAAATACCAACTTTCTCTGAAACCCTAATTCTCGGAGCCATGAATGAAGGTGCTCAAAATCCAATTTTGTTTTGATAGAAATATGCACCTGATTGGTTCTGGTGTAACTCCACAATTACGAATCCACGAGGTCTAAAACTTTTACCTGTGGTATCCCGATCTGTCATCTTTCCAACCCCATAGGTCTGACGTCAATTGGATTCTCTGAGAGAGAGTTATTCCAAGTGTCGCAAAGTGACCTGTTTATGGGATAAAACAGGAGAGCAAACTTGTACAGAGTGCCACATGTCACTGGTTCACTTTCTGTCTCTGAACCTTCCTCTTGTGAAAGTACAATCCATTCCCTACCTATCACTTTTTATGAAATTTCATTTGGAGCTTCCTAGCCCAAGTTATGACTTTTTTTCCTAGGTCACCTGTTTATGACTCAAATATGGAAGAGGCAGAAACCCTAGATTGTACAAATCATAAAACACAAAGTACAATGAATTAGAAGTTTTCCTTTGGAAACAAGGTACATGGGGATTTGATATTCGACCTGTAAAAGTTTCAGATCCGAAAAATTCTCCAAAATGGATTTATAGCGAAATTTCTACGATGACTAGTTTTTGCTATATCAAGCCCTAGCATCGCAAGTGCAACAAGTGTCATACATGCCATACCATGCCTTCTTTCAAGCTAGCTCTGAAACCATGTTAGTTTTTCAGAATTTACTTCAATCTAATCTAGGATCTTAACTGAGAGAACAACATGTACAACATATCTACAGCATATCAATCATGGACACCATAATGCAAGCACACATAAGACACAGAGTTTACTTGGGGAAAACCATAAAGGTGAAAATCCCCAATAACTTCCTCAGAGATAGATAGAGCAATGATACAACCCAATCATAAGAGATATACATCTCCTAGTAGCAGCTTCTCCTCCTCCACAAGTGCACCACTCTCCAAAAAGTGTGTGTGAGAATAGAATGATCAAATAGAGTGCCTCCCGCACTCTATTTATACTTGACTTGACTTGCCTAATAACGTTTACTAGGTCTGCCTCAACTTAACCACATAACACAATGATGACTGGACTGACACCCAATAGGGTGGTCTAATAACCCTTTGACCCACATGGTTTATACAGGGCTGGCCCCAACAAGGTGGTCTAATAACCCATCAAGTATAAGTTACGACACTTACAATATAAACGATGACACTTCCGTATAGAGGAATAATAACATCTCTATAGGAATACAAACACTTCCGTATAGAGGAATAATAACATCTCTATAGGAATACAATACACATGGGTAAAATACATTCCGAAGTTACATATACATCAAGACAATGGACCTCATCCCTACATGATCCTCTACTCCATATTTTCATTATGACGAGTCAATCATGGAGATTATGAGTGTGGATGAACCCCCATGGGAATACCTGCACCATCGATCATCCTTCCTTCCGCCGTTAGATTTGGTAGAGAACAATATTGAAATAATCATTTCATCGGATGTCTTTCCTTACCCTCAATCCCCTATTCTTACATATGATACGGTAATCAAGGGAAAATTGGAAAACATCACGCCTACCTTTCCGATCTACATCTCGGTAAAACCTAGAGTCATGGAACACATTTGCATAGGCCAAACTTGTTCTCCGGAAGAAGTCATCATTTTCATGGCCTTGTTTAAACAATTCTGCAACATCTTTGCATGGAGCTATGAGGAAATGCCTAGGATTGATACTGTTATTGTCATGCATGGGATTCAAACATATCCCGACGCAAAACCTGTCTGGAAAAAACTCCATCCCGTGCACCCTAGGAAAACTACGGCCATTAAGGCAAATATAGAAAAGTTGTTGAAGGCTAGATTCATTTATCTTGTTCCCTTAACATCTTGGGTCTCTAATATCATCCCGGTTATCAAAAAATAGGTAATAATTAGAGTTTTTGTTGATTACAGGGATCTAAATAAGGATTTTCCCAAGGACAATTGCCCTACCCCATTAATTGACCAAATCATCGAAAACTATGCCAGAAGTGTCATCTTCTCATTTATGGATGGATTTTCTGGATATAATCAGATTGATCTTCATCCTACCAACCAACATAAGACTGCTTTCATATTCCCTTGAGGTACGTTCACATATCACAAAATCCCCTTTGGTCTTAAAAATTTTGGTGCTACATTCCAATGGGCTATGTCGTATGATTTCCACGATGTGAAGGATTTTGTGGAACCTTACCTAGATGATCTTCCTTCTCATTCGAATCGTTTTGACTTCCACATCGATCATCTAACGGTTGTATTCATCAAGTGTTGACGGTGTAATATCCGTTTAAATCCTCATAAGTGAATTTTTTGTGTGGAGTCTAGATGCCTCTTAGGCTTCATCATTTCTAAAGATGGGATCTACATCGATCTCCTCAAGGTGGGGGCCATTGTTTCCCTACCACCACCTATAGATATTACAGAACTTCAAAGTTTGCAGAGGAAGGAAAACTACCTGCGACGTTTTGTGTGCAATTTCGCAAAGAAAACCCAGGGATACACGTGGTTGTTAAAGAAGGATGTCCCAATCATTTGGGATGACTACGCTAAAAAATCCTTTGAAAACCTTAAACATGCCATCACTCATGTGCCTCTATTACAACCGCCAAATTACACCAAGGATTACATCCTTTATCTTGTTGCTTCTACTTCCACTATTTCTATGGTTTTGGTATTGGAAGATAGCGACGCCTAAGAGCATGTGATATATTACCTTAGTAAGGGTCTTATTTAATTTGAAACTCGGTATTCACATGTAGAGAAGATAGCTCTCACGGTAGTGATTTCCGTTCAGAAGTTACGCCACTACATCCTCCTCCGCACTACAACTACTATCGCTAACTCTAACCCCATGTACCATGTTTTCACGCGTCAGGTACTAGGGGGAAATATTCGCACTGGATTGTGATTCTCCAAGAATTCGATCTCGAGTTTGAGAAGGAAAAATCAAAGAAATATTTGGTTTTTGCGGATTCGGTCCTCAATTATCTCATTATGAACGTTGTCGTTTCCGTGACCACGAAAAGTATTACCTTATCATTGGTGATACATTATATCGTTGTGGTATCGATTCCATTATCCGACATTGCTTAACTCATGAGGAGTCCGAGCATGTTTTGAATGATTGTCACTCAGGGGCATGTGGCGGTCATCTTTTTGTGGTGGCTACAACCTAGAAAATTTTACACATTGGATACTATTGGCCTTCCATCTTCAAAGATTGTATCGAAGTAGTCAAGAAGTGTCCTCCTTGCCATATTTTTCATTACAAAAAGCGCTCACACCCAGCCCCATTACATCCAGTTATCGTCATCGGTCCCTTTTCCAAATGAGGCATTGAATTCATGCATTGTAAGCCTACCTCGGCCCGAGGGCATGGTTATGACATCATCGCCATTGAATATTTTACCAAGTGGGCCGAGGCTATGCCTACATACAAAGAAGACGACGAAACTGCCACACTCTTTATGTTCAACCATATCATTGCAAGATTCGGAGTTCCTCAAGCCATCGTCACCGATCATGGGTCACATTTTCAAAAAACGATGGTGGATGAACTAAGCACCAAATTGGGTTTTCAGCATGAAAAATCAACTCCCTACTACCGTCAATCAAATGGACAAGTAGAGGCCATTAACAAGGTCTTGAAAACCATGATTTAGCATATGGTGGAAACACATAACTCCAAATCGTATGTTATGTTTTTTTCATCCCTATGGGGGTATAGGAATTCCATTAAAACTTCCACTGGTTTCACACCCTTCCGGTTGGTCGATGGACTAGAGGCAGTACTACCTATTGAGTGTAAGATTCCTTCAGTAAAACTTGTTGTCAAACTTCTACCAAACACTAATTCCAAGGAAGAACACTTTCTATACCTGGAAAAACTCAATGAAACCCACCATGATGTAGCTCTAGCTAATGAAGCACATTAGAAATGCATCAAGGCCTAGTACGATAAATCAATAAAAGCTTGTATATTTAATGAGGGTGATTTGGTCCTTACTTATGACCAAAAACACGATAAGCTGGGGGCAAGAAACTTTTAGTCCATGTGGCATGTCCCATATGTAGTAAAACGTGTTTTGGAGAAGGGAGCCTATGAACTAGAGGATTATGATGTGATATCTTTGGGGGAGCCTCGCAATGGGCTCTACCTAAAGTGGTACTATTCCTAAATCATTATGCATTGGTACTTTGTATATATTGTACATGACATGTGTTTTGTTTGGTATGAAACTATTTTTTGTGTGCTAGGATCTTATCATTGCGCTTATAACACGTTCTTCCTGGATGTGCAAATGGAAACTTGTTTTGGATTTGCAGACGGTGCTAACCGACACACCCGTAACCTCACTTAGGCAGCATGGGTAATTTATTCCCCTTCCAACGAGTTGATTAATTCAAGAGGAACTTTCCTAGGTTTTGCAACTAACAATGCCTCTGAGTATCATGCAATGATTACATTATCGACCGATGATTTTTCCATGATTGTGGACCACCTTGTTATCTACCTCGATTCACAGTTAGTGGTATCCCATCTCAACCGTGTCTACGCTATCCATGACCCCACATTACTCCACCTTTTCCAGCGAGTACGTTTCTTGGAAAGGTCCTTTGAATCCATTGAATACCTACATATTCCAAGAAGTACGAACACAATTACTGACTCCCTAGCTAATTTCATTTTAGATTGGTACATTGCACATTCATATACATTTTTATTACAAAGATGCATAAAATTACATAACATGTAATCTAACCATGGTGTATAATCCAACATCCATAAAGATCCCAAAATCATCATATAAGACACAGTATATAGAACCGCAAAATAGTGTTTTGTATATATATCATCATGTCCGATAAAATACAAAAATGGTACTGATACAAAAAACCTGATGCTCATAAGCTTGCAAGTAGAGTCTATCTACAATATATGAGGCCTATGGCCTTCAGTACATACATCATTCATAAGAGATATCCCTGTGGATGCTTGTGATAACAAATAATAGCATGAGCTACTCGACGGAGTAGCCGACCAAAGCGTCTTGAAACTCAAGTTGTATGACATTGTTAATGGAGAGGTAAGTCATCGATGGATATATTAGGAATATCCAACTTCAATCTCTGGAGGTTATCCTCCAACTCGCCTAACTCCTCCCCTGCATCTTTCTAAGAAACTTCCATCTCTCGTACCACCCCTCTCCTCTCAATCGGAGAGGAACCTACTGGTCAAGAGGAACCAACATCTGCATGAAACATGTGTGAACTATTAGTACTACCCAAAAACATTAAAAAACCATAAAATGCATAAAAAAACAAGAGTTTCATTCTTACCAAGGTCTCCCCACTGCTCCCCCTCTGGAAGAGCTAGGTTCGGGTCTCCCCTAAAACCGCTACCTGCATACACATAATCCTCAATCATGAGGAGCTGCCCACTGAGCCACCTAAAGAAGGTAGGCCCAACACTGATGATAGGTCCCCCACCTCCATGGCAGGCCATAACTTCTGACCATCGAACCATATGAGGATCTCGTGGATCGAGATCATCCAAATCTACCTATGGTCTCAACAGTGGAACTCGCTCTAGGAATAGTGAGACCATGATGGATCCATATCCAAACCACTTTAGCTCACCCCTGCGGCACTTGGTGAGCTGATCCTTTAGGTTTGTGAGGAGTCCCTCACACCAGTATAAAAATGTCAGTTCCATACACTCAATGACATATAGAATTTGGGCCTTGGTGGCTTGATGAGAAGCCCTGCTTCTTACCACCCTCTCTATGGTAAAGAGCAGATTCCTTAGGGGTCGATCTCGTATGTTCTTGATGGGAATTTTTCGATCAAGCATCTGTGTCCCCGTTGTACAAAACTATGCCACTAAGCTTTATGTCGACTAATCACTACCCCGTGGCTCGAATAGTGAAACAGGGGCTCCCCTCATGGATAGCCCCGTCAGGAAATAAATATGTTCCACATCCAAGGTGAGTATGTGGGAACCTACTAAAAAATAATGGTGATATGGATCCCATAGCCTGATCAAGTAATCTAGTAATTGTACTTGGGCCCTCATTCCTTGTACATGGAAGAATTTCAAGAGTCCATATCTCTATAAAGCATTCATCGAATGTGGATTTTTTTCCTCTTGGGAATCTTTGATTTCGTGCACTCTTTCTTTCCACTAGACCATGGTATTGGTTGAAACCTGCACAAACATCAATTAAACAAACATTAGAATCCTTTCATGGCTTTGGTTTGGGTTCTTTTGGCCCCAATTATTAATTTTGATAGTGGATATGTGCCGACGCACCCCTCTTTTGTGAATAGTTCTCCAACGATGCACTTCCCTATGGATGAAGCGCGTCAGAACCCTCTCAACGCACTTCCCACAAGGGGAAACTGCGTTGCCCAGGGCGTGCACAATCCCCTTCTTTTTTATTCCAAAAAACCCCAAAAATGATAATTAAACGAAAAAATAATCCACTGAAAAGGTAAAGAGCAGGGTTAAGGCCTACCTATGATTGACGGGCATGAAACAATTAACCGTAGAGTCACAATCAACGTCAGAAAAATGAGCTCCAAAGAGGTGTTTTAACTATTCCAACTTGGTAAAAAACAATTAGTAAATATTTATTTACTATTTGACTTTTTATATAAAAGAAATGGAATATTCCTTTTAAATATCTCTTTTATGAGGTTTTTACTATAGTTGGTGACCTTTTTATGTTTTAACACCTTATTATGAATTCTAACTTAGTTTTTGGAGTTCGCATATGAAGTAAAGTGGTGTTTTGACTTTTTCGGTGACCATCGCAAACATTTCATACTTTTTATCAAGTGTGAACAAGTCTTCAAGCGTTTTTTATGCTATCATGATGCTCATTAAAATCAAGTATTAACGGCATTGAACTCACTTTTTGTTCTTTCTCGTGCTCGTAAAAATGTGAGAATAAGTTACCGAGTTATATTTTATCACTTTATCGGGCTCGTAAACCTCCCACAAAAAAAGGAACCCCTTGGAGTTCTTCTTTAATCTCTTTTCAGACTCCCAAAATATGAAAAGATCGCCAAGCGAACTTGATTATTTCACGCTTGTAAAAGCATTTGAAAGGTCATCTTTATGGTGATAGTTTACCCCCTTTTTTGGACCAGAAGGACTATTTACGAAAAAGGAACAGTCCGGTTAATCATGACTGGAAGAGTTCTCTCTCATGTTGTTTTATCCTTTTTCAGAAAAGGATACTAAAATTTATGAAAAATAACCATTTGGAGTCTTCTTTAGTTCCTTTCAGACTCTCTAAATATGAAATGATGTAATGTCCCTAATTTGAAATTTTTCCCAATTTAGTCAATTTTCGAAACTTGGACTAGTGAAGCCCCAAACTATTCCAAATGATCCCAAATCTTTTCGAATGATGTATGGAGTGGATTGAGGTCTATTTGGACACACTAAATTAGATATTAAATTCTTGGACACTTTCTATATACTTCAGCAACTTGCATTTACAATTAGAGAATGAAAGGCATAATTACTAGGAAAATCAATGTTGAAACCCCCAAGGGTAGATGGATCCAAAAGACTCCTAGGGATTTTGAATTGGTACTAAGAGTGTTTTAAAGGTATTGAGACATAAAAATTAAGCTTATGGATTCTTTCACACTCTCAAAATACTTCTGCAACATTCATTTAAGTTCAAGAGAACATAGGGAAATTTACTAGTAATTTCGAGGTTAAAACCCCCAAGGGTAGATGACATAAATGGCTTCTCAAATACAGCACGACCCTCCCAAATTTCAGAATAGAGACATGTAATAGTTATAGGACTTAAATGGGAACCCAAATTCATCATTAATCAGTTCTTAAAGGCTGCTTCAACTCCCATAAATCAAAGGTTTGTAGACATGCTTTCACATAGAGGGAAATGATAGAAAAACACCACAACTTGCTATGAATTTTGGGATAATTGTTCCAATGACTTGTATAATGTTTATGAAACGTATTCAGTACATTAATGGCTCTCCATATAGCAATAAAATCATAGATATTGACTGATAAAAATTGAAACCAAACAACTTCAATCTCTCTCAACAAGATATATGGGAAAATGGCTCGAATCTCTTCCTTAAATGTAAATATCACTTGAAATACATCATGTTTCGAGATGCGGCTCTCATTATACTATTATTAAAGAGATATATATCATCCAACATGTCCATGAAGTCGAAATAGCAGTCCTTCACTAACTATGTGCAACAACAAGTGCGCTATGAAAAAGCTATGGGGGGGAATGGCACCATTCATACATAGTTTGGCATTTTTACATGGTTTTACTTGGATATTGGACCTGGGGTTCATACGAGAATAAAATACAGATTTAAGACATAATATTACAAATAAATGGGGCCCCAAGAGCTCCCCCAAATAGATCATCATCTTACCAAGTGCGCCCTTCGTCCAAGAGCCAAAATATGAAGAGAAATGTGAGAGAGATGTGGGAGAAAGTTGAATAAGAGAATATCACGGGAATCCCTGTAGCTTCAACCTGCAAAAAATGACTCCATTTTAGCTCCAAATGAAAGGTCTGATTGGCCTCTCCAAGTTCCAATTAGGATGGGAATCTTTCACCCTCGAAATTGGTACTAAGGCAAGTAGAGTAAACACTCCACTAACATGGACAAGTTATGCTCTCCAATTTGCAAAATGAGAAATGATCAAAATCTCCTTTCCTTCTTTTTTCTTGTCTTTAAAAAACTTCTCAAGTCCTCTAGGGTTTGAATTCCTTCCAAAATCCTCATTCCAACTCAAGTTGGGAAGAGATTCCAATGTGTTCCACTTGTCCAACAATTTTTAGTCTCCATTTCCCCTCAATTCAAATGGGGAAGCTTCTTGGCTGTCATAAATCCCTTGTGTGCCATCTTGGAGGCTATTCTTATCCATGACATGTCATATATGTCATATGTCAGCAATCAGGTCTGAAATTTGTCATAAGTGTCATAGAATCTTCATCATTGTTGTCATAGGAGTTAGGGAACTCCAAGTGCCACCATTCTTCTAAGATGCCTCTTCCTCTTCCATTGGAGTTTCTCTTCCACTCCAATTAGACCTTACATGATTCATGCAATGAATAATACCTCTTAAACTCCCCCAAGTATGTTACCCTTTATCTTGAACTTGAATTGGTGAGAGAATAATGCCAAGTGTAGCAGGGAATCTTGCCACATGTGGGTCCCGCAACCTCTTATGCGCCCTCATGATCCAATGCAACCTTATTTTATTTTTATTATTATTTTTTTGACCCATTTAATGTGAATTTGTAATTCTAAGGTCATTTTGGATCTTGTAGCTCCCTTATTCCAACTTTTAATGCTTCCACCCCCAACCTAGGGAACTAGTAATTTTCCTCCATGATAGTTCATTTGGATGGGTATATTAACAACTTTGAATTGGCAATTTATCTTAATGTGAACCACCTTGTCCATTTGGATCTAATTTTACATTATTACCAACTTGGACATCATTCTTGGCAATTATTTGACCCTTAGCATCAATTTAAAAAAATATCATGAGTATGGCCAAGGGGCTTAGGCCATTGTGACCCAATGAAAAATTTGGGGACATGAAAAATCCACCCCTCACAATATTGCTTGTCCTCAATCAATTTCAACACATGGATGTTGAAGAACTTGCTTTATTTCCAAAACTTTGCTTCGCATAACTTCTCTTCTAAAATTTTAAGTAATGGCACTCATGCACTACAATTGTGTGTTTCCAAAAGCAAGGAGATGTGGGTTTTCTTTTTCATTTTGATATCCCCTGTAACATCACCTATCAACACCCAAAATATTAATTAAATCTATAAAAACAAGTTTTCACAATTACTCTTTCCCTCTTTCATATTTTGGAAACCCTTTCTGATACCACTGTGTAATTATTTGAAGTTGCCATTGAGTTTCCCAACTTTGAGTCTTCAATATCCCATGAAAATTTTAGAGAGGAACCACCATGCTTGCTGCTACACTACTCTGATTAAAATCACCTTATTAAGTGGTAACTGAATCTCCCATACTACTTGTTTCCCCAAAAAAAATTGAAACCAATGAGACTAAAAATTATCCAAGGGTCCCATTGCTTGTATTGCACTCCAACAATTAGGAGTGCTCTCCAACCCATACCATCATGTAAGAGAATTCCTGGATCCCATTTCCTTGCATGCATTCTTCCAAACATCATAAGTACAAAATATAGATAATCAAAGTACATAACAACATAATAAAAATGTACATCAAGGAGGTGCCTCATCAAAGAATCATGAAAGTGCTTGTACCTCCAAGTAAGTAGACCACCATTTTCTAAGTGCATACAAACATCAAGTGACCAATCAAATCTACTCCAATGACATAGGTGAGGATCCCATTCCCTATAATGCTGCTCCAAAAGGATGCATGATACATCAAAATAATCATCCATGTGTTCTTTCATCCAAGAAGTGAATGAAGAACCTCCACTCAAATCTGAACCAATTAGGGAGCAAAGAAAACAATGAGTCTTCAAGGGGCTCACATAAGTACCATTTATGCATCCATGGATATGTGTATCATCAAGAAATAACAAAGGATGTTGCTGCCAATAAAAAATTGCTCCAATCATATATCTCTTCACCCAAGTAGTTGATGAAGTTCCTCCAACATCATTTGAACTAAGCCAGGAGCAAGGAAAATCATGAATCTTCAAGTGACTCAAGTGAACGTCATAAGTGCATCCATGAAGATATGTATCATCATAAGGTAAAAAAAAAAACCTGCTACAAATGTGAATAATAAGGTGCTCTAGTCATGTCATCATCAAAAGGAGAGATAGGAGTTTCATACTCCTCATGTGGCACCATTAGAAAAACACCTTTCACCCAATTTTCATCCCCAATTGATGTGATTGAAAAAGAAGTAGGGGGTGAAGAATTATGAACCAACCTTAACTCTTTGCAACTCTTACCCATCAAAATATTTAATTCATCTTCTCCATAATTGGATGGTCCAACTATTGTGAGATCATGTGCTTCCTCCAAGGCTTTGCAACTCTCTCCATGAGGCAACTCATAATCCCTCTAAACAAAGACAAGTGCTTGTATTCCTTCTTTTTTGAGTGTAGCATATTCAAGCACCTGCATATCAACATGTACCTCATATTCCACCATTACATGAGGTTCCTCCTTTGTAACATAAATTCTTTCATTCATTGAATGATTGTCTTATATGTAGGAGGGTGTAAAGGACATTTGCAACTTCTCTTGAAGTTGCTCAATATGCACCATAGATTTTTGGAGTGTATTTTGGGTGGACTCCAATTCATTTGAGATATTTTCATTCTCTTCTGCATCCTTCAAGGTTATTCCATGATACAAACCAACAAGCTCAATTAAATAATCTCTATCAGAAATCAAATTTAAAAAATTACCTTTGGTGTCCAACATTGCCTTCTGGATTTTCTCCATGTCTTCAAGGGAAGATTTCTCCTCCACACACCAACAAAATTTAGAAACCAATGTATGTGTGTCATGGAGAGTTTTCAAAGCCTCTTGGATCTTCTTTTCATCCATATTAAAGGACCCTTCAAGAAAATAAGGCTCTTGCACATGAAATGCCTCATCTTCTTCCTTCTTGCTTGGACCAACTTCATGAAGCTCAAGTGGTGATGAGGAAGTTGATATTGGTTCTTCTTCAACTGCTACAAGGTCTTCATTTTCATGCTTAATGGAATTTTGGCTTGCAACAACACTTTCAAAAGTGATCTCTATGTCACCAACATAGAGGTGTGAGCACCCATCAGTAGGTACTCCTTCATAGTTCAAGCATCCATCAGTAGATGCTCTTTAATTCATGTCCAAGGTAGAATGTGTCTCGAAATGATCTTCAATATTTTAAATAGAGTCTTATTCATGATCATGTGATGTTTCTTCATATTTTTCAGAGTCACTTGGGAGTGACTTTCGATCATCTTCATGTAATGCTTCTTCTACCTCACCTATTTCAGAACTAGGTGGCTCATGGGCCTCCTCCTTTCTCTCCTTCAAGCAAGTTGATGCATATTGCCCCTTGGTTTCCTTAGGACCAAGATATTTGGATCTTTTTTTTGAATAAGGCCCAAAAATTCTCTTCAAATAGGAAACACATGCATCCCATGAAGCTTCATATATTTCACTACTCTTCTCACAAATAGGCTGATTTTTAATCCTTTCATGCTCCCCCAAAAACTGATCTTTGATTGTGGAACATATATATCTTCTCCATACACGTGGCTATAAGAATAACTATCATTTCTTCTTCCAAATGTGATATGATGGGATATACGTGTATAAGGTACCTCCTGGACATTATCTTCCTCATAATGTCTACAATACTCCTCATATTGCTCATCGTAGTCATGATCATACTGCTCATAGAAATCATTTTCCTTTTAGGCATAGAAAGAATGCTCTTCCTCATACTTCTCATAATATAAATATGAATAAGACATGGCTTCAACTTATTCTTAAATGTATTATATTAATAAATAGGTGCAAGGACCATGCTCTAATACCACTGTAATGTCCCCAATTTGAATTTTTTCCCAATTTAGTCAATTTTCGAAACTTGGACTAGTGAAGCCCCAAACTATCCCAAATGATCCCAAATATTTTCGAATGATGTATGGAGTGGATTGAGGTGTATTTGGACACAATCAATCATATATTATATGCTTTGACACTTTTGTATATAATTCAGCAACTTGCATTTACAATTAGAGAATGAAAGGCAGAATTACTAGGAAAATCGATGTTGAAACCACCAAGGGTAGATGGCTCCAAAAGAATCCTAAGGATTTCGAATTGGTAATGAGAGTGTTTGAAAGGTATTGAGACATAAAAATGAAGCTTATGGATTCTTGTAAATTCTCAAAATACTTCTGCAGCATTCATTTAAGTTTGGGAGAAAATAGGGAAATTTACTAGTAATTTCGAGGTTCAAACCCCCAAGAGTAGATGACATAAATGGCTTCCCAAATGCAGTATGACCCTCCCAAATTTCAGAAAAGAGACATGTAATAGTTAGAGGAATTCAATGGGAACCCAAATGCATAATTAATCAGTTCCTAAAGGCTGTTGCAACTCCCATAAATCAGAGGTTTGTATACATGCTTTCACATAGGTGGAAATGATAGAAAAAATCCACAACTTGCTATGAATTTTGGGATAATTGTTCCAATGACTTATGTAATGTTTATGAAACTTATTCAGTACATTAATGGCTCTCCATACAACAATAAAATCACCTATATTGACTGATACAAATCGAAACCAATTTGTTAGAAAAACAGGATCGCAGAGCAATAACAATAAACATAAATGCAAATATAATCACACACACATTACAAGAGAGACACAGATATATCGTGGTTCACCCCAACTTGGGCTACGTCCACACTGAATTTTCCAGTCCTTATTATTATTATTGTCCAACAAGGTGAAGGGATACAACCTACAGCACAGTCGCTACACTTCCTCTTCACTGTCTCACAGTCTCTCTCCTGATCTTAGAGATCTTTACAATGCATAAAACCTAAATACATCCACACTAGCCGTATTACAATGTATTTATTTTATAGGAAAAATACAATGGGAAAAAATACCACGGGATACCCAAAACCATGGGCCCACAAAACATGTGGTGAAAACAGCCCCAAAAAATTTTCTCGGGGGCGTTGCCCCGAAACCCCCTTTTTCGGGGGTGCTGCCCTCGAACCCCCGGCGGGGGCCCGCTGGCCCCCGCGCACCCAGCCGGGGGGGGTCGACCCCCCCCCCCCCTCGGACCCCCTAAGCATCGGGTCGGGATCATAACCAAACTTGGGGTACGAACATGGCTGAATCATCATCTATGAGACTGGAATATCTGGCTCCACAACCAACACAATTAACTTCAATCTCTCTCAACAAGATATATAGGAAAATGACTCGAATATCTTCCCTAAATATAAATATCACTTGAAATACATAATGTTTCGATCTGTGGATCTCATTATATGATTATTATAAATATATATAGAAGCCAAAATTTCCATGAAGTCGAAATAGCAGTCCTTCACTAACTATGTGCAACAACAAGTGCGCTATCTAAAAGTTATGGGGGAAAATGGCACCATTGATACATAGTTTGTCATTTTTACATGGTTTTACTTGGATATTATACCTGAGGTTCATATGATCATAAAATTCAGAGTTAAGACATCATATTAAAAATAAATAGGGCCCCAAGAGCTCCCCCAAAGAGATCGACATCTCACCAAGTGCGCCCTTCCTCCAAGAGCCAAAATATGAAGAGAAATGTGAGAGAGATGTGGGAGCAAGTTGAATAAGAGAAGATCACGAACATCCTTATAGCTTGAACCTGCAACAAATGACTCCATTGTAGCTCCAAATGAAATTTTTGAATGGCCTCTCCAATTTCCAATTAGGATGGGAATCTTTCACCCTCGAAATTGGTACTAATGCAAGTAGAGTAAACACTCCACTAGCATGGACAAGCTATTCTCTCCAATTTGCAAAATGAGAAATGATCAAAAGCTCCTTTCCTTATTTGTTCTTGTCTTTTATAAACTTTTCAAGTCCTCCATGGTTCGAATTCCTTCCAAACACCTCATTCCAACTCAAGTTGGAAAGATATTCCAATGTGTGTCAATTATCCAACAATTCCTAGTCTCCATCTTCCCTGAATTCGAATGGGGAAGCTTCTTGGCTTCCATAACTCCCTTGTGCACCCTCTTGGAGGCTATATTTATCCTTGACATCTCATATATGTCATATGTCAACAATAAGGTCTGAAATTTGTCATAAGTGTCATAGAATCTTCATCATTGTTGTCATAGGAGTTAGCGAATATAGCTCCAAGTGTCACCATTCTTCTAAGATGCATCTTCCTCTTCCATGGGAGTTTCTCTTACACTCCAATTCGACCTTACATGATTCATGCCATGAATAATACCTCTTCAACTCCACCAAGTATGTTACCCTTCATCTTGAACTCGAATTTGTGAGAGAATAATGTCATGTAGTGGGGAATCTTGCCACATGTGGGTCCCACAACCTCTTATGTGCCTTCATGATCCATTGCCACCTTATTTTATTTTTATTATTATTTGTTTGACCCATTTAATGTGAATTTGTAAGTATAAGGTCATTTTGGATCGTGTAGCTCCCTTATTCCAAATTTTAATGCTTCCACCCCTAACCTAGGGAACTAGTAATTTTCCTCCATGATAGTTCATTTGGATGGGTATATTACAAACTTTGAATTGGGAATTTCTCTTAATGTGACCCACCTTGTCTATTTGGATCTAAGTTTACATTATTACTAACTTGGACATCATTCTTGCAATTATTTGACCATTACACCAATTTGACAAACTATCATGAGTATGGCCAAGGGGATTAGGCCATTTTGACCCAATCATCAATCATGGTGGGGATAAGGAAAGAGTTTGTGTTTCATTGTAATTATGGCAGTACTTAGTCACTCTTGAACATGACACTTGTTTGCATATGCATTCAAACACTTGGATAATTGTCTTCGAGTCCCACCAATTCCATGATTCGTTCCACTCATTTGAGTCATCGAAATAATGCTTCCATCATTAGTTGCATTATGGGTCGGTGTTATTCTCGTCATATCAATGCTTCCAATTCATGACATTCACATGTTCAAGAGAATTCTTTTCATCGATTCAATCTCTGCATTCATCATACGTTCTATCATGTCGGTCACTCCTAAGTTAGTCTCAAGTGTCACTCTACAGTATGATCTACTCCAAAACATATTTGATCGTGTTTCATGTTGATGATGGGGGAAACAACCATGGCCATCCTTAGACGGTTTTATCTTTTTCGACATCAATACATCATCCAAGTATCAAATCTAGAAACTAATCAAGTACCTTGGGCCTGCATCCCTCAGTGGCAGGTTACCTCGCTTTCAACAGTAAGTTCACATCATTGACTTCTGATTGAAATATTCCACTGAGTGTTCGACCTCAACTCATTGATTCACATTCAGTGGTATGTACTATGATACCTTGGGAATCATTGAAATCAATGGTGATTTCCCTCATGCTTGTTAATGGTATACATTAATGACCAGTAATCAAGTGGTTTCTACCATGTTCGACTTCAAAGCATTGTAACCACATGGTTAGATTCTTATCGTTGCGAGTTCAGCTTGAAGACCCTAGGTTAAGTTATATATCTCACCCAGGTTGAGATGGATATTTTTTTAGTCATATCACACAGATCCACTTTGTATTGGTCGTGGTTGTGTTATCATGTCATCATGGATATATTATTGTATCTAGTAGCCATGATTGTTTTCAGTCAGTCTTTACTATCATGGATCTGCAGTGTATTGGTCAGCAGCCATGTTGTGAGTCAGTTTGCGACATGTATTTCAGAGTCAATTGTACTGTAGGAGCTCTTTGTTCGTCACTCCAACCAACAATCCTTACCTCGATTCTTTCCCTATTACAAACCATTTCACCTACCATATTTTTCCATCTTCATGCTTTGGGCGGCATTCTGTTACACCAAAATCTTGTCATCCCTTTAACCTTATGTTGTCACCCCAACATGCCCTGATCTCTGGAAAGGTGCATTAGAATCAAGGTGACACACTCTTCACCTTAGCAAAGTGTGTCGGTGGCGCATGATGCTCTTGCACAAGGTGTGTCGACCTCCCATTGGTGTGATTTTCTCTTATGAAAGGTGCGTCAATGTTGGTTAAAATGGATAAATAGAATCTTTGAGTGACTTCTCGAAGCTTGGATGGCATGGAGACTTATCCCTACATATCTGGGAAGGTGGCAGTCGATCCCCTTACCTAGTGCGATCATCCCGTAAGCCTCTCCCCTAAATCCTCAACCTATCCTATACATTTAGCCCTATATATATGAACCCTCTCTCCATTGTTAAGGAAGTAAGGATAGAGTACCTATATGCTGGTGGAATTTATCTAGGTGATCCTCTTCATCCATTAGGAGGCTAAGCATTTGATCTTGGAGGCTAGGATTGTTGGAAGGAGGTTATGACATCAAATCACTGGTCGTAACACATTTCTCATTGTACTTCTTATTATTATGTCTAATTCAAATTATTTCTATAAACTTGTTGTATTGATAATGTTTAGGATTAACTTCTTTGACTATTTATCTAGATCAATTCACATTCTTGTGCTTTTATTACTTGTATGTTTCCACATTTTTTGTCAGGTTTTGCAGCTAAATATCTGAATATCAACACTTGAATCATAAAGGAGAAAGGAACTTCACCTATAAGGTAATCCATCTCTTTCACTTATCTTGCATTTCAATATATATAGGAAATACATTTGTATTATGTAATTTTTTTGTTCTAGATTTGAACTATTTAGATTAGGGAGATCCGTTTGAGTCCACCCTTACGGATTGTCCGTAAACACAGGGCTCTGTATCCCAGAGCACTACCGAAGCAAAATACATAGCTGCTAGTGTTTCCTGCCAAGAAGCAACGTGGATCAGAAAGCTACATGCAGGGTTGTTCGGTGAAAATATAGAGCCTACATTTATTAGGTGTGACAATTAGAGTTGCATAAATATTTCTAAAAACCCAACGTTTCATGACAAGTCGAAGCACCTTGAAATGAAGTATCACTTTATCTGAGACATGGCCCAGAAAGGTAAAGTGGAAATTTAGTACATTTCTAATGATGAGCAGATTGCATATGTGTTAACAAAGCCTCTGTTGGTGATGAAGTTCAAGTACTTCCGAGACAAGCTTGGTATGGCAGAGAATGCCTCCCTCGCCGAGAGGAAGTGTTAAATATACAACATTATGATACATTCTCCGAACCAATATTATGTGTCCAAAATTAATCCTCCCGTATAGAGGTGAGAACTTCAATTTCCTTCCATGTAAAGGTTATTCCTCTTGTATAGAGGTACTTGATCAAAGTAATGATGTTGTAAAGTCTTGTTGGACAAGACTCTGGACTTGTGTGTCAAGTCATGATTATCATGTGATCCTTCCGTATAAAGGTATCCATGATATGAACCTCCCGTATAGAGGTAGACCTTCCATATAAAGGTCATGCTTTACTTGTTAAAATAATTTAATGTTGTGTGATTTATTATTAACCATGATCACCAGATTGCTTTTAAGTCTCCTTTAAAGATTGATCACCTGTAAAGTGAATTACTTTAGCATATGATCATTTCATCCAGAATAATATAATATGATCACAACGTCTGATAATTCTTCTTAGTATAATGTAAGTGATGGATAGTAAAAGTTAGCACATATTGACCATGCAATAAGAGATCAAGAAATAAAAGATAAAGCATAGAGATCAAGAGAATTCGAAATTTCTCATGCAAACACTTCAGTTAATTAAAGAAAAATTGAATTGTTAAATCTTTATTTATAAAGCTTCAGTTGAGTATCAATGCTTCAGTTAAAGCATCAGTTAAAGATATGCCTCATTTAGCTAGGGTTTTCACACCAGCTCGTGCTAAAGAGCACCTACTAAGGATTCATGAACCCTTAGTAGCAGTTCAAAATAATGAGTAAAAACTAGATATTAAAAGAGTGACATGTGCAAGTGATAACATAAAAATAAATATAACAATAATAGTAAAAATAAACAGTCATGATGAACGCATTAATGTGATTTGAATTTTTTTGTATTAATGGGAAAACAAGGGTTTGCAATGGTGTTCACCTCAAATGGTGAGGTTGTTGGAGACCTTGCATCCGTATGTGAGTAGTGCACCAAGTCTACAGGGTTCCTTGCTCTTCTCCAAATGCTCAAAAGGTGGCCAAGACTCAACTGAAATGGTAAACAAAAGCTCAAGGTGATAGGCTAAAGTTCAACAAGAATTTCGGAAGCATAAGGGTGTGAAGAGTTGATCATGGAAGTTGAATGGGGGGGCTCCATCACCTTTTATAGAGATTTTGGATGGTGGAGTATTGACCCATGGTTTTGGGAAACCAATAGTGCTGGTAAATGGTTTTAGGGTTTTTCCCTCTTTTTGAATTGATTTTTGACTTTTTTCCCTTTTTTCTTTTATCTTGAGAATTTTGGACCCGTTTTTTAGGGTTTTTGACATTTTTTGAAAGAATTTCATTAATTGAGGAGGGAAATAATGATTTTTTTCCCTTTTGGTTACCATTTGAGGGTTTTTTATGGTTTTGGAGGATAAAATGGTAGGAAAAGTGGACAAATGCATTATGTGACTAAGGAGATGATCTAGTGAACAATTTTTGGGTGTTAAAAGATTTCCCCCTTATGTGTGAGGGTAGGAGATCATCATATGGTCGATAGACACCATAGCTTCTATCATTTTCCAGGGGTATGAGCATTTTGATGAAGGAGAGCAGAAACTGGTTGGAGACCGGAACACATGCTCCATACAAACTGCAAAGGATAACACTGAAAATACATGACCTCAACAATGGATGAGGAATAATATCAATATATGGATGAGGCGGGCATAAATTATTTCATCCTTTTCCTTGAAAAGAGAACCATTGCTCATTATTTTTTTCGAGTTGCTTCCAAGTTCACTATGCAACAATTTGAACTCTTGAAAGTATTGCCTCCACTTGTCTTCAAAGGATGGTTTAAGTAATTTTCTAAACTCCTCATTCTCCTCTAAGGTTCCTTTCTCATCCTTACTCATGGTGACCAATGAATGCACTTCTTCTCCTACTTCTTCCCTTTCACCAAAGTACATCCAGTTTCAGTTTCTAAGGGTGGTGGATTATTTCTTTGACTCCTGGTCTTCATTAATGTTCTACCACGTCATGTGCCAAGACCATGCTCTGATACAACTGTAATGTCCCTTGTTAGGAATTTTATTAAAATGGCAATTTTTCATTTTTTTTCCCTAGTTTGACCTTTGACTAGTTTTGATCTCTAGGTCCCAAATTTGCCCCAAATGATCCCAAATATTCTGAGAAGGTATATGAATAATATTAGAACATAAATATTTATTTTAGGGATGCCTCTGGACCTTTAATATACTTCTGCAAATACTCTTTCAATTCTGGTCAATGTAGGTAACTTTACTAGTGATTTCCCTTTAACTAGTATTGGTCTCTAGGTCTCAAATTGACTCCAAGTTCCTTCAAATATTCAAGGAAGGTGTATGAATGATATTAGGAATTAAATATGATGTTCAGGGATGACATATTTCCACCAAAAGACCTCTGCAAACTCTCTTAATATTCTGTACCAAGTATGCAATTTTACTAGTAATTTGGGGTTCAAATCCCACTGGGGTAAGTACTGAAAATGGCTTTCCAAATGCCTCCAAACCCACTCAAATTTCTGAAAAGAGTTAGGGAATGTATTAAGGATGTTATTAAGGTCTCATTTGAACCATTAATTGATTATTATATCTGTTCCAACCCTCTCCCATTCAACTGCAAAAATCACCAATTCGACCCTTGGGGAAATGGCACTATTTCTTCTCCCAATGCAATTAAACTGAGTAAAAATACTTCAAATGCTCAAGTACAGTACATGAAACTTGTAAAATACATCCATGGAAGTCAATTAATCACAAATTCATTAGAGAATCATCCATTCATTCGAAATCATTAGCATTACATTGATTCACATCAAGGTAGTGGGGAAATGGCTTGTCCTTTCATTAAAATTGAGATTTATACATTTCTACTTGGAATTTAGACCTGAAACTTTCTGGAGATGAAGAAAAGAGTATTTAATTCATATTAAAAAATAAATGGGGCATTAGAAGCTCCCATAAAGAGTACAATAGCTCACCAAAAATGCCCTCCCTCAAGGATCAAGAATATGCCATCAAAACTGGAAATGGTTGAAGGAGTGAGATGCAATAGAAGAAACCATGAGCTTCCCTGTAGCTTACACCTGCAAATAAAGACTCCATTAAAGATCCAAATGAAAGTTCTGAATGGCCTTTCCAATTGCCAACTTGGATGGGAATCTTTCACCCTCAAAATTGGCTAAGGCAAGCAACTAGTCATCCACTAGCTCTCCCTCTTCACAAATGCAATTGCAAATTCTACAAATGATCAAAAGTTGGTTTCATTCTTTTTTATTGAAATTTATAAAGTTCTAATGTCCTACATGGGTCAAATTCCTTCCAAGAGACTCATGCCAACTCAAGTTGGGAAGAGATTCCAAATAACGCCACTTGTACAACAATTCCTAGTCTCCCACTTCCACCAAATCACATGTGGAAGCATCTTAGCTTCCCTAACACCCTTGAGCGCCCTCTTGGAGTCTATTTTTAGCCCTGACATGTCATATATGTCATATGTCAGCCTTCAAGTCTGATTTGTGTCATAGGTGTCATAGCATCTTCATCATTGTTGTCATAGAGCTAGGGAATCTAGCCCAAGTGTCTCACTAGCTCCAAATTGCCTCTTCCTCTTCCATGGGAGTTACTCTTCCTCTATGTTTCGACCTTGGATGATTCATTCCATGAATAATACCTTTTGTACTCCCCCAAGTATGTTACCATTCACCTTGAATTCGAATTGGTGAGAGAATGATGCCAAGTGTAGTGGGGAAATCTAGCCATATGTGGGTTCCACTTCTTCCATGTGTCTTCATGATCAAATTCCACTTTGATTTTCACTTGTATATATTTATTTAGCTACTTTATTAAATATTTATTCCACTCTAATGTTCAAACATCATTTATTATCCCCCTTATTCCAAATCCCAAAGCTTCCACCCCAAACCTAGGAAACTAGTAATTTTCCTCCTTGGCAATTATTTGACCTTTAACATCAATTTTACAAACTCTAATGAATATGGCCAATGTGATTAGACCATTTTGACCCAATTCCAAATTTGGGACATGACAAACAACTGGATGGACTCAATGACTGAGAGACAGAATCTCATAGGTACATTGAACTGCATTTGAACTAGGTACTCAAGGAAGCATATAACTGGGGTGATTCCGAATACTGTCACCAAGCGCAGCCCGGATATCTATGGGAATAGACTCACCAATGTGCTAGAGTCAAAGGACATCTAGGGTCTTCGACCAATAACAGAAAGGACCAATACCATGTATAAATCTCAACGGTGCGATGATGGTGTTGAAGTCGAGCACGTGAGAAAAAACCATTCGAAGAGGCACTAAGGACTCCTCTCAAATGGTTTGTAGGCACTCACCACCGATGGAGATGAGTCCAAGGTACAGGGACCTCTGGGTCTATCCTCTGGAATAAATGGGTTGGTGTCGATAGAGGGAGACCTGCAACTACCAAGGAAATGATAATTCCTTAATAGGAACGCTAGGTGTAAAACTAAGAGGTGATAGTATTGGATGTGATACTGATAAACTGTGGGGGGATCTGAGGGTTGCAGAGTGGGGGGGGACTCAAACTTCCTTTGTTCAGAGTGTTAGAAAAACAGGATCGCAGAGCAATAACAATAAACAGAAATGCAAATATAATCACACATACACATTACAAGAGAGACACAGATATATCGTGGTTCACCCAAGATGGGCTACGTCCACACTGAAGTTGGCAGTCCTTGTTATTATTCTATCCAGCAAAGTGAAGGGATACAACCTGCAGCATAGCCACTGCACTTCCTCTTCACTGTCTCACAATCTCAGAGATCTTTACAATTCATAAAAACTAATACATCAACCCTAGCTATGTTACAATTTCTTTCTTTTATAAGGTAATTGCAATGGGAAAATACCACGGGTTACCCAAAACCATGGGCCCGAAAACTGTTGGCAAAAACAGCCCCAAAAATGTTTCTCGGGAGCCCGCTGGCCCCCGGACCCTCTGGGGATCGTGCCGGGATCATAACCAAACCTGGGGTACAGACACGGTTGAATAATAATATCTCTGAATCTGGAGATCAGGCTCCACAACCAACAATCTCCCACTTAGAGACTGATCACAACAACTCCACCGATGTTGTACTTTCTAGACCTTGGACTTGGCAAATTTCTCATCTTCACCTTCATGCTAGAAGGCCAATTGAAACTGAGAAAGAACTCAATTTCTCTCTGGTCACTACCTTTGTGAACATGTCTGCAGGAGTCTGGCTAGTATGTATCTTTTCCAGCTTCAACAGTTCATCTTCCAGAACAAAGCGTATGAAATGGTACTTGAGCTGTATATGTTTAGTCCTGGAATGGAATGTTGAGTTCTTTGCAAGATGAATGGCACTCTAGCTATCACTATACAACCTGCTATCCTTTTGCTTCTTACCCAATTCCTCCATAAACCTCTGCAACCAAATCATCTCTTTACTAGCCTCTATAACAACATACTCTACTTCCGTTGTTGAAAGTGCAACAACCTTCTGCAGTTTTGAAATCCAACTTACCCCCGGACCCCCCGGGGATCGTGTCGGGATCATAACCAAACCTGGGGTACGGACACGGATGAATAATAATATCCCTAAATCTGAAGATCAAGCTCCACAACCAAAACAAAGTATGATGGCAAGGTTGACCTGGAAACATATGAAACTGACTTCGGGGAAGGGTATCATAGGTTAAGGGACCAGGGATTATGACTGCAATGGGGGAGACTCGGGGGGGAACTGATGAGTGATATCAGGAGAATCTAAGGGTGACACATCACAAAATACTCTGAATAAAGGCAACCATATTGGGGAGGTTGTCACAATAGTGGGACTAGATATGATCCGTCGTGGCACCGAGAGGAACCATTTGGGCCTTCTTCATGGTTTAAGGAGCTCAAAGAAGGGATAGAAGTGTGCTCAAAATTGTACCGTCGTGTGGATTTGTACGAGCCTAGGACGGTGAGTGCTCATGGTTGCTTTCAATTTTAGAGAGTCGGAAAGAAAATAAGAAGACTTCAAGAGGTTCTTTTTTGTGTGTTAGTCTCCAAGGCCCGAAAACGAATAAAAGTATGCAATGAAGAACTCTTTTAGCCGATGTTACTAGAGTATTCATTTTTCATAATTAGTCTACCAGGTCCGGAAAAGGGTTAAACTTATACTAGATAGATGCCCTTTCAGATACTTTTAGTGATCATGAAAGGAAGCAAGATTGCTCGGCGATCTTTTCATTGTTTAAGGAGTCAGAAAAGAGCTTAACAGAAACTCCCTAAGTGCCTTTTTCGTAAAGGAATTGCTCGGCATGAAAAAGGGATAAAATTATACCGAACAAATATAATGGCCAAGCAAGGAGGAAGTGTTCAATCAAGGGACAATGATGAGAACCAAGAATGAAGGCGAGGGGGGAACACTATTGTGGCCTCCTTGTGGGGTGATGAATGGTGGAAAAATAATGAAATGACTACAGTATAGATGGAGCAGAGGGCTCATGGATAGGCCGTGATGCAAAAAATGGAAAAAAATGACTGCGGCCTGTGTGGCATGCAAATCGAGGCAATGGGGGGCATGGTAAAAATGCCCAAATTTCTTTTAGTGGGAGCGAGAAATGATATCAAGCATAATCATGGGCGCAAAAATATGAATCTGGTGGTGCAAACGGTGCAACAAACGAAGGTCAAATGACTCTGAAATGGTCAAAGGAAAAACTAGGTGAAAATGGCTATAAATAAAGGTGAGCCCACCAAGCCAAGGATGTGGTGGTGGGGAGAAATGATGACCCATGGGGGTGGAATACGATTTGTTTAGAATGAAAACCAAATATAAAAGTAACATGTGACCTCGAAAATGGTCAAGATCATGCATGTGAGAGAGTGAGCACGGTTAATGAACTGCCCCCATGCTATGTGCATGGGGTTTGTGATTCTGGATCGCATATGTGTTGGGTTGAGAAATGGCATCATTGACATCCTGAGATAGATGTGACAGGGAAGGTTCAAAATTATTGAGCATGCCCCCTATCTCAGCGTCAAGTTAATCTATTATCCCCCCTAACTCATAGGTATCAATGTGGTGTAGATGTTGTCTCAAAGAGGGATCAACATGGCATCGACTAACTGCTGGCGGGGGGGTGTACCATGAGGATGTGGGCCATGGTGGCATACTAAAGTGATGATATGACGATGGGGGATTCCCCTTGCGGGGTGTATTCCCCTAGTATCATCGACGAGAATGACGATGATAATGAATAGGAAAGGTTTTGGGCCTACCCCCATGCTATGGACATGTGGTTTCGTCGTCGATTTGAAAAGGTTGAATAGGCGGGTCAGAGGGATCAATTGAAGGGACCAACAGGACAGAGGGGTCGCCAATGGAAACCATGTAAATGGTTTTGACCTCAGCCGATGAGGAGGATTCGGGTGGGTGAATCTCCTTGATGGTAGTAATGGATGATTCTAAGGAGGACTGATTCATTTCGTGGAGAACCAATCGATATTCAGGTAAATCAGGACAATGATGGGAATAATGTCCATAGATCCCACATATGGCATAGTAGTGTTTGGTGTGCAATGATTTGTTGCACAGTTGAGGGGTGTTTTGGATTTAGATAACCAGAATATTGGTGTCATCGTCTAACGTCTTCATGTGTTCTTGGAGGTTTGGTAGTTGTGGACAATTATGGGTAGCATGGCCTAAGTCAACACACAAGGAGCACCTAGGAGGTGCACGAAATGTGGGGGTAGGTTTCGTATTTTTTGTGGTGTGTGGTGCAGTATGGGTGTGTGTGGAATTTCCCCTAGTGTTGTTAGAGGAAGACATGGTCGCCACACCAAGAGGCGGACGATTGGCAGTAGTGATTGGTTGGACCAGTTGGAGAACGACTTGTGGTGTCGGGGAATTTCGAATGGGTGAAATAGGGGGAGGTTATGAGGGAATTGTCCTAGTGTTATCCCGAGGAGATTCAGTGTGGCCATGACTAGTGTACTTACTACTCCTGAAGGTGGGAACAAGAATGGGATTGTGTGGATTGGTGTGGCTCCAAATGACTAGGGACCGTTGGTGGTTGCGGCAGCAGAGGTGGTTGTGAACTAGGCACCATTTGTTTGGATGAAATGGTGCACAGATTAGATATCTTAATGGTTGGCGGAGGGGGTGGGATGAACTAAAAAGTAGAGGTCATGGAAGTCTCTGAGTAAATTCCAAGTCCAATGGTGGAAACCAAAGACGTAGGTGCACCAGAAATAGGTTGTTTAATTAGGGGGAGAACATTTTCTGGTGCAGCGGGATCATTCGGGTCATAATACATAAGTTGGTCGATCTTCACAACCCGTCCTTCATGGGGGAACATCATAATGTGGAATACTGATGAAGCAACATCCTTCATGGTGTACATGTAACTGCATCCGAGCAAGAGGTTATAGTCAAGTTGTGCGTTGATGACCTCGATGTCGATAAGGATATTTTTACCAGCTAATTGGACTGGAACGTTGGCCAAGAGGCCTTAGGGTTGAGCTGAACAAACGTCGTAATCTCTCAAGGAAGTCGTGGATGGCTATAGTGTAGGGGATCTGAGCTTCTGCCACACGAATGTAGACATAACGCATGTAAAGGAACCCTCATCGATAATGCACCGATGGATAACAAGATTCCAGATAGAAACAGAAACTTGGAATGCTAATGTGGAAGGCATGCGGGGTTCAGATTGGTCTAAATCGAATGCCATCATCCGTGAGTCGAAAGGGTCTATCGCACCTATGGTGGATAACAATGTTTTGTTGTGCAAGACATTTTTTCAAAACTTTGAGGGATGACATAGCAGTTGGGGACTAGGCTAAGTCATCCATGATATTATAATTGGGTGCAGCACGAGCGTTGGGGTTGTTATTAATGTGACGCAAAGGCAAGCGGGGAGATTTGGGTGCCCCATCGCATGGTGCTGGGGGTATGCGTAATGACTGATCAATGGGAAGAACGTTAGCAGCCTTGTCGGTGGGAATGGTTTCAGTGGTGGAACCATATTGATTTCGGCGTGTTTGAAGGTTGATGTCATATGATGACATCATGAGAATGTGATGAGTACCTGAGTCAATGGGTTGACTAACAGGCACAACATAAGTGATTTGTTGTTGTGGTGCGGCAGTCCCTTGAGGGGGATCCAATGGTTGGGTCTTCACTACTCCTTGCGTGGGTAAGGGATTCTATAAAACCATAGGTTTTGCATTGAGTTGTAGGGGGTTGGGCGGTGTCGAAGGGGCAGCATGTCCTTGGCGTTCGGTATGATCATTCCAAAGTTGGTGAGCTTGTTCTAAGTGGGGAAAATTGGTTCGTACGTAAGTTGGGATTTTTTCCTTAACGAGGTGGTTGATTAGGGTTTTGATTGGCTGGGGTGGTGCCGTTATTGTTTGGGGGATTGGGTGGTTGGCCACCGCGATCCGAGGGTTGGTTTTTCCCTCGGTTACGACCTCTTCCCTGATGTTGTTGGACTTGCTAGTTTCTTTGGGCAGGTTGGGTTTGTTGTTGGTTTTGTTGGGCATAAACTTTTCCTTAGCGGTAGGGGGATTTTGTGGTTGAGCAGGTGTTGGTGCTTCCTGTGGTGGATAGTAAGTTAGAGGGGCTTGATTTTGTGCAGGTGCTTCCTGCGGGGGATAGTAAGTAGGAGGGGCTTGATTTTGTGCAGGTGCAGGTGCAGCGTGTTGATGGTAATAGGCAGGAGGTGCGGCGGGAGGAGTGTATGATGATGGTGTGTGACCGTAGCAATGCGATGGACACGAAGGTCCGTCGACATGAGGGGCTTGGGCCATGGGAACATATGAAGGTTTTTCTCTGGAATGGGCTATGGCATGTGAAAGGTCGGGGCCACTCATGGTAGGATTGGATGTAGGATTATAAGTCGGGGGACTAGAAGAAGGAAAATGAGTATAAGGATGATGCTGAGATGCAATGTGTCCAATAATTTCGTCGGCAGCATGGTATGCCCCCAGCGCATCTTTCCAGGAGGAATTGCTTCGGGGAGCATCGAGTAAAATGGAATATAAGTAGCCTGACTAAGCATAAATGAGGTCAAATTGTTGGGATTTTAGAATGGCTTCTTCTTCGGTTTGGGGCCATTCAGATGCCACATCCTTGGCAATAACTAGTATAAGGGATTTCAAGAACCAATCTAGGAATATGTAGTCATCTAACTTGATCTTACATAAACTTCGACGTCTACGCCACTCATGAATATGGTCTGTGATATGGGTAGCTGTGGTTTGTATGCAATACAGTAGGATCTCTACAACAGCATCGTAACGGACTAGTAACTAAAATAACTACAGGAAATTCGAAGCAAGGTGATGCAGGAGCATCGATGCTGAGTCAGCAATGTGATTGCGTGTTCACATGTTGTGGCTAGCAAGAGGACGAGTTGTCCTGGAAGTGGGAGGATAATTTGTTTCTAAGAATTTTGATGTTTGTAAAATATGTAACCGACTAGTGTGTTGTCATATTTTGAGAATATAGGACATAGTGGCAAGTTGATACTCCCTGCATGGAGATCAAGCTAGTTAGCTAGTTTTTTGTTGAGTGATAGTGACCCCTGCAGTGATGGGGGGGAGTTTGTTAGTCAGTTTGTTTGACTGTTCAACCATTCGGTTTTGGGGGAATTTCGAATGGGTGAAATAGGGGGAGGTTATGACTAAGTAAAGGAGGATCGGGCGAGGCAAGAGAGAGCTTTGCAGGAAGGAATGTCGTAGAATATTTTCTTGAAAACCAAAGAGCAATACGACTATGTAGAAGTTTTGCTATCAATTAATGAAATTAGCAAGTTCTGTGTGTTAATGGTGTTACTGGGCATTCAAATAAGAGATGAACTTAGATTCTGTTAGGTAGAGCTGTGTGCATGTATTAACCTAATTTCTGTGTGAATGAATCTTGGTCCTCATGCTTGTATGCATAGTTAGTTACACCCTAATCCTTCACAAACCAATCATCATTAAGTAGCAGAGATAATTTATGGTTGTCTTGAGTTTCTCATCAGATCCAGATGAAGATTGAACTAGATTGATCGATTCTCTGATCAATCAACGAGAAAATCGTACAGTCACAGACGATTCACTTAACAGAGGTTGGACGGCTCAGATCAGATCCAAGAGGAAGATCGATGGCGGGGAAAGGATCTGCAAGGTGATTATGCACGGGATTTAACATTTCTGCAAGCCAAAGTGAAGTATCCCGCATTGATCATAGATCAACAAACGAGATCAAATCTGCAAGATATAAACTTTTGACCCGGTGTTCCGCAGAAGGAAGAAGCTCAGGGAGTTAACGGCGAGTGTTGTGGAAGTCGCGTTGCGGAAGATTTTGGTGGAAATATTTTCAGGAAGTCTCGACAAGCGCACCCACTATCCGCAACCCGCAAGCTGCAGAAAGGGAGTGTTGCGGGAGGACTGTTGCGGTGAGGCGACTGCGAAAGGAACATTGACGAAGGACGTCGAGGTTGCGGAAAGAAGGCATTTCCGCAAGGTTGTTGCGGAAAGCAAATTTTGACTGTCAGAATGTTGTGGAAATCCCAGTTTGAAGGTAAGGGCCATAATAGAGAAAGGCCTAGCTAGTTTTTAGCTAATTCTAGTGGGTCGATATCAGAGAATCACAGTAATTCCTAGGAAGTGGGTTGGATTGACCTTTGTAATCCCCAGCCTGCATCATTTGTGGTATCAAAGAAAGGGATTTTTTTAGCATAGTAGAAGAAAGGCATGGTTGTACGTATAGGAAGATAAAGAGCTCGTGGCAGAGGATGACCAGCAACGAATGCATAGGTCGTGGAGGAAATGAGAGAAATCCAGGCAAGTATGGAAGCTATGGAGATAGGCATACGAAGAGACCCAGAAGCAGGGGATGTGAGTAAACCTGAAGAAGAAGAACAAGGAGAAGAAGCAACACCTATGCGAGAGACACCTCAGCAAAGATACTTTCGGTCAATTCTTGGAGCAATGTCAAGACCAAAACCCGAGTTGCCTACCTATGAAGGAATCCTCACTACTGAACATCTCATTGACTGGATCAGCGAGTTAGACAAATACTTTGAGTATGATGAAGTTGAAGAGAACAAGAAGGTTAGATTTTTCGTGACAAGGTTGAAAGGACATGTGTCCCTATGGTGGGATAGTGTGCAGGCTGAAAGGAGATGAAAGAATAAGCCATTGATAAATAGATGGGATAGGATGGTGGCTAAGATGAGAGCCAAATTCTTTCCCAAGGATTATCAGCTAACTTTGTATAGACAAATGCAGAACCTTAGGCAAAGATTATTGACTGTAAGAGAATATACTGAAGAGTTCTACAAAGTGAACCTAAGGATAGGTTATGTGGAAGAATCATCATAGAAGACTGCTAGATATGTCAATGGTTTAAGGATGGAAATTCAAGATGAGATCAGCATGATATCACCAAGAATAATGGAAGAGGCATACCAATGTGCCTTGAGAGAAGAGGAAAATTTATTGAGGAAGCAAAGCTTCAACAGGGGAAGAGTTTCGACCCAAGGAAGGGGGAAAACAACTGGGAGAGGAAGGTTTGCATCCCATAGAGGAGGGTCCAGCAACTCAAACCATCGTGAGCACCAAGGTAGAGGAGGTGACTCTAGAGGGAGAAGACCTTACCAAGGAGGTAGAGGCAGAGAAACTGTCTACAGATGTTACAAATGTAACAAATTGGGGCACAGATCCTTTGAATGTCCTGAGAAGGAAGGCATAGGACAAAGAAGAGCCTATATAGCTCAGAACGAGCAGCAGCAAGAGAAGATGACAGTGACTGAGAATTTTCCAGAGACAGGAGAGTCTTTGATGATGAACAAGGTCTTATTGAAGCTTGAAAAGGATAAAGTGGAACTGGCTCAGAGGATGGCCTTATTCAAAACTATGTGTAAAGTCAAAGGGAAATGTTGCAAGATGGTGATTGACAATGGGAGCACTGACAATCTTGTTTCCATGGAGATGGTGGAGAAGCTGAGTCTGAGAAATCCCAAACACCCTATTCCATATAAGGTATCCTGGCTGCATAAAGGACATCAAATACTGGTGAGTGAACAATGTGAAGTTGAATTGCAAATAGGTACATATAAAGATAAAAGTATGTGTGATGTTATGCCCATGGATGTTTGCCATGTTCTTCTAGGGAGACAATGGCAATTTGACAAAAAGGTGATACATAATGGTAGGATAAATTGTCATAGCTTTGAGAAATATGGGATAAAACATGTTCTTCTTCCTTTGCAAGGAGAGAGTACAACAAAACAGCAAACACCTAAGATACTAATGTTGATAGAGAAAGAGTATTTACAGCAAATTGATGAGGAAGAACTCAATTATGTTGTGGTATGTAAACCTAGAGTGGTAGTGACAAAGACCAACATTACAGATCTTCCTGAAGAAATTCAGGAGATGCTAGGTGAGTTTAGTGACATTGTGGTAGATGATTTACCCAATGAGTTACCACCGAAGAGGGATATAAGTCACCATATTGATTTTATTCCTGGAGAAAGCTTACCAAACAAGGCAACCTACAGATTGAGACCTCAAGAGAATGAAGAAGTTAGAAGGAAAGTACAAGGATTGTTAGACAAAGGGTTGGTTCAGAAAATTCTAATTCCATATGCAGTTGCAACAATACTTACCCCAAAGAAGGATGGTGAATGGAGGATGTGCACTGACTCCAGAGCAACTAACAAGATTGCCATCATATACAGATTCCCATTACCCAAAATGGATGATATGATGGATTTCCTGAGTGGGGCAACATGTTTTTCAAAATTAGATCTGAAGAGTGGATACCATCATTGTTAACAATCAAATTAACACCCTAGTCATGTGACAGAAGAAGCACAATTTTACCATGCACCCGCAACATGAAGACATAAACATAAGTACATTCATAGACAAGTCCTCTCTGATCTAATGACTTCTCCCATAAATGGAAGGATTAGGTAAAGATAGTAAGAACCTAAGAAGACCAAGTTCAGTGATTGAACCGCTCATAAAATGACTAAAACTAAGCTACACCAATCAATAAGTGAAGATGAATGCATTAAAGGGCATTAATTGTACTTAAAGTATGTTAAAGTTGTGCAAAAAGCCTAAAAACTATGAAAAGTGGGTTTTGAGCTAAAATAAAATAATAATAAAAAAAGATGAAAAGGGATAATCCCACATTGAAAAGAGAAACATGAGGGCTCATTTCCCAATGCTATATAAGAAAGGCATGGAAGGCATTGTAGAAGAGACCAAAGGAAGAGTAAAGACATGCTGAAGAGATTCTGAAGGAGGATAAGGAGCTCAAATTCTGCAAAAGCAAGGGTGAAGGAAGGGAAGCTCATGACAATGGAGGATGGATTCACACCAAGATCATTGGTAAGGATGTACTTCTTCTTAGTTTTAATTTGAATGGATTCAATTTTCTACCATCTAAGAGTTTGAATTTGGCTTATCATACATGAATTTAATTCTTAAATGAATCTAGATCTTAATGAGTTTTGATTAATGAATATAGATCTTTGTAAACTTGTGATAATCTTTTCATATTGCTGACATAGGAAATCACCATTTCTTAGTAAGATAGATTGATATGTTGCATATCTAACTCTCTACATGCAAACAACTTCATCTATTATCAAATTGGCGACCATATGGCTTGAAATCTCTTGAAATTTTCTCATATTTCATGATTTTTCTTCATTTTTGGTGCTCTCCATCATTTAGATCTACTCACTTGGAGCTTAAAGATCAGTTCAAGATCCATATATCCAGCAATATGACCTCCAAACCGGCCTCCCACCTTTCTTGCAGCAAATGTTTCAAAATCCCATTCTAGATCTCATTTTCTACATTCTAGATCTCATTTTTTTTGTGCATTCTAGAACTCATTTTTGGGGATTTTTGCAGCCTTTAATGCTTGGTTTTGCTTCCTTTGGAGTGGTGATGTTGTATTCTTTGGTTTAGGAGCTGATTAAATTGAATTTCCATCCTCCTTTCATCAAATTAGATCCCTCATTTGCTCATATATTTGCTGAAAATTTCAATTCTGTTTTGCTTCATAAATGTGCACATGTTGAAATGTATGATGAGATCTTTTGAAGTTTGAACCTGTTGGAAGAATTGATATGTATGTTTGGAGACCTGTTTAGAAGCTTATTTTTATTCTTATGATCAGCCTCTCACTCATGTTAAATCCCTCTTTTCCTCATGTTTCTTGGCTTTAAATATTTGCATCTTATGTTTCCAATTTGCAGCTCATCCAACTAGTTTGTAAGAGACTTGTTTTAGATCTATTTTGAAGGCTTAGAAAGTGCATTTGCAGACCTATTTTGGAAGCTCTTTTTGTTTCTCATGATCATTCTATCATTCATTTGATAAGTGTTCATATTCTTTGCATTTTTTGGGCCTACATCTTTACCTTTGGACTCATCTTCCAATAACTTTCAAATCTGCCCCAAATCTGAATTTCTTTGTCAAATTGTGATGGATCTATTACATCTTTGCATGTGTTCTTTAGCTTAAGATCTTTTTGCTGATCATACTTAGTTTATTACTCCTTTTTTAGAACCTTTGAAATTTTTTGGATCATTTCGATCAAAGATATCTCCCATTGGAATGACCTTCCAATTTTTTTAAGAATTGCTCCAAATTTGCAATTCTCTTTTCAATTTTTTCTTCAAGTTGTGATAGATCTTCTAGCTTGAGAGCATCTTAGCTCATAGATACCTGATTTTACATATCCATGACTGATCTTTAACTTCATTTGAATCTCATTTACATCTTTGCAAAGTTTACACACCTTCCCAACACATTAATTCAAGCTTCTAATCTTACACTAGTTGGTAGAGATCTCTTTCACTTTTGGACCTGTTTGGAGACCTGTTTTGTATGACATTTACACACTTGTTTAGAGACTTATGTGCAACTTGAAATCAGCCTTATACTTCTCTTGAAAATTTAGGAAAGTTTCATAACATTTGGATCAATACATTTACAATTGGAATTCACTTCCAAACACCTTTAAATCTGCTCCAAATTGTAATTAATTTTCAATCTTTTTCAATTGGTAGTAGATATATTTTTCTTACAACTTTATGAGATGATAGATTCCTGTTCTAACATGTTTAAGAACAGATGTTAACCTACATTTATGTCTCTTTGCATGGCTGCAAGTCTCCCAAAGCATACTTAAGAAATTGTTCACCAAAACACTTTAAGCACATTCAATGTTTTAGACCTTTAGAATATGCTGATTGGAAACATTAATCAAACATAAACCATACACATTTGGAAGCACCATATACACTTGAAATATCCTTTCACACACATTTGCATTTGAAGAACACCTTGAACATCACATGATTGAGATCATTTGAAAGTAATTTCTTCCCAAAAAACAGAATTAAACTTTAATTAGTTGCATTTTGTTTCGGAGTTAGAATATTTTTATGATTTTCATGCACAATTAGAGAGAGTTGCACCTTTAGAGTTCATTTTTCTTGAGATATATTGTGTATGAGGCACCATATCCTCTTCACTCGTATCTTATGATGACCTTGTGAATGAGAAAGTGTATCTCACTTGTAATAGTTTAGGAGTTCACTTTTCAAAGCATCTTATATCGAGCCACCATATTCTCTTCACTCACATCTTATGATGATCTTGTGAATGAGAAAGTGGATCTCACTTGTAATAGACTAGATTTAATTTTTGCATACAATTTTTTGAGCCACCATACCCTCTTCACTTGGGCCTTATGGCGATCTTGTGAATGAGAAAGTGGATCTCACGTGTAACAGTTTAGGATTTAATTCAAAAGCATTCCAAAGGGCTCTCCGTATCCTCTTCACTGGGGCCTTATGGCTATCTTGTGAATGAAAAACAGGGATCTCCCGTGTAATAGAATTAGATACATGTTTACTTGAGATATCTGTTTGGGTTACATTAGTCTTTACACATCAATTATTATTCATATTTCAGAAAAACTATGCATAAACATACAAAATCTACTAGAAATTTTGCATGACTAAAAGAAACTCATGAACCTCTCACTCTTTCTTAATTTAGAATATTCATCGAATTGAAAGGTAGAGTAGTGATCATTTTGCATTGTTTGGTTCATTTTTCTGTTTTCGAGTCAAAACACCACCAGTTTCATTTCCACTCCAGAAACTATGCAAACTACACTTAAAATTGGCACTTAATCTAAAATTGGCAAACTTTTGATTTTCATATCACCAACAAGATTAGGTTAGTGCCCTGGATTAGGTTTGGAGAGTTAACACTCCTGGGATGCAAAACTTTGAAACTAGAATTGATTAAAGAGAGTAAATCCATTACTAGCAAAAAATGCTTGTCGAGAAAGCGCTTCTGAAACATGTGTCAAGCACGAGGTCAATATGGATAAGTAAGGGTGGTTCCCCCTTCTTGCTTATTTAGTGGGACATGAGCTTATTGAAGGGATTCTATGTTCAATGACAAGTCCTCGGGGTGACATCAATGTTTCTAGAGTTTCTGGTAATAAGAGTTGTCCTGACTTGCAACTGTCCGCCCGACCATCGATTGTGAAGTGGTAACTTTAATGGCTATTCTGAGGATATCACATAGGTTGTTGTGAGTGGGACACACTTGCAATACCTGAGACAAACTTTGGAACTTCTACTCCTTGGGAGGGTGAGTGATCAGGAACCAACACTTGTACCCCTGGCGATTAAAGTTTATTGTAACTGTTTCTTACACCTTCTCTCCTAGCAATTGTATGAGGACATGAAATCCCTCAGCAGCTACTAGTTTCGGAAGGCCCTACAATCCAGCTTTTCACTGAGCTTCGGTTCTTTGGAAAAGTAAGTTTGCTTGCTTGAAATCTCTAGGGAATTTTTACTGTGTGGACACTTTTTATTTTGTCGATTCTAGAAATCCATAGGATTGTTTGATTCTGTTTGCAAAAATATTTTCAAATACATCCTTTTATCAAAAAATTTCAAAGTGGCTACTCTCCTGATCCGCCAGTCACGGCGGCAACAAGGTGAGTCACCAGAAATTGAAGGCCCCGCTACATTGCAGAGACGACTACAGAATACAAGACACTTTGACTTTGAAACCAACACACTTCTAACTTCAATAATCAACAGTAGAGCAGAGACACATCAAACAAATACTACAACATCACCTACCCAGGAAAACATATAAATTGTTGATCCTCTCGCTCCAATTTCAATTGAAACATTAGAAGACAACAGTGCAAATCTCGTAAATCCACCTCAGACAAATTCTTCAGACCCAGTGGTACTCCACATCAGTGAACCTTTGAACACCATCAATCCTCTTGTGGATCACTTGGCACACATGCTAAATTCAACATCTAATCCCATGGCTTCATCAACAGCACAAGGGACCACATTAGCACCATCTCAAACAAGTGTTGGAGGTAGCAATACTCCCAACATCCCTATGGCTTCATCAGGAGCATAAGGGACCACATCCTCACAACCTCAAACAGTTGATGGAGGTAGTAATATTTCCAACTTGACCTCTACCACAACTCCACTAGTTAGTTTACCTGCTTCTACCATACGTTCAACTAGCACTTCAGTGCCAATTGGTACATTTTCGAGTACCAATCCTAGAAGTACATCCACTTTACCTGCAGGAATCCCTACTGGAGGGTCTGCCTTACCAAACTTGGGTTTCCCATATGGTTTGGCTACTCAAGTTCAAAACAATTCAGGATTCAACCAAAATCCTATTGGCATACAAACATTTTTCCAAATCCTAACCCTGGGGGTAATCCTTCACTTTGGAATCTCAAAATCCCTAGTGGACTTAATGGACCATGGAACACTAATGCTAATTGGGGTAATAATCCACAAGTTAGTGGAAGTCCCTCGGGAAACCTTTATCCAAGCTTTCCTAGCACAAATCCTGGGGGCAATCCCATACCCCAACAGGTAGCACACCCGTAGGTAACCCATCCACCAACTTCATTCCACCATGGAGTGGGAAGGTTCCAGGAAGTATCCAATCTTCTTGGGAACCACCCCCACAAGGGGGAAATCAACCTTGGAACGCTTATCCAAACCAAGGAAACACTCAAGGGAGTGGTAATGTTCCACCAAGTAACCAATTTCAATGGAACATACCCCCGCAAGGGGGAAATCCACCCATGAATCCCAACCAGCAATGGAGTGGTAATGTTCCAACAAGTAACCAATCTCAATGGAACATACCGCCACAAGGGGGCAATCCACCCATTAATCCTATGCCATAGTGGAGTGGCAATGTTACACCAAGTAACCAACCTCAATGGAACATACCCCTGCAAGGGGGCAATCCATACATGCATCCTATCCCACAATGGAATGGACAATATTTAGGAAATAACCCACCTTTTTGGATGCAATCTCCGTAAGGAGGTAACCCTGCTTGGAATGCTTTTCAAGCCCAAGGACCACAACACTGGAGCCATCAAGCTTCACCTGGATATCAAGCATTTTCTCCGACATCATCCAAGTCACCATTTCTAGCTACATTGAATCTACCGGATTTATCCCGGCTGACCAATGACCCTTTTCTACATTTGAATGGGTGGCCAACCATACCAACCAAACTACCCTCAGACATACCCAATTTTGACGCAAAACTAGGGGAAGATCCATCAAATCATGTGATGACATTCCATTTGTGGTGTTCATCCAATTCCCTAGTTGATGATAGTACTAGGTTGAGGTTGTTTCAGTGGACCCTAACCAGAAATGCTGCGAAATGGTACATTGAGTTGCCTCGCAATACATTCACAGAATTTTCATCTTTAGCTATGGAATTTTTGACACATTTTCAATTACCTATCCGCTATGAGACGGGAACTGAACTTTTAACTTCACTTAGGCAATCCACCGCTACTCACATCTCAGATCATATCCACGAGTGGAGGAGACGTCGAAGGCTTATAAAAGCTTAAATACCTGATCAATTCTTAGCATACTGGTTCATTAAATCACTGTTACCTACTCTTTCCAAAGATGTAGCCATGTCAGGAGCCATGACTAAAGAACAACTCATTCAGAGTGCTCACCATATGGATTTAGTATATTCTCAATTGGGCACACTTTATGACTTAATACCCCATGTTGTAAGACCCGCGTTTGATATAGCTAGGCTTCCAAAAGGAACTCATACCGATGGTGTGATTGGATCCGTGAACCAACTTGAACAGATTACCTAGCAATTGGGACAAATGTCAGTTCAAAACCCGCAACCCATAGCTGGCCAGGCAAATCAGCAATCTGCAACTCCTACCCAAACTTCCGAAGTCCTTACAGTTCAAACTATGGACCCAAAAGAAAAAAAGAAGAAGCAAAGGAAGAAACCTAATGCAAACCCTAGGAAAAGAGAGGAACCTATGGTGAATAACCCTACAGGAGGAAATCAGGAAAATAGGAAAAACAAGTATCCTTGCAAAATTTGCAAAGAGGATCATCCTACTCATCTTTGTCCTCATATGGATGATATTCATCGCATGTTAGCACAACGAGGAGGGAAACAACCACAACCTGCTATCCTAACTCAATCCTTCCCCCAACAACAACAAATTGTTCTTGCGGCGCCAGTGCCTCCACCAGGAGGGAACCAGGAAATCCCTCCACAAGGGGGGAATCCACCCAACGCGAATATCTTCACAATTGGTGAACATAACATCCATGTCCAAACTAGGGCTCGTTCTTAGGACATACCTTCAAAAGATGTTGAAATAGTTGGATCACTGCCTAGTGGTTTTCTAAATATTGAAAAACTAACCATAGACATGGTGCCTCGACCTCCAAAAGGGGTCCTCCGCAAAACAACACACAACCCCAATGCGCGAGCTACTCAAAACTACAATGTGGTTGAAGATTTAGCTCAAGACCCTTGCGCAATGTCTGCCTTGGAGGTGTTGCAAAGTTGTCCCAGTCAAGGAAAAGCACTATTGTCTGCCATTGGTGATATTGATCCTTCAAACACCAATTTAATCACATTTTACTTAGAACAACCCACATGTAGGCTTCCCTCACAAATTGCTTTCCAAATTAAAGTAACTTCACGTGGGAAGAATATTTTTCGAACCATTGTGGAAGAAGGATCCTCCACTTGTGTCATGTCCCTAGCTTGTTGGAAAGATTTGGGATCACCCACCTTAGTACCATCCCACACAATACTCAAGGCATTTGATAGACATTCGTTCCCGCCTCATGGACTTATCTTGGCTTGCCTAGTTGAACTGGGGGGAAAAACAGTTCAAGTAGATGTTGAGGTAGTGGATGCACCCATAGACTACAATTTTCTATTGGGACGCAGTTGGATACACAAGATGACGGCTATAGTGTCTTCCGTATTCTGAGTCATTCAGTTCCCCATCAAGGGAAGATTGTTACAATCGATCAACTAGATTACTGCTCACCCGAAACTGGTATCCATTCGAATGTACCTTATATAGGGGATGCAATGACGGTTATTCAAGATGTTGGGGTAGGAATGTTTAAAGACTCATCCCTTTTGGGAACTTTTCCACTTCGACCACCAATATTGACCCCTAACATTGCTCCAATTTTCACCATAACATTGGAGGTATACTTTCCATTAAGAGTTTTCTCTAATTCCGTTTCAGAGGTCGGTTCCACCTCATCGGTTGTAACCTCCAAGGAAAACACCCTAGATGAAAATAATGATGGCAAGATACATACTTCTGCACACCATGAGGAGATGGAGAGTAGTGTTCCCTTTTCTGCCGCGGAGCTCGCTTATCAAGCTATTCAAATGGCATCGATAGAACTCACTCAAAACCCTCCCAAGATGGAGGAGTGTGATCCCTATACTTCACTTGTTTGGGCTTTGAACTCTCAAAGTAACCATGATCTCCTAGATCAAAATTTCTCTTCGGATGAAGCCATATTAGAGGCTATGAACATCTTAGAACGACCCTGGGATGATATGCATCACAAATCCTCGTTTCTTCCTAAAATCGATTCATTAGAAGTTAAACCTGAAAATTTTTACTTCGATGATGACATCAACAAGTACCCATGCCCTGACCAAATTCACAATGTGAGCTCAGAAGGAAATTGGCCGAAACAGTTTTACATTGATGATGACATCAGTAAATACCAATGCCCTGTCCAGATACACAATGTGAGTTCAGAAGGAAATTTGGTGAACATTTCAAAAACCATCTGAATTGATATATCCATCAAACCTGGCATTGTTGAGCACATCAACGTAGGTGAGAATTGTTCTCTTGAGGAAATAAAATTTTACACTGCTTTATTTAAAAAGTATCATGATGTGTTCACATGGTCTTATGCAGAAATGCTAGGCATCGATCCCAGCATCGTAGAACATGAGATCAAAAATTATCCCAACGTTAAACCTATGCGGCAAAAACTACGTCCAATGAACCCTAAGAAATCAGCTGCCATTAAAGCAGAAGTCGAAAAGCTCTTGAACGCTGGATCCATTTATCCTGTTCCTTTGACTGATTGGGTATCCAATCCTGTTCCAGTTAACAAAAAACAAGGAACTATCCGGGTTTGTACCGATTTTAGAGATCTAACCTTAGGTTGTCCTAAGGATAACTCTCCCACACCCTTCATTGATCAGATCATCGATGAGTGCGTCGGGAATGAAATCTTCTCGTTTATGGATGGCTTCTCCGGTTACAACCAAATCTAGATAAAAAAGGAATACCAACATAAAACAACTTTTATATGCCCTTGGGGAACTTTTGCATGTCGAAAAATGCCATTCGGCCTCAAAAAATCCAAAGCTACTTTTCAAAGAGGTATGTCATATGCATTTCACGATATTAAGGATATCGTTGAGGTTTACCTTGATGACTTAGCAACTAAATCTAAAAAGAGAGTTGAACATCGCACACATTTGCTGTTGATGTATATGTAACTTCGAAATGTATTTCATCTATGTATTTTATATATATTTATTGTACCCTTATAAGAGATGTGCCATTCCTCTATAAGGAAGTGTTGTCATGTGGATTGACAAGTGTCGCAAGTGTGTGTACTTGCTGATGGGTTATTAGACCACCATGTGTGGGGTCGGCCCTGAAATATATATTATAATGTGGATGTACCTAGCTAGACAAGTCGGCCCCATAAGGTCACTAGGCAAACAAATCAGTATAAATAGAGATCGGGTGATCTCTATTTAGATCACTCGGAAAAGTATCTCACTCTCACTCAGAAAGTGGCGCACTAGTGAGGAGGAGTATCATCTGCTACTAGGAGACTATCTCAGTGTATTTTGGTTGTACTTTGGTTGATTCATTTCTCTCTCTATCTCTGAGGAAGTTGTGGGGTTTTTCACCTTAGGGTTTTCCCCACGGAAACTCTGTGTCTCTTGTCTCTCATGCTTTTGATTCTTGTGATGCTTGTCATGCTTATTGTGATTGTCATGCATTGATATACTATATATGTCATTCTCTCAGTAAAGATGCTAGAGTATTGTGAATTAATGCTCAAAATTTAACATGGTATCAGAGCTAACCTAAGAAGAAGAAATTTTGCATTGACGGAAGCTTGAGTTCCTTGTTTATTGGGTTTCTCTCCACATATTTTGGAAAAGCAGTATAGTAGATTGACTCTACTCATCAAGGCGTATCTATCTGTCCAATCAAAATTCAATTCCGAGCATTTTCAGATTTGGCCCTAAAAATTAGGGTTTTCACAAAAATAGGAATTTCTGAAATCTGAAGACATAGCTGGAAGCTCCTTGCAAAAATTGAAGTTTAGAACTTTGGATCGATTTTTTGTCTAGGTAGATCTCCGGGAAACTCAAACCCTAATTCAGGGCTCTCCCTAGTGAACCCGAGAGGAAAAAAGATCAAATCTGAAGGGTAAAACTTTGCTGATCTCAAATTTTGAATGCACTAGGCTGATCAGCTCATCAAAGTGCATCTTTCTATCCTTTCATAAATTTGAAATTCACATTTTGAATTTTTAGGGTTTTTTCGACAAACCCTAATCTGGGACCAGATCCAATTTCTATCATTTCAAGTGGTAAGATCTAAATCTTTTCTATTTCCATTTGAAGTACTCTTTAAGATGTCTCACCACACCAAGCTTGAGGATAAGCTTGAAGGAGCTGATAACTTCCGAGCTTGGAAGTATAGGATTGGGTTATTCCTGGAAGAGAATGAGTTGGACTCATATATAAAAGAAGACATCCCTATCCCAGAGGATGAAGAGGCCAAGGTATTGCATAAGAAGAACTTGGTCAAGGCAAAGAGAATCATTGTTGATTCTATCAAAGACCATCTCATACCCCATGTGTCTTCTCTTAAGACACCCAAGGAGATGTTTGACTCTCTGACCAAGCTATTTGAAGGGAAGAACATAAATCGGAAGACGACCTTGCGGAACCAATTGAAAGGAGTAAAGTTTCAGAATGGAGAAACCATTCAATCTTATTTTTCAAGGGTCTCCCAGATCAAGGAACAATTAGAAGCAGTGGATGAAATGGTGGAGAATGGTGAAGTGGTGATGACCACTCTAAATGGCCTACCCAGGTCATGGGATTCCTTCATTCAAGGAATTTGTGCAAGGAAGAAGTTGATCTCCTTCAACAGATTGCGGGAAGAATGCTCTCAAGAAGAAGTTAGACATATAGCTCATGAGGAAAAGATGGGAGGTGAAGATCAAGCTCTTGCAGCTCACACCAAAAGAAGCAAGCCCAAGAAGGAGCACTCTTGCCACAAGAGATCCTTTCAAAAGAATAAGAAGGATCTAAGATGCTTCACATGCAATGAGAAGGGTCACTTTGCTTCAGATTGTCCCAAGAACAAAAGGGATAATAACAACAACTTCAACAAGAAGAAGAAGGGTAACAAAAGAAGATACCATGCTCATACTGCCGAAGATGATGAACCCCCAAAGAAGAAGTCTAGGGAAGAAAGTGATAGTGATGATGACTCATCAAGTGAAGAAGAGTATATTCTGATCTCTGCTCTCACAGGTACTATTTCACATGGTTGTAATGATTGGTTAATTGACAGTGGGGCTTCCAAGCACATGACTGGGTTTAAGGAATCTTTTGTTAACCTATCTGAACATGAATCACCCCATAAGGTGAAACTTGGGGATGATTATCAATACCCAATCAAAGGAAGTGGTGAAGCCTCCTACAACCTAGATTCTAGAAAATCCTTGAAGATGAAAGAAGTCCTTTATGTACCTTGGCTCAAGAAGAACTTACTCTCCATCTCTGCATTGGATGCAAAAGGTATGAGGGTTGCATTTGTGGATGGCCAAGTCCTAATGTGGCCAAAGGGAAAGACCATAGATGATGCAGTGGTGATTGGAGAGCAAGAGGGAGGTTTGTATAAATTGAAGGGACAACCTGAACATGCCATGGTGCATGAATCCATGGAGCCAAGTGAACTTTGGCATAGAAGAATTGCTCATATGCACTATAGAGCACTTCCAATTGCAAGCAAGGCTAGAGAGGGTCTTCCTGAAATCAAGACCAAACATGAAGGTGTTTGCAAAGGATGTGCAAAAGGTAAGAACATTAAGAAGGCTTTCCCAGCAGTGAAAGCAAGGCAAAAGACATCCTGGAAATCATCCACTCAGATGTATGTGGTCCTATGTCATCCAATTCTCTGAGTGGGTATGTTTACTATGTCTCATTTATTGATGACTTCTCCAGGAAGACTTGGGTATACTTCTTGAATAACAAAGATGAGGTGTTTGATAAGTTCAAGGAATTCAAAACCTTGATGGAGAATCAAACTGACAAGACGATCAAAACATTCAGATCTGACAATGGTGGAGAATTCACCTCAGGTGACTTCAAGAAGCTTTGTAGTGATTCAGGGATTAAGAGGGAGTTGATTGCTCCTTATAATCCTCAACAGAATGGAGTTGTAGAAAGGAAGAACGGAACTATCATGGAAGCAGCAAGGGCAACGCTGCATGACCAGGATCTACCTATGCATCTATGGGAAGAAGCAGCTAGAACAGCTGTATATGTGCAGAACAGAACACCCCACAAGATATTGGACAACAAGACACCAGAAGAGGTCTTTTCTGGTAAGAAACCTGAAGTTAGCCATTTCAGAATATTTGGTTGTCCAGTATACACTCATGTCCCAAAGGAAAAGAGGACTAAACTAGATCCTTCAGGAAAGAAGGGTATCTTTGTGGGTTACAGTGAAAGCTCGAAGGCTTACAGAATATACTTTCCAGGGTTCAAGAAGATTGATGTCAGCAGGGATGTAACATTTGATGAAAACTCAGCATTCATCAAATCAAGGAAGGCACCTATCGAAGTTTATGAAGAACCTAAGGAAACAAGATTTCAAGACACTACCATGACTGAAGCAGTTCCAGAAGTTGTTCATGAGTTTGAAGATCCACAAGAACTTGTAGATCCACCCCGTGAGGATAACCCTCACAAGAGGAAACCTGCATGGGCTAGAGAGCTCATTCAAGATGCAGAAAGATTTGGCATTCCAGAAGAAGAACACAGAGCAAAGAAGAGAACCAGATCACATACCAGCTATGTTGCTTTACTCTATGACATTATGAACAAAGAGCCTTCCAGTTATGAAGAAGCAGCGAAAAAGAAAGAATGGAAGGATGCCATGGTTGAGGAATACCAATCAATAATGAAGAATGATGTTTGGGATGTTGTACCGAGACCTAAAGAGAAGTCTGTTGTGACTTCTAAATGGATCATCAAAATCAAGCATGCTGCAGATGGCAGTGTAGAGAAATACAAGGCAAGATTCGTAGCTCATGGCTTCTCTCAGAAAGAGGGAATAGATTATGAAGAAACTTTTGCACCTGTAGCTAGGTATACTTCCATCAGAACAGTACTTGCCCTGGCTGCAACAATGAAATGAAAAATACACTAGATGGATGTCAAGACTGCTTTCTTGAATGGTGTAGTTGAAGAGGAAGTATATGTGGAGCAGCCACTTGATTTTGAAATACATGACAGGGAGTCATATGTATGCAGATTGAAGAAAGCCTTGTATGGCTTGAAACAAGCTCCCAGAACTTGGTATGGTAGGATGGACAGTTTCCTATCTAGTTTGGGCTTTACCAAAAGTAAAGCGGATTCCAACTTTTACTACAAGGTTGAGGAAGGGAATCTTGTGATTCTACTCCTATATGTGGATGACTTATTTGTAACAGGAGATGATAGACTGATTGCAGATACTAAGAGGAATCTTGTTGTTGAATTCAATATGAAAGATTTGGGAATGATGCACTATTTCCTAGGTATGGAGGTGTGGCAGAGTGCAGGTGGGATCTTCCTTGGTCAAGGGAAGTACACAGTAGATATCCTGAAGAGATTGTGGATGATGGATTGCAAGGCCATGGCCACACCTATGGCATCGAATCGGAAGCTTCTATGTGATGCTTCATCTGAGTCGGTTGATGTCTCTATGTATTGTCAGATGATTGGGTCCTTGATGTACCTGACGAACACGAGACTAGACATTTGCTTTGCTGTGAACACATTGAGTCAGTTCCTGACAGATCCGAGGAGTGTTCACCTGGTTGCTGTAAAGCATGTTCTGAGGTACCTGAAGGGTACAGTGGATTATGGGCTCAAGTATGAGGCGAATCAAAAGTTTAACCTGCAGGGTTATGTTGATTCAGATTGGGCTGGCAGTGCTGCAAATAGGAAGAGCACATCTGGGTGCTGCTTCGGTATGGGATCAAGTGTGATCTCTTGGTTTAGCAGGAAGCAGTCCTGCGTAGCACTGAGTACAGCTGAGGCAGAGTATGTTGCAGCTTGTTCAGCTAGTTGTGAGGCAGTATGGCTATGGAAGCTACTGTCCGAGTTATTTGATCTCCCGTTGGATGCTACTGGTATCTTTTGTGATAACCAGAGTTGTGCGAAGCTGTCTGAGAACCTAGTGTTTCATGACAGGTCGAAACACATAGAGATCAAATATCACTATATCAGGGATATGGTGCAGAGAGGAGCTGTGAAGCTCCTGTATGTTGCAACGGACAAGTAAATTACAGATGTGCTGACGAAGCCACTAGCCAGAGTGAAGTTCGAGTACTTTAGAGAGAGGCTTGGCGTTCTTCAGATCAAGGACACTTCGAGGAAGAAGTGATGGACACATTTGCTTAAGACATCCAAGCATGTTGGAAGGAGTATCCTTCACATGGATGTGGATGTAAGCGCTAGATGATGAACATCAGGATGATGTTCTGGTTTCTGCTTTGTATGATCAGTTGGATCATTTTTATATGTATGCATCATGTTGGATGCTGGATATGATCAGTTGGATCATTTATATGTATATGTATGTACGCATCATGTTGGATGATGGATATGATCAGTTGGATCATTTATATGTATATGTATGTACGCATCATGTTGGATGTTGGATATGATCAGTAGGATCATTTGTATGTATTTTGTATGCATCATGTTGGATGCTTGGACCATGTATCTGTATATGTATCAGGTGGATACATTGTATGATCAGGTGGATCATGTATGGTGATATGTATCATGTATTTGTATTTGTATCAGGTGGATACATTGTATGATCAGGTGGATCATGTATGATGATATGTATCAGGCAGATACTTGGTATGCATCAGGTAGATGCATTATATGATCAGGATGATCGTGGATGACGAGCTTCAGGATGTTGCTCCAAATGACATGCAGCAGGATGTTGCAGTGATGATGATCAGGATGATCATGTGTACATCAGGATGATGTATGGTGAGTATCATGTTGATACTCTATGGCCGTGGATCAGGTTGTGCAGATGAGGATATAATTTGTCCCTAGGAGATTTGCAGATAGTCTTTCGAGGTTTTTCCTATGGCATGTAATTTGTTGCCCTGGGATATCTGGCAAATGCTCTTTCGAGGTTTTGCTCTGGGAGGACATATAATTTGGCCCTGGGAGATCTGCAGATAGTCTTTCGAGGTTTTTCCTATGGCATGTAATTCGTTGCCCTGGGATATCTAGCAGATGCTCTTTCGAGGTTTTGTCCCATGGAATATAATCTGTCCCTGGGAGATCGGATAGGTTGGGCTGTGTGCCCGTAATAAGTCCTGGGATGCTCTTACGAGGTTTTTCCATGACCACATATAATCTGGCCCTGGGAGGTCTGCAGATAGTCTTTCGAGATTTTGCCTATAGCATGTAATTCGTGCCCTGGGATATCTGGCAGATGCTCTTTCGAGGTTTTGTGGTGACCACATATAATCTATCCCTAGGAGATCCTATAAGTAGAGTTGCGTGCTCGTAACAGCCTGGGATGCTCTTGCGAGGTTTTGTGGTGAAGTCACATATAATATGGCCCTGGGAGATCCTATAGGTAGAGTCGTGTGCTCGTAATAGCCTGGGATGCTCTTTCGAGGTTTTTTGACGCACGTAATAAGTCCTGAGGATTCCACAGTATGGCCAGTGATGACGAAGACCTGCAGGTAGTGGGCCTACATCCAGTATGAAAAAGGACTGGCTCTATAGAAATTCCTATGACGAGTAGAGTTAGAGATTGCTTGAGATAGTAGCAGCAGTGACGATGACGATGACGATGATGATGCATCGGTGATGATGATCCCGAGAAGAAGACTTGTCTAGCATATCTGTGTCGAGAAATACCTTCCTAGTTAAGAGGGAGTGTTGATGTATATATAACTTCAGAATGTATTTCATCTATGTATTTTATATATATTTATTGTACCCTTATAAGAGATGTGTCATTCCTCTATAAGCAAGTGTCTTCATGTGGATTGACAAGTGTCGCAAGTGTGTGTACTTGCCGATGGGTTATTAGACCACCATGTGTGGGGTTGGCCCTGAAATATATATTATAATGTGGATGTACCTAGCTAGACAAGTCAGCCCCATAAGGTCACTGGGCAAACAAATCAATGTAAATAGAGATCAGGTGATCTCTATTTAGATCACTCAAAAAAGTATCTCACTCTCACTCAGAAAGTGGCGCACTAGTGAGGAGGAGGATCATCTGCTACTAGGAGACTATCTCAGTGTATTTTGGTTGTACTTTGGTTGAGCCATTTCTCTCTCTATCTCTAAGGAAGTTGTGGGGTTTTTCACCTTAGGGTTTTCCCCACGGAAACTCTGTGTCTCTTGTCTCTCATGCTTTTGATTCTTGTGATGCTTGTGATGCTTATTGTGATTGTCATGCATTGATATATTGTATATGTTATTCTCTCAGTAAAGATCCTAGAGTATTGTGAATTAATGCTCAAAATTTAACATTTACAATCCATCTTCAAGCGTTGCCACAAGTACAACATTAGGTTGAATCTACATAAATGCATGTTTTGTGTGGACTCTGGGAGGTTACTTGGGTTCGTAGTGTCCCAAAAGGGGATCATAGTTGATCCCATCAAGGTTGAGGCAATACTTCAGTTTCCTTCCCCAAAAACAATCACTCAACTTCAAAGCCTTCAAGGTAAAGCTACCTACTGAGGAGATTTGTCGAGAATTTTACTGAAAAAGCTAAAGGTTTCATGCGTCTTTTAAAACAGGATGCAATTTTCATATGGGATGACCAAGCTGAACGTTCATTTGATGAAATAAAGAAAGCTTTGGTCTCTGCCCTGGTGCTTAGTCCACCGAACTATAATAGAGACTTTCTGTTATATTTGGATGCCTCTCCTACCACAATTGAAATGGTCTTAGCACAAGAAGATGAATCCTCTCAAGAACATGTTATTTACTATCTTAGTAAGGGCCTTGCAGGTCCCGAATTGAGATATTCCCAGGTCGAGAAGTTGGCCTTGGCCGCAATCCATGCTATCCAACAACTTAGACATTACATAGACATTACATACTTCCAAGTAAAACAACCATAGTGGCTGAAATTAACCCCATGAGACACATTTTGTCCCGCCATGTCATTGGTGGCAAATACTCAATGGATAGTAATTTTACAAGAATTTGACCTCGAATTCAAAAATGCTAAGGCCAAGAAGTTGTTGGAATTTGCTGAATTAATATCTGAGTTACCCATAGAGAAGGAGGGTACTATATCTGTTGAAACTTGGGAAGATGAACATGTATTTCTCATTGCACCTTTTGATCCTTGGTAGGGAGCATTCATTATATATCTTCAAACCCAAAGGATCGATCATCGGCTTTCTAGTATTGAATGACATCGTCTTCGACATCGAGCTTGAAGATACCTCATCATCGGGGATACTTTGTACCGTCGAGGAATCGACATGATATTAAGACATTGTTTAGTACACCAAGAAGCTGAACAAGTATTGAATGATTGCCATGCTGGAGCATGTGGCGGTCATCTTTTTGGGTTGGCAACTGCTCAGAAAATATTGCGTTCAGGATACTTTTGGCCTACAATTTTTAAAGATTGCATAAATGTTGTCAAAAAGTGTCACCCTTGCCAAATTTACACAAGAAAAATGCGCACACAACCTGCTCCTTTACACCCTGTAGTAACCGTGGGTCCATTTTCAAAATGGGCCATTGATTATATGACACTCAACCCACCTTCAGGCGATGGCCACCACTACATCATTGTAGCAGTGGATTACTTCACCAAGTGGGATGAGGTGATGCCTACATTCAATTGCACAGGTAAAACTGCAGCATACTTTCTATTCAATCATGTGATAGCAAGGTTTGGTGTACCCAAAGAGATCACTACCGACAACGGAAGTCATTTTAGAAATTCTTGTATGGATGAACTTACAAACCGGTTAGGATTGCGGCAGGACTTCTCCTCGTCATACTATCCTCAAGCTAACGGACAAGTAGAAGCCATCAACAAGGTTTTGAAAACCATGTTACAGAGGATGATTAATAAAAACAAGAACAACTGGCACTTGATGTTGTTTACTGCTCTTTGGGCCTACCGAACAACTGCTAAAACTGCAGCCGGATTCACTCCTTTCCAACTGGTTTATGGAGAAGAAGCTGTGTTGTGGATTGAATGTGAAATCCCATCATTAAAGATAGTTTCCGAACTCCTACCTAACACTTCTGTGGAAGAGGAAAGGCTTCTCCATCTCCATGCTTTGGATGAAACTAGAAGAGAAGACTCTCTAAACATAGAAGTACATAAGAAGAGGGTCAAAACACAATATGACAAGTTCATTTGTCCTCGAGTCTTTTTTGAAGGCGATCTGGTTTTAGTTTATGACCAAGACCAAGATAAAATAGAAGGAAAAATTGTACCTAAATGGTTTGTCCCACTTGTTGTCAAAACTGTGTTAAAAAAGGGAGCTTATGAATTGGTCAATTTTGATGGAGAACCCATGTCGGAGATCAGAAATGGTCTCTATCTGAAGAAATACTTTGCATAGGAACTGATGCCTCGCACCATTTGTTGTATTATGTTGTATTCTTTGTATAAACTTTTGTACATTAGTTATTTCGGGAACACACTTATCTTGCTTGGCATTGCCACTTTGGTAGATGGAACAAGAATCCTTCACATATTTGGGATATGTGAATGGCGCTAGCCATAGTTCTCGGAACGTTGCTTCCACCGCATGGGTCGTTTTCACACCTAATAATGAAGTTCTTAGTTCAGGAGGCACTTTTCTTGGATATGCAACCAACAATGTTGCAGAATATAGTGCATTCATTGAGCTTCTTGTCGAGGCTATCACCCTTGGCATCCGACGATTAATTGTCAAACTGGACTCAGAATTAGTTGTATCCCAGTTAAATGGTCAGTATCAGGTTCGACATCCTACACTGTTTATAAAGTTTCTACGAGTATGTCTTTTAGAGCGTCAGTTCAAGTTTATTGAATACATACACGTTCCTAGAAGTCTAAATAGTTTGGCTAACTCTTTGGCCAACTATGTACTTGATTGGCATCTAAGTCATTAACATCATACCAAAAAGCAAGCATGTACATTATTTCATGGCCAATTACTTGAACACATCACTTAAGGACATAAGTGAAACCAAAATAATCTAGCTTACATCATAACCCAAAAAGTGCATAACTTTTGCACACCAAAAATAATAGTGTAAATACTATTTCCCCTTTTTATTCTTTTTCTTACAAATAAAACCCCAAAAATGTTCATACAAACAAAAAAAAATGAAAAATTTGGAAAAACTCGAAAACATGGGAAACTATTTCAAAATTTTCTAGTTCGACATCGAAACTAATCCACTACTAGCATATCAAAGACTAAAGGTTCATAGATTCTAGGAATTCAAGCTGAAAGGGAATGCTTCCTCTCATACATCGGCTACACAACGAACACATATGGTAAATCATGAGTATTTTTACTTATCTTTTATTCATACATGTACAAACTTTATCCTTTTGAATGATATAAAGAGACATAATTCCTCAATTTTAGCTATCTTTTTAGATATTAAATGCACATCTGAACCAGTGTCTAACTAAATTGTTGGCTAGTGAAATGGTTTTTGATTTCAGGACTTGAAGACTTTGACAGTTCAAACTATTTGACTCAGGTAGTTGAGACAGATTATGATTTATGGTAATCTATGATTTTGGAATTTTTCATAAGATTCAAGATGAAGTAAACCTCATTGAACCTTTCCTACTTGGCCATTTCCCCAAATTGGATAAGTTCAGTCACATGGTATTACTTCACCGTCCGTCGACACATAATCCTGCTTCAAATAGACTCCCCCGGGAAGGAACAACTGTAAGAGTGTGCACAACCAGCTTAGCCCTCGTTTTCAATATGGATCTTTGCCTTGGCCTAACCCCTGCCCTTGAAAAATAAGCATACGCCCATGCAACACTCATTCCTTCCAATGTATCATATCATTCTTTATTCTTTTAAAAAAAAAAAAAAGCATAAAAATTAAAAAACACAAAAATCCAAAAAGGTAGAGACTTGAATCACTTCATATTATAATCCTTGAAGAAAACGGAAACAGTCAATCCTTGTCGCCCTTGAACACGACACACAATTTGGTCCCCACTGTCAATAAACCATCTGCATTTGCTTTATGAAACTGTACCAGTATTTTGAATAGATCTCCACTGATGGGTTATCCTTCTCGTCACCAAGGGAGCTTTCGTTAATGCATTTGGAATTAGCGGATTTCATTAAGGTCGGTTACTCAAAGTCCTATGTTGCCAAGTGTCCATTCTGCGTCATGTTATGTGTTCAAGGGAAGTCCAAACCGAGTCGGCCATTCCTCAAATATTCTTGACCAATCATGTCGGCCTTCCTTGTGTCAGTATACAGTGTTGGATCTTGCAGTTCTACCAAATTATATCAGACTATTGATCTTTGTTTCGTATCAGTTGATGTGGGATGCATCAATGCCCTCCTTCCGATGGATCTATTCCTATCGACATCAAATCATCATCTAGGACATGGATCTAGAAACCCAAGAGTACCTTCGATCTTGCAGTCATTAGTGGCAGGTTTCCTCGCAAATGACAGTGGGTATACATCAATGACCCCTAATTGTTTGATTCTACAAGTGTTCGACTTCAGAACATCTATTCACACTTGTCAGTTTGTACTCAGTACCTTAGAGTCCATCATCATTATCGGTGGGTCTCTTCGCATCTATTAATGGTATACATCAATGACCGGTAATCAGATGATGTTTTATTATGCTCGACATCAGATCACTTATTCGCATGATATAAACTCGTACTATCATCAGTTTGTATTGAAGACCTTGGGAAAAACAGTTGTATCATTCATCGATGCACTGCCCAAGCTGGGAAAGATTAGACTGCCATGTCAAAAGTTCAATAAATACTTTGTTCTTACACTCATCAAAGTGCATATTTACATTTTCAGAAAAAATAAAAAATAAAAAAAATTGCTTTTGACATGGATCCACTGTGTATTGTTCGTGGCCATGCTTGTTTACTGTTGAGCATGGGTATGCCCGCCTCAGGAAGATATTATATATTTGAGAAATTGCTATGTTTTGCAGGTAAAAAAAAAAAAAATTGCTTTTGACATGGATCCACTGTGTATTGTTCGTGGCCATGCTTGTTTACTGTTGAGCATGGGTATGCCCGCCTTAGGAAGATATTATATATTTGAGAAATTGCTATGTTTTGCAGGTGTGATCCTCAATCCTGCGCCCGTGAGATTTCCTTCCCTTATCCTTGCTTTGAATGATAAAGAGTATCAGTATACAGAGTATAATATTCAATCATGTATTTCAGCCCTTAGCTCCATTTCGGACCTCAGACATTAGGGGGCATCTATTAACAATCAAATTAACACCCTAGTCATGTGACAGAAGAAGCACATTTTTACCATATGCCTGCAACATGAAGACATAAACATAACTGCATTCAGAGACAAGTCTTCTCTGATCTAATCACTTCTCCCATAAATGGAAGGATTAGGTGAAGACAGTAAGAACCTTAGAAGACCAAGTTTAGTGATTGAACCGCTCATAAAAGGTCTAAAACTAAGCTACACCAATCAATAAGTGAAGATGAATGCATTAAAGGGCATTAATTGTACTTAAAGTATGTTAAAGTTGTGCAAAAAGCCTAAAAACTATGAAAAGTGGGTTTTGAGCTAAAATTTAAAAAAAGATGAAAAGGGATAATCCCACATTGAAAAGAGAAACATGAGGGCTCATCTCCCAATGCTATATAAGAAAGGCATGGGAGGAATTGTAGAGGAGACCAAAGGAAGAATAAAGACATGCTGAAGAGATTTTGAAGGAGGAGAAGGAGCTCAAATTCTTCAAAAGCAACGGTGAAGGAAGGGAAGCTCATGACAATGGAGGAGGGATTCACACCAAGATCATTCGTAAGGATATACTTCTTTTTAGTTTTAATATGAATGGATTCAAGTTTCTACCATCTAAGAGTTTGAATTTGGCTTATCGTGCATGAATTTAATTCTTAAATGAATCTAGATCTTAATGAGTTTTGATTAATGAATATAGATCTTTGTAAACTTGTGATAATATTTTCATGTTGTTGACATAGGAACTTGCCATTTCTTAGTAAGATAGATTGATATGTTGCAGATCTAACTCCCTACATGCAAATAACTTAATCTATTATCAATCAGATCAAAATTCGAGAAGGATATGAGTGGAAGACAGCCTTTAAGACCAATGATGGGTTGTATGAGTCGATGGTTATGCCATTCGGATTGTCCAATGCACCAAGCACTTTCATGAGGTTAATGAATGAAGTCTTGAGAAATTTCATAGGTAAGTTTGTGATAGTTTACCTTGATGATATTCTGATTTTCAATAAAACAAAAAAAGGACACTTGAAGCATCTAAGATGTGTCTTGCAAAAATTGCAAAAGGAAAATTTGTTGGTGAATGTGAAGAAGTGTACATTTATGAAATCAGAACTAGTGTATTTGGGTTTTGTTATCTCAAGAGATGGATTGAAGATGGATCCATAAAAAGTACAAGCAATCATTGATTGGCCTTCACCTCATAACATTTTTTAGGTAAGAAGTTTCCATGGATTGGCAAGTTTTTATAGGAAATTCATAAATAATTTCAGTGGTATTTGTTCATCTATCATTGAAACAATTAGAAAGGACAAGCAACCATTTAAATGGACAGCAAAGGCTGAAAGAAGCTTTCGTTTTTTGAAGAAGAAGATTACTAAACAACCAATATTGAAGTTACAAGATTTTAAACACCCTTTCCAAGTGAAATGTGATGCCAATGGAGTAGCAATTGGAGCTGTACTTAGTCAGGAAGATAGATCTATAACATATTTCAGTGAGAAGTTGAATGATTCAAAGTAGAAATACTCATCTTATGACAAGGAATTTTATGCTATTGTCCAAGCACTGAAGCATTGGAGACATTATCTAATGCCTAGAGAATTTGTTTTGTTTTCTGATAACCATGCATTACAGTACATCATGCAGCAACCTAAGTTAAATCTGAATCATGTCAAATGGGTGGAGTTCTTGCAAAGATTTACCTTTGTGTTGAAGCACATAAGTGGGAAATCAAATCGAGTAGTTCATGCCTTAAGTAGGAGACAATTGGTTGTACAAGAAAACTAGATCCAAGTCTTAGGATTTGCCACTTAAGAGGTTTGTATGAGACTGACATTGATTTTCAGGATGCATACAGAGTTTGTAGAAATCCTGTGGAAGTGGATAGAGAACCATGGATGGAATATATGTTGCAAGATGGTTTACTTTTTAAAAACAGTAAACTTTGTATTCCCAAATGTTCCATGAGAGAGAATTTGATATAGGAGAAACATAATGGAGGGATGGCAGGTCACTTTGGAAGTGATAAAACTTGTGGACAGTTGAGCCATTTCTATTTTTTTCCAAAGATGAGGTATGAGGTTGAGAATTTTGTGAGAAGATGTAGGGTATGCCAGCATGTCAAGGGAAGAAGCAAAAACACAGGCTTGTACACGCCATTTCCTATTCCAACTAGGCCTTGGGATTCTATGAGTATGGATTTCATTTTGGGTTTACTAAAAAAACAAAAGGGAAATTATTCTATCTTCGTGGTTGTGGATAGATTCACTAAGATGGCACATTTTGTTCCATGTTATAACACCAATGGTGCCACACACATTGCTAACTTGTTTTTCAATGAAGTTGTGAAGCTACATGGGTTACCTAGGAGCATTGTATCTAACAGAGATGTGAAGTTCACAGGTCATTTCTAGAGGACCTTGTGGAAAAAGTTGGGTACCAAATTGAACTTCAGTTTAGCATATCATCCACAGTCTGATGGCCAGACTAAGGTAGTAAATAGAAGTCTAGGTAACATGTTGAGAATTCTGATTGGAGAAAATCCAAAGCAATGGGACAAAGTGCTAGCTCAAGTTGAGTTTGCATATAATGACACAGCAAAACGAAGTATAGGAATGAGTCCATTCCAAATTTTGTATGGTATGCACCCAAGAGGAGTGTGTGAACTTCGTGATTTGGGTCAATTGGAAAAGAGAAGTGCAAATAAAGAAGAGTTTGCAACAAGGATTAGTGAACTACAAGAGCAAGTTAAAGCAAGGTTGCAGCAGAGTAACAATAGTTACAAAACCAAAGCAGATTCCAGGAGAAGAGATAAAAAACATGAAGTAGGAGATTTGGTTCTAGCACATATGATGAAAGAGAGATTTCCAAAAGGAGAGTATAACAAGCTGAAAATGAAAAGATTGGACCCTGCAGAATATTCATAAAAATTTTGGCAAATTCCTATGAGCTGGAAATGACAATAGGGATTGGCATCTCACCTATTTTTAATGTTGCATACTTGTATACTTATGTGGCTAATGATACAAGACAAATGGCAGAAGACAGAGATCCTATGGAATATCTTCAGTGGCTGAAGCAAATGCCTATAGCCCAACCATCAGAAGTTGAGTCTATCTTGAATACTAGAGTGATAAAGAGTACCAGGCAGAGAGACTACTTAGAATACTTGGTCAAATGGAAAGGACACACTATAGAAGATTCTACATGGATGAATGCTAAGGAATTGGAGGCAAAGGGTTTTTTAGTAGCTAATTTACTCAACAGGGATTCATAATTTTTAACCTTGGGATTATGATGAAGGTGCATAGATGTTGAGTCAACAATGTGATTGCATGTTCACATGTTGTGGATAGCAAGAGGACGAGTTGTCCTGGAAGTGGGAGGATAATTTGTTTCTAAGAATATTTATGTTTGCAAAATATGTAACTGACCAGTGTGTTGTCAACTTTTGAGGAGATAGGACATAGTGGCAAGTTGATACTCCCTGCGTGGAGATCAAGCCAGTTAGCTAGTTTGTTGTTGAGTGATATAGTGACCCCTTCAGTGATGGGGGAGAGTTTGTTAGTCATCTTGTTTGATTGTTTAGCCATTCGGTTTTGGGGGACTTTCGGATGGGTGAAATAGGGGGAGGTTAGGACTGAGTAAATGGGGATCAGGTGGTGCAAGAGAGAGCTCTACATAAAGGAACGTCGTAGAATATTTTCTTGAAAAACCAGAGAGCAATACGACTATGTAAAATTTTTGCTATCAATTTAGGAAATTAGCAAGTTCTGTGTGTTAATGGTGTTACTGGGCATTCGAATAAGAGATGAACTTAGATTTTGTCAGGTAGAGTTGTGTGCATGTATTAACCTGATGTCTGTGTGAATGAATCTTGGTCTTCATGCTTGTATGCATAGTTAGTTACACCCTAATCCTTCACAAATCAATCATCATTAAGTAGTAGAGATAATTTCTGGTCGTGTTGAGTTTCTCATCAGATCCGGATGAAGATCGAACTGGATTGATCGATTCTCTGATCAATCAAAGAGAAAATCGTAGAGTCGCAGCCGATTCACTTAACGGAGGTTGGACGACTCAAATCAGATCCAAGAGGAAGATAAACGACGCGGAAAGGATCCGCAAGGTGATTATGCATGGGAGTTAACATTTTCGCAAGACAAAGTGAAGTATACCGCATTGATAATAGATCAACAGACGAGATCAAATCCGCAAGAGATCAATGGTTGACCTGGTGTTCCACTGAAGGAAGAATATCGGGGGGTTAATGGTGAGTGTTGCGAAAGTCGGGTTGCAGAAGAGTTATGCGGAAATCTTTTTGTGAAGTTGTGACAAGCACACCCGCAACCCGCAAGCTACAGAAAGGGAATGTTGTGGGAGGATTGTTGCAGGGAGGCAACTGCGGAAGGAACATTGCAGAAGGACAGCGAGGTTGTGGAAAGAAGGCATTTCCACAAGGTTGTTGCGGAAAGCAAATTTTGACTGTCAAAACGTTGTGGAAAGCCCAGTTTGAAGGTAAGGGTTGCAATAGAGAAGGGCCTAGCTGGTTTTTAGCTAAGTCCAGTGGGTCGATATCAAATAATCATAGTAATTCCTGGGAAGCGGGTTGGATTAACGTTTGTCATCTCTAGCCTGTATCACAAGGGATGTAAATGTGTAATGTGTCCCATGAGGTTGTTCGATGTACCACTTAGTTGCAGAGCCAGTGAGGGTCCATTGTAAAAGGATGAGGCAGATGGAGTCATCCACTATGGAGTTGGAGGAGCACCATAAATGGAAGGACATGATTTGGTTTTGTGGGTCCTCACCACCCTTCCCTTCAAACTTAGGGATGTCCGAAGGGAGTTTGGTAGGCATGGGAGGTCATGTGGGGTCATGTCGGATGGGATCATTGGTCAATTTCTCCAGATCAAGGAGGTTGAGACTAGTCATGAATGGAAAACTAGTAGAAGGATGTGACATGGTCGCAGGGGCTTGTATGCTAGTCGTAGTAGCAATAGTGGGGCCACTGCCCCTAATGAGTGGAGAAATGGTGTGGTCCATGATGGGGATCGAGGGACCTCCATTCAAAGGTAGGGGAATCATGTAGGAAGGTCTAGTGCCCCCAAGTGTGCTACTAGTCACCAACGATACTTTAGTTGTAACAAATCCACTAACCATAGAGATGGATGTAGTGACAGGGATGGTAGGTGTAAGTCCTATAGGTGGTATAGCAAGGATAGATGTTGAAGTGCTAGTTTGGCTAGTGGTGGATCCACCACCAAAAATCCCTCCATAAAAGGGGTTGGGAGTCACGCCATCCATGGGGCTTAACGGAACTGTTTGTATGGGTAACTCTAACTGGGAATCAGAGGTAAAATAAGGGGCATTGGGATCTGGTGATGAGGTTGTGCGCCTATGACAGGTACGGTCAAGTGAACCGTGCTGCGGGGACTGGCCCAGGGGGAGACGAGAGTGTCTCGGTGAATCAATAGTGACAGGTGTAAAAGTGCTAAGGGGCTGTAGTGAATGAAATGCTCAAAAATCCTAGTGCAACTGTGTGTGCAAAAGGAGAGCTCAAAAAATATGGATCTTAGGCCAACAACAATGCTCAAAACATGGGCTGCAACAACGTGCTACAACAGGCGGAGCGGCAATAAAAATGGTCAAAATACCAACAAGCAACACTCCTATAAAATAAAAAGGTAGACTCACTAATCCAATGGGGGTATAGGAGCATGCAAACACCTATCTAAGAGATATAAAATCTCACACAAATTGTATCCCCTGTAGGGTGATGAAATCTGCAATCAAGCAATATGAAATGGAGAACCAAATGGCTATGGATATCCCTCTATCGAGAGGGACTCCAAGTAAAATATCCCTAGAAGAATGGTATCTAAGCTACCCCGTTCATGGCACGTCTGGAAAGGTATCCCGCAGCTTCAGTTCTTTAGCCATCGCACACCCGGTATGGGCGCTAGCATTCACGACGAGAACAATGAGCTGGTGTCCTTCAGTACAGAATGAAGAGCGGAATTCCACTCAGACTTCCGGAACCAGTTTTGCTACTTGACCTCCTAAGGGAGTGGCCTTCCGACAAATCGGTGTTAACTGTACCAAATAATAATAAGGGATTTTGGATCCCTAATGGACAACATCTATGTCTCAAGTGTAAGTGACAAATGGAGTGTTATTTGGATGCCTATCCCTAATGTCCTACCTAAATACAAAGTTTTTTTTGTGTTCCCCAAGTGGGGTTAAAGTTGGTTGAGTTAAGTAGATTTTAAGGCTCACTTTGATTATGGTGACCGAGTGTGTGCACAAGTGGTGTGTACCCAAGATTTCCAAGCGGGAAAATCAATCACTAAAACTTTGAAATAAAAAGTATTAATTGTTATGTAAAATAAATGGACTTGTTGAAATGTAAATGCTAAATAAAATATTTTAAAGGTTACAGCAAGTAAATAGCATAAAATTACAGCTAGCAAGATGGATGCAAGAAACAGATGGTTGTTAGGGCATAAAAAGTGAAAACAATGGTTGCAGTGTGTGGAAAACTATAGAAAAGTCGCATTGGAACAGGTCGACAGTAACAGGAAAAAGGGTGCGGATTTCTGGGCGATAGACGCGCTCAAGGGCGCGGGTTTTTGGGTGAAATGCGCACTGAGGAGCGCGTATTCTGAGCTGGAAAGCACACTACAGAGCGCGTATTTCGGGTCGAAAAGCACGCTAAAGAGCGTGGCTTTCGGGTCGGAGAGCGCGCTAAAGAGTGCGAATTTCAAGCTGGAAAACGCACTAACGAGTGTGGCTTTTTGGGTTGGAAAGCACGCTAAAGAGCGTTGATTTTAGGCTGGAAAGCGCTCTAAAGAGCGCGACTTTTGGGCTGGAAAGCGTGCTCAAAAACGTGAATTTTGGGCTAGAATGAGCGCTAAAGAGCGCGACGTGGAAAACGGCTACTGCAAGCGCGGGTCGAGCCATACAATCGGATTTTTTGAAGATTACTGCGAAGGAAAGGGCCATATCTGCAAATATGGGGTCCCAGGGTGAACCAAAGCTGTAAAAAGCAAGCAAAAGGAGAAGTAAAGACAAAAAAATAAACCAAAGATTTTATTGGAATCAAGCCAGTGGAGTCGCCAAAAAATGTAGCTAGTGTTTTCACATTAGATCATGCTAAAGAGCACCTACTAAGGATTCAAGAACCCTTAGTAGCAGTTCATGTGAATGGGTAAAAACTAGTAAATAAACAAAATTTAATTAATATATGTGAGTGCAACAATGGAAATAAAATTTAAACAAATTAACTACTGCAGTAATAAAGATAAATGGGAACCCATGAATGAAAATATGATTTTATGTATTAATATGTAAAAGATGGTTTACAATATGATGTTACCTCAAAAGGTGAGGTTGTAGGAGCCCTTGCAGTCGTACGTGAGTAGTGCACCAAGTCTCCAGGGTTCCTTGCTCTTCTCCAAAAGCTCAAAAGGTGGCCAAGACTCAACTGAAATGGTAAACAGAAGCTCAAGGCGATAGGCTAAAGTTCAACATGAATTTTAGCAACATAAGGGTGTGAAGAGTTGATCATGGATGTTGAATGAGGGGCCTCCATCACCTTTTATAGAGGTTTTGGATGGTGGAGTATTCACCCATGGTTTTGGGAAACCAATAGTATTGGTAAATGGTTTTAGGGTTTTCCCTCTTTCTGAATTTATTTTTGACTTTTTTCCCTTTTTTCTTTTATTTTGGGAATTTTGGACCCATTTTTTAGGGGTTTTGACCTTTTTTGAAGGAATTTCATTAATCGAGGAGGGAAATAATGATTTTTTCCCTTTTGGTTACCATTTGAGGGTTTTTTATGGTTTTGGAGGCTAAAATGGTAGGAAAAGTGGACAAATGGGTTATGTGACTAGGGAGATGAGCTAGTGAACAATTTTTGGGTGTTAACACCTCAGTTAACTAAAGAAATCACAGTGGTCGCTTCAAATAAATCAATCAACATGATTTCAGTTAACTAAGTGATAAATAAGAAGGACTAGTTAACTAAAGTGTTTCACTTTAGTTAAACTAAAATATGACACTTCAATTAAAGAGATTTAACTAAGTGACAACAAAAGAGATCTAGTTAACTAAGTGTTATTGCATGATGACACTTATCTTAAACTAAAATATGACATGTGAGTTCTAACACTTGCATGTCGACACTTAAATTATCCACCTAACTAAGTGGGAAAGGTTTCAATTAAGAATCGAGTTCATCCTAAGTGACAACTCAGTGAGATAAAGCACAACATGAGAAGTCGGGCGCACCTCTGTATGCAAGATTAATACATCCACTTTGAGGACGAGTTCATCCTGAAGTTAGAAGTTAAAAATAGAAGAGAAAAATGTATAAATATGTTGTACAGGATTGATGAATCCAATGTGAAGTGAATTATCTTCTCCATTGAAGGAAAGGCACTTCTCTTTGTCAAGGGTATTGTTCGTGCTTGTTATTTTTTTGTTGGGCACACATCCGATTGATCTCTCTTCTTTATTTATTTTGTATCTTCATCAAGAGTGTTTGGTGATCTCTTATCTTCCGAAAGCAATCTTCTATGTTGTAAAAGAAATCATTCTCTGCTATCCATTATATTATACTGAGAATAATTGATGGGGTTGTTATGTTCTCATAATTTTGAGGATTTTCCCCAGGGTATATTTTGTGTTATGGTTGTATGAATTTTATGGATTGAATTGTCTCATTGCTTCAAGTATCTGCATCTAAAAGAATTAAAGATCAAATATCAACCAAATATTAACACTCCCATATACCAAGCCCTATGTGCAGGAACATCTGTGGCAGACTTTCATCTTGAGGAGGGATTGTTATGCCACCTAGGCCATCTCTGCGTTCCTTCAAGCAAGCGTGGAAATATGATTTGGGAATTTCATTAGAGTCGGGTGGAAGGGCACTTCGAAATAAAAAATATAGTGGCCATATTGTAGAAACATGTTTATTGGACTAAGCTACGACAAGACGTTGAACGATACATCAGATCCTGCACTTCCTGCGCCATCATGAAACCTTCCATAAAAAAAGCAAGGGTTGTACACCCCTCTTCCCACTCCTAATGGGTCATGGGAATACATCTCCATGGATTGCATGTCTGGACTACCTTCAAACAAGCATATAAATGACTGTGTGTTTGTGGTTGCGGATCGCTTCTCCAAGATGGCCATTCTAATAGCTTGCAAGAAGAACATCTCCATTGAAGCCCTTACTAAGCTCTTCTTCAAGCGTGTTTGGGTCCATTTTGGGCTGCCACAGACTATCATTTCAGATCAGGATAGCAAGTACCTAAGCACTTTATGGTCTAGTATATGGTCATTCATGGATACCAATCTCACCAAATCGACTTCCTTCCACTCCCAGACTGATGGGAAACAAACGTAGTCAACAGGATGATTGTGCATATTCTAAGAATGTATAGTTCTAAGCATACCCGCACATGGGATGATAGCCTTCATTATGTTCATCATAACTATAACATAGCCCTTCATAGCTCTATCAGCCACAGTCCTTTTCAAGTGTGCCTGGGGTTCCAACCACTAGCCCCAATTGATATAGATCTGTCCATTGCATCCACACAAGAGAAATATTCCCATGCTAAGAATGAGGGTAATAAGTCCACCAGATTTTTTGAACAAATCCAATGCATTTGCCAACAGGTCCATGACATTTTGGAAAAGGCCAACACTAAGTACAAGCAGCAATATGTCCAACATCGGGTTCCACACAAGTTCTAGGGATAAGGTTTGGTTGCATTTTCAAAAAGAGAGGCTCACACGACCCCATCACACGCTTCGTTCAATTCGATATGGTACATAGACCATCAGCAAGGCAGTTGGTGAAAATGCCTTCGAATTAAGCATTCCTTTATTCCTTGGCTTTCACCCAGTATTCAATGTAGAGCTCCTTCCCCCATATTTTCCAACATTGTTGGATACTTCATAGGTGACAGAGCAATTGAAACCTACATATATTATTCCCAACTACATGGTACAAGAAAGTATTGATCATATCATGGACACATAGGTTAAGGGAACCCTCCAATAGAATATCCAACTATATCAGGTTGTCAAAGCAGGGCAACTACTCCACCAAGGCAAGTGGCTCACCAGGAGTCAAGTTCAGGAAAAATTTCTCCATTTGAAGGGGGAACTCAATGGAATGGAGACCATTGCTTCCTAAGGGGGGTGGACTAATCGAAATGGATATAGGTGGCCACCCACCTATTCCACTGGTTCAAAACAATTTTCCATTTTGGCAGTTTTCATGTAATGTTTCTACAGTTTTTCAGGTCTCGAACTTTCGAGGCCGTTTTGAGGTCCTAAATGATGTTTTTTTTGGAGATTCATATGGGCCAATGGTTGCCGACACCATGCATTACCCCTGAGCTAAATTTTTTAGATCTCATATAGACCTTTCCAATGGGCTATCGAGTGCCCTAAGCGTACATCATATGGAAAATTTATGACCCCGGGAAGTTGATTGTTCAACCAACCACCTTGGGGCCGCAAAATTTATGACGGTTTATCTTCTAGGGTTAGGTTTTTGTATGTTTAGGGTCATTTCCCTTGTGCTTATGATAAATATTTTATTTTGGCCTCTTCTTGTATTAATCTTGTCATGAATGAGCGTAGCCACCGCAACTCTTCTCAGAGATATAGCTACCACCATTCTAACTGCTTTTATTTTATAGTTTGTTCTATCTCATTCATTTAATAGAATATGAGTTTACTGTATCACTGTGGTTTCTTTTCATATATATGTGTATGTGAATATATATATATGATCTTTCATTCCGTTCTCACATAAATCAAAATCAGTGGTATCAGATCCTTCTTCTCTTGTGGTCTCTCAGTGCATGTCCCCGATGAGATCTGAATATCGAGAGTTGGGTTTCGAACTAGTTGAGATGGAGAAAAACCCTCCTCATCGGCCCAAGAAGAATCCCATGGTGGGAGAATAAAAGAGAGATCACGTAGCAGGAGATCCTATTAAGTTGTTGCTCGAGGAAGCCCTCGCACGACAGAGGAATGAGATGATGGATAATTTCGGACAGATCCTTCGAAGAATGTCGATGACAGCGGACCTTCAATGAGCATCCATTTCAAGGGTGAAAATACCTTCAAATTACAAGTTAAATTTGAAATTACCCTCTTTGAAATAAATATAGATGCAGATGCTTTAGATAAGTGGTTAAATCTATCAGAAGGTTACTTCTCTGTTCAAAAATTTTCTAATAGAGAAAAGATCACATTCGCGCTCCTTAAGTCCCTCCCCCATATCAAATACTGGTGGGATGGAAACTACAAGAGGCATGCAAGAGAGGAGTCTAAACTATTCATGACAGACCCCACTTGGGAGGAATTTTTCGATGCCATCAAGGAATCTTTCTAGCCTATCAGAAACTATGATGACCAGTACACCAGGTGGATGATTTTGAGGCAGGAGAGAAACCAAATAGTGCCATAGTTTACCAACATGTTTCATAACCTGCACTCCAAATTGGGTATTCACGACTCTGAAAAACACTTGGTCCTAAAGTACCGTAGTGGCTTGCACAAGTACATTTAGACAGAGATGGATTTCCTAGACATATCCTCAATGGGAGAAGCTTATTGGTTCGTCGTCAAGATCAAGAAAAATTTTAAGCAAAAGAATAGGTGGTAGTTTGGATATTCAAATCAACAGCAGAAGCCTGGAAAAGGTGACCCTAATTCACAAAGAAAAGGACAGAGAAAGGACGACCAAATCCCTGACAACCAAACCAAGCCGCAGGAAAAGAAGGGTAATTGGAAATCGAAGAAGGACAATGGAAAGTGGTGTGAATTCCACAAGATCCCTTGGCACAACACTGATGAATGCTACTCAAAACAATCATTCTTGGCTGAAACAAAATTCCTAGATCTAGACTCTAACTCGGAACCTAATGGAGAGAAAGTAAAGGGAAAGAAGATCATTGACGTAGAACCTAGTGCCACCATCGCAATTGCAAAGGTTCAACTAGAAAAGTTAGAGGATCCAGAGGAAGGAGAGTGCCTCTTCCATTCACAACTATAGGAGCAGGGAACTCCACTACACTTCATTGTTGATAGTGGTATCTAGAAGAACCTCATCTCGGTAGAGGTCGTCAAAATATTGAAGCTTCCAACGATTCCACATCCCCAACCATACAACATTTGTTGGTTGAGCTAGGGACGATACATTCGTGTTACTCAACAATGCCACCTTTCCTACGACATAAATCCCTTCAAAGATGAGGTAATGTGTGATGTTTCCCTGCTTGAAGTTTGTAATGTTCTTTTAGTACAACCATATATGTGGAAACATCATGTTGTGTATGAGTCTAGACCTCGTATTTCCATTATTACTTTGGGAAAGAAAATCTACAAGATACCAATGAAACTTCCCACCAATGCAGTTTCCTCATCACAGCTAAGCAATCCACAAAGGTAATCTCCTAGACAGGGAAATTCATCCTCTTCATGGTTCGTTTTGAAGGTGAACGAAATATTGTAGAAACATCCACCACCTCCATGCAGAACCCATCTACGCAACAGAAACAGGTGGACAAGATCGTGAAAGCATACAAACACATCTTAACCATGCCCACCGAGGTGCAAGTACATTGCCCAGTCAAACATTCCATTGATTTTATGCCTGGTGTGCCTTTACCTAACGGGCTAGTATACAGGTGTTCCCTCATGGAAAATGAATAAATCAAACACTAGATTCAATATTTGATCCAAAAGGGGCTCATTCGAACTAGCTCCTCACCTTGTGGGATCCAAATTATGTTGGTAAAGAAGAAAGATGGAACATGGAGGCTTTGTATTGACTAGCGAGATCTAAACAAGATCATAGTCCGGAATCGGTATCCCATTCCCTCGATCGACGACCTTCTTGACCAGCTCAAGGGTGCCAAATATTTCAGTAAGATTGATTTGAAGTCTGGCTATCATCAAGTTTCAATTGAGCAAACCAATGTCTATAAGACTGCCTTCAAATATCGGGAAGGCCATTTTGAGTGGTTGGTCATGCCTTTCGGCTTGACTAATGCTTCAACAAATTTCATGAGTATGATGGACAATATCCTATGGTGATTCACTAATTCCTTTTTGGTCATATATCTAGATGATATCCTCATCTACAACAGAACATGGGCAGATCATTTGCAGTATATCCACCAGGTCCTCAGCACCTTGCGACAACACAAGTTATACGTTAATCTAGAGAAGTGATCATTTTCATGGAGATGATTTAATATCTGGGATACGTCGTGGATTAACATGGTGTTCACATGTATCCATCCATGATTTTCCAACCCAGACAAAACTAACAGAGATTCGCAGCTTCCTAGACCTCGCCAACTTCTATCATGGATTTGTGTTGGTATTCTCTAATATTGCTTGGTCCCTTAACCAGGTGACCAAAGGGGGATCTAAGGCCAAGTTCAGTTGGTCCAAGCCATATCAACAACAATTTGAGTAGTTGAAGAAACTCTTATGTTTGAAACCTATTCTTTTCTTACCAGATATGCAACAACCCTTTGAGATTGAGACAAATGCTTTAGACTATGTTGTTGGTGCAGTCCTCACTCAACATTTCTATCAAGTGGCATATCATAGCGAGACACTTTAATATACAATCTGCAAGTACCCTGACTAGAACAAGGAAATGTATTCCATTGTCCAATCTTGTTGCCAATGGAAGCATTACATACTAGGGAAAGAGACAATCATCCACACCGATCACAAGCCCCTCTAGTTCATGCAAACCAAATGGAAGTTAAAAAATGACTGCCACTAGAAGTGGTCCACTTACTTGCATCAATTCCACCTGAATATTAAATATAATAAGGGAAGCACTAACCAAGTCGTCAATTTCCTCAGTCGGCCTCCAGTACCAACACTTACCACGATGAGACACTCTTGTGTCCATGCGACCTCTGGGTGGCATCAACTATACCACAACGATCCCTAGTTTTCTCTCATATACCAAGCCCTATATGGAGGAACATCCATGGAATAATTTGATATTCATGAGGCATTTTTATGCCACTTGGTCCATATATGCATTCCTTAAAGCGAGCTTGCAAATATGATTTGGGAATCTCATTACAGTCGGGTGGAAAGGAACTTTGGCATCAAAAATACAGTGGCCATATTGCAGAAGCATTTTTACTATCATAAGCTCCTAAAAGACATCAATCGATACATCATATCATGCACTGCCTATGCCATCATGAAACCTTCCATCAAAAATCATGGGTTGTACACCCCTCTGACCACTCCTAATGGTCCATGGGAATCCATCTCGGTTGGTTTACATGTCTGGAATACCTTCAACCAAGCATGGAAATGACTGTGTGTTTGTGGTTGTGGATTGCTTCTCCAAGATGGCCATTCTAATAGCTTACAATAAGAACATCTTCACTGAAGCAACTACTAAGCTCTTCTTCAAGCGTGTTTGGTTTCATTTAGTGCTTCCATAGGCTTTCATTTCATATTGTGACAATAGGTTCCTAATCACTTTCTCGTCCAGCCTATGGTCATTGATGAATACCAAGCTTACCAAATCAATTTCCTTCCACCCCCAGACAGATGGGAAAACAGAGGTAGTCAACATGATGATTGTCCATATTATGAGAATATACAGTTCTAAACATCCCTGCACATGGCATGAGATCCTTTCTTATGTTCATCATATCTATAATAGAGCCCTTCATAGCTCTACCATCCACAGTCCTTTCCAAGTGTGCATGGGGTTCCAACCACTGGACCCAATTGGTGTAGTTCTTCCCATTGCATCCACATAGGAGGAATATTTCCATGCTTAGAATGAGGCTGATAAGGCCACCATATTTGTTGAACAAATCCAATACATATGCCAATAGGTCCATGGCATTTTGGAAAAGTCCAACACTAAGTACAAGCGGCGACATGACCAACATCAGGTTCCACACAAGTTCCAGGTGGGTGATAAGGTTTGGTTGCATTTGCAGAAAGAGTGGCTCATAGGCCCCAATCACATGGTTCGTTCACTTTGATATGGGCCATAGATCATCACCAAGTAATTTGGTGACAATGCCTTCGAATTAAGCATTCCTCCATTCCTTGGTGTGCAACCAATATTCAATGTGGAGCTCCTTCTCCTATATATTCAACCACTGTTGGACACCTCGAAGGTGGCAGAGAAATTGACACCTACAGAGCTTAGTCTCAACTACATGGAACACACAACTATTGCTAATATCATGGACACACAGTTTAAGGGAACCCTCCATCATAAGATCCAACTATATCGATTGTCAAAGTAGGACAAGTAATCCACCAAGGCAAGTATTTGATGGGGGCACTCAATGCACTGGAGAATATTGATTCCTAAGGGGGGAGGAATGATCCATATGGATATAGGTGGCCACCCACATATTCCACTAGCTTAAAACAATTTTCTATTTTGCTAGTTTTCTAGTAAATTTTCTACATTTTTTCGGATCCCGAATTTCTGGGGCCGTTTTGAGGCCCTAAACGACATTTTTTGGAGATTCGATGGGGCCAATTGTTATTGAATATTTACATTGGTCCTTAGTTTAAAGGTGTATATATTGGATAGACCTTTACAATGAGATATCGAGCGCTCTAAACAGAGATCGTATGCAAAAGTTATGACCTCAGGAAGTTGATTGTTCAACTAACCACCTTGGGGCCACAAACTTTATGACGGTTCATCTTGTAGGGTTAGGTTTTTGGATGTTTAGGGTTCTTTCCCTCATGATTATGATAAATAGGATCTTTTGGACTCTTCTTTTATTCATCTTGTCACGAATGACTGTAGCCGCCACATCTCTTCTCAGAGATATAGCTACCACCATTCTAACTGCTTTTATTTTACAGTTTGTTCTATTTCATTCATTTAATAGAATCTGAGTTTACTGTATCACTGTGTTTCTTGCTGGAAGAATTATATATAGGTTGAATACCATGAAATAATTCTAATAGCCAAGAATCTTGAAGGAAATAATTCCTCACAAGAATTATTCAAAGATATGCAAGAATAAGAAGAAATATTGAGACAGAAACATAAGAGAAGGAACTCAATTGATGGAAATATCATCTCATATATTATTCATCAATATGAATACAATATATAATACATCTCAAGAGAGAAAATAGAATTCCTTAAAGGCAAGTTGTAAAGCACAAAAAAGTAAGGCTTACTAAAATCATAAAACCCCCTTCAGTTGGTGTCAAAAGCACTTTCCAAAACACTCTAAAAGCTCAAAAATTGGTTGAATATGGTATGGAAACTCATGAGTGATATGGAATGTAATGATGAATTTATGAGAGAATAAAGTGGTGGAGGTCGAATTGGTTGAGTGGAGAGAGTTTCCAAGTCAACTAGCTTTACCTTATCTACTAGAAGGTAGAAAAAATAGGATAAAGCTGTCTAAATTAGGAAAGTGTCTTTTTAATTCAGGAATGGAATAAATCAAACAAAATCCAAGGAAATATTATCCAAAATATATCCAAATTCGTTTTTGTGACTTAGGATGGCATATGGAGACATAAAAGACAAAACTAGGCCAACTACATAGTCTACACCTAGGAAAATTAGTCTAGATGACTAATAAAATATATCCTAAGTATGGAATGGGTTTTTAAATGTTCCAACACCCTCCCTTAAGCCTGTCTATATGTGGTAAAATATCAGAAATATAGGTCCCAAGCAACAAGCCTTATAGCCACCCCAATACAAAAACTTATGCCCATGTAAACTGAGGAAATGGGGAAAACCTCATGGGAATAAAACCCTCCCTCAAAAATGGACATGTGCACACCAAAATTCTTATTGCTCGAAAATCAAGTAGGTGTGAACTTGGTCAAATATATGGAAGAATATTCTTCTTGGGAAGAAGTGGATCATGCTCCAAAAAAATGTGCTTGAATTATCCAGCAGTGGATGCAAGCGAAACTGGAGGCTCTTTTAACTTGCTCTTGAAGAGAACAAATCCATGAATATGCAGACCAATATGGGACTTGAAATTCGAACCAATTGAGGTAGGATCAAATCCAATCAGATCTTATTTCTCTTGAAACTTGAACTTCTGATCAGTGGAAGTTAAATCAGCTCCAAGAATTGATATATGGTTCCTTGAGATCTCCTTTGAACCAGCAAGGGTGAGATCAGAACCAAAATCACCAAAATATGCCTAAGACTTGAAATTAAGCGAATGGTAGTGTCCTCCATCTTCAGTGAAACTCTTAGAACATGTTCTAATGATCATATATAAGTACATAAGAAGTATGTGATCGAGGGAAAATGCATCACCTCCAAATTCTGATCTAACCTCCAAAACATTAAGAAGATCATCATTTTGCACACCAGCAGACTCATGTGAAAGAGAGCATTCAGGAACCTCTTCAAATTCTAGAGCATAAACTGGCTTATCTTTCTTGGAATTTAGAATAGAAGACTTATGGGATAACAAGAGAGAGAGATGGAATTCTTGATCTTCAACAACTCTATGTATTGAATAAATTTCCACCATTTGATCTTCAGTACCTACAAAACAAACTCTTTGAAATATTATACTGGAAGACTAATTTAATCAAGAGTTCCCAAGGATCTGATACCATGTGAGAATTATATATAGGTTGAATACCATGAAAGAATTCTAATAGCCAAGAATATTGAAGCAAAGAAGTCGTCACAAGAATTATTCAAAGATATGCAAGAATAAGAAGAAGAAATATTGATACAGAAACATAAGAGAAGGAACTCAATTGATGGAAATATCATCTCATATATTATTCATCAATATGAATACAATATATAATACATATCAATAGAGAAAATAGAATTCCTTAAAGGCAATTTGTAAAGCACAAAAAAGTAAGGCTTACTAAAATCATAAAAAACCCCTAGGTGTCAAAAGCACTTTCCAAAACACTCTAAAGGCTCAAAAATTGGTTGAATATGGTATGGAAACTCATGAGTGATATGGAATGTAATGATTAATTTATGAGAGAATAAAGTGGTGGAGGTCGAATTGGTCAAGTGAAGAGAGTTTCCAAGTCAACTAGCTTTACCTTATCCACTAGAAAGTAGAAAAAACGGGATAAGGCTGTCTAAATCAGGAAAGTGTCTTTCTAAATCAAGAATGGAATAAAATCAAACAGAATCCAAGGAAATCTTATCCAAAATCTATCAAAATTCATTTTTGTGACTTAGGATGGCATATGGAGGCATAAGAGGAAAAACTTGGCCAACTACAGAGTCTACACCTAGGAAAATTAATCTAGATGACTAATAAAATATATCCTAGGTATGGAATGGGTTGTTAAATGTTCCAACACTTGCCATATATCTGTGTAAGTGAATATATATGTGTGTGTGTGTGTGTGTGTGTGTGTGCTCTTTCATTTTGTTCTTACATAAATACCGATCAGTGGTATTAGAGCCTTATGCTCTTGTAGTTTCTTAGTGCATGTCCTCGACGAGATCTGAATATCGAGAGTTGGGTATCCAACTAGTTGGGATTGGGGAAAACCCTCCTCGTTGGCCCAAGAAGACTCCCATGGTGGGAGAAGAAAAAAGAGATAATGGAGCAGGAGATCCTATTAAGCTTTTGCTCGAGAAATCCCTCACACAACAGAGGAACAAGATGATGGATAATTTCGCACAAATCCTTCAAAGAATGTCAATGGAGGCAGATGAAACTTCAACAAGCACTCATTTTGGGGGTGCGAATCCCTTCAAGTTACAAGTTAACATTGACATTCCCCTATTTGAAGGAAATATAGATGCAGATGCTTCAGAGAAATTGTTAAATCTATTAGAGGGTTACTTCTCTGTTCAAAAATTTTCCGATAGCAAAAATATCACATTTGCACTCCTTAAGTCCATCCCCCATATCAAAGCCTGGTGGGATTGGAACTGTGACAACCATGTAAGAGAGAAGTCTGAACTATTCAGGATAAACCACCACTTGGGCATCTTTTGTCAATGCCAAAAAGGAAGAGTTCTACGTTGTCAGAAACTATGATGAACAATACACCAGGTGGATGACTTTGAGGCAGGAGAGAGACCAAATTGTGCCAAAGTTTACCAACACGTTCCATACCCTGCGCTTGAAATTGGGTATTCAAGACTCTGAACAACACTTGGTCCTAAAGTACTGCAATGGTCTGCAAAGGTACATTTAGAAAAAGATGGATTTCCTGGACATATCCTCAATGGGATCAGCTTATCGATATGTCATCAAGATTGAGAAAAATTTTATGCAAAAGAATAAGTAGGTTTTTGGGTCTACAGATCAAGATATGCCGTCAAGATCGATACACCATCAAGATCAAGAAAAATTGTAAGCAAAAGAATTAGTAGGTTTTATATTCTTCAAATCAATAGTAGAAGCCCAACAAAGGTGGTCCTAATTCACAAAGAAAAGGACAAAGCAAGGACGGCCAAAGCCCCGACAACTAGCCCAAGCCACAGGAAAAGAAGGGTAATGGGAAACCAAAGAAGGACACTGGTGTTGATGTATATGTAACTTCGGAATGTATTTCATATATATATATATTTATTGTACTCTTATAGAGATGTATTATTCCTCTATACGGAAGTGTCGTCATTTATATTGACAAGTGTCGCAAGTGTGTTAACTTGCCGATGGGTTATTAGACCACCTTGTAAGGAGTCGGGCCGAATTAATGTAATATGAGGTTATTGTGCTAAGCTAGACAAGTCAGCCCCATAAGTTTATTGGGAAGTCAAGACAAGTATAAATAGAGATCTCCCGATCTCTATTTTGATCACTTCAGAACTCACTCTTCCATCACTCGGAAAGTGGCGCACATGTGAGGAGGAGGATCAGCTGCTAGGAGGAGTCTATCTCTGTGTACTTTGGTTGTACTTTGGTTGTATCATTGCTCTATCTATCTCTGAGGAAGTTGTGGGGTTTTTCACCTTAGGGTTTTCCCCACGGAAACTATGTGTGTCTATTGTCTCTTATGTTTGCTTCTTGTGATGATTTACATGCTTGCTATGATTGAATGCATTGATATACTGTACATGTTATTCTCTCAGTAAAGATCCTAGATTATCTTGAAATAATGCTCAAAAATTAACATGGTATCAGAGCTAACCTGAGAAGAAGACATTGTGCAGTGACGGAAACTAGGGTTTCTTGTTTATTGGGTTTCTCTCCACATATTTTGGAAAAGTAATATGATATATTGACTCCCCTCAGCAAGGTGAATCTATCTGTCCAATCAGAATTCAATTCTGAGCACTTTCAGTTTTGGCCCTAAAACTTAGGGTTTCCTAAAAAATAGGAATTTCTGAAATCGGAAGACACAGCTGGAAGCTCCTTGGATAAATCAAAGTTTAGAGATTTGGATCGAGATTTTTGGCTGGGTAAAACTCCGGGAAACTCAAACCCTAATTCAGGGTCCTCCTTAGTGAATCCGGGAAGACTAAAAGGCACTTCTGAAGGGTGAAACTTTGTAAAAATCAAATTCTAAGTATACCAGGCTGATCAGCTCATCAAGGCCCATCTTTCTATCCTTTCAGAAAGTTGAAATTCACATTTTGAATTTTTAGGGTTTCTCTAACAAACCCTAATCCAGGACCAAATCCAATTTTCAGCAAATCAAGTGGTAAGACCTAAATCTTCTCTATTTCCATTTGAAGTACTCTTTAAGATGTCTCACCACACCAAGCTTGAGGATAAGCTTGAAGGGGCTGATAACTTCTGAGCCTGGAAGTATAGGATTGGGTTAATCCTGGAAGAAAATGAATTGGACACCTACATCAGCTCTGAGGTCCCTATCCCAGAGGATGAAGAGGTTAAGATATTGCATAAGAAGAACTTGGTCAAGGCAAAGAGAATAATTGTTGATTCTATCAAAGACCATCTCATACCACATGTGTCATCTCTGAAGACACCCAAGGAGATGTTTGACTCTTTGACCAAGCTATTTGAAGGAAAGAACATAAATCGAAAGATGACTCTATGGAATCAATTGAAAGGGGTCAAGCTGTTGAATGGAGAGACTATTCAATCTTACTTCTCCAAGGTCTCTTAGATCAAGGAACAACTTGAAGCTGTGGATGAAGTAGTAGACAATGGTGAAGTTGTTATGACCACTCTGAATGGCCTACCTAGGTCATGGGACTCTTTTATTCAAAGAATCTATGCAAGAAAGAAATTGATCTCTTTCAGTAGACTGTGGGAGGAATGCTCTCAAGAAGAAGCAAGGCTTGTGGCTCGAGAAGAAAAGATGGGAAATGAAGATCAAGCTCTCACTACTCACACCAAGAAGGGAAGCAAGTTCAAGGGGGAGCATTCTCATTCCAAGAGACCTTCTCACCACTCTGAAAATAGGAGACATCTAAGATGTTTCACATGTACCGAGAAAGGGCACTTTGCCTCAAATTGTCCCAAGAACAAGAAGGACAACAATAAAAACTTCAACAAAAAGAAGAAGGGCAAAAAAAGAAAATATCATGCTCATGTTGTTGAGGATGATGAACCTCCCAAGAAGAAGGCTAGATATGAAAGTGATGATGATGACTCATCAAGCGAAGAAGAGTATGTTCTAATCTCTGCTCTCACAGGTACTATATTTCATGGTTGTAATGATTGGCTTATTGACAGTGGGGCTTCCAAACACATGACTGGGTTTAAAGAATCTTTTGTAAATCTATCTGAACATGAATCACTCCATAAGATGAAACTTGGGGATGATTATCAATACCCTATCAAAGGAAGTGGGGAAGCCTCCTACAACCTAGATTCTGGAAAGTCTTTCAAGATGAAAGAAGTTCTTTATGTACCTAGGCTCAAGAAGAACCTACTCTCCATATCCGCATTGGATGCAAAAGGTATGAGGGTTGCATTTGTGGATGGCCAAGTTCTAATGTGGAAAAAGGAAAAAACCATAAATGATGCAGTGGTGACTGGAGAGCAAGAGGGAGGATTGTATAAATTGAAGGGACAACCTGAACATGCCATGGTGCATGATTCCATGGAACCAAGTGAACTTTGGCATAGAAGACTTGCTCATATGCACTATAGGGCACTTCCAATTGCAAACAAAGCTGTAGAGGGTCTTCCTGAAATAAATACAAAGCATGAAGGTGTTTGCAAAGGATGTGCAAAAGGAATGAACATAAAGAAAGCATTTCCAAGCAGTGAAATCAAAGCTAAAGGAATCTTGGAAATCATCCACTCAGATGTATGCGGTCTAATGTCATCCAGTTCTCTGAGTGGGTATGTTTACTATGTCTCTTTCATTGATGACTTCTCCAGGAAGACTTGGGTTTACTTCTTGAAGAACAAAGATGAAGTATTTGATAAGTTCAAGGAATTCAAAACCTTGATGGAGAACCAAATTGATAAGAAGATCAAAACATTCAGATCCGACAATGGTGGAGAATTCACTTCAGGTGACTTCAAGAAGTTATGCAATGATTCAGGGATTAAGAGGGAGTTGACTGCTCCTTACAATCCACAACAAAATGGAGTTGCAGAAAGAAAGAATCGAACAATCATGGAAGCAACAAGGGAAATGTTACATGACCAGGATCTTCCTATGCATCTATGGGCATAAGGAGCTAGGATAGCTGTATATGTGCAAAACAGAACACCCCACAAGATATTGGACAACAAGACACCAGAAGAGGTCTTCTCTGGTAAAAAACCTAAAGTCAGCCATCTCAGAATATTTGGTTGTCCAGTATACACTCATGTCCCAAAGGAAAAGAGGACCAAGCTAGATCCTTCAGGAAAGAAGGGTATCTTTGTGGGTTACAGTGAAAGCTCGAAGGCTTACAGAATATACTTTCCAGGGTTCAAGAAGATTGATGTCAGCAGGGATGTGACATTTGATGAAAACTCTGCATTCATCAAATCAAGGAAGACACCTGTTGAAGATTATGAAGAACCTAAGGAAACTAGATTTCAAGACACTATTATCACTGAAGCAATTTTAGATGCAGATCGTGAAATTGAAGATCCGCAAGAACCCGTAGATCCACCCCATGAGAATAACTCTCACAAGAGGAAACCTGCATGGGCTAGAGAGCTCATTCAAGATGCAGAGAGATATGGAATTCCAGAAGAAGAACACAGAGCAAAGAAGAGAATTAGATCTCATACCAACTATGTTGCTTTACTCTGTGATATCATGAACAAAGAACCTTCCAATTATGAAGAAGCAGCGGAAAAGAAAGAATCGAAGGATGCCATGGTTGAAGAATACCAATCAATAATGAAGAATGATGTTTGGGATGTTGTCCCAAGACCTGAAGGGAAGTCTGTTGTGACTTCCAAATGGATCTATAAAATCAAGCATGCTGCAGATGGCAGCATAGAGAAATACAAGGCAAGATTCATAGCTCATGGCTTCTCTTAGAAAGAGGGAATAGATTATGAAGAAACTTTTTCTCTTGTTGCCAGGTACACTTCCATCAAATCAGTACTTGCTCTGGCTGCAATGATGAAATGGAAGATACACCAAATGGATGTCAAGACTGCTTTCTTGAATGGTGTAGTTGAAGAGGAAGTGTATGTGGAGCAGCCACTTGGTTTTGAGACACATGACAAGGAATCATATGTGTGCAGACTGAAGAAAGCCTTGTATGGATTGAAGCAAGCTCCCAGGACTTGGTATGGTAGGATGGACGGTTTCCTATCTAGTTTGGGCTTTACCAAGAGTAAAGCAGATTCCAACCTTTATTATAAGGTTGAGGAAGGCAATCCAATGATACTACTTATGTATGTGGGTGATCTGTTTGTAACAGGAAATGATAGTTTGATTGCCAATACCAAGAGGAAGCTTGCAGCCGAGTTTGAGATGAAGGACTTGGGGATGATGCACTATTTTCTAGGCATGGAGGTGTGGCAGAGTGCAGATGGTATCTTCCTTGGACAAGGGAAGTATGCAGTAGAGATCCTGAAGAGGTTCGGGATGATGGACTGCAAGGCCATGGCCACACCTATGGCATCGAACCTGAAGCTTCTATGTGTTGCTTCATCTGATCCGGTTGATGTCACTGTGTATCGTCAGATGATTGGGTCCTTGATGTACCTAACGAACACTAGACCAGATATTTGCTTTGCGGTGAACACATTTAGCTAGTTCCTAACAGATCCCAGAGGTGTTCACCTGGTTGCTATAAAGCATATTCTGAGGTACCTGAAGGGTACAGTTGACTATGGTATCAAGTATGATGCGAATCAAAAGTTTAACCTGCAGGGTTATGTTGATTTAGATTGGGCAGGCAGTGTTGCAGATAGGAAGAGCACTTCTGGGTGCTACTTCAGTGTGGGATCAGGTGTGATCTCTTGGTTTAGCAGGAAGCAGTCCTGCCTAGCACTGAGTACAACTGAGGCAGAGTATGTTGCAGCCTGTTCGGCTAGTTGTGAGGTAGTATGGCTGAGGAAACTATTGTCTGAGTTATTTGATCTATCGTTGGAGGCTACTAGTATATTTTGTGACAAGTAGAGTTGTGTGAAGCTGTCTGAGAACCCGATGTTCCACGATAGGTCGAAACACATAGAGATCAAATATCACTATATCAGGGATATGGTGCAGAGGGGAGCAGTGAAGCTCCTATATGTTGCGACAGATGAGCAGATTGCAGATGTGTTGACGAAGCCACTAGCTAGAGTGAAGTTCGAGTACTTCAGAGAGAGGCTTGGTGTTCTTCAGATCGACGACACTTTGAGGAAGAAGTGATGGAGACATTTGCTGAAGCCATTCCAAGCATGGTGGAAGGAGGATCCTTCACATGGCTATGGATGTAAGCGTTGGATGATGAGCATCAGGATGATGTTCTAGTTTATGCTCGATATGATCAGTTGGATCATTTATGTATGTATGCATCATGTTGGATGCTAGATATGATCAATTGGATCATTTATGTATGCATGCATCATGTTGGATGTTGGATATGATCAATTGGATCATTTATATGTATGTATATATGCATCATGTTGGATGCTTGGACCATGTATCTATATATGTATCAGGTGGATACGATTGTATGATCAGGTAGATCATGTATGTTGATATATATCAGGTGGATACATTGTATGATCAGGTGGATCATGTATCTATGTATGTATCAGGTAGATACATTATATGATCAGGTGGATCATGTATGATGATATGTATCAGGTAGATACTTGGTATGCATCAATTGGCTGCATTATATGATCAGGATGATCATGGATGATGAGCTTTAGGATGTTGCTCCAGATGACATGCATCAGGACGATGCAGTGATGATGATCAGGATGATCATATGTGATGACATGTATCAGGTGGATACATTACATAATCAGTTGGATTATGTGTGATGAGTTCCGAAGACACAAATGCACATGAGCTTTTCGGACATGGTTGTAGATGTGCTCTCCCATGGTCGCGATGTAATTGCTGGGCTTTTCCGACATGGTGGCAGATGTGTTCTCCCATGTTCGTGATGTAATTGCCACGGCCATTCGAGCATGGTTGTAGATGTGTTCTCCCATGGCTGCGATATAAGTGCTAGGGCCATTCGAGCATGGTTGTAGATGTGTTCTCCCATGGCTGCGATATATGTGTTGGGGCCATTTGAGCATGGTTGTAGATGTGTTCTCCCATGGCTGCAATATAAGTGTTGTGCCATTCCAACATGGTGGTAGGTTGGTCCTCCCATGGTCGTTGATGTAAGTGCTATGAGCCTTTCACGGATGGTGGTAGGTTGGTCCTCCCATGCTGGTGAGTGTAAGTGTTGTGCATCTAGGTTGTGCTTCTTGATACTCTGTGGCCGTGGACAGGTTGTGCAGTAGCATGTAAAAGGTCCTGGGAGATCCGGTAGGTTGAGCTATGTGCTCATAATCAATCATGGGATGCTCTTTCGAGGTTTTGTGACGCACGTAATAAGTCCTGAGGATTCCACAGTATGGCCAATGATGATGAAGATATGCAGGTGGTGGGCCTACATCCAGTATGAAAAAGGACTGGCTCTATAGAAATTCCTATAACGAGTAGATTCAGAGATTAATTGAGATAGCAGCAGCAGTGACGATGACGATGATTCAAGGATGATGATTCGCTGATGACGATCCAGAGAAGAAGACTTGTGCTAGCAGATCTGTGTCGAGAAATACCTTCCTAGTTAAGAGGGAGTGTTGATGTATATGTAACTTCAGAATGTATTTCATATATATATTTATTGTACTCCTATAGAGATGTATTATTCTTCTATACGGAAGTGTCGTCATTTGTATTGACAAGTGTCGCAAGTGTGTTAACTTGCCGATGGGTTATTAGACCACCTTGTAAGGGGTCAGCCCAAATTAATGTAACATGAGGTTATTGTGCTAAGCTAGACAAGTCGGCCCCATAAGTTTATTGGGCAGTCAGGACAAGTATAAATAGAGATCTCCCAATCTCTATTTTGATCACTTCAGAACTCACTCTTCCGTCACTCAGAAAGTGGCGCACATGTGAGGAGGAGGATCAGCTGCTAGGAGGAGTCTATATCTGTGTACTTTGGTTGTACTTTGGTTGTGTCATTGCTCTATCTATCTTTGAGGAAGTTGTGGGGTTTTTCACATTAAGGTTTTCCCCACGGAAACTCTGTGTGTCTATTGTCTCTTATGTTTGCTTCTTGTGATGATTGACATGCTTGCTATGATTGATATGCATTGATATACTGTACATGTTATTCTCTTAGTAAAGATCCTAGAGTATCTTGAAATAATGCTCCAAAATTAACAACTGGAAAGTGGTGCTTACTCCATAACAGCCCGTAGCACAAAACTGATGAATGCCGCTCAAAACAATCATTTTCGACAGAGACAAAATCCTTGGATCCAGACTCTGCCTCAGAATTGGATGGAGAGAAATAAAGAGAAAATCATATCAACAACGCAGAACCTAGTGCGACCATCGCAACTACAAATATTCAACCATAAGAGTCAAAGGATCTAGAATAAGGCGAGCACCTCTTCCATTCACAAATGTGGGTGTAGGGAACTCCACTACACTTCATTGTTGATAGTGGTAGCCATACGAACCTCATATTGGTAGAGGTCGTCAAAATATTGAAGCTTCCGATGGTTTCACATCCCCAAACATACAACAGTGGTTGGATGAGCTAGGGACGAGACATCCTCATTAGTAAACAATTCCTCCTTTCCTACGACATCAAGCCTTCAAAGATGAGGTAATGTGCGATGTTTCCCCACTGGAAGTTTGTGACGTTATTTTAGGAAAACCATATATGTGGAAACGTCATGTTGTGTATGAGTCTAGACCTCGTAGTGTGATTATTACTTTGGGAAATAAATTCTACAGGATACCAGAGACACTTCTCACCACTGCAGTGTACATTGTCATAGTTAAGTAGTGCAGAAAGGTAATCTCCCAAACAGGGAAATCCGTCCTCTTCATGGTTCGTTCTGGAGGTGAACGAAATATTTTAGAAACATACACCACCTCAGAGCAGAACCCATCTACGCAGTTGAAACATGTGGAAAAGATCATGGAAGCATACAAAGACATCTTCACCACGCCCACCAGGGTTCCAGTACATTTCCCAGTCAATAAATCCATGTTTTGATGCTTGGTGCGCCTTTACCTAATTGGCTAGTATACAGACATTCCCTCATGGAAAATGAAGAAATCAAACGTCATATTCAATATTTGATCCAAAAGGGGCACATTCGACGTAGCTCCTCACCTTTTGTTGGTACAAAATAAATATGGGACATGACGACTCTCCATTGACTACTGAGCTCTAAATAAGATCACAGTCTGGAATCAGCATTCCATTCCTTGGATCGATGACCTTCTTGACTAACTCAAGGGTGCCAAATATTTCATCAATATTGATTTGAAGTCTGGCTATCATCAAGTGCTAATTGAGCAAACCGATGTCTGGAATAACTTCTTCAAATATCGGGAAGGCCTTTTTGAGTGGTTGGTCATTCCTTTTGGTGTGACTAATGCGCCAACAAATTTGATGAGGATGATGGACAATATCCTATGGCCATTCACTAATTCCTTTGTAGTCGTCTATTTGGATGATATCCTCATCTACAACAAAACATGGGCAGAGCATTTGCAGCATATCCACCAGGTCCTCGGTACCTTGCGACAACACAAGTTATACAATAATATAGAGAAGTGATCATTTGGAATGGAGAGGGTTCAATATCTCGGATACATCATGGAAGAACATGGTGTTCATATGGATCCATCTAATATCTAATCCATCCATGATTGGCCAACCCCAAAAACTCTCACGGAGATTCGCAGCTTCCTAGTCCTTGCCAAATTCTATCACAGATTTGTGTTGGGATTCTCTAATATTGCTTGGTCCGTTAGCTAGGTGACCAAAGGGGGATCTAAGGACAAGTTCACTTAGTCCAAGTCAAAGAACAAGCATTTCAAGATCTGAAGCAACACTTATCTTCGGCAGTTATCCTTGCCTTAACAGATCTACAACAACCCTTTGAGATTGAGATAGACGCTAGACTATGTTGTTGGTGTAGTCCTCACTGAGCATGGTCATCCAGTGGCATATCAGAGTGAGACACTTTAGGATACAGCCCTCAATTACCCCACCTACGATAAGGAAATTTATTCCATTGTCCAAAACTGCCGCTAATGGAAGCATTACATCCTAGGGAAAGAGACAGTCATCCACACCGATCACAAGCCCCTACAGTTCATGCAAACCCAAGGGAAGTTACAGAATGGTGGCCACCAAAAGTGGTGCACTTACTTGCAAAAAATCCACCTGAATATTAAATATGAGAAGGGGAGCACCAATCGATTCATTGATTTCCTTAGTTGACATCTAGTAGCAGCACTTACCATGGTGCTCCACTCTTGTGGCCATGAGACCTCCGAGTGGCCTCAACTATATAGCAACGATCTTGAGTTTTCTACCATATACCATGCCCTATGTACAGGAACATCCGTGGCAGACTTTCATCTTCAAAAGGGATTGTTATGCCACCTTATCTATTTTGTGTTCCTTCGAGCGAGCATGCAAATATGATTTTGGAAGCTCATTACAGTTGGGTGGCAGGGAAAGAAGAACATCTCCACTGAAGCCACTGCTAAGCTCTTCTTCAAGCATATTTGGATTCATTTCGGGCTGCCACAGACTATCATTTCATATCGATATAGAAGGTTCCTAAGCACTTTCTAGTCCATCCTATGGTCATTGATGGATACCAAGCTCATCAAATTGACTACCTTCAACCCCCAGATCGATGGGAAAACAAAGGTAGTAAAGAGGATGATTGTGCATATTCTGAGAATGTACAGTTCTAAACATCCCTACACATGGGATGAGAGGCTTCCTTATGTTCAACATAGCTATAACAGAGCCCTTCAAATCTTCAACGGCCATAGTCCTTTTCAAGTGTGCTTGGGGTTCCAACCACTAGCCCCAATTGATGTAGATATGCCCATTGCATCCACAGAGGAGGAATCTTTCCATGCTCATAATGAGGCTGATAAGGCCACCATATTTGTTGAACAAATCCAACACATCTTCCAATAGGTCCATGATATTTTGGAAAAGGCCAACACTAAGTACAAGCAACGACATGACCAACATTGGGTTTCACACATGTTCCTAGTGGGTGATAAGGTTTGGGTCCATTTGCAGAAAGAGAGGCTCATAGGACCCCATCACACGCTTCATCAACTTTGATATGGGTCGTACACCATCACCAAGGAAGTTGGTGGCAATGCCTTTGAATTAAGAATTCCTCCATTCATTGGCATGCACCTAGTATTCATTGTGGAGCTCCTTCACTCATATTTACCACCATTGTTGAACAACTGAGAGGTGGCAGAGCAATTGACACCTACAGAGCTTAGTCCCGAATACATAGAACATGCAATTATTGATCATATTATGGACACACAGGTTAAGGGAACCCACTAGCAGAAGATCCAACTATATCGTGTTGTCAAAGCAGGGAAACTACTCCACCAAGGCAAGTGGCTCACTAGGAGTCAAGTTCAGCAGAAGTTGCCTCATTTGATGGGGGCACTCAACGCAATGGATACCATTGCTTCCCAAGGGGGAGGGCTGATCTATATGGATATAGGTGGTGACCCACCTATTCCACTAGCTCAATTTTGTTTCCATTTTCACAGTTTTCTAGTATTTTTTCTACATTTTTTTCAGGTACCGAACTTTGGAGGTTGTTTGGAGGCCCTAAACAACGTTTTTTAGATATTTTGGGGGCCAATGGCCACATACAACATGCATTCTCTCCATCCAAAATTTGTATGGATTGGATAGACCTTTCAAATGGGCTATCGAGCGCCTTAAACGGATATCGTATGCAAATGTTATGACCCCGGGAAGTTGACTATGCAACTAACCACCTTAGGGTCGCAAAATTCATGACGGTTCATCTTTTAGGGTTAGTTTTTTGGATGTTTAGGGTTCTTTCCCTCATTCTTATTATAAATAGCACCTTTTAGTCTCTTCTTTTATTGAGCTTGTCACGAATGAGCATAGCCGCCACATCTCTTCTTAGAGATATAACAACCACCATTCTAGTTGCTTTTATTTTACAATTTGTTGTATTTCATTCATTTAATAGAATATGATTTTACTATATCACTGTGTTTCTTTCCATATATTTGTGTATGTGAATATATATATATATATATATATATATATATATATATATATATATATATATGCTCTTTCATTTCGTTCTCACATAAATCCGAATTGGTGTTTTAAGAGCCTTTTGCTCTTGTGTTTTCTAAGTCCATGTCCCCGACGAGATCTGAATATCGAGAGTTTGGTCTCGAATTAGTTGAGATTGTGGAAAACCCTCCTCATCGTCCCAAGCAGACTCCCATGGCGGAAGAAGAAAAGAGACATGACGAAGCAGGAGATCCTATTAAGTTGTTTCTCGAGGAATCCCTCGCATGACATAGGAACGAGATGATGGATAATTTCGCACAGATGGTTCGAAGAATGCCAATGGTGGCAGATACACCTTAAACAATCAACCATTTCGGGGATGCGACTTCCTTCAAGTTACAAGTTAACTTTGGCATTCCCATATTTGAAGGAAATATAGATGCACACTCTTTAGAGAAATGGTTAAATCTATTAGAGGTTTACTTCCCTTTTAAAAAAAAATCTGATAGTGAAAGGATCAAAGTCCCTCCTGGCATATCAAAGAATGGTGGGATAGGTGCTACAAGAAGCATGCAAGAGAGGATGATGAACTATTCAGGATAGACCCCACTTCAATGGCTTTTGTCAATGCCATCAATGAAGATTTCTACCTTGTCAGAAACTATGATGACCAGTACACTAGATGGACGACTTTGCGGCATGAGAGAGACCAAACAGTACCAAAGTTTACCAACATGTTCCATACCATGTGCTCTAACCTGGGTATTCGAGAATCTAAATGGAACTTGGTCCTAAAGTACCACAGTGGCCTGCACAGGTACATTTAGACAGAGATGGATTTCCTAGACATATCCTCACTGGAGTAGCTTATCTATATGCTATCAAGATCGAGAAAAGGTTTAAGCAAAAGAATAAGCAGGATTTTGGGTTTGCAAATCAACAGCAGAACCCTGACAAAGGTGGCCCTAATTCAAAAATAAAAGGATAGAAGAAGGACAACCAAATCCCCGACAACCATCCCAAGCCGCAAGAAAATAAGGGTAATGGGAAATCAAATAAGGACACTAGAAAGTGGTGCAAATTACACAAGATCCCTTGGCACAACAATCATGAATTCTTCTCAAAACAATCCTTGTTGGCCGAGAAAAAATCCTCGGATCCAAACTACGACTCAGAACCTGATGGAGAGAAAGAAAAGGGAAATCAAATCATTGACGCAAAACCTAGTTCCACAATTGCAACTGCAAAGATTCAACCAGAAGAGTCATAGGAGCCAGGGGAAGGGCAACAATCCTTCCATTCACAACTGTGGGTGCAGAGAACTCCGCTACACTTCATTGTTGATAGTGGTATCCAGAAGAACCTCATCTCGATAGAGGTCGTCAAAATATTGAAGCTTTTGATGGTTACACATCCCCAACCATACAACATTGGTTAGCTGAGCCAGGGAAGAGACATCCATGTTAGTAAACAGTGTCTCATTTCCTACGACATCAATCCCTTAAAAGACAATGTTCCCCCAAGTTTCTAGGACGGGGGGACACGGGAGCGGGGAAACGCACATTCGGGACGCATGGAGACCACCCCCAAATTTTAGGGAAATTCAGGGGGGGAACGAGGGGACGTCCCTAAAATTATAAAAATAAAATAAAACACCAAAATAATATTCATTTGACATATATTCATGATTGTGCAATGTAAATACTAAATATATTGATTTATTTTCTAAGTAGTACTAAGTAGAGATTGTAAAAAGTGAAAATAATGGCAAAACATAAAAAGAAATATTCTCAAGGGCATGGGTGGGGGGAAACGTTTCGTCCAGAGTCGTCGGGACGTGGGAAACGCGTCCCCGTGGAACACTATTAAAAGATTATGTAATATGAGATGTTTCCCCGCTTGAAGTTTGGAATGTTCTTTTAAGACAATCATATATATGGAAACATCATGTTGTGTATGAGTCTAGACCTCGTAGTTTCATTATTACTTTTGGAAAGAAACTCTACTGGATACCAGAGACACTTCCCACCACTACAGTGTCCCTCGTCATAGCTAAGCAGTGCATGAAGTTAATCTCCCAAACAGAGAAACTCGTCGTCTTCATGGTTCGTTCTGAAAGTGAATGAAAAATTGCAACAACATCCACCACCTCTAGGCATAACCCATCAACGTAGAAGAAACATGTGGACAAGATCGTGGAAGCATACAAAGACATCTTCACCATGCCCATTGGGGTGCCAGTATATTTCTCGAATCAACCATTCCATTGATTTGATGCCTGGTGTGCCTTTACCTAATGAGCCAGTATACAGGCATTCCCTCATGGAAAATGAATAAATGAAACACCATATTCAAGATTTGATCCAAAAGGGGCACATTCGACCTAGCTCCTCACCTTGTGGGAGCCTAATTGTGTTGGTATAGAAGAAAGATGGGACATGGTGACTCTGTATTGACTATCAAGCTCTAAACAAGATCACAGTCTGGAATCGGTATCCCATTCCCCTTATCGATGACCTTCTTGACCAAATCAAGGGTGCCAAATATTTCAGCAAGATTGATTTGAAGTTTAGCTATCATCAAGTCCCAATTGAGTAGACTAATGTCTAAAAGACTGCCTTCAAATCTCAAGAAGGCCTTTTTGAGTGCTTGGTCATGCCTTTTGGTTTGACTAACGCTCCAACAAATTTCATGAGGATGGTGGACAATATCCTACTACCATTCACTAATTCCTTTGCGATCGTATATATATGTATGATATCCTCATCTACAACAAAACATGGGCAGAGCATTTGCATCATATCCACCAAGTCCTCACCACCTTGCGACAACACTAGTTATACAGTAATATAGAGAAGTGCTCATTTGGCATGGAGATGGTTCAATATCTCGTATACATCATGGACGAACATGGTTTTCATGTGGATCCAGCCAATATCCAAGCCATTCATGATTGCCTAACCCCGACAACTCTCACTAACCTTTGCAGCTTCCTAGGCCTTGCCAAATTCTATCACAGATTTGTGTTGGGATTATCTAATATTGCTTGGTCCCTTAGCTAGGTGACCAAAGGGGGATCTAAGGCCAAGTTCAATTGGTCCAATCCACAACAACAAGCATTTGAGGAGCCGAAGCAATGATTATGTCTGGCACCTATCCTTTCCTTACCATATCTACAACAACCCTTTGAGATTGAGACAGATGCTTCAGATTATGTTGTTGGTGCGGTCCTCACTCAGCATGGCCATCTAGTGGCATATCATAGTGAGACACTTTCATATACATTCTGCAAGTACCCCACCTACGACCAGGAAATGTATTCCATTGTCCAAGCCTGCTGCCAATGGAAGCATTACATCCTAGGGAAAGAGATAGTCATCCACACCGATCACAAGCCCATGTAGTTAATGCAAACCCAAGGGAATTTACAGAATGACTTCCTCCATAAGTTGTCCTCCTGCAGTAATTCCACCTAAATATCAAATATAAGAAGGGAAGCACCAACCGATTCAACGATTTCCTCAGTCGACCTCTAGTAGCAGTACTTACCACGGTGCTCCACTCTTGTGGCCATGAAACCTCCGAGTGGCCTCAACTTTATAGAAACAGTCTTGATTTTTCTCCCATATTCCAAGCCCTATGTGCAAGAAAATCTGTGGAAGACTTTCATCTTCAGGAGGGATTGCTATGCCACTCGGGCAATCTTTGCATTCCTTCAAGCGAGTGTACAAAGATGATTTGGGAATCTCATTACACTCGGTTGGATGGGCACTTTAGAATCGAAAAGATAGTGGCCATATTGCAAAATCATTTTTATTGGCCTAAGCTCCAACAAGACATTGAATGATACATCAGATCATGCACATCCTGCATCATCATGAAACCTTCCACAAAAGAGCAGGGGTTGTACACCCATCTTCCCACTCCTAATGGGCCATGGGAATCCATCTCCATGGATTACATGTCTGGACTACCTTCAACCAAGCATGGAAATGATTGTGTGTTTGTGGTTGTGGATCGCTTCTCCAAGATGGCCATTCTAATAGCTTGCAATCAGAACATCTCCGCTAAAGCCACTACTCATATCTCCTTTGAGCGTGTTTGGGTTCATTTCAGGCTACCATAGACTATCATTTCATATCGGGACAATAGGTTCCTAATCACTTTATGGTCTAGCCTATGGTCATTGATAGATAACAAGATCACCAAATCGACTTCCTTCCACCCTCACACCGATGGGAAAACAGAGGTAGTCAACAAGATGATTTTGCATATTCTGAGAATGTATAGTTCTAAACATCCCCTCACATGGGATGAGATCCTTCATTATGTTCATCATAGCTATAACAGATCCCTTCATCGCTCTACCGGCCACAATCCTTTTCATGTGCGCCTGGGTTTCCAACCACTGGCCCAAATTGATGTAGCTTTGTCCATTGCATCCACACAAGAGGAATATTCCCATGCTCAAAATGAGGCTGATAAGGCCACCATATTTATTGAACGAATCCAACACATCTTCAAATTGGTCCATGATATTTTGGAAAAGTCCAACACTAAGTACAAGCAACTACATGACCAAGATCGGGTTCCACACAAGTTCAAGGTGGGTGATAAGGTTTGGCTACATTTGCAGAAAGAGAGGCTCACACGACCCCATCACATGCTTCGTCCACTTCGATATGGGTCGTACACCATCACCAAGGAAGTTGGTGACAATACCTTTGAATTAATCATTTTTCCATTCATTGGCCTGCACCTAGTATTCAATGTGGAGCTCGTTCGCCCATATTTTCCAACATTGTTGGACACCTCGAAGGTGGAAGAGTAATTGAAACCTACAAAGATTAGTTTGAACTGCATGGAACATGAAAATATTCATCCAATCATGGAAACAAAGTTTAAGGGAAACTACCAGCAAAAGATCCAACTATATTGGGTTGTCAAAACATGGCAACTACTCCACCAAGGAAAGTGGCCCACCAGGAATCAAGTTCAACAGAAGTTTTCCCATTTAATGGAGGCACTCAATGTAATGGAGACCATTACTTCCTAATAGGGAACATTTATACAAATGGATATAGGTTTCCACTTAGTTATTCCATTGGCTCAAAACAATTTTCCATTTTGGTAGTTTTCTAGTAATTTGTCTACAATTTTTCGGGTCTCGACATTCCGGGGCCATTTTGAGGCCCTAAACACGATTTTTTGGAGATTCGGGGGGGCCTAAATTTATTTGTAACATGCATTGGACAAAATTATAAATTTGTATATATTAGATAGACATTTCCAATGGGATATTGAGCGCCCTAAACATATAACGTATGCAAAAGTTATGACCCCGAGAAGCTGATTGTTCAACTAAACACGTTGGGGCCGCAAACTTTATAATGGTTGATATTTTAGGGTTAGGTTATTGTATGTTTAGTATTATTTACCTCATGCTTATGATAAATAGGATCTTTTGGCCTATTCTTGTATTCAACTTTTCAGGAATGAGCGTAGCTACCACATCTCTTCTAAGAGATATAGCTACCACTATTCTAGATGCTTTTATTTTACAATTTGTTCTATTTCATTCATTTAATAGAATCCGAGTTTACTGTATCACTCTCTTTCTTGCCATATATATGTGAAAATCCTCACAGCAGATCTAAGAGATGATGTGTACCTCACAAGAGTAATTATGATTAAGCAGGAAAATAGAAGAAGAGTGAACAGTACAGTATAATGAGCAACAGAATAATATGGTACAGTAGAACTCAGATAGAAGCAATAATACTTCACACACACTAATTAATTAACCACAGTATGGACAAATAAATAGTACAATGGTAGGGAGGATTCGAATGCCTAAGGTGGCAATTCGAATTAGCCTCTCAAAGTGATCATAGGATCAATAGAGTGTCATCGGAGCACAACAAGGTGTCCTCATGATCATCGGAGCGCAACTAGAAGTCTTCATCATCATCAGTGGAGTCATCAATGCTCAAGTAACTGTCAACCATCAGTCAAACTAACTCTGGTAGGTGTAACTGAGTGTAACTCAATGTAACTGACTGTAACTGAGTGACAACTGGACTGGTAGGTGAAGAAGGGCGAGTTTCTCCCTAAAATCAAGGAAGAAGGGCACATAAAGCAACTGGAGGGCTAAAATTGAATAGTGAGAAGCTCCTGGGGGCTGGATAACTGAGGGCTAGGTGCTGGACTGATGACTGGGATGCATGCAAAATGCATGCAACCCTAGAATGCATGCAAACCCTAAAGGTGCATGCATGACTGAAAATGTAAATGATCAAAATACTGGTGGGACTAGGATGGATTATAGGAATATCCTAACACCCCCCCTTAATCCATCCTGGGCCCTGGTAACTAAGACCAAAGGTCACCCAATACAATGAATAATAACAATCAATAAACCAAGGAAGTGGGAAAATTTCATGGGAAACATACCCCCTCCTCAAAAAATAGACTGTAAGGCACACATAAAAATAAATGCTCCAAACTCAAGCATGTGTGATGCTTGGTCATATGTCTGGAGGTATCTTCTTCTTGGGAAGAAGTGGATCATGCTCAAAAAGCATGTGCTTGTACTTGCTCTTCAAATCGAATGTGATGAGAACAAATCCAACAGTATGAGAATGATCCTTGAACCTGTGATTCGAATCAGCTGAGGTAGGATCAAATCTGTGAAAGTGCATATAGTCTTTTGTCTTCTCCTTCAAACCAACATGGGTGAGATTATGCCAAAAATAACTATTACATGTTTGCTTGAAATCAAAATCAGATTTAAGACTTAAAAAACAGTTTCTTGAGATCTCCTTTGAACCAGCAGGGGTGAGATCAAAACTATCATAAACATGAGAAATTATCCCAAGCGAATGGCAATGGCCATATTCTTCAATGACCTTCTGAAAGCATGAATTTATGATCATATAGTAGTATAAAAGAGGAGATAGCTGGAGAGGAGCGAATGCATTACCTTTAGTAGCTGTTTTGACCTCTGAAATAATCATGTGATCATGATGCAAACCAACAGACTCTGGTGCAAGAGAGGATTTAGGACCTTCTGCAATATCTAGAGTGTGAGCTGGCACAGAAAGAGAAGAAAGTTTGAGCATGAGCGGAGAATCTGCAAGTTCTTTGTCAACAACTTCAATATGAGATGATACTGGTTCATGATCTGAGAGATCATCAAGGGGAGCGAATGCAACATGATCTGAGAGACCATCAGGAGGAGCGAATGCAACATGATCTGAGAGACCATCAAGTGGAGCGAATGCATCACCTTGCTTGCTTTTGAAGGGATTTGGACCAAATCCATCATTCTTTTTGTCGAATCTTTCATCCAGATGAGCCCATAACTCTTTTGGAGTTTCAATATCAATCAAGGTCGAGTACAATATGTAATCAGTCATAGTAAGCTTCATTCTTCCAATGTGCATGTCACCTTTATTCAACCATTTAATCTTCTTTGTAGAGGATTCGAACTCTCTTTCAAAATAGCAATCAAAGAGATCATGGCTCTTTAAATATGCTATCATTTTTTGTTTCCATTCAACATAGTTGAGTCGAGAAAGAGGAGGGATTTCTTCTAAATTCATTGAAGATGTAGAGGACCTGCAAAAACAATATAAAATCACTGCAACTGCTATTGCTGCAAAAATGCAGATTCTGCTGCAACTGCTGCACTCGAAATCTTGGTAATAACCTGCAAAAAAACCTCTCAAGAATGGAGATAAACAATACTCTCAACATGCTCTGATACCATGTGAAAATCCTCACAGCAGATCTAAGAGATGATGTGTAGCTCACAAGAGTAATTATGATTAAGCAGGAAAATAGAAGAAGAGTGAACAGTACAGTATAATGAGCAACAGAATAATATGGTACAATAGAACTCAGATAGAAGCAATAATACTTCACACACACTAATTAATTAATCACAGTATGGACAAATAAATAGTACAATGGTAGAGAGGATTCGAATGCCTAAGGTGGCAATTCAAATTAGCCTCTCAGAGTGATCATAGGATCAATAGAGTGTCATCGGAGCACAACTAGGTGTCATCATGATCATCGGAGCGCAACTGGAAGTCTTCATCATCATTAGTGGAGTCATCAATGCTCAAGTAACTGTCAACCATCAGTCAAACTAACTCTGGTAGGTGTAACTGAGTGTAACTCAATGTAACTGACTATAACTGAGTGTAACTGAGTGACAACTGGACTGGTAGGTGAAGAAGGGCGAGTTGCTCCCTAAAATCAAGGAAGAAGGGCGCATTAAGCGACTGGAGGGCTAAAACTGAATAGTGAGAAGCTCCTGAGGGCTAGGTGTTGGACTGATGACTGGGATGCATGCAACCCTAGAATGCATGCAAACCCTATAAAGGTGCATGCATGACTAAAAATGTAAATGATCAAAATACTGGTGGGACTAGGATGGAGTATAGGAATATCCTAACAATATATGTGTATGTGAATATATATATATAGATAGATAGATAGATAGATATAGATATAGATATGCTCTTCATTTCGTTCTCACATAAATTCGGATCACTAGTATTAGAGCCTTTTGCTCTTTTGGTTTCTCAGCACATGTCCGCGACGAGATCTCAATATCGAGAATTGGGTCTCGAACTAGTTGAGGTTGGGGAAAACCCTCCTATTCGGCCCAAGAAGACTCCCATGGTGGGAGAAGAAAAGAGAGATGACGGAGTAGGAGATCCTATTAAGATGTTGCTCGAAGAAGCCCTCGGGCGACAAAGGAACAAGATGATGGATAATTTCACATAGATCCTTCGAAGAATGCCAACGGCGGTGGATGCACCTTCAACGAGAAACCGTTTCGGGGGTGAAACTCCCTTCAAGGTACAAGTTAACTTCAACATTCCCCTATTTGAAGGAAAGATAGATGCATACGCTATAGAGAAATGGTTAAATCTATTAGAGGGTTACTTCTTTGTTCAAAAATTTTCTGATAGCAAAAAGATCACATTCACACTCCTTAAGTTCCTCCCCTATATCAAAGAATAGTGGGATGGGAACTGAGAGAGGCATGCAAGAGAGAATTATGAATTATTCAGGACAGACCCAACTTGGGAGGATTTTTTTATTCCATCAAAGAAAAGTTCTACCCTATCGGAAACTATGATGACCAGTACACTAGGTGGATGAATTTGTGGCAAGAGAGACCAAACAGTACCATATTTTACCAATATGTTCCATACCCTATGCTCCAAACTTGGTATTCGAGACTCTGCACAACACTTGGTCCTAAAGTACCACAGTGTCCTGCACAGGTACATTCAGACAAAGATGGATTTCCTGGACATATCCTCACTCGGAGAAGCTTATCGATACGCCATCAAGATCGAACAAAATTTTAAGAAAAATAATAAGCGATATTTTGGTTTCTACAAAACAATAGTAGAAGCCTCGAAAAGGTGGCCCTAATTCACAAAGAAAAGGACAGATCAAGGATGGCCATAGTCCCGACAACCAGCCCAAGCTACAGAAAAAGGAGGGTAATGGGAAATCAAAGAAGGACAGTGGGAAGTGGTACAATATCCACAAGATCCCTTAGCACAACAATGATGAATGCCTCCCAAAACAATTCTTGTTGGCTGAGACAAAATCCTCAGATACAGACTCTGACTCAAAATCTAATGGAGAGAAAGAAAAGGGAAAGCATATCATTGAAGTAGAACCTAGTACCACCATCGCAACTGCAAAGACTCAACTAGAAGAGTCAGAGGATCCTAAGGAAGGGGAGTGCCTCTTCCATTCACAACTGTGTGTACAGGGAAATCCGCTACACTTCTTTGTTGATAGTGGTAAATAGAAGAACCTCATCTCGGTAGAGTTCGTCAAAATATTGGATCCTATGATGGTTCCACATCCCCAACCACACAACATCGGTTGGTTGAGCCAGGAACGAGACATCCGCATTAGTCAACAAGTACCTCATAGTGTCATTATTACTTTGGGAAAAGAACTCTACAGGATACCAAAGACACTTCCCACCACTGTAGTTTTTGTCGTCACAGCTAAGCAGTGTAGGAAGGTAATCTCCCGTACATGGAAATTTGTCCTCCTCATGGTTTGCTCTGAAGGTGAAAGAAATATTGTAGCAACATCCACCACCGCCACACAGAACCCATATACGTAGCAGAAAATGGTGGACAAGATCATGGAAGCATACAAAGACATCTTCACCAACCCCACTAGGGTGCCAGTACATTTCTCAGTCAAGCATTCCATTGATTTGATGCCTGGTGCGCCTTTACCTAACGGGCTAGTATACATGCACTTCCTCATGGAAAATGAAGAAATCAAATGCCAGATTCAATATTTTATCCAAAAGGGGCACATTCAACCTAGTTCCTCACCTTGTGGGAGCCCAATTATGTTGGTATAAAATAAATATGTGAGATGTTGACTCTGTATTGACTATCGAGCTCTAAACAAGATCACAGTCTAGAATCAGTATCCCATTCCCCGGATTGACGACCTTCTTGACCAACTCAAGGGTGCCAAATATTTCAGCAAGATTGATTTGAATTCTGGAAATCATCAAGTGCCAATTGAGTAGACTGATGTCTGGAAGACTACCTTCAAATCTCAGGAAGGCCTTTTTGAGTGGTTGGTCATGCCTTTCGGATTTAGTAATGCACCAACAACTTTCATGAGGATGATGGATGATATCCTATGGAAATTCAATAATTCCTTTGTGGTATTATATATGGATGTTATCCTTATCTATAGAAGAACATGGGCAGAGTATTTGCAGCATATCCACCGGGTCCTCATCACCTTGCGACATCACAAGTTATACGCTAATCAAGAGATGTGCTCATTTGGCATGGAGATGTTCATGTGGTTCCATCAAAGATCTAGTCCATGCATGATTTTCCAACCCCAACAACTCTCACAGAGATTCGTAGCTTCCTAGGCCTTTCCAACTTCTATCGCAAATTTGTGTTGGCCTTCTCTAATATTACTTGGTCTCTTAGCTAGGTGACGAAAGGGTGATGTAAGGCCAAGTTCAGTTGGTCCAAGCCACAACAACAAGTATTTGAGGATCTGAAGAAACGCTTATGTTCAGAACTTCTCCTTGCCTTACCAGATCTGCAACAACCCTTTGAGATTGAGACAGATGCTTCAGACTATGTTGTTGGTGCAGTCCTCACTAGCATGGCCATTCAGTGGCATCACAGTGAGACACGTTCAAACACAGTACACAAGTACCCCACCTATGACAAGGAAATGTATTCCATTGTCCAAGCCTACCACTAATGGAAACATTACATCGTAGGGAAAGAGACAATCATCCACATCAATCACAAGCCCCTGTAGTTCATGCAAACCCAAGGGAAGTTACAGAATGACCGCTACCAGAAGTGGTCCACTTACTTCCAGCAATTCCACCTGAATATTAAATATAATTAGGGCAGCACCAACTGAGTCACTGATTGGCTTAGTCAGCCTCCATTAACAACACTTACCACGGTGCTCCACTCTTATGGCCATGAGACCTTTGGGTGGCCTCAACTATATAGCAGCGATCCTGATTTTTCTCCCATCTACCAATCCCTATGTGTAGGAACATCCATGGAAGACTTTCATCTTCAGGAGAGATTTCTATGCCACCCGAGCCATCTCTACGTTCCTTCAAGTGAGCGTGCAAAGATGTTTTGGGAAGCTCATTACAATCGAGTGGCAGGGCACAGCTGCATCAAAAAGACAGTGGCCATATTGCAGAAGCATTTTTATTGTCCTAAGCTCCCACAAGACATCGACCAATACATCAGATCCCACATTGCTTGCACCATCGCAAAACCTTCCATAAAAAAGCAGGGGTTGTACACCCCTCTACCCACTCCTAATGGGCCTTGGGAATCCATCTCCATGGATTACATGTATGGGCTACCTTCAACCAAGCATGTAAATGACTATGTGTTTGTGGTTGTGGATCGCTTCTCCAAGATGGCCATTCTAATAGCTTGCAAAAAGAACATCTCCACTGAAGACACTGCTAAGATCTTCTTCGAGCGTGTTTGGGTTCATTCCGGGCTGCCACAGACTATCATTTCATATCGGGATAGCAGGTTCCTAAGCACTTTATGCTCTAGCCTATGGTCATTGATAGATAACAAGATCACCAAATGGACTTCCTTTCCCAATTATGTTCCACTAACTTGGCATCACATTTCACCACAATTTAATAAATTCACCATTAAAAAGATTCTCTTTTACTTTCATTTAATAATTAAAATCAATAAAAGAAAAAAGATGTCTAATTCATTATTTTCAATGTATTAAATCCGGTTTTCACGATGATTAATTGATTCCAGCGCTCATTCTGGCACTTATTTCGGTACTGAGTTCCACATTAGTTTCGATGCCACTATTTAAATTCAGTTGCCAATAGCTTGATTTTAGATGATGCATTGGAGTATGCTTCTTATCGGTTCCCTAGCTTACTCCATCTAATATCTTTTGGATTCCTGGTTGTTTTTGAACATCGAATTCTCTATTTAGCAATGATCCCCACAAAAGAAAAACACATAAATTATGAATAATGTAAATTTAATATATATATATTCAATTTTTGTATATAATATCATTTATTTTATTTCTAAACTTTGTATATATATACATAATTAAATAATAAAAAATAATATATATATATATATATATATATATAATTATAATATAACTTTTAATAATAATAAATAAATAATAAAATGTGCATGTATATATATTAAAATTATTTTATTTTCAAAACTCAATTTTTCCATGGTCATATGTGTCCATTAATTCATTAGTCTTATGTAATATTTGTTTATTTATATCACCATGTGTTATACATACCCATGTCTTTTCGTGTTATACATACCCATGTGTTTTATATATATAATTATAATATAACTTTTTCGCTGGAAAAATTATAATATAACTTTTAATAATAATAAATAAATAATAAAATGTGCTTGTATATATATTAAAATTATTTTATTTTCAAAACTCAAATTTTCCATGGTCATATGTGTCCATTAATTCATTAGTCTTATGTAATATTTGTTTATTTATATCACCATTTGTTATACATACCCATGTATTTTCGTGTATTTTTATTTGTTATAAAACTTCATATAATATCATGGATTTTTGTAGAGCTTGCAAACATTTTACAAATGGCAAGTTAAACTGGAAATGCACGAACTATGGTATTTCTAATATGAAAACCATTAATCGTTATGTACAGGAATGGACATGGAGATCGCAGCCTTTGAATAAATATCCCCATGATCAAGTTCAAGATCCGTTTTTGTTTACTTACCTGCCACACAAGGAGATCAAGATGGCCAAGATCACTAAGGATTAAACTGGATTAGCCAAAATTAATGCCATCTTTCCAAGAATCAATGTTTGAGGATAGGCTTTGCAACAATATATGCTGATGTGTGCTCAAAATAATAAATTCAATGTATATGACATGAGGAAAAACAACTTATTGTTTTGGCAGTTGCTATGACTCATTCATCATGCCACCGCGTGGCAAGAGAATGAGTCGAGATCATTCTTTTTTGTTAAAGACATCATGAATTACCCAGGAATCGAGCTGGTTGTGATTTAGATATAGTTAAGTCGATTTCTCATTTTTAGTAAGATTGTTACTTAGGTTCCGAGGAGGAAGAGTTCAGTCTCAGCTATAAATTTATGAACTCCGTGTGTAAACGACAGTCATAATTTTCAGGCAGATATAGTAATGGAACTCTGTGTTATTTCATTCTCATTTTTAGTAAGATTGTTACTTGGGATCCGAGGAGGAAGAGTTCAGTCTCAGCTATAAATTTATGAACTCCGTATGTAAACGACAGTCATAATTTTCAGGCAGATATAGTAATGTAACTCTGTGTTATTTCATTTTTACATTTGATTGTCCTAGCTCATCTCTACGTTTTAATGCTATAGCACATTTCTGCGTTGTGATGGAGTTCTTTTGTTGTAGAAGGTAACGATCTTAATGCCCATCTTGATTTTGGTGTAAAATCAGGCTCGTAGTCCCGGTAGGCAAGGGCCCGCCTACTGGAATTGAGAGACCTTCTTCAGTAGTTAGATTATTTGCACTTCTAGATTTGGATTCATAATTTAATTTCTGTATTTATTCTTGTACTTGCATCATTTCCTGTGCTTTAAGTTTTTTTTTTCTGTGCTCTAATAGTCTTACGTTCTCAGATTGGAATAAAAAATAATGCACAGAAGATATATTCCTCACTTACACTTACTTGGAAATATTTGTTTAATTATGTGTTTCTAACTCACATCTCTTCCAGGTTGTATATGCTACTCTGAATTGTGTTTAACTCATAACCTCTGTCAGCAATCCAATTCATTTGTCATACAAGTCAATTACACAAATTATCATTCATTACATCTTCATTCCAAATGTTCGCTGCCACAAAATCCTTCCTTAATCCATATCATCGAAACCATTCAATCCATTTCCTTTCAACAGACTTGAAGTTCTAATAACTACGGTAACTACCATTAGCTTCCAGCACTCAGTCGTTTCATTTATGCGTCGAGTTATTAAAAGGTTGGGAAGCTCATTCATGCGTCAAGTTATTAAAAGGTTGGGAAGTATTTTATTCAGAATATAAAATTGTTCACCTTATTCACATTCATTAAGTTTATATCTCATGTGATGTAATATTAATAAACTATCTTCCATCATTTAAATTCACGTTCAGTGTTGAAATTTTTATAATAATAAAATGTTTTTTTAATCATTTCATACTTTGTATAAAAGTGTGTTAACTTATGCATGCTTAATAATTTTGTATAAATGTGTGTTAATTCAGGTATGTTTAATAATTTTTAACATGTAATAGATTTTGTATCTTATAGAATATTATATTTTGTAATATCTGTTGTACATAATATTTTGTAATAATTTTTGTATAGCTTTAATATATTCATTTGTTAAAAGGTTGGGTTGTTAAATGTAAGTGAGGAACAAATTTTTGAGCGTAAGAAATTTAGCTATAGGTTTATTATAGAATTTTTTCCTTCGTTTGTTTCACATAGTTTAGTTTGATTTTCCGCATTTCATATTTTTACGTTTGATTTCCGAGCTTTGTATTATGATCCCTGCACTTTAATTTTTAGTCAACCATCAACTGATAGATTTAAGATTAGTAACTCGTAAGATATGACCTCCTCATTGTAGGCTTCTTCTTTAAATGTTGAGTTATCATTTATTCGCTTTTGTTTTCATTTATAGTGTGTTTGTCGAGATCAGTTTAAATTAGGTTAGGCTAGGTTAGACCTCAATCGTGCACATACAGTGTCAGCACCTCTAAGTCTACGGATCCCGGTCGATAATTTAATGTCATAAATACTATCATATATTTTTACCAGTAAGGTTCTTAAGCACTTTTTGGTCCAACCTATGGTCATTGATGGATACCAAGCTCACAAAATCGACTGCCTTCCACCCCTAGACCGATGAGAAAACATAGGTAGTCAACATGATGACTGTGCATATTATGAGAATGTATAGTTCTAAACATCTCCACACATGGGATGAGAACTTTCCTTATGTTCAACATAGCTATAACAAATCTCTTCATAGCTCTAACGGCCACAGTCCTTTTCAAGTGTGCCCGGGGTTCCAAACATTGGCCCCAATTGATGTAGCTATGCCCATTGCATCCACACAGGAGGAATCTTCCCATGCTCAGAACGAGGTTGATAAGGCCGCCATATTTTTTGAACGAATCCAACACATCCACCAATAGGTCCATGTCATTTTGGAAAAGGCCAAAACTAAGTACAAGCAATGACATGACCAACATCAGGTTCCACACAAGTTCCAGGTGGGTGATAAGGTTTGGTTGCATTTGCAGAAAGAGAGGCTCACAGGACCCCATCTCATGCTTTGTCCACTTTGATATGGTCCATAGCCCATCACCAAGGCAATTGGTGACAATGCCTTCAAATTAAGCATTTCTCCATTCCTTGGCCTGCACCAAGTATTCAATGTGGAGCTCCTTCGCCCATATTTTCCACCATTGTTGGACACCTTAGAGGTGGCAACGCAATTGACACCTACATAGCTTAGTCCCGACTGCATGGAACATGAAACTATTTATCAGATCTTGGACACAAAGGTTAAGGGCACCTGCCAATAGAAGATCCAACTATATCGGGTTGTCAAACCGGAGAAACTACTCCACAAAGGCAAGTGGCTCACTAGGAGTCAAGTTTAGGAGAATTTTCTCCATTTGATGGGGGCACTCAACGCAATGGATACCATTGCTTCCTAAGGGGGGGAGATTGATGCAGATGGATATAGGTGGCCACACACCTATTCCATTAGCTCACAACTTATTTCCATTTTGGAAGTTTTATGGTAATTTTCTACAGTTTTTCGGGTTCTGAACTTCTGGGGCCGTTTTGAGGCCCTAAACAACATTTTTTGGAGATTTGCGAGGCAGGGAGGGAGGGAAGGTAGGGGAATGCATGCATATGCATGCATTATCCCCCAGTTTAAATTTATATATCTTGGATGGACCTTTCCAACGGACTATCGAGTGTCCTAAACAGAGATCGTATGCAAAAATTATGAGCTCGAGAAGTTGACTGTTCAACTAACAACCTTGGGGTCATAAAATTTATGACGATTCATCTTCTAAGGTTAGGTTTTTGGATGTTTAGGGTTCTTTCCCTCATGCTTATGATTAATAGGCTCTTTCAGCCTCTTCTTGTATTTCGCTTGTCATGAATGAGCGTAGCTGCCACATCTCTTCTCAGAGATATAGCTACCACCATTCTAACTGCTTTTATTTTACAGTTTGTATTATTTAATTCATTTAATAGAATCTGAGTTTACTATATCAGTGTGTTTCTTTCCATATATCTGTGTGTATATATATATATATGCCCTTTCATTTCGTTCTCACATAAATCCGTATCAGTGGTATCAGATCCTTCTGCTCTTGTGGTTTCTCAGTGCATGTCCTCAACGAGATCTAAATATCGAGAGTTGTGTCTTGAACTAGTTGAGCTTGGGGAAAACCCTCCTCGTCGGACCAACAGAGTCCCGTGGTGGCAGAAGAAACTAAAGATGACGGAGCAGGAGATCCTATTAAGTTGTTGCTCGAGGAAGCCCTTACGTGACAAAGGAACAAGATGATGGATAATTTCACACAGATCCTTCAAAAAATGCCGACGACGGTGGATGCACGCACCTTCAATGAGCAGTCCTTTCTGAGGTGCGACTCCCTTCAAAGTACAAGTTAACTTTGAAATTCCCCTATTTGAAGGAAAGATAGATGCAAATTCCTCTAATCTTTCCGACGAGCTATCACGGGCTTTATTTAGACTTCTAGAACTCAAGATATTATACCTGGAAGTCAAGACCCTAAAATTGTGGGAATGCGGAAATGAAAAAGAAAAATGAAAATTTTAAAAAGTAACTTCTGCAATCCGCAATCCCTAAAATTGCGGAAATCGGAAATATGATTTTTTTTTAAATGACCATTTTTTACCTCCCGCAATCCACATTGCAGAAATGCGGAAATGATTTTAAAAATTATATAGTTTCCGCAATTCGCAATAAATTTGAGGAATCAAATTCGATCATTTACTAAATTGCTATCTGACTTTCGCAATATGCATTGCGGATTGCGGATTGCGGAAATGCAGAAACATTAAAATTTAACCATTAAAATTAAGGTTCCATAATCCGCAAAAATAAAAATAAGAAAAAAGATCTGCAATGCGGATTGTGGGAATGAAGAAACATGAAAATTTAACCATTAAAATGAAAGGTTCCACAATCGACAAAAATGCATAAAAATGACCTAAAATCTTGTAATATAAAATGCATTTTTTTTATATTGAATGAAGTAAATTAAAGTAAAATATAAATGGAGAAAAGATTAAAAATCTAGAAACATAAACAAAGTGAAAGAAAATCCAATAGGTGTATAAGAAAATAATTACTCCTCTAACATATGAGAGTTAATAAATCTCATAAATAGATTTTCCAATATAACATATAAAATAGAAAAACATAATAGAATATCTTGTTTAGTTTTATTCTCAATATTTCATTTTGCATAATGATAAATAAAACATTTTTAATTTGCAAAAGAAACCAACGATATTCTATATTTTCAATATCAATTTAAACTTTCAAAAAAAATAATGAAATCCATGATCAAATGTTTTATGTTTCTCATGCGAAAATATAATTCCAAAATTTATAGATTTTCTAAATCATATTAAAATTGGAAATATTAAAATGTTGGTTTTATTAAAGTATATGAATTTAAACTATAGTTTTGGTGAAAATATTCCTTCAATTTCAAAAAGTAATCTAATAAAAACAAAACATAATCATGAATATTAAAAATGATTTAAATAAGCTTAAATTAAACATTAAAAATATTAAACTAACATAAGAAAACAAACCAAAAGACTAAAATTATTTACAATATTTATATTATGCTTCTAGGCATGCAAAAGTGAAAATAAAACTCCATCAAGCTTAAATATCACACTAATGCAATATCTAACCTCAAGAGAGAAGAAATCATAAGATCAATCAAAATCTCAAGAATGAAGGTAATAACCAGTCATCATCTCAAATAATCAGTTTATGCAACGAAGACCAAATCTAGGTGGGGAATGTAAAGGATATCATGGTAAGTTAACCACCAAGATCATGGAACCAACTCAAATGAATCAATTTAGCAAATACAAGTTAGAGATCAGTAAAAATGGAAACAATCCAAATAATACCAAAGATCTAGGAAAATGATCAAGTCAATGGTGAAATACAAAAATGGAAATCCAAACAAATAAGAAATAAAAGGGGCTCTTATCTTATATTTAAGATGGGATCTGTTGTGCATACAATAGGGCTCGCTATGGAATGCAACCAAATAAGGGGGAACTATGTATCCACTAGGGAGAGGTGAGGGGGTGTGGGATGGAACCCTAGGATGCCATATGTCACCTAGAGAACCCCTTTGACTGTCCTAGCTGCCATTGAATGCTACTGTAAGAAGGTGGGTGAAGAACATTGTTCATGAAATAGATGGAGTATGGGAGAGCCCTGAAATATGTAAGGCAGGGTATGGGGCTCTACCTTGCTTGTCCCATAAGCCACCCTACCTGGTGGAGGATGCATTCCTCATTCTCGGAACTTAGTTGATCATACAAGCAATAGTGGAACCCTTACGCAACCCAACAGATCGAGCAAAGAGGAAGAAAAGAAGAAATCATGATTTGGGAAAAGTCATGATTTGCAGAACAAAGGTCGCTCAGAAATATACGTGGGAAGGGAGAAACCATTTGGGGATCCACATACCCAAACTTTGGTGCGAGTCAGAGAGTGGTGGATGCCTGGAGAAACCACAGAGAAACCCAGATCAGTTAGCCCAAAATCGTGGACGCGGTACAGAGCTTCGGCCGCAACGTGGGAGAGATCCGAGTGTGGAATTATAGTGGGAAGAAGCCAAAAGGGTGTGGACTGCATAGTAGAGTCAGAAATGGCTCATTTACCTTGATCTAACAGTCAGGACCGGCTACACCTTCCCAGTTCAGTGCTAAGGGAAGGGGTGCCCTACGGACTGTGAACCAGTGAAGGGGACCTTACTTAGGCTGAGAGTGGAGGGGATGCAGGTGCCTGAACTTCTTGAAGTCATTGGGATATGCCCATAGTTCTGTGGATGAGGTTATTAACCTAGAAAACCCTCACTTGTCTCCTATCACCGGACAAATCAATTGTTTGTTGGAAGCCCTGAAGGACTATGCCTAAGGTTGTGAGTGAGCTTACCTAGTCCCTCCTTAGTGGATACATAGCCCCAACTCGGGGGTGGTCTCTGAGTGCTGAAATAGTACAGGCATTCCATAGCCAGTTTGCTTGGAGGTTCAATGAAAAAGATAAGTGTTCTCTATGTTAAGTTATGCCCACATGTGTTCCCAATTACCATCAATTGTTCACTCATTAATAGGGTTGAATGCCCATGCCTCATGTTTCATTCTGTTGTGCATGTTATTGATTGATGAATGAATGACACATCATGTGTGGATGATGTTGCCTTCAGTTATAGTTGTTAAGTATATACATGCACTATTTGCTTATGGGAATGGTCCATTGATTAATAGGACTGTATGCCTATGCATTGTGTTTAAGTCTGTTATGTATCTTACTTCTGCATTGATTTAACTAATTAATGACTGTTATGGATAGGGTGGATACATGTTAGATATGTGAGTGGATAATGTTTCAGTCCCCCTGTGTTTATTGATGTATGAGTCTCCCTACATGAATCATTTATCATGCTCCTGCACATCTGCATCTTTTCATTTATCCTTGTACTTATATGACCTTATGTCTTGATGAAAAGGGCTAAGTCTAGCAAATGTACAGAATACTCCGACAAAGACTTGGGAAAAGAATAGACACCCCTGTGGTGTTCATGAATCCTGTGGACCAGATGAAGGAAAGAAGACAGAGCATAATGGGGCTGAGCTTCTTCGCATAGTGGTAAAGAGGCATAGATGGGGCTTTAAGCCATCTTTTGGAGTGGAATAAGGATGGGGACAAAGTCCTAAGGTGTGGATGAAAACCCTGTAGCTACATAGAGTCTCTCCAAGAGCTTTCCAACGATACCAGACTTGTTCAATTTGGCTTAAGGATGAAGGAGATATCAACCTCAGAAGTTTCTGATGCAGGGGTATGTGGTTCCAACCTTCCGCATCCGCAATGAGGATTGCAGATTGTGGAGGTAGGGGGACCGACTATTGGAGTTGCGTGGCTAGACTTCCGCCTTTACGCAAAGCGGATTGCGGATTGTGGAAGTCAGAAGGGAGAATTCCATGGAGATGGCACATGGGATTTCCGACTTTCCACATCTGCAAAGCGGATTGCGGATTGCGAATGTCGGAAGGTCGATTTCCACGGGGTTGGCACATTGGATTTCCGACTTTACGCATCCGCAAGCGGATTGCGGATTGCAGATTGCGAAAGGTGGTTTTTCCGGGGGTTGCGGTTTGAGGCTTCCGATTTCCGACTTCCACAACGCAGGTTGCGGATTGCAGATGTCGAAGGGTTAAGTTTTCCGAGACGACGATTTGAGGTTCCGACTTCCAAGTTCCGCATGCGGATTGCGGATTGCATAAGTTGGACGAGTAATTTTTGACGCTGTGAAGTTGACTTCCGACTTCCGACTTCCGCATTGTGGATTGCGGAAGTCGGGAGCGCAATTTCCGCGGAAGGGTAAGTTTGGCAATCCGACTTTCGAAGTCTGATTACGGATTGTGGATCAGAGACCATTTTGGATTGCGGATCGGAAGCCATTGCGGCTGCGTGTAAAAATGGAAAGCATTATTGAAAAAAAAATGTATCAGGGTCTCCTATCACCTCTAAAAGACACCAAGACGACCGGGGACATGACAAAGTGGTATCAACGCCCAAGTTACATCACTGGGGATGCTTGGGCCGAAGTTGAAGCTTGCAGGTGTGTTAGAGCTGCGAAAGAATAGAGATTGATACCACCTATATACAAATTGTCACCAATTATTATATATACAAATTTTTCAATATACCACCTAACAGCACAAAAGAGGGTGACTTGGGAACAACCATATTTATATAAAATGTGTTGGGTAAAATGTATACTCAAGCAAGGTTGTAGATCTCTCCTTATATATGTAATCATGATGGTAAAACAATCTAATTATTCACAATTATATAATCATTATTTCTTAGAACAGTAGATTGATTAGTTCCTCAAATATTTTTACAATGGCTTTCTACTCATATCGTGTGTGTCAAGTAAATATAGGAAAGTGGATTGATCAGTTCCTCAAATATTTTTACAATGGCTTTCTACTCATATCGTGTGTCAAGTAAATATAGGAAAATGATGTTGTGCTAATTTAATCGGTTTTGAGTAGTTTATTAGTATTAACATTATATTGGTTTTGCAGTTATTTATACACATTGACATCAACTGACATATGGGTTGTTTAGGAAGTACTACATACTAACACCTTTGCAGGTTTAGAAATTAGGTTTCGAATCTTTGCAAGTTTGGAAATTAGGTTTCGCTTTTAGGTTCCAAGATTGATGTGATAGTCTCCTCCATCCAAAACTAATACAGATGCATGCATCCCACCAAAACTAACACCGCATAGAGATGCATGTGTACTTTGTGAATTCCCGCTATTTATGGTCATTGTCTGTGAAATGCCTCGTTTAAAATTTTAAATGCATGCTTATTAATTTGACTACTTATAGACTTGTGCTAAGATTGTCGTAGTATGCCAACACTAAATATCTTTATTAGATCTATAATCTGTTTTTCAAACACATGAAATATTTTGACATCTTGAATTTCTGATCCAAATCCTGGACATCAACAACCATCTTGAAGATTCTCATGGAGTGTACACTACCTCGAATTTTAGTCATGCATCTTAAGGTTTCTTATTTCAAGTGCGTTTATCACTTTGGCAAATTGGGAGTTAGTTTACAGCATGTTTGCAAGATTACCAGAGTTTCCAATTTTGACCATGTGCTGTATAATTCATACTCCTGAAAAAGCCATATCTACCCTCTCAGCGGAACAAAATCAGGAAAACTAAACCATCACAGTTGTTCAAAGCAAATACAAGAGTTAAAAGAAGTGCAAAACAGTAAATAGGAAAGCTTTCGAAATCCTCAATATTCAAGTTGTGCTGTGTTTTCAAACTTTGTTGGCATTATAGACTAAAATATGACATTAATATACAGCAATTCTCTTAAGATACATCATTGAAATAATGATTCTATCACACTATTGTTCACACTTCAATTACAAAATTGTGCTATCGAGTGGTTCATTTCTCAGGCCCTTCTCAAAATATGATCCTGGTTATAAACCAACATAGATTTATCAAGCACCAAGGGGGATCAAGCTTTTTGAGGTATAAACTTTTTAATCATTTAATTTAATTCCATGTCATTTACTAATTTCTCCATATTGAATGATAAAAAAATTTACACCACCAGAAATTTGATCCCTCTCGGTACTTGATAGATCTGGGTTTAAGAAGGATCTATGCTGAGTATTTTTTTTAGCTTGTGTAAAATTTAAAATTGAGTCGACATGTGCTGCTGAATAGCTTTATTTTTATTTTTTTGTCATGTTATGTACATACATCGGTGACATCTCCTCCATACTGGACTGCAGAGCACCTCACTACTTAATGCAATGAGACTATTGACCCTTTAGCATTACAATGTACCCCGTAGTCTGCAAATGCCCTTGGAACCCCTAAAAATCTAGAAGGTAAGTAAAAGTTGCACAAAGTTGAAAAATACACAATTCATGTGGGTACATATTTTATTATTTTCACATCCCAAGCGTCTGATATAAAGAAAGTCAAATAAAAGAGATAAAAGCCTATGCCAAGCCTCTGATATAAAGAAAAATAAAAAAAGATAAAAGTCTTGCAGCATAAGTGCATTTTACCACGTTCTGCTTTGAAACTTGGTTATAAAAAATGTCAGCCATCCAAGCTAATAGATGCTTCATAATTTGCAATCAGATATACGTGGACTACATTAAAGATTGTATGACAGCTTCAATTAGGGATACTTCAAAACTATGTTTAGGCTCACACATTACACGAGTTTTTAAGATAATTGTAACAACAGTTACAATGCAGTGTACACCCACAGACATGGTCATCAGTTATAAAATATAGACCAACCAAAAAAGGTGCTTATGATAAATCATAAAGATGGACAGTTTTAACATATGAGATCCTAAGATTTAATCCATTAACATGTTTCTTTAATCAGAATGTCATCGACACAAGTTTAGATAGATATTGAACACACTAAAATTAGAAACAGTTGTTTCTCCTTGATGTGAATCGCTTCTGCTATCCTGCATTTTTGGATACCGTTGCCTTCACTGCTTCTGCTTCATCAAGATTCAGTCCTTTCTGAATTCGAATCTTAATAGCATTTTCCTAGATAAAGTTTCAAACATGCAATTAGCGAGATTGTAGACACTGATTGAGGTCTGGAAAGAAAGCTCTCTTGTTAAATTGGACACAAATGAACAAGTGCATGTTTCTGAATGAGATACTATAATTACCTGGTTAAGACACTACTAAATGGCATGCACCATATATTAACAAGATCTCAAGTGCTCAGGAATGAGGGATTACTTAAACTCTATTTTTTGCATGTGTAACAACTTAAATCTGAGCCCAAGGGATAGGTTGGTTGGTTCAACCCTTTCTGCTAAGGAAAATTGCCCAGGGAGGTCACAGGATCCATTCTTGCTGAATCTTGCAGGGTTACCAGCTGCTATTGCCACTGGCAATTAATACTGCCATTCATCCAGAGACCCCATGGAAAAAGGGAGAAATCCATGGGGTGTTGGCAAGGAACCAGCATCCTCATTCTGAATGCTCAAGTGTGGAGAGTGAGGGGAATTCTTTCTTCGGAAAAAAACAAATTAAGTCCAAAAAACATTAAAAAAATGAGGTAATGTTGGAAAAAGGGGAAGGGCACACTGGAAAAATTCAAATGTAGTGGAAATAAAACCATGTGCACTTATTAAATCTCTACATTTTCATGCATAACCAATGATTTATGGACTACATTGTGCAAAAGATGAAGTAACATGGGAGAAAATCATAAATGCTCAAGGGAGCACTAAAACAAGTTTTTGACATGATGAAGGATAAAGCTACATCCAAAATAAGAAAGCAGTGCATTCTCCATGGTGGAAGAGATTTTAGATCCTAGAAATTCACCCACAAACAGAAATTAATAGATGCAGAAGTGGAAATTTCAAATCGTTGTATTTACAATAATTGGTGACAATTTTGATGAAAAACAAAGAGGATTATTAGATTAAGATGGCACCCCTCTTATGGAGACAATAAGAATGTCAACTAAGCCCACTAAGGGGAGTAAAACGTCATAGCTCCACACCAACCAGACCCATATTAGGGCAATTTTGCTAAGAGTATATATCATCAAAGGTGTCCAAACTACGTCAAATTATAGTATAAATACCCTCATATTTTCTCACTTCACCACCAACGCATCATTTCTGCAGCACATGATAGCTATTAGTATATTACTATGCAATACTTGGCAATGTGTGCATCAGTAATGGAAGTGAACTGAAGGAGAAGGTTTGTGTTGCATCCAATACTATTTCTTTTTTCTAGTGGAATTTTAGGTTTTAGAGGGAATCGACCCCCAAATTTGGTTGCAATGACCTACATTCCAGCCACAAACCAAAACAAGAAGGGGACAGTCTGCATTAAAAAGATAAGTGAAACACATCTGAAGGGTGGCAACTGGTACCATAGGTCTAAAATTGAATAACGACCTGCATTAAGAAGAAAATTCCATAATTTCCAAAAAAGGAAGTTATATATCTCTCAATTGCACATTTGTATGGGTATATTTAGTAAATAGGAGCAAAAACTAGCATTTTGTGGCCTGTGTCTCATCTAGAAGTTTTCTGACTTGTTCAATTTCAAGAATCAATTTAGAGGCCAGATTGCAACAAGGGCAATGTAATGTACATATATATCAGAAACAGAGAATTACGAGCAGTTATCCAAGCAAATTCAAAGTGCAGAAAGTAAATAAAACAGAAAGAGAGCATTGAACCTGCAGAATAGTTGTCCCTTTATTGATATCCTAAAAGGTGAGCAAAGTTCACCTGCCTCTTTGTGGAGCAACGTCCAAATGAGCAGAGCTCAAATACAATGACAATTCTTCATAAAAGAGTGCATAGCTCTACTTCTATATTTAGTTTCTCTCTACCCAAAACTCTAACTACTACAGGCCCCTACATTAATGACTAGGCCACCTTCATTGATCAATGTCAACTACCCAGAAGGCTTTATTCAAAAAAGATGTTGGTGACATGTTCAATTTGCTTGAGGATCTTATGGACCATAGAACTAGTGTGATAGCTTCTAGTGGCCCTTCTGGAGAGAGGTCTGCTTATGGGGCAGGAGACAAAGAAACCCCTAATCCCCTTCTTTAAAGTGGCGCTCAAAGCGATACAGATCTGCATGTTGCTTCATTCAATTTTGAGCTAAGAGAAAATAATCCTTAATTATGTGGAGAATGTCATCTTGGGCATTGAGAGTTATGTCCACTGCCTTAACCTTGGATGTGCCTGATAACTACGAGAATGTGAATGAGGTTTCTGTTCATAGACAAACTCATAGGGTGACATTTTGGTAGCACCATGAAAAGCAGTATTTGTAGCACCATTGCGCAAGTGGTAGCCATTGAACCCAATAGCCCTATTAGTCTGATGCAAAACTTCTCAAGTAGGTTTCCAAACATTTATTGACCACCTCTATTTGATTATTTGTTTGGGGATGATAGACCATTCTCATTTTCAACTGGGTGCCCTCTAGTTTAAACAACTCTTGCAAAAATTTGCTAGTGAATGTAGGATCGTGATCCGTCACAATTGAATTGGGCATGCCATGTGGCATGTAGTTTTAAAATATGATCCATGAAGACTTGTGCAACTGTGGACGGCTTAAACAAACGTTGTAAGGCACAAACGTAGGAATATTTAGAAAGGCGATCAATAACCACCATGATAACAGATTTGTTTCCTGCCTTAAATAGCCTAACAATAAAATCTGTGGAAATGTCATCCTAGATTGTTGCAGAGACTGGTAGGGATACAATGCCCTTGGTGGCTTCACAGTTTCACACTTATTCCTTTTCACATGTCACGTTCAGCCACAAAGGTACGGATATCATTCTTCATGCCTTCCCAAAAGAATGAGCGCTTAACCCATTATATGTTTTCTAAAAGCCACGGGAACCTACTATGGGAGATGAATGCAATCTCTTCAACACCCAAGATATAAAAGCAATAGTCTGCACCAAAACGATATGCCCTTTATAACATAATTTGTCATTGTTCTAAGTGTAGTAGATAGTGTTGCCGCCTGGATTCACACCTGGGAAACACAGCAAAAATCTTCAAGCCGTTGGTGTGGCCTTGGGGACAAGCCAGAGTCAAGTGTTGTCACCTGAAACTTGACTGCTCTGTCTAGGCATACTCCTAGTGAAGTCAAGGGGGGTGGACCCTAAAAAGTAAAAATAAAACTAGGTGTTTAATCTATGGAAAAAAAAACAACCTATCTAGGAGTTAGATTTTTTTGTGAACACAGGAGCAATGCACTATATATAAAGAAAATCACTCATTGCTTAGCATCATCATCATTGTCATTTTAAGTATAAACATCCATCATCATGAAAAATAAACAACAAGACCAATACTGATAAATGGAGTCAGGAATAAAGTGCTTGAAACTGAAATGACAATGTTGTGCAATTGTTCTTGGTTAATTTTATTATTAATGTGGTAATGGATCTTTTTATTATGGCTGGGGGATTCCCGATATACCAAAAGGTACTGGGAATATGTTCGGAATTCAACAAGGTGGCTTCTCACTCAGACATGTGGGCTGGATCGCAGTCTCTGGGAGGTGTTCAACACTATACCAAACGAGGTTATAGTCTACGGTTTCCCGAGGTCGCTACCTAGTGAGTCTCGCGTCCTTTGAGAAATTTGCCCACCAAAGTTGAATAATTGTTTGTGCCGGATTTTCACAAATAGGTGGTTTATTGGGGTGTGTTGATCCTATTTTTCGTCACTTATTCTCTTTCTAGTGTGATCAACATGTTCAGAACAAGCTGCAGTGACCACAGAGCATACGAGGAAAAAGCCTTGTAAATTTTAAGTTTATTAGAACCAATATTTTACTTCTTTAAGCCCCAAGAGTCTCTTTTCGGGCCAGTACTCGGGAAAAACCTTATCTTGAAACCTTACTTCGGGAAAGCAAGGGGGTGTTTTGGATTGTAAAAAAAAAGGAAAAATTGTAAAAAAAGTGAGAAAACTAGGTCCTGAGTGAACTCATGGCCCGCCAATGGAACGGACCAAAGAGGTTAATTTTAAACCCTAGTTGATTTTTATTGATTGCCGAAAAGAAAAAACTAAACTAAAAGTTCATGCCACGAAAAATGAGTCGATACAATTTCCCCCTGGGGGGAATGGGGTGTGGGCACTAGTTAGCCCACTTGCTCTCGTTTAATATTCGTTTTACAATGCAATTTAGAAGTGCCCCAGTCTTGTAAAATGACTCGGTGGCTTACCATAACAGAAGGAAAAAGTATCCGGTTTGAGAAAATATAGTTTATGGTGCTCTGGATGCCCTAAATCTTCAAAATTTGGCCAACATCTCCTCCTACCTGTTCATCAATTGTTGCAAACCAGCAAGCAAACGTTAGTAAAAGATGGCCCAAAACACTTTAAGAGTGTGTTTGGGTCAACTATAAAAAACCCAAAAATTTCTAAGGCAAAAAACTAAGTAAACAAGCAAAACTTGAACTATGTGAGACAAGCTGTGAGGCTTGTCTCCTTAGGGTCTTTGCACACTCAAAGAGCTGCAAATTCCAAGCTCTTAAAATCAGCCAAGTAAACCTTTAAACTCAGTAAAACATACTACTTGTTCCAGTTTTTTAAATATGCAAAAATTCAAACTTTAACAATAAATGTGCTTCTATTAGATCTAGATTAAAATTTTACTTTGAGAAACACTTAAGATCTAATAAATAAATCAAATCTACTTATGATATTGCAAAAGAGAAAGATCTGAGATATGCAAACATAGGTAATCAAGAAAAGTTTAGAATTTTTTTTAGTTGACGAGAAGGAAAAAGAAACGCCTTGAACTTGGGCTATGGGGTCCTCCAGAGTGGGGATCAATGGAACTAGTTCTTCTTGGATTTGTTCTGAAGACCAATGGATGCAAGCAAGCTCCACCAACTCTTCAGATTAGCAACCTGTAGAAACAAAAGACAACTCGCAAGATCAAATGCAACTAGTGTAGACTAAACTAGAGAGTTAGATACAAGTATTTAAACAAAAATAACATTGAAATCTGACTTCTCTATGATAACCAACAAAAAAAATAATGGATTAGATCAAATATTTTTACCTTACTAAGATAAACATCTCCTTCAAAAGCTAGTTCTTGATCAACAAACAAACATGAATAAAAATTGTAAAGACAAAGATTACCTCATATATTAAGCTAGAACATGGTCATCCACACAACACAGATCCACACATAGATTTGCCTCCATAGCCTTTATTCATTAATCAAATGCAAAATATTACAATAACTTAAGAGCTGAGGTTCCACCTTCTCATCCTCAACAATGAGAAATGATCATGCTTAAATAGAGAAGAGTCCAAGAGGTAGGCGCCCAAGTTGAGAAGAGGATGGGGGGAATGAGTGGCATAACTTGTGGAGCAAATGGGGCTGCCCCTTCCTTCTTCCAAGCTGCCAAACGCAGCCCAAAACCAGTAGCATGGCAGCCTTAGTATGGGCTGCACACTTCTTAATGCGTGGGCTCCTCCACTATTGGGAAATGTGCCCAAGTGAGGAATGCGCCTCCCTCAAATGGGGGAGTCATTCCCACTATTTGGGCTGCCCATATGTCATAAAAATCAGCCCAAAACACTCCTTATACCATGCTGAAATAATTCTGACTTTACATTTCCCAAAAATTAGATTTTAATTTTTCTCCATTTTTTTTTATTTTTTCTCTCCATTTTCACTTTTTTTTGGAGGAAAAGTGAAAAATAAATGACCCATTGACTATAGAAAGTGGGTTTCAGGGTATGGTGGGTGCTTTGAGTTAGAAACAAGCACCCCCATAGCAAAATTAACCCCTAGACCACACTTCTACACCAATTACAATTTTTTTAATTAGACCATTAAAAATGGCTTAAAAACATGAAAAAACTTTTTTTGCCGAAATTTAAAAAAAAACTAGGGGGACCTAGCACATGTCTATGAGACTCAAAATAATGCCTAGCATGTTCATATACATTGATCCATGGACTTTAATAACCCCCTAAGGCTCGTTAACCTCACCAGGCATTCCAGCTTTGGAGGAGTTCGAGAAAAACTCAAAAATTATGTTCTGCTAAAATGCAATACATAATTAATAAGTGAAAAAACTCCTTGGAATACCTGACTTGGCCAAAAAGTCCTAGGGAACCAAGTCCTTTACAAAAATACCATGCTAGTACATTTTATTACAAACCCCGCAGGGCATGGACATGTGAAGAAAAAATTAAAAAAAGGGCCCTCAAAAAAGCCTGATGGACATCAAATCATCAAAAATGAACATGTAACATGTTCAACACTACCCGTTCACTTGATAGTCCAACCAAGTACAACTTAGTTGGCAACATCTGGCTCCAACTGCGGGACGCGTACTCGATCTAATTCTCTCAATCATAGAGAGTATGCAAGAATCCAAGAATCTTTGGTTCCTGCATGAAAACTAGAATGCATCAGTCCCACATATTTTTTCCAAATGAAACATAAGTTGCAACATTATTGAAAACAATGCCAAAACAAATAAATGAAACTAATATACATAAAGCATAATGTACAAAAATGAAATGCAAGGCAAAGGTTTAGAAATGGCCCTGCTATCAATCTGCCCCCATGGGCATTAGAAGGTCTTCTTTGAAGAACAGCTTAAGATGTTGTCCATTGACTGGTAGGGTCAATCTTTCTCCATCCATAGTGCAAAGGAAGAAGGAATTAACCCATGTTGGTTCAAAGATTATGTATGGTCCCAACCATAAGCTATCAAACTTTCCATGCTTGCCCGACTTATCTCTTCGCTTATCCCATAAAAGAACCCAATCCCCTAGTTGAAAGTCTTTAGGCTTAGCAGATCTGTCAAAAGTCCTTTTTACCCTATCCTGGTTTCTAATACTTTGGTCTAAGGCCTTTCTTCTGGTCTCATCTAATTTCATAATTTGTTCAATTCTATTCTGCATACCATCATCATTTGGATTATAATCATGCAACATCTGATACACTGGCAACTGAATATGAATGGGTACAAAAGCTTCTAAACCATAAACCAACTGAAAAGGAGTCTTCCCAGTGGCACGTTTCTGTGTTATTCTGTCATCCCATATAGCAAATTTTATCTTAGTGTCCCAAGACTTCTTATTTTCACCAACAGTCTTTTTTAATATGTTCATTAAGGTCTTGTTGGTTGACTCAGCCAATCCATTTCCTTGGGGATAATAGTTGGATGACTGGGATAGGACTATGCAATACTTGAAGCAAAATGAAGAAAAAGTTGTTGAACTAAAGCTACGGCCATTATCAGTTGTTATCTTGGATGGTACCCCAAATCTAGTTATGATGTGATTTTCAAGGAAGTCCATAACTACTTTATTTGTTGCAAACTTATTGGGGATTGCTTCCACCCATTTAATGAAGTAATCGATGGCAGTAAGGATCCAGATATGACCATTGCTTGAGTTTTCCTTAAACTGACCGATAAAATCAAGACCCCATTGCTGGAAAGGGGCTTGAACTACTACAGGCTCAAGAGGTAAAGTTGTCAATTTTTGTTTCCCAGTGAACAACTGACATTGGGGACAAGATCTAACAAACTTATGAACATCAATGAATAGAGTGGGCCAATAGTAACCTGATCTAAGAATTTTGTGGGTTGTTGTATCTGCTGCATAGTGCCCACCACAAAATCCTGTATGAAACTCAACCAAAAGCTTTTTGGAATCCGGTTCATCAACACATCTAAGAACTAAGCCATCAGGATTTCTCCAACCTAATCTATTCTGAGTTATGCAATACATGGTGGCTTTAAGTCTTAGAGACCTTCTTTTGTGACCAACTAAATGTTCATGACAAGCAAAGTTATTAAGAAGGTAGATAATATCGGAATACCATTGTGTTTGACTTAGTCTTTGAAGCTCTTCTGACATGACAGGTGCTGACTCATTATTCTGACAAATCATTCCTACAGCTTTCTCATTGCTTTCTATCATCATGCGAGCAAGACCTTGACCTTTGATTAGCTTGGTAGGTTTGATTTCCAAGTCATATTCTTCGATCTTGGATACCCACTTAGCCCTTATTACCAAGGCAATCTTGTTGAGCTAATATATCTTTAACAGCAGTATGAGGAACATAACCCACAACCTTGGAATACCCAATATACATTTTGAAATGTTTCAATGATTTAACAAGGGCATAAGCTTGCTTCTCCATTATAGTATACTTAAGTTCTGAATTCTGTAAAGCTCTACTGAAGAAGGCTATAGGTTGTTCTTGGCCTTGGTCATTTTTCTGAAGCAAAACTCCAGCAATAGTATGTTCAGAAGCAAAGGAAAAGATTTGGAATTATTTTGAATAATCAAGGCTTATCAACACAGGAGATCTAGATATGGCATCTTTGATACCTGAGAAAGCTTCTCTCCCTTGTTTGGTCCATTCAAATTTAGCGTCTTTTTTAAGCAAAAGTTGTAAAGGCTTCATTAGTTCTTCTAGATTTGGAATGAATCTTCTAATGAAATTGATTTGGCCATTAAAGGATTGGAGAGCTTTGACGTTGGTAGGGATAGGAACCTTTTCAATGGCCTCAACTCTTTCAGGATCAACCTTCACACCACCCTTAGTGATAATATGCCCCAATAATTTTCCCTCATCAACACATAGCACATATTTAGTTGGGTTTAATGATATACCATATTTTCTGGATCTCTCAAAGATCTTTCTGAAGATGGCCAACATGATCTGAACTTTCCTAAGAATATAACATTAGATCATCTTGATATATTTCAATAATTTTACCAATCAACTCTGTTACCAACTTTTTTGTACCATAGTTGGATTATCTGAAGAGCCGCCATTTGACAAACATGATGAGTGTTTGTATTCCAGTGTATCAGATGATCCATCCTTTGTGCCTAACCAGTTTTGGCTAGTCAGTTTTGTTTTTTAGTCAACATGACCATGGCCCCACGGGGTTTGTAATAAAGTGTACTAGTAGGATTTTGAGTGGCTCGGTTCCCCATGACTTGGTTAAGCAACTAAGGTATTCCAGGGAGTTTTTTCCCTTGTCAATTATACTTTGCTTGTAGCCGAGCTATAATCGATGAGGTTTTCTTCCGCTTCCTCCAAAAAGCTGGAATGCCCGATTTTGAAAATTTTGGCCATGGGGGGTTATTAGAGTCCAACTGATGTATATAAGCCTACTAGACACTATTAGAATAGGTTTTGGTTGTGTCCTAGGTCCCTCGGACCCTTAGAAAAAATTTCGAAAAAATTTTACCGGGTCCTCTGGCTTTGGGTTTTTTTTATTATTTTTAAATTTTAATAAATTTTTCCATAGTTTAAATGGAAAAATTTCAATTTGTAATATGTTAGTCATCCGAGATCCGAATTTAGTGATTGAAGGCTCCAACCTTAAGCCAAAAATCATTCATGATCCCCGGACCAGTTTATCCTAAGTTTCGAATGTCAATTCAGCCTCATAATTAATAATTTCTCAAAAAGTCAGTTACAGAGAAATTATTAATTAAAATAATAAAAAATGAATATTTGGAGATAATCCAAATCTCTCCAAAATAATCCAAATGGATTAAAATAAAAGGCTAATTGACATGGCATTGGGCATTAATGAGGATTCCAATCATCTCAGTCATCATCCAGTCAGGTGTACAGTCAACACAAGTGGATCTCTCCGAGTAAATTCGCTCACCTTCCTCAAATCTGCGAATTGGTCATGTGTCAATTGTTGAATGGGTTGGTTGGTTACATTTATGCCTATGGTAGGCGCCCTCCTCAAGATATGCAATCACAAAACTTGGCTTCCATTGCACACATGTTGTATTGATTGTAACTCAAAGCTTGTCTCCCATATGTGGCATTCATGCCCTCACAAAGGAGCTCACGTCAACCTCTATTGGAGCTCGAGCTTACCACATGTGGATCTCTCCAAGTAAATTCGCTCACCTTCCTCAAATTTGCGAATTGGTCATGTGTCAATTGTTGAATGGGTTGGTTGGTTGCATTTATGCCTACGGTAGGCGCCCTCCTCAAGATATGCAATCACAAAACTTGGCTTCCATTGCACACACGTTGTATTGATTGTAACTCAAAGCTTGTCTCCCATATGTGGCATTCATGCCCTCACAAAGGAGCTCACGTCAACCTCTATTGGAGCTCGAGCTTACCACATGAAACATTGTTATTTGATGGTGATACTTCCAAGATTGGGATGGGGGGCGCCTTGCCTAGTTGGAGGCCACCTCCCCACCCTAACTCAACACATTTCGAATTCTGAGGGAGTTGAGCACTCCAAAGCTTGGCTTGATCTAATGATGATTGAGATTTGAAGGAAATTCGAGTTGGTGCTTAGTGCCATTGGCTCCTTTGGATGCCAATTCGAGTTAGGGTTTAGGTGTGTCTAGTTTGTTATAAAGAGAAGCCATTTGAGCTCTCTTCTGATGGATTTTTGATGAAATATTACTCTGGAGAATTTGTAATAGCTTTTGCTTCATATTGGAAATAAAGAATTCGACTTTGGAGGTCCATGAGCTCTCATTTTTTGGTGTGATTTCATCTCTTGTTGAGGTGACATCTTCTCTAAACTCATCTCTCAATTATGCATAGTATTTGATTAACTGCTAGCTTGTGAAGGCTATCTTTAGCACAATAGAGTAACCATTTGCAGTTCAAGTTGGTTATTTATGCAAAATTTATCAAGATTTAAGTGGGCATGAGTAGTTAGTTATACAAATTGTTGATTTAATCTTGATTTTTCTAGCATACTAGCATTGTTGATCTCACTTGTTGGTTGAGTTGTGTGTGTTGTGATTAGGTGTTGCTAAAGTGAAGAAGGGTAAGAGCTCGGTTGCATCAAACCCATGCTTCATCTTCAAGCTTTGACTTAACACCTTGTGGTTGCAGGATCTAAAGAATCTCAAAATCTTTCACCTAAAGAAGGCTAGGAAGAGCTCTTCTCAAATATTCCATCCATTAAAACATTTTATCTCAACTTGGTTACCTTGATACCCTATCTTTAAGTTGTGGAAACTCCAAGATCCACCCTTCTCCAAACTTAGAAAACCCCCATCAAACCTCTCTTTGCTTTCATTGGGTTTGATTTTCCTTCTTGCCTTCGTTTTACCTTTCTTTGCCCTCATCTTAGCTTCGTTTTTGGTCTTCCTCCATCCTAGCTTTCCTCTCTTTCTTCCTCTCATCTCCCCTAGCTTGTCTCTCCTCCTTCCTCTCGTCTCCCTTAGTTCTTCTCACCTTTTCCTACTTCCGCCCCTCCTCTCTTCTCCCTTCAAACTCCTCCTCCATTTGCCCTTTCGTTTTCTTTGTTAGGTCCTCCCTTGTGATGTCCTCTTCTACTTAGGCATTGAGGAACATCCTGCTAACCTATTTGATTCCCATAGATTCAAGCGGGCACTGACAGTCAGGGGATCAGCCGAGGACTTATGCCATATCAGAATATCTAGGGCACAGATTTTATATCACCATTAGATGGACAAGGGCCATCTGAGCCCAAGGCCCTGCATGCATGACATCCGAGCATTATTTGATGATGCATGCACCTTATTGAGTATCCACGCACCTGCATGCAAGTCAATTGCAAATTAGAAGATAAAGTAACCTAATTAAGTTGAAATTAGGGTTTTGAACAGTTGAGTGTTATAAAAGAAGGTAAAGCGAATGGAGAAAGGATTATTATTGATTATTGATTTGTGATCTCGATTTGGAGAAGCTCAGCGAGCTAAGTTGGGGTTGAGGCTTGTACTTGACTAACTGGTGTATTTCGGCAGTGAAAGCTATCTGCCCTAGTTCATCATTCGGGTTGGATCATCCAGATTCGACATTGTTCATCATCAGGTATTATCATCATCAATTTCAGCAGAGTTATCTTTTATATCATATTGTGGGCTCGCTCTCCCTTGCATGGGCGCATTGTCCAGATAGCCACCTATTCGTTTTGCAGCATCCAGGGCTCAGATTCTATGCATGCAGTCTTCATTCTTCCCAAAGCATCCCTATCACCCTTTCCCCAGAAGAAGGGCCTCTCAACTGGACTTCTGAGAGAGTTATCATCAATCATCAGAGGAGGAGGACGTTTGCATGCCTAAGGGTGAATCTACTTGGAGAGAGACTCACGTTTTTGGCTTTGGAGCCACTACTTCTTAGGCATGCAGCTTCCATTATATTCAGAGGGGCACTATAACCCTAGTGCACATTATCTGGAGATTCACCAGGGATCTACCATTTATTTAGGAGCATTCTCAGCTTGGAGGAGGGCACACTTATCTGTGGGAGGACGACTTGACTTATCTCTCTATTCCTCCGGTACATTCCTTGCATGCTGGGATCATATTCATCAACATTAGCAGATCTACAGACTGGTATGTGCATGCATTGAATTCTCCTACTTTATAGCATTTCAGTTATTTCTAGGGCATAGATCTACATGCAACTGCATGCATGCAGAGATCTGGGTTTGCCTTCCTATTCTGTTAAGAGATAAGCCCATTAGCCATCTACATCACCAGAATAAATAAATAAAAAATAAAAATAAAAAAATTAGCAGTTTGGGATATTACATCCCTCCAACCCTGCTTTCTTCCCATTTTGCTCCTCTCGTCCCCCCTCTCTTTCCTCTCCTTTTCCCTTTCGTCCCCTTCCAAAAAAGTACAAAAAAGAACAAATCTTAAGCTTGTTAGTCCTTTTAAAAGTTAGATTTATTTTTGTGTATTGTTAGTAGTTAGATCTCATTTAGTTTACTTTTGCATTGTTTAAGATCCATTTCTTTTATTAAAGTTAGTTACTTTCTTGCACTTGTTAGATCTTAGTTAGTATTTGCATCTAGTTTATTTGTTAGTCATACTTGCATCTTAGATCTCATTGTTAAAATAGGCTTGCATCACTTTGTTTTCAACTTCCTAGTTTAGATCTTAAGTTGTATTTCTTTTGATTAACATCTAATGGGTGCCATGTTGAGGTGATTTAAGCTTGTGTAGGTATTTTGAAGGAGAAGAAAGACTTGAAAAAAGTAAGACTCAAAGAATATCAAGAGCAAAACCCACAGAGGAAAACTGAACAAATAAGAAGATCCAAAATCAATGAAGAGGATGATAAACATGAAGACATAAAACCACTCTCCTTTGTAAAAGCCATTAAGGGCTTCTAAGTGTTGTTTCCATAGTTGTTTTATTTCCTTCAAAAGACCTTTCAAGGGTTTAATTCCCAAAGGCACTTGTAAATCAGTTAATAAAAAGGCTAGGTGGATAAGGCCTCCCACACTTTGTTTCTCCTTCCCCATTTGGGGAAAACTGTTTCGTGCATGCTTTAGTTAGATTTGCTTCAAATTTTCTAGATTAAAGTTTAATTTTGTACTTAGATTAACTCTCTTCCAAGTTTTCCCTTGAGAAAGTAGCTTGGGATTTGATCTCAAGTGCCACATAGTTTTGTGGCTACTTCTCTTTCCCTGTTAGCATCCTTGCGGACATCCAGCTAGCTAGAAGGTTTTCGGGACTAGCGGTTCTAGTGGTCACCTTGTTCCAAGGTTGATCCCACCTTGTTTGTTTATTTCTTGGTTAGTTGTTAAATTTGGCCTTAGGAAGTGTGCACTTGTTATTTCATTTCATTACTTATTTACTTTAGAAAGCGTGCTTTTTCTTTACGTACAAACTGCCTCTATTCTAACAAAGAACAAAGCCTCTTGAACTTGCAATAATCCAAGTCAAGAGCACTCTCTGTCGGAGAGCATATTTAATTTGCATTTTCCATGCATTAGGCATATAGAATAACTAAGTCTCTTGAACCTTGTCATAAGATAAAGTCAAGAGCGCTCTCTGTCGGAGAGTTGAACCGTGTGCTTTAATAATAAAAACTTCCAACTCACACCCCCGTAATAATTTATCTTGGTTGCTATTCAACACCCGTATGCTCTGCCAACCTGAAAAGGTTGGGCTAGTACTCAGAAAGGTGTTGGACTTGATCATTTTCGATAACATAATAAAACTTTCACCCCCACAACCAACGAACCGGCATTGCTTTTTTCGAGACATACTCAGGTAGTGGGCAAAGTTCCTAAACCTGGTGGGACCGAAAATTACCGTTGTCTAGACATCAGAGTGGTTAATTCTTTAGACACCTACTCTTTGAAATTTGGGCGGTCCGTCTTACCATCAGAAGGGGAAGCCACTGAAAGTATACCTTTCCGGTTGATTTGCTTACCTTGATGTTCTTAGCCTAATAATCAAGACCACTAAAACTTTCAATAAATCAAGATAATTTGCAAAACGATCTCACGAACAGTTCTCCAAGACTTGTACTTTCAGCATCCCCCAACACTTAACAATTTTTGACTCCATAAGGCACTGGTCTAATTGTTACATTTTCATATATTCATATTGTTGGGCCATTTGTCCATTTAAGTCATTTATCTATGGATGCTATCTCATTTTCGCAAGTCTTTGATATACTACTGATCTTGTAATCTTATATCGCAACGTGGATTGGATTTTACCTTGTGCTTTATCAAAAGTAAATTTGTGATCTTTTCATCTTTAAAAAATCCTAAACAACACCCATCTGCATTACCATACACCAAAAACACTAAAACACATTGAGCCATAGTGAAACTCTTTGTAGGGACAACCCCCCTTGGCTTCGTTAGGAGTTAGCCTAAACGGAGGAGCTGAGATTCAGGTGACAGTACCTAGCTCATTGCTTTCCCCCAAGGCCACACTTTCCCCACTTGTAGTGAGGGAACAGCTTTCGAAAGATTTCTGCTGCTGGTGTGCATCTCGACGGGCAACAAACTCATTAAATGCAACATCCATAGCACGTTGAAAGGTAGCACCAGCATTTAAAAGACCAAAAGGCATTCTAAGGTACATGAAGGTACCCCAAGGTGTAGTAAAAGTAGTTTTATGCTGATCCTCTTTGCTCACTAACACCTGGTTATATCCTAAGAAGCCATCAAGAAAGGACATCATACCTGATCCAGTCACCTTTTGAAGTAAAGTGTCCATGTTTGGCAAAGGATAATTATCTTTCATGCATGCCAAGTTTAAGTTTTTGACATCAATACACAATCTAATATCCCCATTCTTTTTTCTCACAACAACCAAGTTAGAACACCATGTAGAATGTCTTGTTGGAGCAATGATGCCTGCTACCAAAATCCTTTGAAGTTCTTTGTACACCATGGGGAGCAACTTGGCATTTATTCGCCTCATTTTTTGGCGAAAAGGCTTAACCTCTAGCTTAAAAGGGATTGTGTGTTGAAAAATATCTTCTCGATATGCAAGTTTATCATAGCTAAAAGCAAACACATCCCGATATTCATGAACCAAATCAATTAAGTCTTTTCTTTCTTTTTCAGATGTTGCCTTTTCCAATTTTTATCATTTTTGGTTTTGTTTCAGTTCTTATGTTTATCTCAATAAACTCCCTTGGTTTTATTGAATTTTTCTTTTTATGGCGATCCTGTCTATCAAAAAGTTGCTCTAGTCGAGTGATTCCTTTGGGAATTTTGTTCCTTGGTTGATCCTCTTTTTCCTGATAATCTTTGCCTTCTTCTGATAAGTGATTTTACAATCTCAAAATTCTTGAAGATTATGAATGAAGTTCAGAATTTGCTTGTCATTATCAAACACTTGCCAATGATCTATATTGTCTGGAATTAAAGGTCTAAAGTTAATTTCAAATTTCCCATTCCCCTTTAATAATTCCTCAGTTGGTTGAAGTGTAGAAGCTGCCAGTGCTAATTGATCTGCCTCACTGTTTTCTTCACGTGAAACTGCCATGATATCTAATGCATCAAACCAATCCATAGTATCCCAGATAGCATTCCTATAGTTTTTTAAGCTCTCACTTTTGCATGCAAAGATGTTTTTAACTTGGGCAACCACTAAGTCAAAATCACCTTTAATAGATAATAGTTTGATCCCCATGTCCTTGGCAATTTCTAACCCTTGCAAAAGTGCCTCATACTCAGCCACATTATTTGATGCATCAAACTCAAGTCTGAAAGCAAATTTAAAGGTTTGCTTAGAGGGTGAAGTTATAACAATTCCAGCTCCTTTTCCAGCCTTAGAACAAGCTCCATCAAAACTCATCCTCCATACTTCATCTACTTTTTCATCTTTAGATGCTTCTTTAAAGGGTGCTATAAAATTTGATAAGATGGCATAGTTTCCCAAGTTGTCTGACTCATGCACAAACTCATTAGCAAGATTCTGTGGGTTTTCAACATGGAATTTTCTAGCATGTTCATTGTATAACTTAACCATGGAATGTTCTAATGCAAGAATAGTAGCATATGACCAAGCCATCCTTATGTCCCCTCCTAAAGAAGCAGCCCATTTTCTTGATAAAAGCATACCCCAATTATCTGGCACATCAATCACTAACACATCCATAGTTAAATGGACATTGGGGTACTTAGCCAACCAAACAAGTAGATTTAGAATGACACCAACGGTATCAACCTCCCTTGAGTCCATGGCACACACATTGTGATAGGGTCTAATTGTCTTTAAGCCCAATTGATCCATAACCCTTTTGGTCATAACATTAGAAGAGGTTCTAGAATCTAACATGCAATTATGCAAAAGCATATCATTGACTAACAAGGAGATGTAGAAAGGAGGATGATCTTCTTTTTTAGGATCCAAGCTATGCAAAATAACGGGATCATCTTCATGATTGACTAACTTTTGAAGGTTAGGTTCTTCTCTTTTTTTGCTAGGGGCTACTTTCGTTGATTCAATTTGAACCTTGGTAGTTTCTTGTTCAGGAGGATTTATTACCTTCAAAAAATCTTCTCTTAAGCTCAGAATTTTGATAAGGTCAGTTACAGGAACAGGAATCTTTGCAGAAGACAACCATGCACCCAAATCAACATGTAACTTATCTGAGGTGGGAGGAGGTATTACCTTAGGAATATTCTGATTTGACTTTGATGTTCCAACATTGTCCTTTCTTTGATATGTTAAACCTTTATACCTTGACATTTCTAGAATCTTCTCTGGTGGAGGCATCTAACCAAATCTATGGGTTGCTATGTCCTTCTCTTGACTGTAATATCTAGCTTGCTCCCAAGTTTCTTTGGAGACAGGGTGAGTTTGGCCTACAATGTTGATATACTCAAGTTGGTTTTCTTGCTCGCTTGCTAATCTGACACTACTACTGGCTTTTGACGGATCTTGCTCAATTGACCATTTAAATACAACACATGAAGATTCCTCATGGAAATTATTACATGCTCTATAGAAAGGAGGAGCTTCTTCAAAAACTGCATTTGCAGTTTCCAAAGGATTTGGGGTCCTTTGATCTTGAATGGGTGCCCTTCTTTGATATTGAGGTCTAGGAGCATACTGTGGCTTAGGCACAATCTGACTTGAGACTTGGTTGGCTTGATATCTTTCAATGGCAATCAACCTGTTTTGTATGGCAGTCATGTCGGAAGCTTGATTTGAAACAACTTTTTTCAAGATTCCAGAAATCTCTTTCATAGAATCCTTTGCAGGATCCTTAGTTTCATCATTAATGGCCTTTTCTTTGTTTTCATGTTGCTTCATTGGAACATTTTCCCTAGTGAAACCGGGAAGATGAGATTTGCCACAACTTAACATGTTTCTATCAATTTTCTCAACAATTTCCATGGCTTTTTTTAGGTTGGTAGGCTCTTTATCAATCAATTGATATTTCAAGTCCCCCTCAAAGGCCTCCATGTAGTAAATGAGAATGGAATTGTCAGGTGGCTTGATATTAGCATGAAGTCTTGCAACAATTTCATTGAATTTTTTGTTAAATTCTTCCATTGTCTCATTTTCTTTCTTCTTAGTGTTGGTCAAGGAAGCCAAAAGATAGTAGTCTCCTTTGATGTCCCCCCATTTAGCAAGGAAAGTAGTTTCAATCTCTTTATAAGTTTTGTACTTGTCAGCTTCCAACTTGGTAAACCATTCATAGGCATCTTCTTCCAAAGACAAAGCAAACAATTTCATTTTCACATCCTCATGTTTGGCATTCAAGCACCACTTGTCATAACATTGGCAAAAACGTGTTATATGAGAATTAGCACTAATAGCATTATTTCCTTGAAAGGAAGGAACTTTTTCAATGGACTTATCTGGAACATTATGAGGATATCCAACTATAGCAGTAAAATCAAAAGGATCAAAAATATCAACCATTTTAACAAGGAGATTATTCAAATTATTTTCTGAAAATAAAAGGTGAATATCAGAAATTGACTGAGAACCAAGATCCTCAAGCGTTTTTCGAGAAGATAGCTTGTTTTTCCTCCTATGGTAAACCTCTTCATGCTCAGGAATGAACTGAAGCAAGCCTTGAGGATTCCTTCTTGTAAAACGCCTTGGTAAAGTTGTTGACAGTGGAGTCGCCAAATGTTCTTAGTTAATTTCAAAAATTCACTTCATACATCAAACAAAGCAAAAACAAAAAGGAAAACTCAAAAGTCGTATTCCGACAATAAAAAGATTTTCCCCGGCAACGGCGCCAAAATGTTTCCGCCCAGATTCACACCTGGGAAAACGCGGCAAAAATCTTCAAGCGCTGGTGTGGGCTTGGGGGCAAGCCAGAGTCAAGTGTTGTAACCTAAAACTCGACTCCTCCGTCTAGGCTTACTCCTAACGAAGCCAAGGGGGGTGGACCCTAAAAAGTAAAAATAAAACTAGGTGTTTAATCTATGAAAACAAAACAACCTATCTAGGAGTTAGAAATTTTTGTGAACACAGGAGCAATGCACTATATATAAAAAAAATCACTCATTGCTTAACATCATCATCATTGTCATTTTAAGTATAAATATCCATCATCATGAAAAATAAACAACAAGACCAATGCTGCTAAATGGAGTCAGAAATAAAGTGCTTGAAACTAAAATGACAATGTTGTGCAATTGTTCTTGGTTAATTTTATTATTAATGTGGTAGTGGATCTTTTAATTATGGCTAGGGGATTCCCGATATACCAAAAGGTACTGGGAATATGTCCGAAATTCAACAAAGTGGCTTCTCACTCAGACATGTGGGCTGGATCGGAGTCTCTGGGAGGTGTTCAACACTATACCAAACAAGGGTATAGTCTAACGCTTTCCTGAGGTCGCTACCCAGTGAGTCCCGCATCCTTTGAGAAATTTGCCCACCATCGTTTGTGCTCGATTTTCACAAATAGGTGATTTATTGGGGTGTGTTGATCCTATTACTAGTCACTTATTTCCTTTCTGGTGTGATCAGCATGTTCAAACTAAGCTGCAGTGACCACAGAGCATACGAGGAAAAAGCCTTGTAAATTTTAAATTTTTTAGCACCAATATTTTACTTTTTTTAAGCCCCAAGAGTCTCTTTTCAGGCCAGTACTCGTGCAAGCCTTTATCCTGAAACCTTACTTCGAGAAAGCAAGGGGGTGTTTTGGATTGTAAAAAAAATGAAAAATTGTATAAAAGTGAGAAAACTAGGTCCTGAGTGAACTCGTGGCTCGCCAATGGAACGGACCAACAAGGTTAATTTTAAACCCTAGTTGATTTTTATTAATTGCCGAAAAGAAAAAACTAAACTAAAAATTCACGCCAAGAAAAATGAGTCGACACAGTCCCCCCCTGGGGCAATGGGGTGTGGGCGTTGGTTAGCCCACTTGCTCTTGTTTAATATTCTTTTACAATGCAATTTACAAGTGCCCCAGTCTTGTAAAATGACTCGGTGGCTTACCATAACAGAAGGAAAAAGTATCCGGTTTGAGAAAATATAGTTTATGGTGCTCTGGATGGCCTAAATCTTCAAAATTTGGCCAACATTTCCTCCTACCTGTTCATCAATTGCTGCAAACCAGCAAGCAAACGTTAGTAAAAGATGGCCCAAAACACTTTAAGAGTGTGTTTAGGTCACCTTAAAAAACCCAAAAATTTCTAAGGCAAAAAACTAAGTAAACAAGCAAAAATTGAACTTAGTAAGACAAGCTGTGAGGTTTGTCTCCTTAGGGTCTTTGCACACTCAAAGAGCTGCAAATTCCAAGCTCTCGAAATCAGCCAAGTAAACCTTTAAACTCAGTAAAACATACTACTTGTTTCATTTTTTTAAAATATGCAAAAATTCAAACTTTAACAAGAAATATGCTTCTATTAGATCTAGATTAAAAATTTACTTTGAGAAACACTTAAGATCTAATAAGTAAATCAGATCTACTTATGATATTGCAAAAGAGAAAGATCTGAGATATGCAACCCCAGGTAACCAAGAAAAGTTTAGAATTTGTTTTTAGTTGACGAGAAGGAAGAAGAAACGCCTTGAATTTGGGTTATGGGGTCCTCCAGAGTGGGGATCAATGGGACTAGTTCTTCTTAGATTTGTTCTGAAGACCAATGGATGTAAGCAAGCTCCACCAACTCTTCGGATTAGCAACCTGTAGACACAAAAGACAACTCACACAAGCAAGATCAAATGCAACTAGTGTAGACTAAAATAAAGAGTTAGATACAAGTATTTAAACAAAAATAACATTGAAATCTGACTTCTCTATGATAACCAACAGAAAAAATAATGGATTAGATCACACTATTTTTACCTTACTAAGATAAACATCTCTCCTTCAAAAGCTAGTTCTTGATCAACAAACAAGCATGAATAAAAATTGTAAAGACAAAGATTACCTCATATATTAAGCTAGAACATGGTCATCCACACAACACAGATCCACACATAGATTTGCCTCTAAAGCCTTTATTCATTAATCAAATGCAAAAGATTACAATAACTTAAGAGCAGAGGTTCCACCTTCTCATCCTCAACAATGAGAAATGATCAAGCTTAAATAGAGAAGAGTCCAAGAGGTAGGTGCCCAAGTTGAGGAGAGGATGGGGGGAATGAGTGGCATAACTTGTGGAGCAAATGGGGCTGCCCCTTCCTTCTTCAAAGCTGCCAAACGCAGCCCAAAACCAGCAGCATCGCAACCTTAATATGAGATGCACACTCCTTAATGTGTGGGCTCCTCCACTATTGGGAAATGGGCCCAAGTGAGGAATGCGCCTCCATCAAATGGGGGAGTCATTCCCACTATTTGGGCTACCCATATGTCATAAAAATCAGCCCAAAACACTCCTCATACCATGCTGAAATAATTCTGACTTTCCATTTCCCAAAAATTGGATTTTATTTTTTCTCCATTTTTTTATTTTTTATATTTTTTCTCTCCATTTTCACTCTTTTTATTTTTATTTTTGAGGAAAAGTGAAAAATAAATGACCCGATGACTATAGAAAGTTGGTTTTGGGCTATGGTGGGTGCTTTGAGTTAGAAAACGAGCACCCCCATAGAAAAATTGACCCCTAGACCACACTTCTACACCAATTACAATTTTTTTAATTAAACCATTAAAAAATGGCTTAAAAACACGAAAAAACTTTTTTCGTCGGAATTAAAAAAAAAACTACGGAGACCTAGCACATGTCCATACGACTGAAAATAATGCCTAGCATGTTCATATACATTGACCCATAGACTTTAATAACCCCCTAAGGTTCGTTATCCTAACCAGCCATTCCAGCTTTGGGGGAGCAGGAGAAAAACTCAAAAATTATGTTATGCTAAAACGCAATACATAATTAATAAGTGAAAAAACACCTTGGAATACCTGACTTGGCCAAAAAGTCCTAGGGAACCAAGTCCTTTACAAAAATACCATGCTAGTACATTTAATTACAAACCCTGTAGGGCATGGACATGTGAAGAAAAAATTTAAAAAAGGGCCCTCAAAAAGGCCTGATGGACATCAAATCATCAAAAATGAACATGTAACGTGTTCAACACTACCCACTCACTTGATAGTCCAACCAAGTACAACTTAGTTGACAACAGATAGGATGGTTTGGATCTTCCTATATATGTTGCAAAAGTTGGGCAATCTTGGCATCAGACAACCATTCCTAGCATCCCTATGCTATCCAATCCAGCACCAATAAGGATAAGGCCAATAGGTGCCCTACTTCCTCATACTTCCAAGACAAGGAATCCATCACCACATTCTCTTTTCCCTTCTTGTAGATGATCTCATAATCATAGTCTAACATCTTGGTGACTCGCTTTTGTTGCTCTAGTGAATATTAATGTTGTTCCAAGAAGTACTTCAAACTAAAATGATTTATCTTGATCTAAAAATAATGCCCAATCAAGTAAGGGCACCATGTATCGATTGCATGAAGAATGGCCATCACTTCTTTTACATATGTAGAATTGCCCAGGTTTTTATCACACAATTATTTATTGGTGAACACTAATGGGTGCCCTTCCTGCATCAACACCAAACCAATACATTTTCCCAAGGCATCACATCCTAGGGTGAAATTCTTAATGAAGTCAAGCACTACTAAGATTGCTACATCATTCCAAACAAATCCATTTTTTTAGAAAGGATGTTAATGGGGTTGCATTCTTTGATAGCTTTGCACAAATTTCCCATAGTAGACAATAAGGCCAAGGAAACCACGCAAACCTTTAGTGTCTTTGGGCATGGCCAATCTTGCATTTCCTCAATTTTCTTAGGATCGATTCACCCCTTCACAACTCCCAATGTGACCCAAATATTCCACTTTAGAAGCGTTAAAAGTGCATTTGGAATATTTGATGAAAGATTGATTATCCTGGAGTCAACATGTACCACCTGCGTCTCCCAAGTTTTGTTGTAGATCAAGATATCATCAAAGAAGATGAGCACAAAGTTGCACAAAAAGCATCTCTAAAAATTCAATGGAGCATTGCAAAGACCAAAAGGCATCACCAAAACTCATCATGTCCTTCATGTGTGTGGAATGTAATCTTAGGAACATATACTTCTTTCATCCAATTTTGTGATAACTAGAGTGGAGATAAAGTTTAATGAAAAACTATGCAGTGTGAAACTCGTCCAAGAGGTCGTCAATGACTAGAATCTGAAATTTATCTTTGATCTTCGACTTGCTAAGAGCACGAAAGTCGGGACACATGTGTCAATTGCCATATTTCTTCAAATTCATGAACAAGTTTTTCAATTTCATTTTTTTGTGCAAAAGGATGTCTATAAGGATGCAGATTTGGCAGTTGACTGATGCAGATTTGGCAGTTGACTGCCTAGTGGCTAGAATTAGTGGGATGTCATGATCATGTTCACCATGTGAGGAGGCTAAGCTCTGTTGCCGCCGGATACACACCTGGGGTTAGCATGGCAGAAATCTTCAAGCCACTAAGTATGTCCTTGGGGTCAAGTCACGAGTCAGGGTTGTCACCTGATCCTAACTCCTCCGTTTAGGCTAACTCCTAACGAAGCCAGGGGTGAAGTCCCTATAAAAGAGTTTTTAACGCTGATTAAGCTAATTAGTTCTAGTGGATGACTAAGTTTTTTTGGAGTTTTATAAAAATGAAACTGATACAAGAGATTTGTAATGTATAAAATTAAAGCATAACAGCATAAAGATTAATAGTGTTCCCCAACCATTTGACACACGATAGAAATTAATCACAGATTATAATGATAAAGCAAAAGACCAGTGTTGATAATGGGATCAAATAAAGTGTTGTTGTAATGCTCGAAATAAAATGTTGTGCGAATGCTCTTGGTCAATTTTATATTAATGTGAAGATGAGTAGATTATTACGGGGAAGGGAGATTCCCAATATACCGTGAGGTACTGGAAATATGTTCATATTATGACAAAGGTGGCTCCTCACTCATAAATGTGGGCTGGATCGAAGTCTCTGGGAGGTGTTCAACACTACACCAAACGAGGGTGTAGTCTAACGGTATCTCGAGGTCACTACCCAGTGATTCTCGCTTCCTTTGAAGAATTTCCCCACACAGTGTCAATAAACTGATACGCCGGATTTTTCTATAGTATTGGGGAAGTTGTTTTATTAAGGTGAGTTGTTTATTACATATGAAAAGTTAAAAAGTGCACACTTCCGCTTTTGGTTATCCCAAAGATCAAGGCAAACCTTTGATGGGCAAGAGCATACACGTAAGGGTGGATTGTTTATTCCAATTGGGATTGAAATGCAAAAAGTAAATGTGAGACTAATTACTACAGCAAAGAGTATATTTTCCCCAATTGGGCAAGCTCTCTTGGGTAGTTCGGTAGAGCAATGTCGGGTTAGTGTTCGTTACTTTACAAAAACCATGCAAGAAAAATTAAACTAACCAAAATAAGAAAAGGGAGACTAATCTAAAGCAAAAAATAAATAATGATACAGTAAAACAAACCATCAAGGAGGCGACACGAATTCCCCCAGGGGGATGGGGTGCGGGTGCTTGAAAAGCCCACTTGCTCTTCTTATTATTATTATATTACAAGTGAAAAAGGTGGTTGCCTTTGGTCCTTCCAGATCTGGATCCAAAGGCTTACAGGTTTTTGGAAATGAGGAAGAAAGAAGAGTGTTGCTCCGGGAAGCCTTGGATGGCTTTAGATCTTCGATTTTACGGCAGCACCTCCTCTTGTTATGGCGATAAAAATGCACAACCAGCCACCTGAAATGCACCAAATGTGCCCAAATGAACGTTAAAAGCATAAAAAAAATTAAGTACTAAAGATGGGAAATAAGTGCAAGTACTTAAAAATAAACTAGATCTACAAATGTAAGCATTTAAAACTTAGATCTAGCAGCGTACTCAAATAAAATCAGCCTTTATATATTCTTTTAAATCAAACTAAATCTACTTAAGCACGCAGGTAACTGTAACCAGAAAAACTTGAATTTAAAATGAAGGAAAGAGGGAGAGAAAAAGAATGTTGGAATCCTGGGAAATTTTGAGCTATGGAGCCTGCTAGTGGAGAGCTGAGGGACTGTATCCTGAAAGTACTTGAAGAGCAGTAGAGTCAAACTAGACCATCTACACCTTCAAGCTTAGGCAACCTGCACAACAACTAAAACTACTTGCACAAAGCGTCAAATCTGGTGCTTCTCATGCCAGAAATCAGAAGAATACACATACAAACTAGTAATAGCATACTACTTCTATACCGCGGACATGAGTAAATAATATATGAAATCAAATTAGAATCATAAATCCTACCAACTAGTAATAGTCCTTTGAAGGCCTTGATCATCCACAAATGCATCAAATAATTAAGCTACACTACAATTACCTCATAAACCATTGACATTTGAATCCACACACATAGAGCACTACACCACAGATTTGCCTCCAAAGCCTTTATTATTCCAAAAGATATTACAAAATACAGTACAAGAATTACCAGCCTTTCGATCCTCTCTGACCATGAGCAAAAGAGAGCTAGAGCTCTTGCTTAAATAGAAAAAAGGAGGAAGAGGGGCGCACTAGTTGAGGGAATCAAATCCTTTGAATGTGACTTGAATGAGGGGGCTGCCTCCTTCATTTGGGCTGCCCAAAATCAGCCTAAGGGCAGCCTAAAAAATCAGCTGCAAATTCCTTGAAATATGGGCCCCTCCTCATGGGGAAATGCACCCCCCTTTGTGGGGAGTGATTCCTTCACTTATGTTGCCATAAATCATGCCAAAAACAACTCTTACATCCCTTACATAATTTTTGACTTTGATCTCTTACAAATCCCACCAAATTAGGAAATGGATTTTTTCACTTTTTTCAATTTTTTGGCATTTTTTCTCACTTTTTTTACTTTTTTGACTAAAAGTGAAATAAATAAAAAATAAATCACTTAAACACTTAGGAAAGTGGGTTTAGGGGTAAAGTGGGTGCACTGAGTTAGAAAATGAGCACCCCCATGGCCAAATTGGCCTCCTAACCACATTTTTATTACATTTTTTTATTCTTTAATTAAAATATTAAAAAAAAAGGGTCGTTTTACGGGAAAAAAATATTTTCTCAGAACTAACCCAAAATCCTAGGGGACCTAGTGCATGTCCATAATGACTCAATTTGATGTCTAGCATGCTCATAAACATTCACACTTGAGTTTTAATAACTTTCTAAGGCCTAAGCACCAAGACGACATTCCAGCTTTGGAGGAGCGGGTGAAAAACTCGTCGATTATACATCGCTTATTCAGCAGTGCATAATTGACAAGGGAAAAAACACCATGGAATGTTCGCATTTGATGTCTAAGTCCTAGGATGCCAAACTCTTTACATAGACCGTCATGCTAGCACATTTTTACAAAATTCCCCAAGGGGGTATGAACATGCAATTATTAAAAAAGGGGCCAAAACATGGCTTGATGGATCTCGGAACACTGATGATGAACAATTAGATTGTTCAAGTCTTCGATGGTTCACTCGGAATCCACTAAGTGCAATTTAGTGGATAACAAGCTCTAAGGTAGTTCAAAGGTCTAGTGATGCTTGTCCAAAACCAATTGCAAATCAACATGAGCAATATGTGGGGAGTCCTCTAGTACTTGGATGGTATTGAATTGAGAAATAATGCTAGAGTGGACCTTCTTCAAAATATTTTCCATATGATAAGAGCCTATGTTGCACGGGGACCCGTCCCCCCAAAAAAAAATACCCGTACCCATCGTCCCCGTGTTTCGGGGACTTGGGGACCCCTAGGAAACGTCCCTAATCTTTTGAGGACTTCATTAGGAACTTGGGGACTTGCTGGTTGTACCCAAAACGTCCCGAACATATTTTGGGGACTTCTGGGTAGATTTTGGAGACATTCCAAGTAGATTTCAAAGATTTCCCAGGCGAATTTTGGAGATGTTCTGGGCATGTATCTTCAATTTTGCCAATGAACATTAATGATTGGACAATATGATCATTTATCCCATCCATATTTTTTGTATTATTCTGCATCTAAATCTAAATCTATACAAGTTGCAGCTCTAAATATGGGTTGTGTATGATGGATTTTGATTTTTTTGGTGATTTAAATATTGTATTTTTAGCAACATCATTACAAACAGCAAAGCCTCTATGTCAACAAACTAAAAAATGCAACTCAAAGGTTGATCCTTTTGGGTATTGTTATTATACGCAGGTATCCAAGAGTTATTCAAGTGCAACTCTTCCCCCATCCCAACCTCAAGCACTGTGAAAACAATTGGATAGTAAAGACTTAGATTGTGTACTAAACATTTGAATAAATTCCTATTCAATATCCCTCTTAATCTAAAATATGAATCTAATATCTTTGCGGAATGCAAGCATGTATATCCCAAAGTGTTATGTAGTGGTTTGCACACAGCTGTAAAAATCTGCAGAACCTGCTGAGAAGGGAATGCTTTTTAACTCAATCATCATAAACAAGAGATATAAGGAAGGAGAGTTGTTATAGAGGGAATCATTTTTCTCATAGACCCTTCATGGACCTTAATGGAGATTGAAAATAGTTAAACTTAAGTTTCCTAAAACTAAACTACATTTTCCTCACGTTCAAGTGCCAATAATGGTCACTCAGTGCTTTTATTATTTGCCTAAGTTTTTTTAGAACTAGCAAGTGTAAGGGATATGCATTGCCTGGATGTTGATAATTGTCTTGTTGGCCATCAATCCATCAAATCTAAATATGGCAAGGTAATATTTGTTGTGGGCTGATGTTAAGGGAAATTTTGAAAATCTTATCTAAACATCCATGTATTGGAGAGGGATCAAATTTTAAATGAGACTGGATTTACTGTATCTCCTCCATAAATAATTTTAAAATAAAGTTCCTAACCTATTAAGATTCATTTTTGGATCTATTAAGTTTCTTAGATATATATATATATATATTATTGAAGTCCCCAACCCGTCGTCCCCTAAAAAATTGGGGGTGCGCTCTAGCCGTCACGGGGACTCGTCCCCTCGTTCCCACCATTCCCCCGTCCCCAAAGCCAGTGCAACATTGATAAGAGCCAATGATTTCAAAGGAGCTCGCTTGGAGACCTTTGAGAGTGTATCAATGTCCCTCCTTATTGAAGATCATGTATAATTCCTTAAAATCCATTGTGACGAGGCCCAAAGTGTGCAAGCAGTTCACACACAAAACCACATAACACCCTCCTATTTCGATGGCAAACATGTTAGATTTCAAAATATTGTCACCCATTTGGAGTTTCACACTCTCACACTTACCATCACATTTTATCCCAATTGACCATCATGATTGCATCGAGAGTAGCGAGGTGGGATATGTTGTAACGCGTAACGTTGTGTAACATTATGTAACATGGCATTCCCATAAAAATAAAAATAAAAATACAAATGATGTCGGATAAACAAAAAATTAAACTATATTGATTTGATCTTAAACCTAGATATATCAAGAACCAAGAAGGATCAAATATCTTATGTGTAATTTTTTTCTTAATGTGTAAAACATTTAAGATAAAACTAATTTACAACTCAAAAAAAATTGGACCCCTCTCGGTGCTTGATAGATCTGGCTTGATAGATCCGAGTTTAAGATGGATCTATGCTGGTTTTAAATTTGCGAATGGCATCGATATAATAGTGCATTTCTTCAAGCACTCGTCTATGAATGAAATTGTGCCTATTGATGTTGCTTATTAAGACAACACCTATTTGTGCTTGATATAGACTATCAACATCAGGGTCAGGGTCTAGGGAGATGTAATCCCTGCCAAAGCATGAATTGAATTTTGGGGTTCTTTACAAGGATGCTCCTAAGTGGAAACTTCTTCAGTAGGGGGTGTAATCTCCATAGAATCTAACTCGATTGCATCGTCTTCTAAAATTTCCTTTGCACTACTAGATGGAGCCATATCAATGAAAAATAATTTATGACCTTACATTTATTCCTATGGAAATAATTTCATCACAATTATAGCAAAGACATTTGAGTTGACATTCTGTACATTCTGTCATTTCTAATTGAGTCTAAGTTGCAAGAAACACCTAACCCATGCACATACCAATACCAACACTAGCAGAAACACCAAATATAGTACGAAACACCTTGGAAATGCCTTGAGCTATATTGTATGGTATTTCAGAATTTGGAAACATCGTACGGTAACACAAAAGGTATTTTCAAGTCATTTCATACTCGATTTGGTGTTTTTGCAAGCTTTTGGTATTGGTATGTGGATTAGGCATTTTGCCATATGATATGGCTCAAGGCATTTTCAGGGCGTTTTGACATGAAATCCCTACATTTTGGCATGTTTTTTAAATTCTTTGAGCCCACCCAAGTGCTTATGAAGGGCATGGGACCCATAAGAAGTCCAAAAACCCCTAATCTATGGAAAATGAAGACATTATCCTCTTATTTATTTCTAAACCTGTCTAAAAATTAACCTATCATTCATGTTTTTTGTCAGATTATGTATTTTTAATATATACATATATATAGACACACACACACACACACAGTGTTTCCCTCAATGTACCCGTTGTGCAAGGGGCACATTTCCAAGCATTCCCATTTTCGAGACCCATAACTATTTCCAAGTTTCGTGCAACTTAGGCTTGAGTCAACTTGTGAACTGTCAGAGGTGACGAGGGATGTGGAGGTGGCACAATGTCAAGATGTGGTCTTTGAACAAAATTAGTGTTAAACTATGCTATGGAGAATATGCAAGAGACAAGAGAGATATTGAACTAGATGTATTATCATTAATGTTCACCAAATTAAATAAATTGGTGTTGTATATAATATATATATCTAACAAGTTATGTTATTCTCGTTAGGAACAACTCACCTAATTTACCTAATTTCATAAATAAATTAACGTAAGTGTCACTTATTACATATGACTTTTTTCACTTTATGGCATTATTACTTTATTATATAAATTAAATATCCTTAAATAAAATAAACATTACAATATCTAAGATTCTAAACCCCCTCTTAATGTTTATGTCATTTTGCACAATTCCTAACATCGCTCAAAAAACTTCCAACTTATCCTTGTTGACTACTTTGGTGAAGATGTCTACCACTTGACCTTGGGACCTACAAGAAATCAATTATATCTCTTTGTTCTGCACTTGTTCTCTAATATAGTGATGTTGAATTTTGACATGTTTTGTTTTCAAAGGATAAATTGGATTCTTCGTCATCTTGATGGCACTTTGATTGTCACAATGTCAAGTTGTTGGCTACTTTGTGGAATCTGCAGGTCATAGAATTCTACGTAGCCAATGCTTCACATGTTGCTCCAACGATTGCTTGTATTATGCTTATGTTGTTGAAAGAGCTATCAAAGGTTGGTTTTTACTTGCTCGTGAAATCACTCCACTGCTAAGAGTAAAAGCATAACCTGTTGTAGATTTCCTTTCATTTGTATAATCTGCCCAATCTGCATCTAAAAAACATTTCAACATAAAATTATCAAACATCTCAAGTACAATACCAAACTATAATGTTGATGTATTTGTAACTTCAGAAGATATTCACTTGTATATTGTATTTGTACTTTATTGTATCCCCAACGGAGATGTATCATTCCTCCGATTGGAAGTGTCGTCATGTGTACTTGCAAGTGTCACAAGTTATATTGTAAGTGTTGTAACTTATACTTGATGGGTTATTAGACCACCTTGATGGGGTCGGCCCTGTATGAGTCATGTGGGTCAAAGGGTTATTAGACCACCCTAGTAGGGGTCGGCCCAGTCAGCATTATGTTAAGTGGTTAAGTTGAGGCCGACCTAGTTGAGTAAAGGTCAAGTAAAAGTTAGTGTATAAATAGAGAGCGTGTCTCTCTCATTTTACACATTCTATTATTCACTCACTCCGCTTTAGTGAGAGAAGAGGAGGATGCACACAAGTGGAGGAGGAGCATGCTGCTGAAGATATCTCTCTTGGGTTTGATCATGGTGATCCTTGTATTGATGCTTATTCTATCTCTGAGGAAGTCGCGGGGTTTTTCACCTTCTTGGTTTTCCCCGGTGAAATGTTTTGTGTCTATTGTCTCTTGTCTCTTATGCTTGATATGCTGTACATGTTGTTCTTTCAGTTAAGATCCTAGATCTATTGAATTAAATGATGAAAATCTAACATATAAGGCGCCTTTCATATACCGAAGTACTCTCTTTGCTACATTCCAATGTGTCTCCTTGGGACAATTTAAAAACCTTGATAACATACCATGTACAAAAGTTATGTTTGGTCTAGTTGTGGTAAGATAGATCAATCCTCCTGTTACGTGGTACCAATACCAACGCACCTTCAGATGTGTCCCCAGAGAGAGAGGGTCATTTTTTTTCAAACCAGGAGGGCTGTTATCCAACATTTTCTTAGTGGAGGTTATGGCCAGACCTTTTGGACCTTCTCTTAGGAGTACTATGGCTTAGTGGCTTTGTTGACTGCCTCATTAAAGAGATTGAAGCCCTGAGGTTGGTGTCCGGGGTTCCTAGGGGTGGGTCACTAGGTCACATGACCCCCCACCTGTTTCATTACTACGGTGACATTTCTCTCAGCTTTGAGGCCTTTGCCTCTCTTCCAGGTCACCACAAACACCCTCATGGTCCCTTTGCATCATAGCGCCCTCTCTCCTTGGGCCTCTTTGAAGGATGACGTCATCATCCTCACAAGCTCGTACTACCTCTTCTGGGGGGCGTCAAGGGATTATCAGCACTGTTGGGGTTAGACGGGGCACGACATCCCCCCCTTGCCTACTTTAGCCTTCTGTTTCGAGTATTTTGTTCATTTTCGGTCATTTTAGTCACTTTTGGGTAAACTCTGGGGAAAATGCCCCAAGCTACCCACAAATTTGATTATTTTATATTATTTTATGTTATAATTTTAAGTTGACATGTTATAATTTTAAATTGACATTTTAAGGCATGTTGGCCTGGTTATTTTGTAAAAGTGAGTGTGAGAACATATAAATAAAGTCTCCTCACTTCATTTTCAAATCACAACTTATGGAATAAAATTCATTATGCTAATTTTATACCTTAGAAGGGTCTTATGAAGTAATGTGCACCTCTTGAAGGGATGATTCTTTTTGCTCTTGGATGAATTTGGATGCTTTCTTTGTCTTGCTAGAAAACCCTAGTTTTCACTTCCGACAGTTTTTGTTGCACAAGGTCTTCTTTCAGGCTAACTCTGAAACCATGTTAGAATTTTAAATGCAATAAAGTAAAGGATCACTAAAAGATAGACAAGCACAGCATAAACAATAGTACACAACAATTTATCCTGGGAAACCCTCGTGGGGTAGAAAACCTAGCAAAAATTCTTTAGTTTAGATTCGTCAAAAAGTACAATGGCAATCCCGTACAATAACCCAGGAATAAGATGTCTCCAAAGTAGCTACTCTTCTCTCCCAAGTGACTCGACTTTTCTCCTCTACTCATGCGAACTTGAGTGAGTGAATGAGATAACCAAATGAGGAGGGCGACCCTCCTATTTATACTAATCACAAGACTGACCTTTTTCCCTAATAGGGCCAACTTGACCTCTCCAACAGGGCGAACTTGTCTAGGATACAATAAAATAGTATTTTCATGTTTTTTCTAGATTCTTCTAGGCCAACTCAACTAGTAGGGTTTACATTGATTCTTTCAAGGACTCTTACATGAATAAATACAACATAAATGGTTCCCGGAGGAAGTACAATATAAATAATACAAATAAGAATATCTTCCGAAGTTACATTCTTCAACAGACCAATACAATGGTTTCACGATGCCTGGAAGGGTTTTCAATATACACAAGGCACATGGGGTCCAAATCCGTGTTCAATGTTGTCTAATGTGGTACTACTCAAAGAAAGGTACTAGATCGAAATCAAAGGAGTTGTCCAACATCTTGCACCAAACGAGAATGCAAGGAGACTTCTCCCAGCAATGGCCACTATCTAGTATTGATCCCTTCAACTGCAAGTTTACCCACTCAATGACAAGCTCTCGGTGTTATTTATAGACGTCGGAACACATCTTCTACCCAAGAATTGTTAGTTTTTCAGAAATTTCAATCTGAACGAGGATCTTTACTGAGATAATAACATGTACAACATATCAATCACAAGAAGCAAACACAAGAGACAATAGACACACAGAGTTTCCTTGGGGAAAACTATACAAGTGTAAAACCCCAATAACTTCCTCAAAGATAGATAGAGCAATGATACAAAACCCAAGCATAAGAGATAGTCTCCTAGCAGCAGCTTCTCCTCCTCCACTAGTGTGCCACTCTCCAATGAGTGTAGAAGTGAATAAGTGAATGATCAAATAGAGTGCCTCCCACACTCTATTTATCCATGACTTGACTTGCCTAATAACCTTACTAGGTCGGCCTCAATTTAATCACATAATATAATGCTGACAGGGCCGACCCCACTAGGGTGGTCTAATAACCCTTTAACCCACATGACTTATACAGGACCGACCCCATCAAAGTGGTCTAATAACCCATCAAGTATAAGTTACGACACTTACAATATAAATGCCAACACTTTCGTATAGAGGAATAATAACATCTCTATAGGAATACAATATACATATATGAAATACATTCTGAAGTTACAAATACATCAACAAGAATCCCCAACAGTCTTTTCACCATATATGTTTTTTAATATCAACATTTAACAATATACTTCAAGTTAAAATACAATGTATCATCTGCATTAAAAATAAACTCGTGGCATTAATCAATAATGATCCAATACATCAATGAAACATCATCCACATGAAAATGAAAAAATTAACAGTTGTGACGAATTGGTTTGTTATTGCTTAAACTTGTTGTATGATGAAGAAACCAAACATTTACACTTTCCTCGTGATCATTAGGTTGTCACAAAGCATTCATTAGTATATTAGCATATCGATATGAGATCACAACTTTATGAGACCTTTAAAAGTGCAAATTGAAACTAAAGCATTTGATTATGAGAAAAGCAAATTGGATAGTGGGATCAAAGCATTAACTCATAGTACTAGTTATCAACTAAATCATTAAGGCATTTACTAGTAGCAAGTTGCATTAGGTCTTGAATTTTAATAGTTACTGTTGGCATATATAACTGAGCTAGAGGTTTCCAGTGTAGACCCAGGTACTTCGCGGTCCAAGGAACCAACAAAACCCCTATTCACCGGCCTTTTCGGCAACAGACTGCGCGCAGCCTGAGGTCTCACTCGAGGCGAAGCTGAGGGGGTGGTTGCGGAATCAAGTTTCCACAACCTGGTGATGTGAGTGTGGGAACACTGATAAGCAGTGCGATATCTTGCGGACTACTGCGGACAGACAACTGCGTGAAATCTATGTTTCGCGTCGGATACTTCGGCAAGCGGAGGTGCTTGCGCACTAGCGCATCCAATGATTGCGCGGTGTGGGACACTTCTTGCGTCATTATAATAAGCTATCAACAGCTTACCTCGCAACGAATCTCAATGGTTCAGCGCGTCAGCTTGACTGTGCGTCTATTCCAAGACGATTAACTCCAACCAATCTTACTTAGCATTCTTTATCCATTCAACTCATTCAAGTTCTTATCGTTATGTTGCATGCAATTGAATAAACATACAATACTGTGCGCTCCAACACTGTGCTTAAATTCAATGTTAAACTATGTGACTAATTGGCAGATTCATACATTCACAGACTTGTAAGTGCTGAATACTTAACATTCCTCCATGCATGTATTACTTAACATATTATTCCCATTCTCTTGCGGCGAATACATATAAAAGCAATCACATAATAGATAACTGCAGTATTAAACATTCATACCAAGCAAATGAACAGTCATAAACACACAATAATCACATAACACAGAATTTAACGTGATTCACCCCCCGGATGGAGGCTACGTCCACAAGTACGATTGTTAATATTGTTCTTTATGGGAAGGGTACAACCATTCTTAGTCTGCACACTCAGCTGCAGACTCTCTTCTCTCTCAAATAGGTCTCTGCACACTCAGCTGCAAAACCTTTACAATACCTTCAATACTCAAAAGATGCTAACAATACTCAGCAATAACTAGCTCTACGAGAGAATTCTCACCCTTTCCCATACAAAATGCCCTTATTTATAGATCACGCCCATGGGTCGTGTCTTTACAATCAGTGGGTCGAAACCCTAAGGTTTCCAAAACTGGCGTGGCTAACTACCACCCTAGCGGTCGCCATCAACAGCCTGCTCCGCCTACTCCAGCTGGGCCACTCGTGGCTCACACGCTCTTCTGACAACCGCAGTACTCAAAACGGTTACAACTGCATCATGGCCTGTCCCTTTCTACTCCTTCCGCCTTCTTGTCGCCATCGGCGTAGTGGCCTAGCTTCTCAACTACTTGCCGCCACTTGCTCGAACAAGTCGCTTTCCTCTACCTTCCACTTGTTCCTTACCCAAAATAGGTCATATCCTCGTCTGACCTTTACCCATATTGCAAACCAAAACTAGCTCTTGCACTATTGTGCGCATCGTCCTACTGCGCAACCATGCCTTGGCCCCTGCCATCGCACGACATGCGCAATTTCTCAAAAACTACCTGTAGCTTGTCGCCACGCGCAATGCGCACTTTTTAGTACTTGTGCAAAATATTCCAACTTGGGCCCCGCCCAACAGGCCCCTAACACTCACCTCTAGCTCGTCCCGAACCACTTCCACCTGCGGACTCTGGTGTCGCAGCCTCCATGGTACTGAGCTTTGATGTAAAGCTTTGCAGTGTTCCTGCTAACTCTGCAACTATCTCCTTGGCTTTTTGTTCGAAACCTTGAAGCGTCTCCAAAGTTGCCTGTGAGACCTTCTCCCTAGCCACTTGTTCTTTCATGGTTCCTTCTGCTGCCTGAAGTTCCCCGAACTTTGCGTCAAATTGCTGCATCAATTTGAGGCCTTCCTGTTCAATGGGTTGTAGCCTATCCGATGTAGCAGCCTCTTTCTCCCTTAGTGTCACCAACTCTTTCTGTAGGTCCTTGACCTCGTTATATTTGTGCACTTTCTCCCCTGCCGACGCATTCTTCAGCTCCGCGCTTGCAGCATCTACTTGCTGCTGCTTCTGCTGTAATTCCGCTCTTACCTGCTAGAGCGTAGGATCCTCATTCAACCCGGTGACTGTTGTAGTTATCTATTCAAGTAAGTCTTGGCATTTCGTCACTTCTGCCGAAATGCCATCCATGGTTGCTTTGACGTCCTCAACTGGATCTAGGCACTGATCCGGTAGAATGACAGGGTGCCTAGCCTCCAGCTCTGCGATCTTTCCTTTGTAAGAGGCCTCCATTTGTATTTTCTCGGAGGTGAGGGACTCTACCTTAGCCCCAATTTTCTTTATCACGTCCTCCACATCATCCTCTTCTTTGCATTCTTCTATTTTCGCGCACACCACTGAAACGGTCTCCTTCAACTTTCGGCCTTTTTCCTTGGCTGCGCTCAACTCTTGCTTGTTGTTATCTGATTCCTGCCTTAACTGATTGATATCTTCAGTTAGCTGTGTACACTGATCATATGAGGCTAGGCCTCTCTCATGAATCGCAACCCTAATGTGCAACTCGTTCAGGTCCTCTAGGGGCAAGGCCCCAATATTTAGGTCAAGGCACCCAGTCTTTACTGCCTCCTTAACCGCTTTATTTGGATAAATGAGGTAGCCCGGTTCAAGGTTCAAGACACGCGGATACTTACTTACAGCAATAGGTGGTCTTCTTTGCGCGCTTGGTCCCCCTGACTTCCCGTCAGAACCTGAACTTGGCTGCCCCAACCCCATATGGGCTACCATTGCCTTGACCTCCTCCATAGCTTGGATTATGGTCAACTGCAGTTGTTCTTGTTTGGCTTCTTTTTCGGCGCGAGTCTCTTCCCATACTTCCTGCACTTTTGTTGCGATGATCTCGTAATCATCTGGATATAGTACTGGTCCGAACTCAGGTTTTTCGGCCTTCCTCTTTGTGCGCCAACTTTGCGATTGCGTGGGGCCTTCAATGGCCTTTCTTTTGCTCGTAGACGTCGCTGTATGTTGACTCTGCGCGTCATCCTTTTTTTCCTCAATGGGCGTACTTGTAGGTAGCCCACCTGCTTGATGTTCCTTGTACTTTTCTGTTTCTTCTTTATCTGTGTCTGTGTTTTCCTCATCTGAGTCCTTTATATCGATCTTGTGCAACAGAGGTTCTACCTGTTGTTCATAGTCTGACGCATCATCTCGTGATGCGGGGACTTTCCAGTCTGCATCCCAACGCTCCATCATCTGCTCAATGGTGTCTTCATCTAGTCAGTAAAACCCAGGATACCATAATCCTTCCTGCTAATCAGCCCTTGGCTTTTTGTGTGACTGATGTCTCCTCACGCTAAACCTCATGATGCATGTATACTTGTCGGTCAGCAGTTTCGAAATGCGCGGCATTGCCATAATTGCCTCGCGCAACTGGTGATAATAGACATAAAATACTTCAGTCGTATGCCGCTGTCTTGACACCTTCGAGTTTGCCCATCGGTTGGCAAAATGCGTTCCACGACCTTGCCCTACTAAGGTTGGAACGCCTTGGTACCCCTCTGGCTCTTTCCAGCCTACAAAGGCTATCAATACTAGCAACCAGCTGAAATGAAATGTTGTTCCATTATCCTGTGTATCTTGAACATCTGCTAAGAACTTGCTCAATAAGAACTGGCACCAATTGTAGGATTTTCCGCGCAAGACATTAGAAGCTGCTTTGATTGCGACTGCGGGTACCTCAAGTGGCCTACACTTGCGCAATAGCTTCCCTGCGAGCAACTGGGTGGTAAACTTTGTGGCGCGGTCATTGATATCTACGGTTGAGAACCCACGTCCCTTCCGCACTACGCTGAATTCTTTTGCTACATCGACGCTCAGAGCTCTATCTTGCAACCTCTTTATTATCAGGTCGGTCGGGTCCTAGCCTCTTTTATTCAAGCCTGTAATATGATGTATCATATCAATGCGGGTATCTAGCCATAAGAAACCTTGATGTACGCAAGTGAGTAATGTGCGCACTACCACGGAAAACTCGGGACTCTTAGTAAAGTGCAGCATTTGCAGTAAGTTCAACAAGCCTGATGGCCGGATGGCCCTTAGCCAATCTTGGACTTCCAGTTTATCGTTGTCGGTCTGTGCGTCCTTTACCCAGTTGATATATGCATCAGGTCTAAATTGCGGGTAAGTCTTCGGCGTTACCAGCGTATTTTCAAGTAAGTCCAGGTCGTCCACCTTGCAACCTGGTACGCCACCCATCAAATTCTCCTCAATCTTCACCCTAGTAGAAATAGTGGGCATCGGGATTTCGTACTTAAAATTCTTTTCTATGTGGACCGATGGGGCGTCGAGCTTTCGTGGAGGGATGTAGTCGGGCATTGGGTAAATATGTAGGTTATGAGTCGAGGCCGACTGCTGCAATGGTACTTCAGACCCCCCGTGCTCTGAAGCTGGCTCTTTGCCCTTGCTGCTTCCTACAGCTTGCCGTACTGAGCTTCTAGATGCACCTGCCTTCGTCGCCGTCATTGCTGTTAGAATCCCTGCTTGCTCAAATAACCAAGATATATCCTCCAACTCAACCTGTTCACTCATACAATGCTCTGGTCACTCGGCTCTCAAATAGTTCCAGTTCTTCGTAAAAATGGTTAAGTGGTCGAGTGAGGCCCTATTTATAGGCTCAGCTGATTGGTAACGTGGCCTTCCGCGGTTGCTGAGGCACTTGATGTCGTATTTATAATCCAGATCGCCCCATGATTTCGGTCCTATCATTTGATCCTTCTCATCATGCCAATGCTGTTTCCTTAAATGCGAAAAGGTTGCTTGGCAAGCTAGCCTGTCAACTCCATCGAATCAGCGTTACTGGCTCAGCCTGCCAGCCGGACGTCAATGTTAAACTAGTCACTTTGACCTTTAATGTGTTCCAAATTGTCACATCTGCCCTTAAATTCGAACTTTACCACTGCCGCCAAATTGGTTAACAGCCCACTAACCGGCCGACAAACGTTATGGTAATGGTTCCCGTCTTGATGTGCTGGTGGTCTTGTGCGGAAGTGACTTTCGGTTGCGCATTGTGCAATATCTCTCACGCGACCACGGTTCCGCCTTTTTTCTGCGCAATTTGTATTTTGCGATGCTTGGTTTCTCCTCTTTGTTTTTTTTTTGGGGGGGGTGCTCGCAACTTCAGCAGTGTTGCGCGATACGCCTCCCTTGATCATACAGTATTCTACGCAGCCAGACTATCACGATAAAGCTTTAGTCTGCTACCATTTATCAAACTTGGCAAGGTATCTCCGGCTAATGTAGCTAACTGGACTGCGCCACCATTAGTAACATGCATTACAGTATACAGGCCAAGCGAATGCATCTTAAACTTTCCAGGAAATTTGATGAATTTGCTATCATACAGGAGGACTAGATCACCTACCTGAAAGCTCTTGTTCTTGATGTGGTGATCATGCCATGCTATTTCGCGCTCTTTCTGTACTTGTTGGTGGAAGCCTGCAACAAAGCGATCTTCCTCCAACCCAACCAAGTGTAGGAGCCTTTCATCTAGCGCTGCGCGGTCTGCCATGCATGTAAACCCTGCTATGCGCAAATTGGGAACAATATATTCCATTGGCATTATTGCTTCTTGCCCGTAAGCCAATCTAAAAGGTGTATGGCCCGTCAATTTCTTGCATGTAGTCCTGTATGCCCATAATACAGATGGAATGCACAGGTCCCAATCGTCCCGATTGACATTGCATATCCTTGTCAGCGCATTCTCCAACACTTTGTTAAATGATTCAATAGTTCCATTCGCCTGTGGATGATAAGGCGTACTGCACTGATGATGAACGTGGAACTCTTCCGTCAAAGCCTCAATGGTCTTATTCAGAAAATGAGTGCCTTGATCACTCATCAATATCTTCGGGCATCCAAACCTTGTCAGGATATTTTCATATATAAACTCCACGGCTGTAGCTGCGCTACAGTCTTTCACTGGCTTTGCTTCTGCCCATCTGGTGAGGTAATCGATAGCAGTAATGATATACCTTACACCAGTTCTTTTCCCTGGTGGGTTAATAGGACCCAGAAAATCTATGGCCCACTTCTCAAAGGCCGGATTTAATGGCATTTCATCTCTGCGCGATGGCTTCCCTGTTCTTTGCGCCCAGGCCACCATAGCCCTGCGCGCAATATCTTCTGTGCGGTAGCTCTTCCTGCATAATGGCCTCCTGCGACTCCTGAGTGTGCATCAGCCAATATAAATGGTTTCTCATGTTCTAATACACATCTGCGCAGTACCTCATCCGGTCCTAATTTATATAGTTGACCTGCAATTATAGTGAAGTCTACTGCGTGCACTACCATCTGCTTCTTTTGCTGTGTAGTGAACTCTGTGGGTGCGAACCCAGTAATCAAAAAATCAATGATGTCCTGATAATAATCAGCAGCAACCTGTATGGCGAACAACTACGCATCAGGCAGATTGTCCTCCAGATTCGTAGGCTATTCTCCTGACTCAATTCTTGACAGATGATCAGGTCCCAAATTCAACCTTCCTAGCTTAACTACAATTTCAAAGTCGTACTCCTGAAATAGTAGTAACCATCTGCATATGCGCCCCCCTAACACTGGCTTATTGACCAGGTATTTCAGAGCAGAATGGTCATTTAACATGGAGAAGTGCGCACCAAGCAAGTAGTGCCTGAACTTCTGCAGCGCATATACCATCGCGAGTCCTTCTCTTTCAGTAGTGGTATAGTTCTTCTCAGCGGATGATAACTTTCTGCTGGAAAAGGCAATGGGATGATCAATACCTCCCTCTCCTGGCTGAGCAAGAACAACGCCCAATGCGATACATGAAACATCAACATGGACATGAAATGGCTTCTCCCAGTCCGGAAAAACTAGGATGGGCGCAGTGACCATCTTCTCTTTTAATGTGTCGAATCCTTTCTCACAGTCCTCATTCCAAATGAACGATGCATCTTTCTTGAGCAGCTTCTCCATTGCTGCGGTTATCTGCGCATACCCTTTTATGAATTTCCTGTAATATCCGGTATGTCCCAATGTAGTGCGCAACTGCTTAACTGAGTTTGGTGTCGGTAAATTCACAATGACTGTCATCTTGGCAGGATCAACCATCAAGCCCTGTTTGCACACAATGTGTCCCAACAACATTCCATAGGGAACACAGAAAACACATTTCTTCAGATTTAGTGAAATTTGATGTTGTCTGCATTTCTCTAGCATCATCCCGAGGTTCGCAGCATGGTTCTTCAGTAAACTAAAAAATGGTCCAGTCATCAAAGTAAACCTCTAAAAACTTATGTATAAAATCTTTAAATGCTGCGACGACCACTCTGGAAAATATGGCGAGTGCATTCTTCAAGCCAAAGGGCATCACTGTGTACTGGAACAAGCCCCATTCTGTAGCAAAAGTAGTCTTCTGCCTATCTGCGCAATCAATCCTGATCTGATGGTATCCGGAAAACCCATCAGTAAAAGAATACGCCTCATTTCCTCCAACATTGTCTAGCACTTCATCTATAAAAGGGGTAGGAAATGGGTCATGCATGGAAGCGTCATTCAGCTTTCTCAAATCTACACAGATCCTAATTTCACCCTTTGTCTTCTTATCCTGGATAACCATCGAGCTTATCCACTCAGATTCTTCGACCGACTCGATGATCCCTGCATCAAGCATCTTATCGAGTTCTACCTTAACTCGTTCTTTGTAGCGTGGGTTCAGTCTATATGGTCTTTGTTTCACAGGCTTCGCGCCAGGCTTAAGAGGAATTTTCATCACTCCTAAGTCTCCCAGTATACCTTTCATCTCTGTGAACTTGGTCGAGAATAATTCTCGATATTCCTGTAATATACCTGTGACCTCCTCAATTGTGTCTTCATCCCAATAATCTCCGATAGCTGCGAACTTTGGTTCTTCGCTCGTGCTAATGTTCACTTTCCTTGTTTTCACGGGTCCACTCATATCTGGAATTCCAGTGGAGGTCCTTCCACCTCGAGCAATCCCTCTAACGCAGGTATTCGTATATTGCGCGGGTCCTCCTCATCACTATTTGCTTTATCCTCGGGTTCTCCATCGCTGTGATAGCAATCAAGAGCATGTTCTAGTTGCTCCTCCCATTCAGGCTGTAGGCGCACAGGTACGTTGTTAGTTCCAAAGAATTCTTCTAATGTCATATTTCCCTCTACACAGTCCGGTCTGAATATTATTTCTTTAATAGCCTACAGCGCGTCATTGATACTTGGATGCTCATCTTCGAAACTGAAATCCTGCTGGAAGCTGGCAGTCAGGCCAGACCAGTCCACTGTGCCTCTGTGCAACTCCAGGTCTAGGTACCACTTCTTCGGAATCGGTTCTTCTAACGTGTGCACAAACAGATGCACCCATTCTGTCTGCGGCCTCTCCTTCCATGCTTCGGAACAGACTTGAATATGTTGTCTTGGATCTGTCTGTCCCATTATATTTCTCAAAGGATAGGGTAATTTTATCAGCAAACCTGATTTGCATCTTAATTCTGCACTGATCCCATGTTGTCAGTGTCCGCTTATGCGCGGCCCCACCAACTGGCAGGTGTATCGCGCAATGCCATGTCTAATGCTTGTAAGCAATGTTCTTCTGCAATTGTTGTAGTATATTCATTGATAAAAGAATATACATTAGAGAAACCATCATAGCCAGGGATTGGGCTTACCTCCTTTCCAATCCAGCGCAATGACTTCGTGATCCGCGCGCATTTCCCTGGCAGATACTTCATGTAACCTGCTTTGCCAATTTTTCAATCCTGCATCAGAGTCTGAGATGCAAGAGCTATCACAGCACCAACTGAGTGTGCCATCCGCAGTTGGATTAATATAGTCAGCAGCATTGGTCGTCATCTTCTAAATACGGTCCAAGTCTTGGGCTCTGGACTCCTCTTGAATCGGTTCAACATATCGTTCACCCTGTGAGGGATCCAACGGCACGATGACCTTGATATCGTTGCCTTCAAATATCCTTTTTCATGGTTTTCAAATCAATAATGGCAGAGTTTGTCATTGCCCAATCGATACCCAACAGTGTTGGATAAGGATGGTTGTCGTCCACAATTTCAATCACTTCGAAGTCTGCATAGTTGCGCACATGCCCCGTCAATGTCAACAATGGTGTTGGGTAACCTCCCCAAAGGTATAACTATTCCTTGATTAGCCATTCTCAACTATAGAGGTGACCACTGTAACTTGGGTTTACCCATCTGATGCCATGTCTGCTTGGTCAAGACATTTACTTCGGATCCCAGGTCAAGGATGATCTCATCCATCTCATAGTCCCCCGATCTGTGCAGTGAGTCTCATTTCCCTTCTTGTTCTTTTAGGACTCCTAATATTATGGACTGCACCGTTGGCAAACCCCCTTCTCGTTGTTCGGCTCATACTGCCCTCAATAGCTTTTCAAATTCTGTGTAAATATCTACGCTCTTTAGTAATTTCATACAGCTCCGCAAGAACTGCGCAACAGAGGCCCCCTGTATCTGTTGTGGCGCTTGTTTGATCAGATGTCGTTGGCATATCCTCTCTTTGCAGTACTTCACTGCGCAACCTGTGTTCTTCGGGGAGCCGGGTGGTGGTGCTCTGAACATCCCCACGCTTCCTCGAATGCTCCCTTATTTTTCTGTAAGTCCAGACCCGATGCTTTTTCAGGAGCTTTTCTAATCCATACTGGCTCACCAGGATTCTGCCTAGGATCGTGCGTTCCAGAGGTCGAAGCTTCTGCACCTCCATCTCTTCGTGTATCAGTGCCACTGCGCCATTACTACTTTTACACTCGGATCCGCAGTTTTGCTCTCTGCTGCGATCAACTGAATGTTGGGATTCGATGGTTCTGTCCTTCTTCGTTTTTGCATTTCTACCTCAAGTACAAGACAGTTTTCAATAACATGCTCAAATGATTTACAGTAACTACATGTTGTGCATGGGTTGGTACAATCTCTAGAAACGTGACCTGGCTGGCCAAAGTTATAACAGATTACCTGGCCGCAGCCTCTTCCTTGTGCCGGGCCGGCATTTCTTCCTCTCCCACGGTATCCACCACCACGACATCTATATCCTCCCTGATCATAGTGGGTGTTTTCTTGTTTCGGCTGATCTTCTTCTTGGACGCGGTACATTCCAGCACCTCGCATCATTTCCATATCTCGCTTTCTTTCATTCATGAGCTCATATGCGCAGCAGTTGGATTCGTCATGTCCAACTGATTTACAGAAATTACAATACAAGCTCTTAGGTGTCTTTACATATTTTTGTATGAAATAACAATCCTAAGGCCTATGTCCTCTGCTACTGCAGATTTCACACCATGGCGCCTAATTTTGATTCATATTTATTGGATTTGGTGAGCCACTGTCAAGATAATCTTGAAATAGGGGACAATGTTCTCTGGTGTGGCCCTCTCCTTTGCATCCTGTGCACCAAACTTCGCGTCTATGTTCATAACTTTGTTCTTTTCCATTCTTCATACCTTGCAATTCTAACGTCAAGGTGGTCAACTAGTTCTGGATCTGTGACATCCCAGAACTACTCTCACCAATCAGTGAAGCCTCCAACTTCATTGTGATTTCTAAGGCCTCTGCCTATGACGCAACCTTCTGCTGCATCAATGGTTGTCTGATGTGGGGCAACAGCGCAATGATGAACCATTCCTGATGCTGTTGCGGAACTATAACAAAGCTCACTTGGTCCAACAACGTTTTAAACTTCTTATCAAATTCTCAGATCGTTTCAGTAGGTTTCTGCTTGATTTCCTTTAATTCTGTTATGCACTGCGATTCTGATTTCGGCTTCTTAAACTCTGCGACAAGTGCAACCTTAATTTGTGTTAGGGTTCTCGGCTGTGCCTGAGAATATTTCATAAACCAATGCAAGGCGTGGTTTCTGAAAGTGGTGATGAGTTGTGCTCTCTTCACAGCATCGTCCTGGATCTGCTTTAAACTCCATACGGCTTCACATAGAAACCAATGTTGATCAGGGTCTTCTAGACCCGTTCTTTTGAATATCGACAGTTTTATATCGTTGTCTGTCATTCTCCTTCCTGGTTGTGCAGCGCTCTAAGTAGTGCTGACTATCTGCGTGGAGAAAATAAAGGGAATATTCGGACTAGTGGTATTCTGCGAGATATTCTGAGATTGGGTATTCTGAACTGGACTAGCCTGAGTCGGAATGGTCTGAGCGCCAACTCCTGTGGTGTGTTGCGTAACACTCGCAGCGGGTGGGCTCTGATCTAGGGGTGGCGCAGTTTCTGCAAGTGGCGGATTCTGAGGTGTAATAGGGTGGATAGTGGTTGATGGCAATGCGGTCTGATTATTAAGGTCACATGGGAGTTCAGTATTCACACGGAGTCCAGGTCCTGCCGGATTCTTTTCTTTATTAAATTTATATCTCTTTCCACTTCTCCGATTATGTGTCTCTTCGTCAGAATCGCTAAAAATGTTATTGACCATGACAGATGCAAAAATATTACTGCATTCTTAAGACGCCTTTCTCAGCTAAAAGAATTTTAATGTATAGACTTAGATTGTTCAAGAACATACCTCTGAATCCTTCGAAAAAGTATGCTTCAGCTTTACTATAGGACTTCAACGTGTCTACAGCAAACTCGGTGACAAATCCTTCAAGTATGCTATCAACCCAGAAGTCGACTGCTCGCGTCAGTGGGCTGTCTATTGCTTTGAGCTGCGTTGTGAGCTCTGGAGTCCACTCTGTAGGTATTCCTCCTTGAAAACATGTTTCTTTTCTACGAGTCGCGAAATCCACTCATGCAACTCGTTTCCAAACGAAGCCCAGAATATCTCGTGAATCTCTCTCCACAAATATCTGTTCAACCACTGTACGTCAGAGAGACGTGGATGTTTGTTCTCTTTCTTTGCAAAATCTCTTTCGATCTTGTCAGACCAATCCCAGATCTCTTTCTTTTCAGGATACCAATTGTCTGAACCCAACGGGAACTGGTATTCTTCGTCACACATTACTTTCCAAACACACTATCGCATCACTGGTCTTAGCCAGGCAACGGAACCATTTGTTGGCGTATATAACTGAGCTAGAGGTTTCCAGTGAAGACCCAGGTACTTCGCAGTCCAAGGAACCAACAAAACCCCTATTCATCTGCCCTTTCGGCAATAGATTGCGCGCAGCCTGAGGTCTCACCTGAGGCGAAGCTGAGGGGGTGGTTGCGGAATCACGTTTCCACAACCTGGTGATGCGAGTGTGGGAAATCTGATAAGCAGTGCGATATCTTGCGGACTGCTGCAGACAGACAACTGCGCGAAATCTCTATTTCGCGTCGGATACTTCGGCAAGCGGAGGTGCTTGCGCACTAGCGCATCCAATGTCTGCGTGGTGTGGGACACTTCTTGCGTCACGATAATAAGCTATCAACAGCTTACCTCGCAGCGAATATCAATGGTTCAGCGCGTGAGCTTGACCGCGCGTCTATTCCAAGACGATTAAGTCTAACCAATCTTACTTAGCATTCTTTATCCATTCAACTCATTCAAGTTCTTATCGTTATGTTGCATGCATTTGAATAAACATACAATACTGCGTGCTCCAACGCTGTGCTTAAATTCAATGTTCAACTATGTGACTAATTGGCAAATTCATACATTCACAGACTTGTAAGTGTTGAATACTTAACATTCCTCCATGCATGTATTACTTAACATATTATTCCCATTCTCTTGCGGCGAATACATATAAAAACAATCACATAACAGATAACTGCAGTATTAAACATTCATACCAAGCAAATGAACAGTCATAAACACACAATAATCACATAACACAGAATTTCACGTGGTTCACCCCCCAGATGGAGGCTACGTCCACAGGAACGGTTGTTAATATTGCTCTTTATGAGAAGGGTACAACCGTTCTTAGTCTGCGCACTCAGCATTTCCATGCACATCCATGAAAATTAGCACTGGAGTCTCTAGGGAAAGGTCCACCACCTTTTTGGAACTAATTGATCTAAGGAAGCAGTGACCAATCTAATGGCATATACCTGGGTAAGTGGCCAAATGAGTATCTAAATATGCTTTCAAAATCTCCAAATACCTTGTACAACTCAAGATATGAATTAGGCCCATTCTGGCCCCTACAAAAACTAATGCATTGGCATTGCAAACCCTGAAACTCTGAAGAATACCTAATGAAATCTTTGTGGCAATGAACAAGATGTACTAATATCATAAATGTCCATGCTAGACAAGCAACATAGAGTGTCCACATGGACCAATATATAACAGATGCAATCGACCATCATAGTGAATCATCATATAACTAGTCATGTTATACATGATAATATACCTACACTACAGGTATTTTCAAACAGGTTTATGAGAAACAAGATTTACAAACTAAATAGGTCCATGATAATATCTAAGTAATTGCAAGGACTAGTTTCTTCTAAGGGGTGGATTAGGTGGAATAAACCAAGCTTGGACAAATGAATTTATTGGTCAAAGGAGATTAAATTGACTCAAGATGTAGGAAGAAGGGAATCTTTGTGATCCTCACAACTTAGGCAAATAGTAAGGAAGTGTCTCACAAATGGGTGATGTGCAATGAAATAATCCCCCCTCAACCGTCAACAATCAGACTTCCCCCTTTAACTTTGACTTTGCTTTAGCTCCTGCTTGGACTTTGTCTTCTTGGATTTGTCTTCATTTGATTTTTTGGACTCTTTATTTCTTGTATTTTTTTATTTTTGGAGACCTTGGCCTTTATTTTTATTTTTTTTGAAGGCTCATTAGCAAGTTTTCTTATTGCTTCTTTCTTTCTTTGCTTGATTTTATTTCTTTGACTTCGTCTTCAATTTGCTTTGACAAGGAGTCTTGGATTGGGAGCTTTTTATATATGCCCTTTTTGAGGCATAGGAGGGGAAAATATTTTCATACTTCAAGTCTAGGATAGATCATCAATGATCCATGGAAACTCACCCCTCTTGATGATAGTTAGTCATGGGGATCTACAAGTGAACGTACACTATCATCAGAGAACATCATTGCAATACAAGCATGCCCGAGACACAAGGATAATTGGGAGGCCTTCATAGTGAAGTGGTCACAAAGGGGAGATCAAGAGCTCAACTTATCACTCTTTGACCAAAAGATGTAGACCAAAGTATGGAATTGAACCCAAAGAAGGGGGTAAAAGTCCTTGCAAACTACATAGAATGATCTAGGTTTAATGGTACATAAGTAAATCAAGGATCTACTACCCTCATCAACTTGAAAGTGTGATACTACTAACTATACTCATCAAATAATCAATACATCAACTATGGAAGCATCCACATATAATACATCATCATAAATTCATCATCATGGCATGGCATAGCAGTAACATGGCATATATTTGATCATCACATCATATCTCATCACATCAAAGGGAAGGCCCAAGAGCAACAAAGATGGGCCTCAATACTATGGAAAGCATCTTGCTTAGAAAGCAAAATAGGTCTAATATATAGTATGCCCAAAGAATGTGGCATAACAGTCACCAAAAAGAACTATACATTTATTATCACGAGTTGTAGGAAAAACAAAGTCTTGATAGGTCCGAACATTAATAATTCAAGGTAAAAAGCAATTTGTTGGATGGGGCAGTACTAGTCACAACACACCAAAGTCAACTCTCCACCCCCTATACTCCACGTGTGTAGCCAATATTGATCTCTCTAGGAAGAAGCAAGGAAGAAAGAGGGAGGGATACACCAGGTCACCAGCTTAACAATACAAATTGAACCAAAGATAATACTCATCCTTATGCTTCATACAATATATAGGAAGTGAATGAGAGAAGACAAATAGAAAAGATAAAATTATCTTCTCCAAGTATAGCACTCTTTTTTGAGTAAAAATAGCATATGCATGAAGAAGATATTCCTCAAAACATCCCCATCTTTCCAATAACAACCATCCATAACATAAATTACACATGCATATGGCTAATTAGTAATTACTTATTTTAATGCACTCTTTACATGCCTCAACTAAACCCTACTAATTTTCTAAGGAAATAATTCCCTAGAATTGAGTGTTAAAGAATGGGATGATTATTTTATAACCATGATTTTAGGCTTTTTAAAATAGAAAATTACGTTAGCTTATTTTTAGGAATGGACAAGGCATGAAAATATAAAAGTGAATGAAGATATCTTTAGGAAAGGATAAGGTGTATAAAAATGGGAAAGTGGATAAGGGACAAATAGCAAGGCATGTGGCTTCTACCTTAATCAACCACAAAGTCAAAGGTCAACTCAAGGTCAAATGAAGGATCACAAGGAGGTCGCACCGATTAAGGTCATATGCAAGCCTCCAAGCCTCAAGGGCTCAACATTGTCTAATAATAGCCAATATCTTCATGTGGGCCCCATCAAGCTAAAAAATAAACCATGCAAGAATGCAACCTATTCCTAAAAAATTCAATGTGCATGGAATACCTTGAAATCAAACACTAATGTTTTTCACCATACTGGGTCCCCACATATCCAACCACCTGCTAAAAATAGCACTGCTAAAAATAGATTGTCCTTAGAACCCAATGGAATTCAAAATATAAGAAAATCTTCCAACTAGGTCCTCAAATATAAAATGGGATCATCAATTGGAATATAGTCTCCAAAAACTACTAAAAATAGCAGTTGCTAAAACAAGAAATGACTAAAAATAGCAATTTCTCAAATTTGCATAAAAATGAACCCCCTGCACATTTCCCCAAAGGGTATCCAAAAACGTGATCAAATCATGTGAAATAAACATTGTAACTCACCCTGATCACACCCTGTGGGGGTCTTCAAACTCCCATACTTATCTAAATACTACACTAAATCCGTATGGGGCACCTATTGCAATTGTATAACACATCCATATGTACCTAAGATGTATGCTCTGCCTACACCTGTACATAACATAAGATAAGATAATTTTATTAATGCCCAGCAAATGACCACAAATGTATGTCAATGGACCTGTGCAATACCATGATAACAATACAAAGTGGGAGCATAAAAGTAGCTCCTATAAAAAGCTAAAAGCATAACACAAACCAAACCCGAGTCTTATAAATGGAGAGCTACTCTCGGAGAAAAATATATACAAGGAGAGATACAAAGAGAACTGATCCAATGAAGAAAGAACCTGTCTAAACTCTATCCAACCATCTATCCCATGATAATAAAGACGTGCGACCATGTGCCAAGTTTGAAAAAATTACCTCATGAACCATCGATGTTGCGTTAGTGGACCGACCAACCAAACCAACTCATAATGTACTCATGAACCGTCAATGTCGAATGGTGAACTATGTAGCACTAGGCTCACCTCGAATGATATCCATGAATATGTATTGTAGATTAACACTAAGATTTTTAAGATCAAATCCGATGTTAACACACAGTACCTTTTCTAACTATTTTGTCATTTATACAATAAAGTTTATTTTTAGTCGTCGTTTTTAAATTGTCGTACTGTCACAGTACACTTAGTTTCATAAACGTACTGAACTCATAAGCCACCATACACTTAATTTATGTATTCCTATGGGATCAGCCACTTATTGTCATCTATACAATTTAATTTATTGCTTAGTCATATAGTTAATACTCATCACCGTACAAAATTTCAACTTCCATATGAAATTTTTGGTTTTCTAGCCGTACAAGGAATTAATTCCATCTCAGTTGTCATACAAAATCTGTTTGATGTTGTACAAATATATTGATTCGTTGCCATACATATTCAATCTTGCAATTGTTGTACAGTGAATTTATGGAATCAACCATTGTACAAAAAATTTAATTCGCTTGCTACCTTACGAAATTTCACGATGACCATAATTTGATCTTGTGTAGTCTCATACGATCAAAAATGCACAAGGAAATAACCAACGATGTACAGTTCACCTTGGTCACACAACTTATAGTTTCCCTTAAAGGTGATCCTATCCAGGATGGTAGAGGTGCTAGGCAACTAAAGAGATGACCCAAGAGGGCCTCGATTCCCAGGATGGATTGGTTGTCATGCCAATCGAGGCACTCTTCGCTTTTTTCTATCCAAGCCCCGGATAACAAAGGGGGAGACCCTGATCTACCCTTAGAGAGAGAGATCCAAATCAAACACCATATCAAGATATTCAATAATGAAAAGTGATGAACCCTAGATTTAAGGAAATGAGTTACTGTAGAGGCTTATGGGATATGAGATATAAGCATTAATTAGATCAATTACAGTAACTTAAGATTAAGGATGAATCTAGGAAAGAGATGCTAAGGTAAATGATCAAAACTAGCTGCCTTGGGAAACGTGTACTTAAAAGATGGAAAGTGGTCCCAATGAGTAGATCTAAAAGGATAAGGGCTTACTAGCAAGGCTTGCTGATAGATTTGACAGAATTCAAGCTCACAAGCCAAACATGAGACTCAAACAACCAAGAAAGAGGGCAAAATCAAGGAGGGCGCAATAGCTAGAAACCAGTGCTTAGGGGGATAGGGTAGATGGAGTCTCCCAAGGGCGACGCCCTTGAGGACCAACTTGGTGTTAGGCCTTAAGTGAAAATCCCAGAAATCATTCGCCCAAATTCCAAATTGTAAGAGCTAGGGAATTTTTATAAGATTTTGCAAGTTAGGGTTTGAATAAAATTGATAGATGGGTAAGCTAAGTAGCCAAATACGTAACTTGTGAGCGTACCTGGATGATGAAGATGAATTCCGGTATGACAAGGATTACTGCCCCAAAGATCAAATGAAGTCTTGGTCACTTCTCTTACTCCAACGAATTGCCCAGATCCACAAGTGCGTCCTCCTCTCTCTACAAAACCAAGGAACAAAAATTCAATTAGCAAACAAATATGGAGGTAGATGCAAGCTAGAAGTATAAGATGAAGAATAATTGGTGCAAAGACAAAATTACTCCCTGTGTAAACCAAGATCTGACAGAAGGTAGCAGGGTGAGCCTACCCAACCAATGCTCCCCTCTCCAAATCCCCTCCTTCACCTGCAAATCGAAATAATGGAACAAAATATGCAAGATAGCTACCAAGATCCTTCAGTGCAATGGAAAAGTAGTTTCAATCGTCATAACCACGCATTCAACCCAAGATCACAAGAATTCTCCAAGATATTTCTTTGTATTCCAAAAGCCAAGAGCCAAAAGTCCCTTTACAATGAGGGGGGTCTCTCATTTAAATAGGAGTGAGAGAGACCAAAACCCTAACCAATTTTTAAATGAGTGGTGGAGATCAAAAGATATAACAATAATAATCAACAACTACGATGAGCCGGAAATACAATACATGGATCAACTCACAAATAGAGGGGGGTGCACTCACTAAATCGCCCAAGGGGGGCGCACCACATGATAAGTGACTAAGACACATGATATAAGCACATAATGGGGCTGGGAGGTAATCATATCCTTCACTAGCATGGCCCCATGGCACAATAACAAATAATATGACAATATAACATCATAAAGTGACCATAAGACCAAATCGTGGCCCCCTCAAAGACAATAAAATATCCAAAATGACGAAAACTGGGACGTGTGGACCCCAATGATGCCGTACAAGTGCTAGTGTAAATTTTCTGTGATATTTCAGCTTGCTGGTTTATGTCAACTTTTCAGTGTTTTTCATTCCCAAGCCGGTTTTGCATTGGCTGGAAACTACTTATAAAAAATGCAGACAAATAAACACACTGTAAATACACTTTAACAGGCAGAAAATTAATTTAACATGCACACCATGAAAATATTTCAGACTCAGAAATTTAGCCAATGGCCCTGGAAAAACCCCCACGGGGAAAACCAGTCAGAGAGAGAGAGAGTTTATTATTTCTTCAGCAATATTTTAGTACAATGATTTTACAGTCAAAATGTACTTATCTCAACCAACCAAATCACCCAGCAATCTTCCTCGATTTCTGTGCAAAGCTACCTCGATTTATGTGCATAAAATTATTCTCAAAAAATGTGCCAAACCCAGCCTCGATTTTTGTGCCACACGAAAATTTATGTATAGTACAGCAGCAATTAATGCTGTTGTACGGACTCCGAAAACTGTGCCATGTCTTGGAAACTGTGCCCAAAAATAAATGCCTCGGGAACTGTGTTGTACCTTTATCGAATTCTGAGTTGACTGTCTCGATAACCGTGCCCAGTTTGCTATCTCGGAATGTGTGCAACAGTCCTCAAGATTCATGCCCAAGTTGCTATCTCGAAAATCGTGCCTCAACTTCTCAGGAAATGTGCCCAAAAGTTGCCTAGAAAACCGTGTTGTTATTCTCGGTTTGTGTGCCAAGAACTTCACCTTGAAACTCGCGCTAGAGAATCCGTACTGTACTACGGCTGTCTTGGAAATTGTGTCTACAATAAATGTTGGAAACCCTCCTCGATTTCAGTGCTGGAATCTCTCCTTGAAAATCGTGTTGCTCCTCTCTTTCTCTTCAGCTCACTCTCTTCACAAGAATGAAGTTTGCTTGCCTCCCTTGCCTTTTTGTCCAAACCCTAGGGTTCTCCAAATCCAATGGTTGAGATTAAATGCTCCCATTTAATTCTCATGAATATTAAATTCACTCACCCACTTAAATTTATTAAAAAATGACTTTATGTTCTAAAGTCAAGTTAAATGCTTTTCACAAGTCATTTAATGCAAGGGTCACTTTTTCCCCACTTAAGTCACTTAGGCAAAAAGTCACCTAGGGGACACTTCCTAGGTACAAAAACTAACAGCTAGAAGGTGTGGACATCATCATCAAAGTATCCCTAACCAATCTCATGCCATTTCCTTGCCCCACTAAGCCAAATCAATTTTCTCAATGAGCCATTTCTCTGCCGGAAAACCACCTCTGAAAGTACAAAACTGCCTGTAACTCACTGCCAAGTGTCCCAAACACAAATATGGCTACACCAAAATGTCTGGAGATGGGGTAATATGGTAATAACGACTGGTTGGACCCCAAATCCCCTCAAGAGCTCCCTAGGAGAATGTGCTAGCTCAATGCAAGTGTTGGATAGGTGATTTCTGCATGGCAAACTGGAGAAAAGTGGCAATCTGACTATATCATCACCTGTAAGTGCCCGGAACGGATAACTGAGTGCACCAATGAGCTCAAAATGCTCAAATCTACTAGGAATGAGTACTCATACACTGTGTGACCATCAAAGGATACCTCTGTAAGCTCATGCATGCCTAGAATAATAAAAATGATGGTCCCTAAATAATAATAATCATAAAAAAATCCATCAAACCATCATCTGAAACTGTTGTCTGAGGCATGGAACCATCCAATGGACACATATGGGCCATGAATAATGCATCTCGAACACTGTCTGCCCAAACTCATCCTGGACTCTGTGGTTGACTTGGTCAAACTGGGTTGACCAGGTCAAGAATGATCAAAATAGTGATCCAGACCATGAATAACTACTGCTGCAAGTACAAATGGTTATAATATGTTCCTTCAATTATATCAGTAGCTAGACCAAAGCATAGAGTGATGCTTAACTGGCCTAAGCATGTAAATAATATGAATAAGATAGGTTTAGATCAAAGTAACTAGCTACTAAAAACGGGATTTTCAAGTGTATACTCATTTACTGACTTTAACAATTTGCTAACCATGGGTGAAGGTGGAAAAACAAAGGCTAGGCTAGGGGAAGGACTCAACAGCCTCAACACTGCAATTTCTCGGATAAAGGAACCGGGGTGACCACCTAGACATATACTGGATAGAAGATAACACGAGGAATGGTGGTGTCTCACAAATGGGTAGAGTGATGAGAATGCTTCCAATAGACTCTAGACAAGCAACATTTTAGCAATTTATTATTTGTCAACTTTTTCATTTAAGATTTCATATATATTTCACTTTATAGATTTTCACTAGGTAGCCTCCAAGAGCAGGTGCCCTGAATAGCCTGGCGCGCCTCAGATAATGACTCGATATGACCTCCATTGCCCGCCACCATCCATAGGTGCGACGGAGTGACCACCCTGTTTCCCTATAGGGGCAAACAGCCTTACACCATACAAAGGGTGAGTGTGCGTCCCTTGGCCAATGACTAGCTAATGTAGATATACATGTTTAGTGTTTAGCAACATTGTTTCTGTTGACTAAGCATCCCTTAGATATAGCATTTAAGATCTGATGCTCTAGTGTTTAGCAACATTGTTTGTCGGAATACTTGGTTTCGAGGGCTAGGGAAGAACAACCACTGTGACTAAAATCACACACTCCAAAGTTGAGACACAATGCAAACTGGGAATTTATCCAACACAGAGGTCTAGGTGGGGGAAGTCCTCAAGATCACTAGCTAAGATGTGAGTCGGGATAAAAACAAAACTGGAAGATAACGAATGGACGGAGAGAAAGACTGATGATGCCATGGATAGCAAAGGCACTAACATGAGGGAATGAACAAGTCAATACTTCATGGAGTAAGGGTATAACCAACGAATATATTCAAGAACCTCCTGTTAATAGTAACCTACCACTTTTAATCTAAACAACAAGTAAGCATCAAATAAGATAGAGCCAGCAACCATCACAATATACCCAGTCATAAACTACCTAGATAAGAGGAAGAGCACATCAACAACCAACATGTTCCAAAATATACATGTTGGATCATGTATCTGAGTCCCTGATCTGAACTACCTGATCCACACTAAAGCACTGTATCTGAATGTAACATGAGCACTGTCATCAATCTGCTCTGGATGATAGAGGAATGGTTATCTCAGTCACCGACCTAGTGTCATGGGGCTCAGTCCTGGCATGAGACTGTAACTGTGCAAACTCCGGATCCACTGATATCTGTGAGTGATCATCAAAACGTTGCTCATCATAGGCTGATCTCATAAAAAATGTGTAAAGGACTGGTGTTATGATGGTACCAGCACCAACGTACCTGTAGAGGTGCCCCAGGGAGAGGGTGTCTTTTTTCTGACCAGGAGGGGTGTTTAGCCAGCTTATTCTAAGGTGGGGTTATGGCCAGACCCTTTGGTTTCTCCTTTGGAAGTACTATGGCTTAATGGCATCGTTGACTACCTCATAAAAGGGTTTGAAACCCTAAGGTTGGTGTTTGGGGTTTCCAAGGGTGGGTCACTAGGTCACATGACCCCGACCTTGTTTTATCACTCCAGTGGTAGGCTCTTCAACACTAAGGCATATACTCATCCCTCAAAGCACCCCCTCTGGCCCTCCAATTCACCAGCACCCTCTCTCTGGGCCCTTCTACAGAGGATGGCGTCATCTCCCTAGCAGACTGTGATGAATGATAAAGGGGGGGGCGTTGAGGGTTTTTCACCACTGTAGGGGTTAGTTGGGGCATGACGACCCCCCCTACACAATCTGGCCTTCAGAACAGACCGATTTGCTCATTTTTAGCCTTTTTAGTCATCTGTGGGTCAAATTTGGGGAAACCACCCCAATTTACCCACTACTTTGATTATTTTATATTATTTGTGTATTAATTTTAAGTTGACATTTCTAATTTCAAATTGACATTTTAAAAAGACATGTCGGCTTGGATTTTAATTATTTTTGTAAAAGTCAGTGTGAAAAGTATAAATAACTTTTCTTCACTTCATTTTTACACATCAACTTTTGGGATAATATCATTATGTCTGCTATTTGCCCTAACTAGGGCTCTTTGAAGGGATGCACTCCTTGATGAAGGTTATTTTGCAAGTTTGAAGCATTTCTTGGAAGTTTTACTATTGTTCATGCCATTGCTAAGGTGAGGCTAGAGTTGTTTACTTAACACATGCGCTTGGAGGTATCTATACTTTTTAGTTTGATATCTCTTTGTCAATTTGTATGAAAGTGATGCTTGTTAGGGTTGAATGGAAGCCATTGTTGCTTCATTTTGTCTTGATTTGCATTTCATTTTTGTCATTGGTTATCATAGCATTCCAGCTTGAGCTTTAGGTCTTCAAGTCTTGCTAAAGCTAGGCTCTCTATACGAATCCTAGTGGTTGTTGGGGTGAGCCCTAGTTACCAAACTTGCCAAGTACCATCTCAAGGAGGGTTGTCCCTCTCATTGATGCCCTAGGGTTGGGTGACTAGTTCTCTTTTGAAACCCTAGTTGTTCATCTCTACTTTTAAAACCCTAAATCTGAGTTTATGAAGGTAATTGTTTAATTTTTTGAGTTAGTTGCTATATTTTATTGTTAAAAAAAACCTAAAAATCAGAATTTTTTGAAAAATCCTAAAAATCAAAAATAAAAAATTTTGATTTTCCTAAAAAATCGGCCCTCCTACAATTTCGGCCTGCTTAAATTTCGGCCCCCTACATTTTCGGGCTACCCTTTTCTCCCCCTTTAACCCCTCGGCTGCCATCCTTGTTTTCTTCCTTGCTGGCCCAAGCCTTTCCTTCACCATTCCAGCTGCTCCCTCCATTTCTGCTGCCCTAGCCATTACCTTTACACAGGCCTGCAATAAATTGCAGACCTTGTGTGCCTTCCCTCTTTTGCCACCTGCACGTAAAAGAAACAAACAAAAACAAGAGATTAAATTAGTTAATTAAGGTGTTTCTTTATCCACTGTGTAAACACAATTCTGAAGATCTGGAAATTGCCTTTTTGGAATACTGAGATATCACTGAGTGTGTGCTAAATTTGATTATTTAACTGTTAATGAATGAGATCTGAACATTAGTCCTCTTTTGTTCCTTGTAAGCGTCATTTTTATACTTCCTTATTGATTGAATTAGATGTGGATGATTGTTGGCTATTGATAACAATTCAGAGTGAATAATATTGGCCTACATACAGTAGTTAGTCTTTTGATGAACCCAGTTATTAAAGGCCTACTTGCTATATCAGATTGGTTAAATTTGAATGATAAATTGATCCTGATCTTGACTGATATATCTGATTGGTGAATGTTTCATGCTGTTATGATAACTATAAACACATACAGATCTGAAGTTTATCCCTGTCATATTGTACTACAGATCTGAATGTTGCATTTGAAATACATTCAATCTTTTTTTTTTAATGTTAATATGATGTTGTTGGATGCCAGTTATTGATGAGACTCCTTATGATAATACATTGGTAATTGGTCAATACATTTCGCCAAGATAATTTTCTGTTGTTAGATGCTTTTGCATTTATCCATTGGGCATGCTTACATCTAGTTAATGACATTGAAACTTGATTGGTTAATTTTGGAATAGTAAATGAATCCAGCATACTATTGGTTATACGTTGCACTAATACATGTTTATGACCTCTGTATACTTAGTTGTCCTTATGGTGCATTGATTATCTATGTGTTGGATGCTAATTGCTTGGTAGATGCTGAATGAGGTTGAACCTTTTTACATTGAAACTACCACGTAATACATTTTTGGGTTAGTTTATTGGCAATATAGTCTTTTGATCCAATATTGATTATTTTAATACATGCATACCCGCCTATACATCTCGTTGAATGATCTAAGTAAGCTACTGATCTTTGGTAATGTTATTGGTAATTTTGCATCCACTAGCATTGATCATAATATTATTGACTCCATTAGGCACTGGTCTAACTAACACTCGCATAGAACATATAGTTTTGGTTGTCTCAGTGTTCTACCGAATTCCATAAGGATACTTCTCCTTGGAGGTTTCGACTTCCGAAGAAGTTAGAACGGTCCCTGAGGTGACATTGGGTCACTATTCTTAGATTTGCTTGATGGGAATTAGCCATGCTAATTTGCACGGTAACAATTTTGGCGTTGTTGTCGGGGACATTTCGTAAATTGAAGTGGTTTATCCGGAGTCATTGACATCCTTGGCAAAACGACATTTGGTAAGAACTCAAAGGTGAGTCATTTTCCTTATATTTGAAAATATCTATAAAGGACTAACCCCACAGGTCTTATCTGGCGACTCCACTTATCAAGAAGCAATTCGGAACATTCACCATTATCTTAGGTACATATTTGTTTAGTGCTTTCGGTGAGATTTGTTAACTTGGCAGGTCTCTCCTGGCAACTCCGACTGAAGAAAATATAAAGGAAGTACTCTGCAAAACTTTTAGTCAAGGATATGGTGGCCCTTGATCCGTTCGACTTCTCAAGTATTCTGAGATATCCTAATAAGTTCAACAAACATCATTGCTTGAAGTCTATCCCGATGTTCCACAAGGAAAAAGATACTGCTACAGCACATGTCATAAAATTCAAAGAAGTTTTGACGACATGGGATATTACAGATGAGGACACTATCATACAGTTGTTCGTAATGTCTTTCGAGATAGGTGGTGATCCAAATATGGATGCTTGGTACGAAGGGCTCCCTCCTAAGGGGATATCTTCCTTCATCCAACTGGTTGAAGTATTTAGTGATCGATGGGGCCCCAATGCTAAAGAAGAAATCATGAAGATTCTAAAGGATGATCATACAGATGAACAAGTATCAGAAGAGCAAGAAACGGTCCCTGATGAAGATCAATTCTCGAAAGGTTTGCAAGAAGATCAAGATGAAGTGATTTCTGAAGATGAAGAACAAGAGGCCTCAGTTGAAGAATGTACAGGAATGGTAAGTGCTCCATATCCTCAAATTACAATTTCTTATGATATGTTGTCTCTCTTGGAAGAAAGTTACAGGAATGCGGAAAACGAAGATTATTGGAAGTTCATTGGCCCACCAATGTACGATTCTTCAAAGCCTTGTAGCATTGTGATAGACCATCCTCTGAGCATATATATGGATGAAGAAGCTTGCTCAGCCCCCGATGAAGAATGGATCAATCCTTTTTCTTTGCTAAAGGATACAGTGGCGCAAGATGTGGTGCCGGTTGACAATTTTTGTGTGCAAAATTTCTCCAATATCTCTCGGTTCATGGTAAGCCCTAATCAACTACATTCTATAAGAAGTATTCAGCCCTTTTTGTCCAGTATCGATAAGTGGTCAACAATGTTTTCCAATAAAAGCAATACAGGTATGTGGACAGGTATGATTTCATTTTCACATTGTCATGATTTATATTGTTTATCTTTCCATTTGAAATGTGAAGGTTGGAATTATGTAGTTGACAATTTTAAAATGATAAAAATCATTAAGACTACTAACACGATAGTTATAAAGAAGAACAATATGCATATGTTTCCAAAGGATTGTCCAAACAGGTTGCAGCTGATATGTGAAGGTTCGCGAAGTCCATCTCCACAAAGGCTTTCTCGAATGGACAATCAAACAATTTTCAAGCAAAATTTTTCCTCAATGCCAATATATCTACGAGATGGTCCATACATTAGTCCGGTGGAAGCTTGGATAAATGGAGCTTGTAAAATTGACTCTTCTCTATGGAAACAATATTACAGCTCCCAGATCCCCGTAGCCAGCGAATCCTCATCTTATATCATGATAGAAACCTCGGTAAGTATTTTCCTCATGATCAATCAGGTTTTATCATGGGTTCTATCAAGGGACAAAGGTAAAGCAATAGGTATGAATTGCTTACTCAAGTGGTTACATTGGTGGTATGATTTTACCCAGTCCTGTCTGCTTCTTATGTTACCATAAGTAGGTAGGTTAGGCATATACTGTTATCTATGCGTTGCATTTGACGTTCTTCATGTTGACATAGGTTAGTCATTTGTTTATGCATTTATTTAGTCTTATTTGATGAGCAAGGCAGGACGGAAGTGTCTGCCTCTGGGTATTTTGATGTCCTTGGTTATTTGATATGTTTGTAGGTCTACAGGTGCCCAGATGATTCTTGGATTCTCCAACACCCTCAAGAGGAGTACTCGTCCCGCAGTTGGAGCCAGTTACGATGGTACCAGCACCAGCATACCTGTAGAGGTGCCCCAAGGAGAGGGTGTCCTTTTTCTGACCAGGAGGGGTATTTAGCCAACTTATTCTGAGCTGGGGTTATGGCCAGACCCTTTGGTTTCTCCTTTGGAAGTACTATGGCTTAATGGCATCGTTGACTGCCTCATAAAAGGGTTTGAAACTCTGAGGTTGGTGTCCAGGGCTTCCAAGGGTGGGTCACTAGGCCACATGACCCCGACCTTGCTTTATCACTCCAGCGGCAAGCTCGTCAACAATAGGGCATATACTCATCCTTCTTAGCACCTCCAACACCACCTCTGGACCTCCAGTTCACCAGCGCCCTCTCTTTGGGCCCTCCTAGAGAGGATGACGTCATCGCCCTAGTAGACTGTGATGAATGATAAAGGGGGGGGCGTTGAGGGTTTTTCATTACTGTAAGGGTTAGTTGGGGCATGGCGACCCCCCCCTACACAGTCTGGCCTTCAGAACAGACGGATTTGCTCATTTTTAGCCTTTTTAGTCATGTGTGGGTCAAATCTGGGGAAAACACTCCAATTTACACACTACTTTGATTATTTTATATTATTTGTGTTTTAATTTTAAGTTGACATTTCTAATTTCAAATTGACATTTTAAAAAGGCATGTCGACTTGGATTTTAATTATTTTTGTAAAAGTCGGTGTGAAAAGTATAAATAACTTTTCCTCACTTCTGTTAGTTTTTGTACCTAGGAAGTGTCCCCTAGGTGACTTTATTACCTAAGTCACTTAAGTGGGGAAATAAAGTGACCCTTGCATTAAATGACTTGAAATGAGCATTTAATGTGACTTTATAACTTAAAGTCACTTTTTGATAAATTTAAGTGGGTGAGTGAAAATGAATTTATGAGAATTAAATTAGACAATTTATTCTCATCAAATCTCAACCATTGGATTTCATCTAATGTCCACCGTTGGATGAAAACTCACTTAAAATTTAGTCAAAAAGGGCAAGGGAGGCAAAAGTGATTCATTCTGGAGATGAGAGTGAAGAGAAAAGACTGAAGAGAAGAGGAGAGAGAGCTGGAGTGGGCATGCATTTCGAGGCAGCCATTTCTGGAGAGTTACAGTGGCCACTAAAATCGAGGCACAAGTTCAGCATTGATGAGGCACAGATTTCGAGGAGAGCTCAGAAATCCATACTGCGTAATTCTGGGCACGAGTTTCGAGGTTGTTTCTTGGCACATCTTTCGAGAAAAGTTCCTAGCACATTTCTCGAGATAGCAACATTTATTTTTGGCACGAATTTCGAGGCCATACCATTGCATTTATTACACAATCCGTACAGCACGTGGTTCGAGGCAGTTCTAGGCACATTACCCGAGTTTCTAGGCATGCATTTCGAGGACTCTACATCAACATTAATTGTTGTACCATACAGTAGTTTGGGCACAGTTTTCAAGACAGGTTGGGCATAGTTTTCAAGGGCAAAACTGGGCTGCTATTTTTGCACAAATTTCGAGGAGTTTCCACTAAGATTGAGGCAGCAATTGCACAGAAATCGAGGCAGTCAGCTGGGTGTATTTTCTGGTTGAGATAACTTGTATTTTTGACTGAACATTACTGCTTTGAATTTTTCTCAGAAGAAATAATAAATCTCTCTCTGTGACTGGTTTTCCCCATGGGGGTTTTTCCAGGGCTATTGGCCAAAAATTCTCGTGTCTGATTTTTATTGTGGTTGTGTGTGCATTTATTTTATGCTTAAAAGATTGAGTTAATAGCAATGTTTTAAAAGTCAAAAAATAAAATAAAAATAAATATCATTTACAGTCAAGCAAAATAGAACTGAAATTTAAACAAAATATTGACATTAAAACCAGCAGCTGAAACACTCAGAAAATTAACATGGTATCAGAGCTTGGGTGGCAGAAAAAGTGAAATTTGCAGACAATCAGTAATTTCCAGATTTGTGATTTTCTTTTGTTAGTGGGCAGTACCATGTTGGGTTGACAAAGATGGCTACAGGACTTAGGTTGGAGGATAGGCTAGATGGGAGAGGAAACTTTGTGCCATGGAAGGCTAAGATTTTGTTGATTTTAGAGGAGAATGAACTGTGGGAGGAGGTGGTAAGAAACACTACAGCAAACCCTGTTCAGATTCCCGCTGCTACAGATGCAGCAGCATTATCAACCTTCAACAAGGATTGTAAAGCTAGAAGAATAATTCTTGATGCAGTTAAAGAATGTAAAGCTAGGGCACATTTGATGTGGAGTGCTTTAACTAGTTTATACGAGAGTACCAATGAGAACCGGAAGATGGTTCTCAAGGAGAAACTGAAAAGTATAAAGATGAATGGTGGAGAGGGAGTGACATCTTACCGTACCAGGATATCTGCAATTAGAGATGAGCTAGAAGCAGTTGGGGGGGTGGTTACTGCTAGTGAGCTTGTGCGGACAGCAGTGAATGGGGCTTCCAAGCCTTGGGGTGCATTTGTGCAGGCTATAGTGGAAAGAGAGAACTTACCTTCATGGGAGAGACTTTGGGATGATTTTGTGCAGGAGGAGACCAGGAGAGGTCTTGTACAGGGCAATTCTTCACAGGGTAGGGAAGATGAGGAGAATGTGGCTTTGAAAGCAAAGGGGAAGAAGAAGAAGAAGAAGGGTCCTAAGAAGGGTGGGGCCAAGCAACAGCAGCAGCAGGGTGGGCAGAAGAAGGATTGAGTAAAATCAAGTGTTATGCATGTCAGACATTTGAGCACTATGCTTCACAGTGTCCAAGCAAGAAGAAGAAGAGACAACAGACTGCAGCTTCAGCGGAGGTTGATGACTTCCGAGATAGATTTCAGAGAGTTTTCTCTGTGTGATGTACAGATTGAGAGAGAGGGAGCCTCTATAGTTACCAGCAATGATATGGATATGGAGATGGAGTATTCCTTATTCACAGGCCATCGGATGAGTGCATCCACTACTGGCACTTGGTATATTGACAGCGGAGCTTCGAGCCACATGACAGGTGCTCGAGAGATGTTCTCCGAGCTTTCACGGACAGGTACAGATGTGGAGGTTGTACTAGGCGATGACACCATTGTTAGAGCAGTAGATCGGGGGACCATTACAATTTAGAGGGAGTTTATGAGTCCTATGACTCTGAGGGATGTGTTATTTGTCCCTAGGCTGAAGAAGAACCTTGTATCAGTTTCCACCATTGAGGACAGGGGTCTTGGGGTTTGTTTCTTGGATGGGCGAGTGTAGGTATTCCCCAAGACTACAGGATTATCTACTTCCATGGACATTGGGGTTAGATGTGGAAAGCTATACAAGCTCTTGTTTCAGCCGCAGCACGCTCTGGCACACAGCAGCAGCAGTGAGCTTTGTGAGCTATGGCATCGGAGGATGGCCCACTGCATCACCCAACTTTGAGATTGTTGAGGAGCATGGTTACAAGGTTACCAGAGTTCAGCACAGAGTAGAGTGATGCTTGCAGGGGGTGTGCTTTGGGAAAGCACACCAAGACTGCTTTTCCGAGCAGTGACACCAGATCAGCAGGAGTACTAGATTTGATCCATACTGACATATGTGGCCCTATGTCATCGATTTCTTTGACTAGGTTTGAGTATTATATCTCCTTCATCGATGACTACTCCAGGAAAACCCGGATCTACTTCTTGAGGAGCAAGAAGTCACCCTTAGTATTGAGTGTCTTCCAAGGGTTCAAATCCCTTGTGGAGAACCAGACAAGGAGGAGGATTTGGGTATTGAGATCGGACAATGGGGGTGAGTATACCTCCAAGGAGTTTGATGGTTTTTGCATTCAGGAGGGCATTCAGAGATAGGTGACAGTTCTGTTATCACACCATAGTAGCGGGGCTACTATTCTTGTTTAGCAGATATCTGCACATTCCAGAGCTTCCATTATTCAGAGCATGGCTATGATGATTGTATATTTTGTGATCACTCATGATCAGAACAATGTATTATTCAGACTTATGTTACACCTTGTGTCAAGGCTGAGCCTTGAGAGTTCAGATTTGATGACCGATGTGACCCTTTATCCCATACAGTTTCAGTTCAGTGCTTAGAGATGTGTTGCAGCAGTGTTTCAAATTGTATATGATGTTTATTACTATGATGATGTTGTATGATCTATGGATATTTTATCATTGACTGTGGATTATTATCTTGTTGATTTAGTCATGTTCACGGCATCTGCTTGGTATATTATTCCTGATGTGGCAAACTATTTAAAATGGAACTGTAAATTATAAAATGGACATTTACTTGCACATTTGGGTTATTTGACAAAACCCACTGGCTTACCACCTTACATAGATATGGTCTTTCCTGACACCAGTTGTCTGCTAGTTTAGGCTCCAAATTCACTTGACTACATCCATACATGACTTTCCTTATTTGACTTTAAACCTTGACCTGTCTCATTTGACTTTCTGATACTGAGGACTTCCCCATTTTCTACCTCTGTGTTTGGACCGCATCCCTGTATGTTCGGTATCTCGGCTCTAAGTTGGTGACAAAACTTACCTTTGGTGAGTTGGATTGTACGCCTAAATCATTCTGGTCGGTTGTCCTGATGTTTGGCATTGGCTCGAACTCCCCCTAGTCACTTGAGATGTTGTTGGCTAAAACTGAAAGCTCATGTACTACTTATGGAAACTTATAAATTCCCCATGGAAACTAAAAAGGGCAAGAGCGATGAACAGCTAAAAATACACCTCAAAGAGTATAAGAAAGATCCAAAAAGCAATGGTTCTTAAAAGCTATATCTAAACAATTGCTGACCTTATATGTATATGAAAACATGCCCTGGATGCAAGCTACAACTAGTGCTTTTCAGCACACCTGAGATCCGAAGGGTTATGTAGGCCAAAAAGGCCATGAAATGAAATTGAAGGATCCTAATGAACCTGGATCAACTTGATGTAGACATGATGCCTAAGTTGAATAAGCACTCTCTAAACAGCTTATCCATTTGTGAGGCACAGCCATCCCCTATGTTATTTTGTCCAGCACAGAGTTTGTAGCTTCCCCCTTCTCCTAGTCCAAAGTATTTTTGAGTTAAGTTAGACAAGTCAACCCCTTGGCCCAACCTTGTTCCTAGCCTTCATCCTTCACTAGCAGTTTGACCATGTCCAATGGGTGAGCTTGTCATTTGAACTATTGTGCAAGTAATTCTATATAACAAAGGAATATGCTAACTTGATTAATGCCACTGAATGGATGTTATACTTTGAGCTTGGCTGTCAAAGTGATTAAAGAAACATGTCTTAGTCTACTGATCTGATTTATCCTTGGTTGTATATTATTGGGATCCGTGATGATGTGGGCCATATCTATACCTATTGATGATGATTGATGGACCCGCATGCTTGATGATGATGCCATATGATGGACATATGGTTCAGATGATGATTGATGCAGTTCAGCAGGTTTTATTATTACTTCAGATCATCAGATTATGCACTGTCCATACATGGTGGACCCTACAGCTAGCCCATTAGGGCAACCCATGGTGTATGAGTACACATTCCTAGTGGAGTTGGGTCTTCTGGATCCAATGAGACACTTATCTTTCAGTTCCGGGCACTTCTGACAGTGATTGATGCAGTTTTACACTTGTTGACCAGATTTGGGGCTGATTTCCCAGCCTGAGCAGCAGGGGCCATGAGAGGCCAGTTCACCTAGGGCGCTGTATGAGGAGGGGGTGGTCCAACCACTTGTTTTTACCATTTACCCCCCATTTTGGAGAGCCTAGTGGGCTCAATTGGACAGCACAGATGCCTTAGGAGGCAGTTTTGGCACTTTCACAGTTACCGAGGCAGTTAAAAAATGGGATAAAGTGGTCACTGAGGAATTCGATTTGGGCAATTGAGGCAAGGTTTTGGCATTTGGTTTTCACAGAGGTCTTCCAGGGTGATCCCACTATCTTCCAGCTAGTTTTCACCATGTGGGTAGGCCCACAGCGATCACAGGAGGTCTTTTACTGCTTGTCTGTCACAGATTTTGAGGACAGATTTGATCATTTATATTATATTGGACATATTTTATTATTTTATTGTGCCTTGGGGATGAGCTAGTAAGGATTGATGCCTCCTAGCCCCACCATGTGCTTCTTATGTCATGTCCTAGTCATTATGAGGGGGGCTTTGGTACTTTTACCCCCTCTAGTGGATGACGTCACCCTCCATGATTATTTTAGACTATGACGTCATCACTTTATGAGTGATCCATGTGTTATGTTATTATGGTCCATCTTAGCCATTGATTGTATATTGAGATCTTTTAATCTCAACCACTCATTTGATGTAGTATTGTAAAGTGGTATAGGGTTTTGGTCTTTATTATCCTATATAAGGAGGAGACCCCCTATTGTATAGATCACCTTTGGAGCTCTGGAATATTGGAATAGAACACTTCTTTGTGGAGCATATCTCTCTTGTCTTGTGGATTCTCTTGCATCTTGAGTATACAGTATCTCTTCTATGTATCATTGTGGATTTTGGTGCTTCTACTAGTTTTCTTGCAGGAAAGTCGAATTGGTGGAGAGGAGGGCGATTTCTTGAGGGTTATTGTTGGAGGGATCCACATATTCTCTCTTGGGTTGATCTTGTGACAGGGAGTATCATTATTGTATCTTCGTGACATAGTTGATGCTTTCTATTACATCTTTCTATCATTTTCATAATCATCTTACTTGACTTGTTTCTTTGATCTTGTCTTGTAGGAGGAGGACGATTTGGCTATCTTGGAGGAAGACGTTTTGGTTGGAGCTCTTGGATCTCACTCTTGAATATACACATAGGAGAATGCTATCAATTTGCAAGGTGGCCACAAGCAATTGAGGTAAGATCTACAAGGTATGTGCCTCTTTCCATCCATTCTCTCTTCATTGGTCACAAACCCTAATTAATCAAAACCCCAATTTTGGTTTTTCTTAGATCTACTAAGATCTAGCCTTGCTTTTGAAAAGATCTTAAGAACCCACCTCTATAGGATCCACCCCTAGTTGGATCTATAGTTTGGTGGTGATTGGGTTAAAATTGACACACTTTTCAAGGCAATATAGCCCTCCTGAACCAAATCGCACTTCCTTTGAGAGGCTTGTTGGGTTAGATCTAGCATGTGGGTAGCTGAGATCCCACTTGATTTGCAATCTACACACTTGATAACCTACCCCTAGACTTTTACTTGGGTGATTTCTACCTTATGGGCATCATTCCACATTTTAAGGGATTAAAACCCCCTTTTGAACTACTTGGCACCTTAAAACTCAAATCTAGTAAGATCTAACCCTTGGATTGACTTGATTTTCTAGATCCACATAGATCATTGCCTCAGCTACTTGGATCTACAATTTGGTGGCCATTGGACTTGATTTGACACACCTTATCCACCTTTTAGCCCTCCTTGAGCAAGGTCGCACTTCCTTGGGTGACTGAGTTTGCCCACTTCTAGGGCCTAGGTAGTTGAGATTTCAGTGGATTTGGAACGGGCATACCTTGAAACCTATATCTAGAGTATCATTTTGTGACGATCTGCCTTGGGGGTAGCATTCCTTGTTTTAAGGGATTGTGGTTCACTTGGGTCATTTCATGAAATCCTAGATCTAGCAAGATCCAACCACTCTATCTCAATTAGCCCACTTGTCTTGACCTCTAGGTGTCCCGATCTACACTTTGACATATCTTTTGACTCCACTAACCCATCCAACAAGGCACTAGTCCTCCCTAAGCAAGTCGCACTCCTTGGGAGTTGTGTCAAACCTTAGATCCCGTAAGTGGGTATTCCTAATTTCAACTTAGATCCATAGATCTACTCATTATATGCCCCTTAGTACCAATTTCATCCTTTAAATTCCACCTTGTGGGTCCCTTTTGAGCCATTCACATATCCCAAGGAAGTGGGTCCCACTTGTGTAATACATGGTACTATACCTTGTCATTATAACTAATCATGTGGCCTAAATCATACATTGGTTGAAACACTAATCATTTCTCAAACCACCTTCAACCATACTTTAACTTCTAGGTCCACTTTGTTGATTAAGTTGTCATTGATGCCAACATGTCTTGGTGCCCCTTGAGGAGCCCCTAAGGGTTAAGTAATTGTCAGTGTCTAAGGAGACCTTTTGATCTTGTCCAAGCCCAAGTTTGAAGCCCTTGGAGCCCTTGGGACAATGACAAAAGCCCTGAACACCCTGTAGAGTGTTTAAGTACCCCCAAGATGTTTTGCGTTTCCCTAATTGTTTCTTTGTTTCCCTAGTACCACAACTTATGCCCCAGTACGCTACAAAAGTGTTGAAGAAGTTGCAAGACTCCAAATGAACCTTTCAGTGGTCATTTGTGTTTATTGAGGTCATGGTACCCCAGGAGAAGGTCTAGCAACCCCACAGGTGATTTCATGATGGATCTTAACCCTTGTAGGTCTCCTGGTGTGGCTCAGGTGGTTGAAGAAGCCTATGAAGCTCCTTGCTTGATGAAGAAGCCCTGAAGAAGTCCTTGGACCCACATTTGATGGCTTAATGGTCCTTGTCCCCTTAAAGGTGATGATGTGGTCATTAATGACTTGATGAAGACTTGGAACCCTTGATGAAGATCTTGATGCCCGTGTATCCCTTGTTGGGGTCATGGAACCCTTGGAGATGGTCATTATGCATGAGAAGGTCTGGCACCCACATAAATGGCGGCATGATGACCCTTGGACACTATATGATCATTGATGGTGCATTTGGAAATGATTTGGGGAGCCTTTGATATGATAGAATCCTTGGTCATGATTCCCTCATCACTTGGTGATGGATTCCTATGTGATGGGCTTGAAGTACATGGAAAGTATCTTGTTTAAATATTATATGATATCCTTGAAAGAGTCCTTGAAACCCTTGCATGTGGTTCCTTGGGTCTTGAACCATGGTGATGTATGGTCCTATTTGTGGTTATATGGCTATTGGGATGTAGATGGAGGTAGATCCCATGGACGTGCCTTGATATGTTGAAAAAGACTTTGAAACTCTTGTAGTTAGTGGTATGGTCTTTGGCACCCTCATGTGTGGGGTCTTTGACGTCCTGGACATATTGAATAATTTAAGGGTATTAGACCAAGAATTTGCAAATAAATCCATCATAGGGAGATAGTCCTCATCAAGACATTTCCATTGATATGTGGAGCATCTTCTAACTCCTTACGGTTGAAGAGATATGAATTTTTGAAGTTGGTGTACCCCACCTTTTTGGGTGAGCCGACCAAACAAAAGAAAAATTAATTATTTGTAATTTTGAATTGCATGTCGGCCCAGTTTGAGGTAATAACTTTCCTCTACGACCTATATAAATAGAATATAAAACATATCATTTGCTCATCAATTGGAATTTCGCAACTCTTGGAGAAAAGTGCGAAATTTTGTGGAGGAGAAATTTTTGGGTATCTTCATTAAAATTGGCATAACTTTCTCATACGGAATCGGAATTACAAAATTCTTGGCTCGTTGGAAAGCTTGTTACGAGGGCTATGTGATGACATGATCTAGAGTTTATTTTGGTTTGTCTATTATTTCTTGACCTTATGATTTTCAAAAAGGTATGGCTCATGCTTCTGGGTTTCTCTTGTAATGGCACATGTCTCTCATGGATAGAGTTCATATTTGATATTAGTATGTGAGCCTATATATTGGTATATATATTTGAAGTCATTATGGAGGATATGATGATGATGTTGCATACCTTTATGCTATGATATTATACACTTTATGATGATAATGCATGTGATAATGATGTACACTCTATGAAGTTGATGCACTCCTATACAATATGATGTACATGCATACCATAGTGTGATGATGCTCTCCTATGCATTATGATGTATAATTGATGTTGATGATGCATACATGGTCTAGACTGAAGTGATGATTATGCATATTTTATGATGATGATGTATACCCTATGATGATGATGAACACTATGATAAGATACTATATGATGATGGTGCATACATGATATTAATGGTACCTTGCATGCTATACATATTGTACACCTTGATGATATGGAATTATAAATGATGCAATGACGACAATAGTACAATAATGAATAGTGGTAATTAGGAGTGAGTACATTGGTTCAGTTGAGCAGCATTAGCACAGGCTACTACATGTGCATTTGGTCTAACTCAGATTCGCTGAGTTGTATGAGCAGTTGGTTTGACCCAGGTGGTCTGGTACACAGTTGGTTGAACTCAGTTTTATAGATTCGAACAATGTGAACAACAGATTGATTTATGCACATAGATTGATTGGTACAGCTAGATCGGACAGATTGATTGGTACAGCCAGATTGCACAGATTGATTGTACAGGATGATAAACAGTGTGACATAGTTGTGATGAGCAGTGGTCAGTTAATGGTTAGTGGACAGTTGATGTGCAGTGAAAGTGGTTTTGCAGTGTGGTACAGGTTGTGCAGTGTGGTTTAGATTTTGCAGTGTGATACAGGTTGTGCAGTGTGGTACAGGTTGTGCAGTGTGGTTTAGATTGTGCAGTGTGGTACAGGTGTTGGATAGCAGGTCCGCAGGATCAGTGCAATTTGTGGTTCAGTATCTATCTTCATATCAGGGTGGCAGGACGGGGCAAGGAAATTGAGGGAGCTAAGGCTTCCTTCAAGTTGTAGCCTGTAAACCAGGGGGTTGTAGCGTCCTTCTAGTTGTAGCTGGAGAATTGAAGTCTTTGTAACAAAGGGGGTTGTTGCCTCCTTCCAGTTGTTGCTGGTAAATTATTATTATAAAGGCTTCCGTGGTTTTTCCCCCAGGACTTGGGTTTCCACGTAAAAATCTTGTGTACTGTGTTTTTCTATGCTTCCTATGTGATGATGATATGATGATATGTGATGATGAGCTGTAATTGTTAATAATGCTGATGATATAATGATAATGTGGTAATACATTAATGAATGATGTATTGAAGAAGCAGTTGATGATTGTTAAAGTTGAAAAAGTAATAAAAAGCTATACACACTGTTCACCCCCCCCCTCTCAGTGTGCTTGGTGTGTCCAACACACTTAACCTTGCATTGGTTTCCGTAACTCATTGTCTACTTATCCCTAGGAACCTTTGTTTGGGTCCAATCATCTTTGATTGGTAATAGGGTCTCCCCCTAGGTCTTGACTCATCTAGATCTAAAGTGAAGAGTGCCTCGGTTGATGTGACTCCCACCTTGCATTGGGAACTGTGGCATCTCTTGGGTCAACTCTTTAGTTGTTCATCTCCTCTACCGTCCCGGATGGGATACCACTAGGGGCAACTACAAGTTGTGTGATAACATTTTTGGCGTCGTTGCCGGGAAAGGTAGACGCCTACCCTGGTTCGACATATTTTTCAAGCCCTACTCCCGTTCTCTTTGCCAACATTTTTGGCGTCGCTGCCGGGGAGGTAGAGGCCTACCTTGGTTCAACATACCTTTTGTCTCATTCTCTCCCTGCATTTCAAACGACATACATCTTGGTAGTAGAGTTTAAAAATCTACCTGGCGACTCCTAATCGTGACTCCGCTGAGGAGCGAGCTCATAGTCATCCTTACAACACTCGAAGTAAATCAAATCCAAATCAATTAGAAGGAACCCCACTCACCTATCACAAAAGAGATCCTAAAGCCCAATCATCTAACTTCTTTTGGAAACTTGTTAACTCAGATTCTCCAAACCGTATCTTGGGATCCCCTTTGTTCAATTCGGTTCCTCCTTCATCTCCTAATCCTAACCCTATTTCAGCTCCAGTCAATCCAATGGTTGGACAAAGTCAATCTTACTCTGGGAACAATAACCAAAACAATCCTCCTGTTGCTCGTGCTTTTGGAAACAAGGCTAGGGCCTCTCCCTTAGACTTTTCTCAGATCTTGGGCGCTCCCCATAACATACCAGACAAGTACTTTGAAAAGATCCCAAAGTTTAACGGGAATTGTGTGACCTCCATTGAGGACCACATAGAAAATGTCTGGGCTCACATGGAAGCTTATGGGGCTGAGGAAGATGTGTTTATAAGGGGTCTCTTTGCATCCTTGGAGGGTGATGCTCGTAAATGGTTTGACCGCTTGCCTGCATCATCAATCAATGGATATGATGTATTCACCGATAAACTCAAGCAAGAGTGGTCAATCAAGTTAGATGGGTGCTTCCTTTTACACCAACTTTTTGACATCAAAAAGAAGGAGAATGAGTCTGTCCATTAGTTTAACCAGCGCTTTGATAAGACTGTGGCCAACATCCCAAGTAACATAAGGCCCCTTGATCAAGCCATCTTGATTCATTACCTCAATGCATATGAAGGTTACCTGGGTTACCATCTGAGAGACAAAGACCCTGGTAGTTTGAAGATAGCACAAGATAATGCTAGGAAAGTCGAAGCAAACGCTGCTTCCATGGGAAAACAAAATTCTTTTGACCTAATCAGTGGATCTTCTTCCAGATCTGAGCCTAAGTTTAAGAAGAGTAAGGAACCTAGCAAAGATCCCAATGAAATGACGGAGAGCGTGCATGAAATGATGAAGAATTTAACTCTCCTGACTAGGGATCTAGCTAAGAGCAAAGAGGTGGATAGATATAGGCAGCCCTATGGCCCTAAACCTTATTGGAATCAACAAAAGATGCCTAATGAAGGTGATAGAAGAAACCCTGTGAGCCAAGCTTCACCTGAACCTCTTATCATAAACTGGTCTGAAGAGCAAAAGTTGGAAGATCCTGAGTATACCACCCATGGTGATGATACTCCGGATTCTCCAAAGAACATTAATTGGGTTGATGACTTAAAACTTGACAAGGACTTCGGAAGGATTTTGATTGATCATGAAGAAGAGTCCATAGAAGAACCCAACCCTAGTCATCCCATCTATGCTACTGAGCAAGTTAGTAGTAGTAGTCAAGTTCCCCCTAAAACCTATCAACGAAGAAAGGATGGCCAAAAGCCCATACCTTTTAGTGAAAAGAGAAACAATGAGCTGCCTAGTCCAGTGAGTGAGCCAATCCCTCTGCCTGAGTATGACTTGGATATCAACATCGAGAGAGAATTGGACAAAGTTATGCATAACATTCCACTCACTGAGTTAATGAAAATCCCATCAATAAAGGAGCAAGTGGTAGAGTTTTTCGAGAGTATCCCTGAGACTGCCACAAGTAGTGGTGAAGGTTCATCTTCTCAAAACTCAGCACCTAGTGCTATGGTGGATGAAGAGGATGACCCTCCCATTAACATCCAAACTACCTTATATGAGAGAAAGAATGGTGGTCACCAACCATTTTATCTTACACTTCGCATTGGTGATACCCTTCTTCATAATTGTATGTTGGATTCTGGTGCCTCCATGAATGTGATGCCTTTGCAAGTCATGGAAGCCATGGGATTAAAAATAACTAGGCCTTATGGGAACGTTTGTGGGATTGACTCTAAACCAGTTAAAGTCTTTGGTTTGATTAAAAACTTGAGAACTGACCTATTTTCATGCCCCGACATATCCATGCTAATGGATATAGTAGTTATGGATCTCCCTCCAGCCTATGGTATGCTCCTTTGTAGGAAGTGGTCCATTGGGCTAGGGGGACATCTTCAGAAGGATTTATCATATGCTACTATCCCCAACTCTGATGGGTCTTTGGTTAGGGTGTACCGGGAGCCATTTTATGATGGACATCTTGAGAATTATGAGGATGGTGTGAGGAACACTTTTGGTGAGGGTGAGTTATTACCTGAAGGTATCTTCACGGTCATGGATGGCCACGATGATGATCCTAGTCCAAAAAGGAAAAGTATTTGGAGATCATTTGAAGATGATAGTTCTTCTGAGGAAGAAAGGGAAAGAGCTATTGCTGTTAGAGAAGCAAACCTTGAGTCACTTCGGGGTGAAATGTCGAAAGAACTTAGGACTTTGAACCAACCTAGTACTATAGGGCCACATATTGAACAACCTGAGCCCACTTCTCAACTAAATACTTCTAAAGTTAACTATGATCGAATTAGAAGGGGTGAGTATATACCTAGGACGGTACATGAGTGGTTTTTCCTAGTTGACCTTAACACAGAAAGAGGAAGACAAGGCTTACCTCACATCACTCCTTGGGCAAATAACAATGAAGGAACACACCTCCCCTCATCTGAGGGGAATGATGAAGAACCAGTTGATTATCACTTTTTTGATGTCCCTGATCATTTGTCCCATTTGTCCTTGGAGGATGGGGTTTTGAGGCAAGTGAATGACAACTCCATGAGTTGGCAAGAACATGCCTTAATCCATGATGCCCCTGGGGAGGATTCTTCTTTGAACAATCTAGCCATTTTTCAGGAAGAACCCGCTGAGCCAAGTTTGCTTCCACCTTACCCTAGTTTCTTTTTGCCCAGTGAATTACCTACTGGTGAAGAGAATATGGACTCCACAGATTCATTTCATACTCCTGTTTCTTCACCAACATCTTTGGATATAAGAACTCAGATTATGCCTTGCACGGTTCCTAGTCATAGGTCCCTTCCTGCTGACCATCTGGCAACTTTAGAAAATATGACCATTCCTATCCCATCTGGAGAGGGTAGTAGCAGAAGTATTGAAAATCAAAACCTACCACCCATAGTCTATACTGAAAGAGATGAGGATGTTGATAGAGATTTTTGGACTGTGGGGGAAGCTCCAAAGTATATCATTCACCCACAAGTTGAAGAGCCAAGGTTAGAAAGCCCTCCTAGGAGAATAGTGAGAGAAGTCTTGATTGGTAGGGTAGCTGTGCCTTTAGACAATGGATCTCCCAGATTTGATGCAATTCCTCCTAATAGGAATTCAAGCATAGTAACACCTCAACCTCAATGCAATTCTGATATCCAACCTATTCCTGAACGTGTTATTGAAGCCATCCCTCAATCTGTAAATCACCGAAGGTTCGAAATTGGTGATAGGGTCGTAATGCCTAATGATTTATTCTATATACGATCCAGGGGATCAGGTGACTTTTGGGTTGGACCGCTCACTGTTGCGCGCTGCATGGGTGAGATGTGTTTTCTCACCACTGGGACTGGCCAACGTATCTTACTCCCTATCAACCAGAGGGAGTTAAGGGATTATCATCCCTGATCTTCCTTGCTATGCCTTGCCTTGCTTGTTTAGAGTCGGTAGTTTCTAAATAAGCTCACTTGAGCAGTAGGATTTGTGTGCTTTTTCTTTTCTGTGTGATGAGTTGCCATTTTTTTTCTTTTCTGCTTGTCTGTATTTTTTATTGAGTTGAGCCTTGCTCCTCCCTAAGCTTGTCTCTTCTCCTGCATGCATTTAAGAATTTTAATTTCCTGTTATATTTCTGGCTGCCTGTGCAAGTTGAGATTGCCTGTTTGAAAAAGTTCTATTTTCTTCCTGCACAGTAACAAAAATAATGAATGATGAATAAATGATATATGCCATGTTAGTTTAAATTTTTCTTTTACGCATTTCAGTTTCTGTTTTAGAATAGATTTCATTTTCAGTTTTATTTTATATTTGTCCCATACATGCTCCATGAGGTATTCTAGTGTTTGTGAGCGGAGGAACAGGTGCAAAATAAAAGCTGAAAGCAAGGATGGTGCAGTGCTGGATTAAAGATTGATGCAGAGCAGATCGAGACCAGAGATTCTGAGGTTCTCAAGCGCTCTCTCCCTTAGAGCACTTGTCCCGGCTGGAGCCAGATGTTATCACACCATAGTAGTAGGGCTACTATTCTTATTTAGCAGATATCTGCACATTCCAGAGCTTCCATTATTCAGAGCATGGCTATGATGATTGTATATTTTGTGATCACTCATGATCAGAGTAGTGTATTATTCAGACTTATGTTAGACCTTGTGTCAAGGCTGAGCCTTGAGAGTTCAGATTTGATGACCGGTGTGACCCTTTATCCCATACAATTTCAGTTCAGTGCTTAGAGCTGTATTGCAGCAGTGTTTCAGATGGTATATGATGTTTATTACTATGATGATGTTGTATGATCTATGGATATTTTATCATTGACTATGGATTATTATCTTGTTGATTTAGTCATGTTCACAGCATCTGCTTGGTATATTATTCCTGATGTGGCAAACTATTTAAAATGGAACTATAAATTATAAAATGGACATTTACTTGCACATTTAGGTTATTTGAAAAAACCCACTGGCTTACCACCTTACATAGATATGGTCTTTCCTGACACCAGTTGTCTGCTAGTTTAGGCTCCAAATTAACTTGACTCCATCCATACATGACTTTCCTTATTTGACTTTAAACCATGACCTGTCTCATTTGACTTTCTGATACTGAGGACTTCCCCATTTTCTACCTTTGTGTTTGCACCGCATCCCTGTATGTTCGATATCTCGGCTCTAAGTTGGTGACAAAACTTACCTTTGGTGAGTTGGATTGTAGGCCTAAATCATTCTGGTCGGTTGTCCCGATGTTTGGCATTGGCTCGAACTCCCCCTAGTCACTTGAAATGTTGTTGGCTAAAACTGAAAGCTCATGTACTACTTATGGAAACTTATAAATTCGCCCATGGAAACTAAAAAGGGCAAGAGCGATGAACAACTAAAAATACTCCTCGAAGAGTATAAGAAAGGTCCAAAAAGCAATGGTTCTTAAAAGCTATATCTAAACAATTGTTGACCTAATATGTATATGAAAACATACCCCGGATGCAAGCTGCAACTAGTTGTGCTTTTTAGCACACCTGAGATCCAAAGGGTTACGTAGGCCAAAAAGGCCATGAAATGAAATTGAATGATTTTAATGAACCTGGATCAACTTGATGTAGACATGATGCGTAAGTTGAATAAGCACTCTCTAAACAGCTTATCCATTTGTGAGGCACAGCCATCCCCCATGTTATTTTGTCCAGCACAGAGTTTGTAGCTTCCCCCTTCTCCCAGTCCAAAGTATTTTTGAGTTAAGTTAGACAAGTCAACCCCTTGGCCCAACCTTGTTCCTAGCCTTCATCCTTCACTAGCAATTTGACCATGTCCAATGGGTGAGTTTGTCATTTGAACTATTGTGCAAGTAATTCTATATAACAAAGGAATATGCTAACTTGATTAATGCCACTGAATGGATGTTATACTTTGAGCTTGGTTGTCAAAGTGATTAAAGAAACATGTCTTAGTCTACTAATGTGATTTATCCTTGGTTGTATATTATTGGGATCTGTGATGATGTGGGCCATATCTATACCTATTGATGATGATTGATGGTCCCGCATGCTTGATGATGATGCCATATGATGGACATATGGTTCAGATGATGATTGATGCAGTTCAGTAGGTTTTATTATTACTTCAGATCATCAGATTATGCACTGTCCATATATGGTGGACCCTACAGCTGGCCCATTAGGGAAACCCATGGTGTATGAGTACACATTCCTAGTGGAGTTGGGTCTTCTGGATTCAATGAGACACTTATCTTTCAGTTCCAGGCACTTCTGACAGTGATTGATGCAGTTTTACACTTGTTGACCAGATTTGGGGCTGATTTCCCAACCTGAGCAGCAGGGGCCATGAGAGGCCAGTTCACCTAGGGCGTTGTATGAGGAGGCGGTGGTCCAACCACTTGTTTTTACCATTTACCCCCCCTTCTGGAGAGCCTGGTGTGCTCAATTGGACAGCGCAGATGCCCTATGAGGCAATTTTGGCACTTTCACAGTTACCGAGGCAGTTAAAAAATGGGATAAAGTGGTCACTGAGGAATTCGATTTGGGAAATTGATGCAAGGTTTTGGCATTTGGTTTTCACAGAGGTCTTCCAGGGTGATCCCACTATCTTCCAGCTAGTTTTCACCATGTGGGTAGGCCCATAGTGACCACAGGAGGTCTTTTACTGCTTGTCTGTCACAGATTTTGAGGACAGATTTGATCATTTATATTATATTGGACATATTTTATTATTTTATTGTGCCTTGGGGATGAGCTAGTAAGGATTGATGCCTCCTAGCCCCACCATGTGCTTCTTATGTCATGTCCTAGTCATTATGAGGTGGGCTTTGGTACTTTTACCCCCTCTAGTGGATGACGTCACCCTCCATGATTATTTTAGACTATGACGTCATCACTTTATGAGTGATCCATGTGTTATGTTATTAGGGTTCATCTTAGCCATTGATTGTATATTGAGATCTTTTAATCTCAACCACTCATTTGATGTAGTATTGTAAAGTGGTATAGGGTTTTGGTCTTTATTATCCTATATAAGGAGGAGACCCCCTATTGTATAGCTCACCTTTGGAGCTCTGGAATATTGGAATAGAACACTTCTTTGTGGAGCATATCTCTCTTGTCTTGTGGATTCTCTTGCATCTTGAGTATACGGTATCTCTTCTATGTATCATTCTGGATTTTGGTGCTTCTACTAGTTTTCTTGCAGGAAAGTCTATTGTGACTTCCAAGTGGATCTACAACGTGAAGCATGTTGCAGATGGCAGTGTGGAGAAGTACAAGGCTCGGTTTGTGGCACGAGGGTTCTCACAGATAGACGGAGTTGACTATGATGAGACTTTTGCGCTGGATTCCCGTTATTCTTCCATCAGGGCAGTGATTTCAATAGCAGCAGAGATGGGTTGGAAGATCCACCAGATGGATGTGAAGACTGCATTTCTCAATGGTCTTCTGCAGGAGGAGGTTTACTTAGAGCAGCCACGGGGGTTTGAGATTCATGGGAGAGATTCTCATGTATGCAGGCTGTGGAAAGCCTTGTACGGACTGAAGCAAGCACCTAGAGCTTGGTACTCCAGGATTGATACGTATTTGACATCGATGGGTTTTCAGAAGAGAGGCTGATCCCAACCTATACTACATTGTGGTTGGTGGAGATCCTCTCATTCTTTTGTTATATGTTGATGACTTGTTTATCACTGGGGAGGAGCGTCTCATTGCACATTGCAAGAGAGACCTTGCTACAAAGTACGAGATGACTGACATTGGGTTGATGCATTATTATCTGGGGATGGAGGTTTGGCAGGAACCTGGACATATTTTCCTCGGACAGGGGAAGTATGCAGTTGATATTTCTGAGGAGATTTCGGATGGAGGATTGCAGGTCGATGTCCACACCTATGATCACCAATTGGAAGCAACTTCATGCGTCTGAGGGTAAGTTGGTGGATCCTACACTTTACCGTCAGCTCATTGGGTCGTTGATGTATCTAGTAAACACCAGGCTAGACTTGTGTTTTGCGGTGAACACTCTTAGCCAGTTCATGGTGGAGCCTAGGAGTGTACATTGGACTGTCGCAAAACATGCATTGAGATACCTTGCAAGTACAGTGGACTATGGTTTGGACTACAGGGGTTCGGGCGGAGTCAGTTTGGTTGGTTTCACAAATTCCGACTGGGCAGGCAATGTGAGGGATCGAAAGAGCACTTCCGGTTGTTGTTTCAGTTTGGGCTCGGCAGCAGTGTCGTGGTTCAGTCGAAAACAGAATTCCGTTGCGTTAAGTTCTGTCGAGGTTGAGTATATGGCAACTAGTCAGGCTACTTGCGAGGCACTGTGGCTTCGTAAGTTGTTGGTAGACTTGTTTGATCAGGAGGTTAGGCCTACGGTGATCTACTGTGACAATCAGAGTTGCATTCAGCTCTCTGAGAATCCAATGTTCCATGACAGGTCAAAGCATATTGAGATCAGGTACCATTTCATCCGTTACTACGTTCAGAGAGGAGCAGTAGAGTTGCAGTACATATCCACTGATGAGCAGGTAGCAGAGATCCTGACGAAATCTTTGGGGAGGGGCAAGTTTGTTTTCTTCAGAGACAAGTTGGGAGTGGTGCAGAACACCTTCCTCAGTAAGAGGGAGTGTTAGTTTTTGTACCTAGGAAGTGTCCCCTAGGTGACTTTATTGCCTAAGTCACTTAAGTGGGGAAATAAAGTGACCCTTGCATTAAATGACTTGAGATGAGCATTTAATGTGACTTTATAACTTAAAGTCACTTTTTGATAAATTTAAGTGGGTGAGTGAAAATGAATTTATGAGAATTAAATTAGACAATTTATTCTCATCAAATCTCAACCATTGGATTTCATCTAATCTCCACCGTTGGATGAAACTCACTTAGGGTTTAGTCAAAAAGGGCAAGGGAGGCAAAATTCATTCATTCTGGAGATGAGAGTAAAGAGAAAAGACTAAAGAGAAGAGGAGAGAGAGCTGGAGTGGGCACGCATTTCGAGGCAGCCATTTCTGGAGAGTTACAGTGGGCACTGAAATCGAGGCACAATCAAGCAACAAAGATGTGACAAGATATCAGAGCTACAATCAAGCACGAGAACAATCTATAACAAAAGCACAGGATTTTTCCCAAAATAATTCTTTATTGCCAAAGATCCAGAGCCAAAAGTCCCTTTACAATGAGGGGGGTCTCTCCTTTAAATAGGAATGATAGAGACCAAAACCCTAACCACCTTTTTAACGAGTGGCTGAGATCAAAAGATACATAAGTGATAAACAACGGCTCAGATGAGCTCAAATACAAAACACATGGATCAACTCAATAATAGAGGAGGCGCATTAGCTAAGTCGCCCTAGGGGGGACACACCACATGAAAGTGACTAGACATCATGACATAAGCTCATGGTGGGGATAGGAGGTGTAACTATCCTTCTCTAGCATGTCCCCTTGGCACAATAACATATAATAACTCAACAATAATAACATACTGTGACACATGGCCAAATCGCACCCCCTCAATAACATAATAAAAATACAAAAGAATAGCTCGGAGTGTGTGTGGGCCCCACTAAATGCTGCAAACTGTGCTAGAAGGTGTGGGATGCATCACACAAGTACTTTGAATCAACTGCATGCCATTTCTTTGCCTCATTTTCACAAATCGATTTCCTTAGTAACCATTTTCACCATTTTTTATCATCAGAAAATCACTTGTAAAAGAATAAAATGCATGTATCTCTCTGCCTAGTCCTCCGGGCACAAATCTGGCTATGCCAAAATGTCTGGGAGCATGGTAATATGGTAATATCAAGTGGTTGGACCCCGTACTCCCTCCGTAGCGCCCTAGGTGAACCAAAAAGATCTCTAATTGTGCTAATAGGCCATTTTATATGGCAAAAATGCAATAAAGTGACAATCTGAGTGAAATCTCATCATGAAGTACCTGTAACTGAAAATTGAGTGTCCTAATGGACTTAGAAAGTCCAAATGTACTAGAAATGAGTACCAATACATCATATGAGCACCTAGATAACCATCTATAAACTCAACCATGCCTAGACAAATAAAAATAAAGGTCTATAAATAATAATAATAAATAAAAATCCATCTGACCATCCAATAAAACCTGTGTCTACTGCATGGAACCATCAAGTGGGCACCATAGGACCACAAATAATCTATCTCGAACATCATAGGTCCAAACTCATCTCAAACCCTACTGTTGACTTGGTCAAACTAGGTTTGACCAAGTCAAGAATGATCAAAATATGACTCAAGCTTAAAATGCTTGATGCTGCAAGTGCAAATGGATAAGGTATGCTCTTTTAATCATTCTAATAGCAAGACTTAAAGTATGAAGTATCATTTTACTGGCAGTTAAGCAATAATCATATTAAATATAAGTCTAAAAATAATCAATTACTTAAAACAAAACCTCAAGAATATACTCATTTCATGGTTGTGATCATTTTGCTAGCAATGGGTGAAGGTGAGCAATGCAAGGCTGGGATAAGGGAATGACTTTACTAACTCAACACTGTGATACTTTGGATAAGGGAAACAAGAATACACACTTAAGCATATGTTGGATAATAAACACATAGGGAATGGCAGTGTCTAGCAAATGGAATGAGTTGTTTTGAGAGGTGCTTATTCAACCTTGGCAAATGTCTACATCTCACATTCAAGTTGAATCCAGCTCCGTGAGGATCTTTACTAGAACTATCGTAACTAGGTGCACAGCTAACCGTAACTTGAGGTTCTAGGGGACACTTAGAATTAGCTGTCCCTTGCTCCATCTCACATCCCAACCCGTAGGCTCTGTGAGGAATTTAATCATTACATAATATCATGGCCAACAGTCTTTGGATTTAGCATATATTTAACCACTGCTTTTTAGGCCTTAGGACCCCTTGGATTTTGCATGTGCTTAGAAGCACAACTAATCGCAGCTTTCATCTGGGGTGCTTTCACATTTCAATTCATTCAATCTCATAGCCCTCTTTCATTGTGTTGAAAAGCACAGTTTTAATTTGTTTCCATGGGCTTGCAAAAGAGATATAACAATAGTTCATTCATGCATGTAATGATGGTAGTACAATTTGCTTCAGGTCTAGCCAACACAACTCAGTCAAATAGGGGGATCATACACAATCAGGACCAAACATAGGGGGCTACCGACCAGAGAGGTCAAGGCATCAAATCCAACTCACCTAAGCTCAGGAACCAACACCAACGGGTTCTCCTAGCCCATAAGGATCATGGCTTCAATAAGTTTTGTTTCCAACTTAGAGCCGAGACACAAACTAGCAGGGATGCTATCAAACAAAGAGGCAAAGGTGGGGAAGTCATCCATATCACAGGCTGAGGTGTAAGTCAAGGTAGAAACCAAGAATGGGAGAGAACGAATGGATGGGCAAAGTGAAAGGTGGTGCCAAAGCTAGCAAACCATACATGGTGGGAATGATCACATCCATACTGCTAAAGAGGGTGAAACCAATGAGTATAAACAAGAACTTCTTATTCTAAGTAATTAAACCATTTAGATAATCATTAAGCACATGTAGCATATATATATATATATATATATATATATATATACCACTAAATCATGAGCACTAGATACCAAGTCAAGCTACTAAAATGAGCAAAAGAGCAAAACAATCATAACCAATGCACATCCATATACCTGTATATACCATCTGAAACATCCACAGTCACTAGAACACTGCTGCTGTACAAATCTGGGCACTATCACACTACTCTGTTATGGAAAGAAATGGCTACATCGGTCATCAAATCTGAGGTCATGAGGCTCAATCATGGCATAAGGCTGTATAAATGTGATAACATCTAGCTCCAGCTGGGACAAGTGCTCTGCTGAATAGAGCGCTTGAGAACTTCAAAATCTCTGGTCCTCATCACTCTGCTACTCATATCCTCGAACGTGCACTCTAGCTCTGCATCATCTTCAAAATATATATACCTGTTGTCTGTAAAATGAAAATGAGCTATACCAAACTCACAAACCGGTCGTAAGTAACATGCATGTATATACAAAAATATCAAAAATAACAGTACTGAAATAAAGTGTTGAAAGTAATGAAACTAATCTACTAACAGAAATTCAATTTTTTTTATTATTTTGCAGGAATAGATTAAAGAAAAACACTCAAGACTAACTACAAGCTTTGAAAAAGAGCTTAAGGAAGAAAAAGGTTCCAGACTCAAAGGCAAAAATACTAAACTACTGCTTAAGTAAGCTTATTCAGTTCCTACCTACTCTAACCTACCAGGAAAGAAAGAATTCCAGAACTAAGTCAAGTCAGCGATGTAATCCCTCAACTCTCTTTGATTGATAGGAAGTAAAATATGTTGCCCACTACGAGTGGCTAGAAAACACATGTCTCCGATACATCGCTCAACCATGAAAGGTACCACCCAAATGTCATCAGCTTGCCCGGATCTTATATATAATACATGGTTTGGGATGATGACTTGATGACCAGTAGAAAACCTACGCCTGTTCACAGACTCAGGGATAACTTCAATGTTGCGCATAGGAATGCGATGGACCTCAGCATGGTTTTGCGGTTGTGGGGTAACAATTCTTGAGCTCCTTCGAGAAGGAACTGCATCAAATCTGGGTGGACCACCATCAATAGAAATAGCTACCCTACCAATTAAGACTTCTCTATTCTCTCTTCTCGTCTCCTGGACATCTATATTCGGCTTCTCCTCTTGTGGGTGAGTGATATACTTGGGTGTTTCCCCCACAGTCCAAAAATCTCTAAAACTCTGCTCTCTATTTTCTTCCGAGAAAAAAGGCATGTGTGATTGGTCATTGCTATGGCTAGTGCCCTCCCCTGAAGGTATTGGAATGCTCATGTTCTCTAACCCATTGGCTGAAGATTCTGAAGATAAAGGTAAATCAAGGGCCATATCTCTGGGCCTTTAGGCTTCATTTTCCAAGTGAAACTCTGAAGAAATAGGGATGTGAGAAGGATCATTTTCTTGTTGACTAGGCAATTCAGGTGGCAGTAGAAATCTAGGGATGTGATGATATGCAGATAAAACATTAACTTGAGAAGGAGATTCTTGAAAGATAATAAGGTTGTTTAAAGTAAATTCTCCTTCAGGGGCATTGTTGATTAAAACATCCTCTTGCCAACTTCCAGAATTAGTATTATTTTGTCTTGACAAAAAAATCTTCTAAAGGTTGGGGAGGCAAATGATTATGAATACCTGAAAGATTGGAAGAATTGAAATCACTCCCTTCATTGGGTGAAGGAAGTGTGTCCCTTCATTATTACTTACCCAACGGAGAATATGATGAAGCCCTTTCCAAATTGTAATCAGTTAAAGCCATGTATTCCCTAACATTTCTAGGCCTACATCTGCCTTGCCTTATGTCATCTAGATCATCTATGACTTCAGGTGTTTGATTTACATTAACTTGTTCTTGATTTACTTCATTATTAAGCTCTTGACCTTGAAGTTGGTTTTCATTTATACTTCTCAATTCCCTGAGTTCTTCAGAAACTTCACTTAAATGCATTTCCAGATTGATTCTCCTTAAAATTATTCTTCTAAAATAACTCTGATAACTAATTAATCTGATATTTAATATTGATTCTGATAACTCTGATTGATTCTTCTTATTACCATTTCAGTTGGCAGAATTAAGATAGGAAGAAGCCAGTAGACTTATTTAATTCCCTCCTTACCAATGAGCATTGGTTACTAATAGTTTGCCAGTTAATATTTTAGATAGCACTAGTTAGTACTTAGTATAGTTTTGATTAAATCCGTGGTCTTTGACATGTTGATGTGCAGCTTAGGAAGGAAATTCTGCACTAGTCTTTTAAAAATTAAAAGTAGAACTGAGACCAACCAAGATTTATGGTGGCATCAAAAGTAATAAAGGCAATGTTACTGATAATTTAAGAAAAAAGGTAATTTATTGTTGTGCAGCCCAATTCAAATGAAAGCACGACAATGGAGATAATTTTTGGAAGCGTGAATATAGCAGGAAGTAGGTTATTGATAAATCCTTAAAACTAAAGAAGCACTGAATCATATAAATGGAATCAGAAGTATTCAACGTTGTCTTGAACCCATCAACTCTGTATTGATTCAAGCAAACTTTTAGTTTTAGGATGTAAGATGGACACTCAAAAACTAGAATTTATCAAAGCATCACATCAAATAAAGTAGCATTGTGTAATTAAAAAACAATTGCAGTCCTGAATATGATTTGTTAACTTGATTAAAATGATCAAGGCCACTAAAGCATTTTGGTAACCTCCATCCTGAAATAAACTTTTCAATACTAGTAGAAACACTCACAAAGCCAATGTTTTGTTCTCTCTATCATAGATAGTAAAAATATTACTCACCATTAAATGACACCCCTCCTCAAACTTCTCAAGAAAGCCAGCTACCAATCGGTCCGCAATCTCAACCCACACACGATGCTGCATATCCGCGCTTTTTGCAACGGTCTGTAACTATAGGAATCAAAATATATTGATCATAAATATATGAAGAAAAAATTTATAATCCCAAATAAACATCATAACAACTATAATTGTGCAACAATGAAAAAAGGAACCAAAAAATAAGCCACCCAATTATGTCACTCAAAATTGTCCATGGAGTTCTTGCCTAAAGCTTAATTACCAGAGTTTGTGGGTGTAATTTCAGGTGCAGGAACAGCATTTTTAAACAAGATTCATTGGGGATTGGGTGCAATACATATAGATAGAATATTAAAAAGATATAAAATCTATGTCATATCTAATATATATGCATGTGTGTTATGTACCAAATATCACACATACATATACAAACATATTTTATATATGTAATATATAGTGCATTACCTTATATATTTTATTGTACAATATAAGATATCAGATATGTAATATTTGTTGATTTGAAGGGGGCGTGGGGGGCGGGGATGTTCCCCAAAAAGCATCAAGGTTCTTGGGGTGTTCCTTCTCCCCCCTGTCCCAAACTGGGGACAAGGGACACATCCCCAACCCAATTTCACATTGCCTGACAGCAAAGGGCATTAACTTGTACATAGGTCCAATGTCTTAAAACATAAATAGAAGGAGGTAAAAAATAGAAATGAAACTCAAACAGAACCAGAACCGATGGCATACCTTTTCCCCCACACGTTCTTGCTGCTCCTTCACTTTTTGACGCAGTTTAGTTATGCCCATGTTAACTCTCAACTGCTTTTCCTGCAGAAAGACATTTCTGGAAATGAGATGTGAGACTTCTAATGTAATTCCCAAGTGTTACTACTCGAAAGTTTTATTGTAGTTTTTAGAGACAATTTATTGTTTGAACCAACTAAAGCCACCCATATTATGAATTTACAAAATCTGTGGGAATATCACAATTTCAGACTATTCTTCCAAAAGAAACATATATCTCTTTGGAAGCTCCATCTGGAAAGCCTGAGTCTTGAGAGAAGGAGAATTCTATACAAGAACCTAGAAGTGTGAATTTCAATTTAGAAACAGTTTTGTTGTGAAAGAAAAGCTGAGAAGCAATGGCTTTGGTTTATTTGTCATAAAAGAAATTCAGGTATATAACAGGTTTTAATCAAAGAAAAGAGAGCATCCATAGATCCTTTGAACAGGGAATAGACAATAACATCTAATCTCATCAAAGGTTCTAAATAGCATATATAGTATTACATGTGCAGATCTGGAAATGGATTTGAAATTTTCAAACTGAGGATTGAGAAGTTTTGAAGATATAAGCACGGAACTAGGACTCTTGATTTAGGAAGATTGAAGCATTTGACAGTTAACCAAAGCCTTGTGCCTGTTCCAAAGCCAATCAAATGCCCGTTTTCTCCATTGTAACAATAGTGAAGCTTCATGTAATTTATGATCACCTCTTAAAATAATGTTTTATTTACTCCATATTTTTTAAAAGCAAAGAGTAATTAAGTTTAGCAATCTATATCCAAAGACAAAAATCTCAGTGGCTCACAATTATTCTAGAGCTTAAAGGTAGTTGTTTAGGGGAACAAAATTAATAAGAGAAAAAACATAAAATTAGGGTAATAACAATTGTGGTCATATTGGCATGCCCAATGGCATTACACTTAACAAGAAAGGATACCTGAATAATAAAAAACTTGCAAACAAGCAAATCACATCAGAGAACACATAATTGCCCTCTGACCTTCACATAGCTAACTCCAAGGTCCTTCCTTGTGTACCCACGTGCTAGGTTGCGCATCACATATTGGTTATAGTCTTTAAGTATTCGCATTATGATGTCTGATGTTGAGATGCCCTCCGTTCGCTTTGTTTCCTTGAATTTTCCTATGGATTTTACCTGAACATGCAATATTTCATTGTGTTCATTTGACCACAAAATGTATTGAAACGGCCAAGCATTACAAGTGAATATTAGTACTGTCTTCAAAAAGCAATCATTACTTACATACTCATATACATCCTTGCCAGCTCCACTTGCATCAGCATAGCTACACATCATTAACAAGAGAGTGAGATTATAAATAAACCTCAAATAAGTGGAAGTAACACATTCTATTTGAATATCAACCCAATATTGTATTCACCTTACTTACGTATGTGAAAAAACAGTACAAACAGATTGGCAAAGAAGTACAATAGTTATAGAAAATCATTGCAAGTTCTGAAACACACAATACAAACTAACCAGAACTTATTTTTACAGTATATTTAATTTAAATATTAATGTCCACTAATGGTCAAAGTGGACCAATGGGGCTGTAAAAAGTACAATAGAGAGAAATTTAGAGTTATGGCTTACAAATAGGATTAACTCAACTTCTAAAATGGTTCAGTTGCTATCAAAGAGATCTGCCCATTAAACCTCACAAAGAAAATCTCCATGCTGTTTCCAAATGAACCACATTACAGAAAAAATATAAGTCAACTACTTATCACAAATACATAAACTCAAGGCCACTTCATTGCGGAAGGAAATAAAGCCCATTCATTAATAAACCCTTAAACCAAACCTTGATCATTGAGGTCACAGTCCTGGGGGGTATCCTCCCACAGAAATTAACCTTTTGTATATCTCTATTTCAAAGACAGGATCCCAAAATATTAATTCCACATAAAGGACAGTCTAAATCATCTTTCTTGCTAAAACTACTAAAATGGAATAGACAAGATAATTCACTAGGATACAAGAAGCAAAGAGTCGAATTCTGTAATCATTTGAGTTCACTGTTCAACTTGTCTCAAAACCTCGTCTCCCTGTATACAAATCTAGACTCTCTATTGCAATTCAAAGCATTCACACTCTAAAACCGTAGCTTGTCTAGAAATCACTGTAACTCCTTAGATTCTTTGTATTAGGAATTAAGTCCACTCAATTGAGATTTCCCTTGATTACATCCAATAAGAAGATGGTTATAGCAAGTTGATGCTCATTATTAAAAAAGGAGCTGGAAGGCTAACCTTAATTATAAGGACTTTGTTTGAAAACTTAAAGGATAGTGCCACTCATTCCTTCAGCAAATGGCATTATTTAAGCTTAAGAACAATGCAAATCTATAGCATATGTTACTAGTCTTGTCTCACTCCTGAATGCAATAAGTAGAATCCAACAACTAGTTAGCAAATATGAGAATACCATAGGTAAATGATTAATTAAGAACTTACAACTTCCTGTTTCAATGAATTTTGAATGTGATTGATATAACAAACCTCCTATGTTTAAGAGATATAATGACAAGGCATGAGCAACTAAATGTTGCCTCAACGAACTTCTTCAATAATAAGTTTTTACATAGTAAGATTTTAGCCTATAAAGGCTCATTACAAACAATCTCCTATTAAAAATGTGTCATCTTCAATGCATAGTAAACATATGTAGAGGCCAAGCACCAGATTCCATAGGAGTACAGGATGTACTAATTATGTCATATGTAGGAGATCGAGACAAAGGAGCATCTTATTTCCTAGTGTCCCATCTATCAGATTCAGGTATGTTTCAATTGCCTCTTTAGAAAGTCTCAAAACACCCTTTCCACCTTTTTTCGACTCCTGGATCAGTGGTTCCTATTATCACAACTCTTGTAGCTACCCGAAAAAGATATCCTATCCAGGATGGCAGAGATACTAGGTAGCGAAAGTCGTGATCTTTAAGGCTCCTACTCCCCAAAGATGAGATGGTTGTCACGTAAAGTAGGACACTTGTCACTTTAAGCTTATCCAAAACATTAGCAAATGAAAAAGAAAAGCTATGGGGGAGGACCCAAATCTAACCTAGATGGCTAGATTATACAACAGGATACCAAAACTAGATAAGAAATCGAAACATGAGATACCCTAATCGAACCCTAGATCTGGAAATGATATGAAATTAGGTTTAGGAGACCTAGGATAGGTAACACTAGGGCAAAACTCAAAAGATTTCAAATTTTAAACATGCCCTAGGTCTTAAGAAGAGCTTGCTACAAAAAATTCAACAATTAATACAAGCAAGACAACAAGCAATTTTGTGCAGAGATGGCTTCAAACCCCAAGGCAAATTTACTCTAAAAAGGATCAGTGCTTTTGATGGGCAAATGGAGTATATGGTCACTTGATAGATTTGATATTAAATTTATGCCAAACAACCAAACAAGATTCAGCCTTAATTCCTTGTAGCGAATTGCTGCTCACAAGAGGTTTATACTTTTAACAAAATAATAATAGCACCCAATCTAGGTTGTTGAGTCTTATGACTTTAGATAGAAACCCTTTTTGAAAGTAAACAATAGACCCAAGGTCAAGCTACCCATCCACAATTTCAAGAAAAGCGATTTCACTATGGATCGAAACAACTTAATTACGGTTTAGCCGGTGACGAACATAAGTCGTTCTAATTATCGGATGAAAGATCAAATCGTTTGATTAGTCAATGAAAATCAAAGGAGCGAATTTACTAGCAACACAATTTCGATGCCAAAATGCTCCACACTAACGCCCAAGAGTAATGTTATAGAAAAGACCCCTTTAAACCCTTACACGGTTCATTTTGGAGAGAGGCGATTCGCATTTATGATGACAATAACAAAATAAACTCAAAAAATGGATTCGCTTTTGTAATTTACAATGAATCGAACCCCTTCCAAGCACCAAAACCAAAGTCATTGGAATCGGTCGGCCCTTAAAAATATAAATGTCATTTCGCTATTGAATAATAGAATCAGTGTATGATGAAATCAGGCTCAAAATTGATCAATTGTGGTCTCAGAGGTGATGATTAGGGAAAAATATGAATTACAAACGAAACCATTCCCTTCCAATCGCTTGTATGAATCAACTCTGAAAGGAAACAATTCGTTTTGAATTCGAATAGCCAAGTAAACTCAAGCAACAGATTTTTGGGGATTGATGACAATTTGAACCCTTTCTAAGAACAAGACGGAAGTTCCAAGGTCCAAACGACATCCCAAAACTTGAGTATGATTTCGTTCTGGAAGATTGAGTTCGAATCTGATGGAATCGGGCTCAGAATTAAAGCATTTATGATCTCAGAGGTGACGCCCAAGGCAGATACAATTTATACAAACAAAATGACTTTCTCTAAACCCACTACAATTTTAAACTTCATAGATAAAGTCGTTTGGCACTGAAAACTGACAGCTAGGGTTAGGTACGATTCCCACAAAGAAAAACGGTTTCAACTTTAGATGATTTAGGATTCTCCACACAAAATGCGATTTACAAAATAAAATTTTGAATTTTTATTTTATTTGTTTGAAGTGACAATTGGTTTCCTTTCACAAGAGAGAAACTGCAAAAAAATGGTAGATCACTCTTACACGGATTCAATGATTGATGGTGAATTCGTCAACTCCATCCTTGCGATGGCCACTAATCTTCAATTCTATCAGAAGGGCACAACAGAAGTCCTAAAGCTCAAACCTGCAAGCAACCAAAAACACAATAGCAGGAGAAATCTCTATGCTAAATGTAAATGATGACTGCAAGAAGAAATATTATGCATAGAAAATAAGGTGAGGTGAGAGAAATGATGGGTTTTGAAACCAAATTAAATTATCAAGTTATCTCCCTCTTGCCGAAGTGACCACGGCACCTTTAGTAGAGCGCTATTGTTCCTTCTACCTGCACAAATCACACAAGAAGCAAATTCCCAAATCACTACAAATGAAGATGGTAAGCTAAAGAGGATAGCTAAGACAATATTCAATCATCACAACACTTGGAAACAGAGAGAAGAGATGGATCCAAAATCTGGTTGAGTTCTCTTATTGCAAAATGCCAAAATTCCTTTTACAATGAGGGGTCCTCTCCCTTATATAGTTTTGAGAGAGACCAAATCCCTAACCACTTTTTGAATGAGCGGTTGATATTAAAAAATACAAAACAGATGATCAATGGTGGAGATTATATCTTATACTAACACAAGGATCAACTAGACAATGAGCGAGGGAAAATTACCTCTTATGCCCAATACATTGATATAACATGTCAATAACATAACATTAGCCTCCAAGGGAAATTGTTTTGTCCCTAGTGACTTTGCATTCACTTTTTACATGGCACAACATATAAACATAAAGTACATCAACTATAGAAGTCGCCCTCTAGGAGAAAACGCCCCCTTGGGAGGGAAATGAGGATCATGATGACAAATGATGATAAGAAACCATGCAAAAATGTCTATGACATCTCTAGAGCCATGTGAATAAAACCCAAGTCACCACTTTGTCATTCACTAGTCCCTCGTTCAACATGCCACACCTTGGTCAAATTAATTAATTAATTAAATCTGTCAAAATGCTTTGTAAATCATCAATGTGCCCAAAAATGATTCTTCATTTGCCCAAACTAGAAATATGACTGCACAAATGGACTCAAAATCATCAAATCCAGTAGAGATCACTACACATGTAGCATGGAGAAATCTAAAATAACATCTATGAATAATTTTCCATCCTTTTAGTTAAAAATTGGTTAGCTAACTTTATAAAAATATAGATAATGATCCAATTCTGATCATATGAAGCATGGAATGGTCTGATTTGCCTCCAAAGGCACTATGATAAGCATATGAACATCTATGGTGAAATCTGACTACAGGCTCTACACGTTGACCAAGTCAAGAGAGTTGACCAAGTCAAAACTAATCAAAATTTAAAGTGAGCATATGATTGAAGGTCACTGCATGCAAGAGGCATTAGTAATCTTATCTTAAATGTATTGAAAGATGACTAGAAGCATTGGTAACATTTAGCAATGGTGATCAACTCAAAAACAAAGCATAAGTAAGACTTTTCACTCAAAATAGTTACATGACCAAGATGAACTCCCCAGTACATACTTTAGTTCACATTAATTCCAAATGTAGATTATAGATCAATCCTCACTACCCTGGGTGAGATGGATAAACAATAAAGGCTAAGGTCGACATGAGGTTTGACTTTTGGAAAGACTTAACCCACCTTCAGAGAATTGGGACAATAGGGGCACCATAGTGACATTAGTTGGACAAGCAAACACTAGGGAACGAAGGTGTCTCACAAATGGATAAAGTGATTGAAAGGCACCCCATTGACTCTAACAAGCATCCATTTTAGTTTCATTTCATTTGCACACTGCATTTGATTTACATTTATTCACATTTGCATTTCCTTTAGATTTAGCATTTAAGCACATTTTTGCATTTGATTTCCTTTAGTTAGCCTCCCGACCAAAAGGTACCAAACTTGGAAGGCCTTGCGGGCCCCAGTATTGCCACAGTGTTACTCTCCACTGCTAGCGAATGTCTATATGTTAATTTTATCCAGAGGTCACTACTCGCTCTAGACACCCTAAGATCTCAATGATTTGAGTCTATATAAGCCAATAATGCAATAAATACTTAAGACAAAAAATACTACTAGATCTCTTAACATTTCAACCAATAAAATATCAAACACACAGATGAACTCACAATATACCATGGAAACCCCAATGGGGAAAACCAGCTCTAATGGGGGCCTTCTTCTTTCTCGATCCCAGAGCAAAGTAAGAATAAGAAAGGTGCATACAACTCTTCAGAATACAATGACCAAACCTGATGGGTTATGAAACCCTAGATCTGTAGCAATTGCAACTGTCGCTCTTAATGTACCCCCCTGCTGTCAGTTCAGATCTCATACTTCCGAAGATCTGCCTCAACCTGTCTCAGGATATACCTCCTCTCTCTATACTCCACAACCCTGATCTACTCTATCTAGTATGAAATCCTGCTACTGCTCAATGTAGAATTCGACCCTGCTGCTCTGCATGGAAAAGTGTGCCTTCCCTCAACTGTCGGAAAAACGCCCTAGCTCAGATCTTCGTCGATCTAAACTTTGATTATCACAGATCTTCTTCAAACAATGAAGAATACCTACTCTGCGATTTTAAATGCTCAGGCCTCAATCTGGATCCAAAATGTCCTCCTCTCTCTAGGAAGTGCGGGCCCCCCTCTGCAACAAGTCGCCCTCTCTCTGAACTCTGTAGAAACCACTCTGTTAAGCTCTCTCAGCCCACAGTCTCTGGCAGATAAGTGCTTCTGATCAAGTGAGGTCTGATCCAACTCAAATCCCCTCACTCTCCCTAATGCGAAAGCTCCTCTCTCTCTCAAAAAGTCGCCCTTTGCATGCACTACGCACCCCTCTAACTCCAGTTGAACTCTCTCTGATAAGTCTACGGAGTAACCTCTGACAGTGACCTCCTGCCTCCTTATAACATCTCACTAATCAATTAGGTTTACCAAAAACCTAATATGAGTGCTTGCAAAACTCACTTTCCCATGCATTTTTAATTAAAAAGTCAGCATGCAGAAATGATGCATGCATGAGGCAAATCACCCTAAAAGAGGGCTCTGGAAATTGAAATGAAAAGCACCCCGGATGTGAGCTGCGATTAGTTGTGCTTCTAAGCACATGCAAAATCCAAAAAAGGGTCATAAAGGCCTAAAAAGCAGTGGTTAAATATATGCTAAATCCAAAGACTGTTGGCCTGGAAATTAAATGTAATGATTAATTCCTCACGGAGTCTACGGGTTGTGATGTGAGATGGAGTAAGGGACAACTAATTCTAAGCATCCCCTAGAACCTCAAGTTACGGTTAGCCGGGCACCCAGTCACGACGGTTCTAGAAAAGATCCTCACGGAGTTGTTTCAGCTTGGATGTGAGTTGTAGACATTTGCCAAGGTTGAATAAGCACTTCTCTGAACAACTTATTGCATTTGTGAGACACTACCATTCCCTATGTGTTTATTATCCGACATATGCTTAAGTGTGTATTTCCCTTTCTCTTATCCAAAGTATCACGGTGTTGAGTCAGTCAAGTCATCCCCTTATCCTAACCTTGCATTCTTCACCCTCACCCTTTGCTAGCAAAATGTTCATGTCAACAGAATGAGTATATTTCCAAGGTTCTATTTAAGTAAATGATTATTTGAACTTGTATTTGGTATAATTATCTATTAACTGCCAGTGAAATTATGCTTAATGCTTTAAGTCTTTCTATCATAATGATTAACATAGCATGCTTTAACCATTTGCACTTGCAGCAATAGGCATTTCTAGCTTGGGTCATATTTTGATTAGTCTTGACCTGGTCAAACCTAGTTTGACCAAGTCAACCTTGGGATCTGTGATGAGTTGGACCAGTGATGTTATATGATGATGATTTATGGTCTTTTGATACACCTTTGATGACTCCATACAATGGACACAGGTTTCATATGATGGTTGATGTATTTTTTCATGGTTATTATTATTTCCAGACCATTATTTTATATTGTCCGGGTATGGCTGGGGCTACAGATGATTATACAGGTTGCCATAGGGTGTATGGGTACTCATCTGTTACATATTTGGACCTTCTGAGTCCATTGAGACAATCAGTTATCATTTTCAGGCACTGTCCGTGATGATATGATCAAATTTCCACTTTTGTCCAGTTTTGCCATGCATAAATGGCCTGTCCAGCAGTTGCATTGATATAGCACGTTTTCCTAGGGCGCTAAAGAGGAGATTGGGGGTCCAGCCACTTGCTATTACCATATTACACCATCTCCAGACATGTTGGTGCAGTCAGATTTTGTGTCCGAGACACCAGGCAGTGAGCTACAAGCATTTTGATGATTTTTCGGAGGAATAAAAATGGGATAAAAAGGTCGTTAAGGAAATCGATTTGGGCAATTGAGGCAAGTTTTTGGCATGAGGTTTGTTCAGAGGTCATTTGTGATGTATCCCATTCCTTCCAGATTAGCTTGTAGTAGTTAGTGGGGTCCACACACTCTTCGAGATGTGATTTGATGTATTATTCTCTGGGGGCACGATTTGGTCATTTGGTCACTTTGACATGTTATTGAGTCATATCTTAGGTTATTGTGCCATGGGGTGATGCTAGTGAAGGGCACTAATACCTCCTAGCCCCACCATGTGCTCCTACACTTGTCCTAGTCACTTTTTATGTGGTGCGACCCCCCCTAAGGCCTCTTCTAGTGAGTTGATCCATGTTATATTGTTTTGGCTCATCATAGCCGTTGATTATATTGTATCTATCTTTTGATCTCCACCACTCGTTCATAAAGTGGCTAGGGTTTTGATCTCTCTCATTCCTATTTAAGGAAGAGACCCCCCCCATTGTAAAGGCACCTTTTGGGCTCTGAAAATACTGGAATAAAATATTATTTTGCAGATCTGCTTCTCATGCTTTGATGGATGTTCTTGTACATGATTATACATCTTTTGCTTTAGACATCTAGGTTGTTTACAGGTGATTTCAACAGTTACAAAGGGAGGTCAAATGCACTAGCTGCAGGGGTGCGAATTGCCTTGAGGAAAGATTGCAGGGGTTTCCCACATCCTCCGTGGGCATGACGTTTTCATCTTGAAGGGAGTTTTTCAATTGTGCTTTGTCCATTGATTTGCTTCTTTTGATATGTCGTGCATAGATATTGTTTTATCTATGGATCAAATCTCACGTATGTAGTTTGTTTTGCAAGTGAAAGAGGACGTTTTTCCTCCTTGGGCTTGGACGTTTTGCTTGGAATCACTTGGATCTAGCTTGCAATTGTAACTAAATGCAAGGATCATCGATGTACTTGGCAGCCGCAAGCATCTGAGGTAAGATCTACAAAGTACATATTCATTTCCATGCATTTTACGCATTGATCACTTAAAACCCTCGTCATTTAAAACCTTAATTTTTAGATCTGATAGATTTGGCGATAATTTGGGCTTAAAACATAAAACCCACTTCTAAATAAATTAAAGAACCTCATAGCTAAATTTTGGTTGGAATTCGACTCCATTTGACCCCTGATCTAAGGCACTGGTCTTCTCTTGAGGGGGACGCACCTGTGGGTTTATGCATTTTCCCGGATCTGTCACTTGGGTTGTGCTACTTTTCCTTTCGAACTTCAGATTTACTGCTTAGCCAACCTTCTAGTGCCATTTGGACCTTAATTTCACCTTGTGGGCCCCATTTCACTCATTTTCCATATTTTAAGGGTGGGCCCCACTTGAGTTTTCTTGACTGGCATTAGATCTATCTAGATCTACTCAATTAAACTCATAAGTGGTATTTTCATTCCTTGGTTGAGTATTTGTCTCTTCTATAAGCCTCCTCAACCAAGCCCTAACTCCATATGTCCACTTGCATTCCCTAGATCTAGATCCATTCACTCTTGATCTCTCTTTTCACTTTCACATTTCCCTAGGAGGTCTTGAGTAGTTTCGTTGACCTTCATTGGTTAGCTAGGGTCTCCCTCTTGGTCTTGCTTAGTCTTGATCTTAAGTGAAGAGTACCTCGATTAACGTGACAACCAACAATCCTTGGGAATTGTGGCTCTCTTGGGTCACCTCTTTAGTTGTCCAACACCTCTACCATCCTGGATAGGATCACCTTTTGGGACAACTACAAGTTGTGTGATAACAACACCATAAATGGAGCTCTCTCCTTAAGAAGCAAGCTAGGGCATGTGTGAACATGATCATGGTTCCAAATAACCCTCCAAATACAAAGCGCTCCTCATGTGGATGCATGAATGGTGATCAATGAAAGTCAAACTCCTTATACAACTCATCAATCTAATGTCCCAAGGCAAGTGCGATGCATCCAAAAATGTGTACATGCATGGATCCATTGAATGAAGCCCCTCCAAAGGTGTCATACATGCTATGATGCATCAAAAATAATACTCAATGCTAAAATAGGCATTATCGCAATCCTCCAATCATGAAATGAAGATGCCAAAAGGTGATGGTCAATGAACAAATATGCATGAAAGCAACAACACATTGGCTCCAAATCCAACATCCTCCAAACACAGACTACTTGGACAGGGTCTTCAAATCAGAGACAAGCCTCATGTTATGTGAGGGGTAACAGGTTCAATGGGAGCCAAGGAAGAAGCACAAAACCAACGATGTAGTCAATTGTCAATTCTTAACATCCAAGGCCGAAAATAATTGTGTACTGAGATTTACCTTGTTCACAAGTTATCTGATTTGAAGTCTATCATGCCTCACAAATATAGTATTGGAGTTGTAATCACTTGAAATTGTCTTGAGGAATTTTAGTCACAAGGGGATCGAATGAAACATATGGGGAAAGTGACAAGGTCACCTCACACAGTCCCTCTTGCTTTGGAATAGTGCTTGCTAGCCTCAGGAGGGAATCCCTGATGATCTGAAGACTAAAATCTTCAAGTATGCCCTACAAAAGACTTGAAATCTGCAAAATATACTCACTGAAATCTCTAAAACTATGTAGATTTCTGCCCTATACACTTGAGAACAGCAAGTTCAGATTTACATGCAATAATATTAAATCATCTTTTCCCTCTAATAAATATGCAGCAAAACATTTAGTCTTTTTATATATTTTTCGGACCAGTACCTTTAATCCAGTGGGCATGGAGTCAAAATAGGAGAAACTAGTGAGGCAAGTGTTAATCAAAGCTCATTAATTCAGAAAATTCCTATCTAATTATCAAAGTCATCCACATTAAAGAATTGGCCTCTAAAAGAATTTCACCTTAGTTTTAGAGTTGTAAATACAAAGTTTGAGAATAGCAGATTAACAATCCAAAGGATTCGAGGGATCATAAAGTCACTGCACAAGCACTTTACACTCATAATACAAGGAAAAGCCACATGAACACCATGCACGCATCTTCCAACACTCAATCATAAACTAACTCAAGTATTTGACATGATATCTGAAGTGTGTGTTTCAGTGGGCTTAAGAGACATGAGATCAGATCAGCAATACAAAAAAAGTGGAGTATGGAAGTGGAACAATGGAGGATGAGAGGATTCAAAAGTCACCCATCCCTATCTCTCTGAAAATTCCATCTCTTATAAATTGGGAATGGAGCAAAACAAATCAACTATACAAAAATATCTCAAAACCTAGAATATAAACAGTTAAAACATATTAAATCTATATGGAAGAAAGCACCTTGATTTCTTTGGTTTGATCCTCACCCAAGCCCTGAAAAGTCAACACAAGAGGAGCACCCAACACATGCATTAATTGTGTCTCAAAAAAGCAACCAGAAGATCCAAATCAATGTTATCAGAACTAGCTAGACCTAATAAGAACCAACTGGCCCAAACTGGTTCACCTCCTTAAGAGCCCGAAGAAGTCCCTAAACCAAAACTGGCCCGTTTCAATTTGAACCAGTCCCCATCCCACCAGACCCATCCGTGCCCCAATTTGACCAAAAATAGGCAAAAGTAAAGAAAAAAATACCCCACCCCAAACCCTAACCCTAATCAGAACCAACTGGCCCAAACTGGTTCACCTCCTTAAGAACCTGAAGTAGTCCCTAAACCAAAACTGGCCCATTTCAATTTGAACCAGTCCCCATCCCACAGGACCCACCTGTGCCCCAATTTCACCAAAAATAGCCAAAAGTAAAGAAACAAAAGGCCCCACCCCACACCCTAAGTTATTGGTATACAATGATGGCCACCGTCTATTTAACTCACACATCTCTACTTGATCATTTGTAAGCATTTCGAGATTGCAGAGCTGCGATGAAGAGAGTTGATTTGAAGCAAGCTTGGAGCTGATTTCGCACTGTTTGTGGGTTGCTTCCAGTGGATTTCGCATCTTCATAAACAGTGTACATATTATCTACAAGCTTGGAGGAGAATTGAAACTGGATTGTTGTGTCCATTTGAAAGTATGTAAAGAATATTTCAAACCCTCATTGCTTTTCGCATAAAATTGTTGATTTTTGTTTTAGCAAATAAATAAAGTTAGGTGTTGCATTTTCAGATTTGTTTTAATGTTTATGTGAGAAATTGTCATGCCCCCAAGAATGTGAAAGACCCTGGATGGAGCAATTGTGAAGTGGCTGATGGGAATATTTTTGCAAATAATGCAAGGAACTGAAAGGAGGGGGCTCATAGAATGAAAGAACACATAGATAGCATATGAGGGAAAGTTAAACCATGCCCCAATGTTAACCAGGATATCACACAAATGCTAGACTCTAGTCTCTACTGAGGAATAACTAGCCGAAAATGTAAAGAAATAAGAGATTGAAGATGAGATAGGGGGAAAGAGAGAGATTGCAACCACAAGCCATAGTTGATAGCATTGGTGAGGGTCCCAAATACAACTTCTCGGCAACATCAGCAAAAAAATGGGGAAAAATCGGCAAACCACACCAAGCATTAAAAAATACAAAATATTTTTTTTCAATTTTTTAAACATAAAAATCAACAACAACATCAAATAAACACATTGGCACATAAATATAGGAAATACAATGATATATATATATATATATATATGATGTAGTGGATGCCAAATTGAAATAAAAAATAATGCATCAAAGCCAATGCTAAATCCTAAACCTTGATAGCTGTACAATCAAAGACTCAAAAGTGGACAACCAATACAAAATGACATCAAATGTATAAATGTATCTCATAATCATGAGCCAAAACCATGGTGTACCACTTGGCATTTGTTTAGGATGATTGAGAGGAGAGGTGTCCAGGTAGGTGTATAGTCAACAGTCCAATAAATGAAAAGGTTCGTCCTCTTAGCTATGTTCATAAGCGCTTTGTGTTTCTCAAGGCATCCATTGGAAGTATCTGAGTCGTGCCATGAATACAAACACAAAGCAATTGCAATCTAAACCCTATATCCATGAGGATGAACGTATACATAGGATGCCAATGTTTTGGCGTCCTCCTATTGAACAATAGTGTTGCAAAAGCTGAAGGTGGTGGTCACTTAAAGTGTGCAAGACAATAATTGAAGTTATGTCTCTAAGCTAAAAAACTTCGATTTTGATGAGAACAATGGTTTGGGGTTGTTGATGATGGTAAACACCCACTCACTCCCCAACAGATGCAAAGACAAATAAGTTTTAAAAAAAAAAAACCAGCACTTTAATAGGGTCAAAAATTGCCTGCTGATTTTTTCCCCTATTTGTCATTTTTTTTCTGATTTTTGTCGATTTTTCCTGATTTTTTTTAAATTTCACGATTTTTTGGGGACGATTTTTCATTTCAGGGTTTGCATCGCAAAAAATCGCAATGTTGTCGATTTTTCAGTAATTTTATCAACTATGGTGGTCACTTAAAGTGTGCAAGACAATAATTGAAGCTATGTCTTTAAGCTAAAAAACTTCGATTTTGATGAGAACAATGGTTTGGGATTGTTAATGATGGTAAACACCCACTCATTCCCCAACAGATGCAAAGAGAAATAACTTTTAAAATAAAAATAAAAAAATCAGCACTTTAATAGGGTCAAAAATTGGTTATCGATTTTTCCACTATTTGCCAATTTTTTTCGATTTTTTCCAGTGCCCATTTTTTCAAAATTTTGCGATTTGTTTGGGCTGACTTTTTGTTTCAGGGATTTGCATCCCAAAAAAACACGATGTTGTCAATTTTTCAACGATTTTACAACTCTGCCACAAGCAACCCTAGTTTTGAAGGCTCCTCCTCCAACCCTTTCATTAGGGATCCCTTTAGATTTGCTCCAATTCATGAAAAACCTATACCAAAGAGGAAAAGGTAGATGGTTCTTGTGCACCCACTTCCACCCCCAACACTAGCACTCAATCCACCATTCATAGCCATTGCAAGAAGCAATACAAGAAATAAGCTTTCAAATACATGGCTAGATGGTGGTATGATGCAGATATCCCTTTCAATACTTACCACTTACCTTATTACCAATGTATATTAGATGCCATAGTTGTAGGTGGTAAGGACTTCAAAGGCCCCAATTTTCATGGCCTGGGGGGGACACTTCTACAAAATGAAGTTGGATCCCTGAATGACTACTTGTAGAGTTTAAAAGAATCGTGAACAAACACAGGATATACCATCATGTCATATGGATGGAATGATGGAATGTCTCATACCATACTTAATTTCCTTGCTCCTTGCCCACAAGGAATCATATTCCTAGTTAGTGGATGCATCTGATTGGGTGAAGGATGTGCAATTATTAATTGAGCTTTTGGATGAGGTGATTGTGGAGAATAATCTACAGGTCATCACTAATAATGCATCTAGCTATGTTGTTGGTAAATTGTTGGAGGATAAACATCCAACCATATTCTAGACCCCATGCACTACACATTGCCAAGACCTCATGTTTGAGGAGTTAGGCAAACAAGATTAGGTGATAAGGGTTGTAGAACCGACTGCATTACCAAATACATCTACAACTAGACGTGGTTATTGAACCCAATGCGGAAAAACATAGAGGGTAGGGAACTTTCTAGGCTTGCCATCACCAAATCTTCCCATTTAGAGCACCAAAAGACTCCTAAGTATTTGAAGGAAACAACACAATGGAATGTCAATGGAGGGGATGCTACTTAAATTATTTAGGATGAAGGTACAAAGTCGCATCCAAACATTGTTGGGATGCCATAAAACATCTTTAATAAGGTTTGGAGTGAAGGTTTCTACAGTGATTCATAATTGTGATGAGAATTTCTGGATATAGACTGAGTGAGAGTTTAGAAACTCGCAAAGTTTTGAGTGGACACTCCACCCATCATTAGGGGATAGAAACAAAGTTAATTAAGATAGAAAAGAGTGAACCATGAAATCAACATAAATATGATACAAAAAAAAAATAGCCGTTAAAATTAGTTAAGAAATATTAATATCATATTAAAGAGAGGACTTGGTCAAAATCCAAAAATATTAGAAGAAATGATAATGGGTTATGATTAAGATAAAGAAAGAATGAATTAGTATAAATATTTACAATAAATAAAGAGTGAAATAGTTTATACTTTATTATAAAGAAAGAATGAATTAGTACAGATAAATTAGAATAAATAAAGAATTAGTACAGTTTATTTATTCTTTATTTATACTAGTTCATTCTTTATTTATTCTAATTTATTTATACTAATTCATTATTTCTTTATAATAAACTAATTCTCTCTTTTTATTGTAAATATTTAAAATTGATTCATTCTTTCTTTATCCTAATCATAACTCATTATCATTTCTTCTAATATTTTTGGATTTTGACCAAATCCTCTCTTTAATTATTAATATATTATTTTTTCTTAACTAGTTTCTAACAGATATTTTTTTCTGCGTCATATTTATGCTGATTTTGTGCTTCACTCTTTTATATCCTAATTAGTTTGTTTGGATCCCCTTATGATGATTAGCTTTGTTTGGATCCCTTTATGATGGGTAGAGTTTCCACTCAAAACTTTGGGAGTTTCTAAACTCTTACACAGTTTATATCAACAAATTCTCATCACAACCTTTAATGATTGGAAATAATTATGTTACTAGAAATGGCCAATTATCGGTGGAGAAAGATATTTATAGATGATAATGTCTTATGTTTTTTAACCTTTGTAAACATAAAATTTTGATGATGAAACAAAGATGGACTATCTACGGATAATAATGTCTAACGTTTTTTAAGCTTTGTATAACATAAAATTTTGATGATGAAACTACAATGACAGATGTATCATTGTATTTTCAGTCTGCTTACTAATGGTAAAATTAATAATTTATCTATTTCAACAATTGCTTAGCTAGGTTTTGCAATGTGTATATTTGTAATTCTTTGATTATATTTTTTAAGTTATACAAATGTATTTTCACTTTTATGGAATGTCAACCCCTATGCAATCCATCAATATTTTGATGTCTCCCCTTGGGACATTGCAGAGTGACCCAGATCATCAGCACTAGTAAAGCAGCTGATGAGGAATTTCAAATGGAATTTATCAAGCACATTATTGGACCTGTTTCTTTTATGATGCTGACCTTTCTAATCATGTGGTGTGTTCACAATTTCCTACATCTTCACTCCACAACATCAACCACCCCATTTTCAAATCTGGGAACATCTTGGATCTACATAACTAAGGGACTGCTATGATTAAGGCACATTTTTGCCAAACATTATGCTACAATTCTCAACATAAGGCTTTCTAAACATTTGGAGAGGTACAAGCATCGTGCTAAGGGGAAAGCTAGAATTAGGAGGGATTATCAAACCATTCATCACGTTTTTACACATTGTGCTATCATTGAGGTTAGACAATGCTCTTTCAAAGTCTATTTGTTGTTTTGTGGACTTTTGGAAGGCATTAAATTGTGTGCTGAGGGACTCCTTTTATCATGAGGCTTTATGAAAAAGTTATTGGTAAGCTCGGGACTCATCAAGAACTTGTGATTTCATAAAGAGCACAATTGGAGTGAAGTAGGATTTCCCCCAGTCACCAACTTTGTTTGGTGCTTATATTGATAAGCTAGATACCTCAAAAAGTGTATGCATGTTGATAATAGTTGCCTTTTACATCTAGGAAAATAATGAAAGTTTTCTTGTAAAGAAAGTTAGGCTACTCTCCTATATAAAGAGTGCCTCTTCTTCATTTGAACTCATGGTTGGACCTTTGAAGACATATCTCTTTTGAGACTAATTGACATACCTTTTTAAAGCAAATTTTTTCCAAGGGTTTCTTTCTTTTTAAAGTGCAGCATTCCGTCTTGCTATTGTGCTTATCTATTGGAGATCATATTGCTAGCATTGTCCAAGTTATTTCTTCTTGGGCCATTGAAAGGATACTATTGTCTCAATGGATTGGACTTAGGGTAAGTTGGTCTCTATCTTAAGCCCTTTTGTCATCTTACATCAAAGGGAGGTTTTCTTTACATTGTTCTTCATTCAGATGGTTAAATTCTAACCCCCCCTGGTGTAGGGTACACCCGAGAAGGGAAGTAAAAAAGTGATTCTTCCTCTCTCCCTATGTGATTGCAAGTGAACCCTCCAGAGTCCAGTACATCCATTGAAGTAAGGGTAGCCTAGAACATCATTATTTCCTGGATGATTTTGAAGCAAGGCCCTCTAAGATTGATTATCCTTTGACTCCATTTGCCCTTAGTTGGATTGGCACTAATCCTTAGAGTGGGTCCTTTATCCTCCCATCACCTATCATAAAATCCTATACTACAAAAACAACCTTTTCTAGGGAAACCTATTTAAATCACCTTGCTCCTCATTGCCTTTGCCCTAGTAAAACCCTACCCTAGGGAAGTATCCCCCTTGTATTGGAGAAGAGCCAACCTGATGTGACAAGGGGACCAGTGTGGTGACATTAGCCTTTCCTCTTTGGTTCCCCTTAGCTAGTGTGCATCTTTGGGACTTTAATCGCACACGCTAATTTGGGAGGTGACAAGCCCCTTTTACCAAGTCAATGTTTCAAGAAACAATAAAATATCCTCCTTTTTCTCCTTCCAAGATGCTTTGACATGGTACAAATAAAATAATGTTTTCTCCAAATAACCAGCTCCATGAGCTAAGTCAACAAACAATAAAGTATTGAGGTAGTTACAACCTCCACCTATGCACCTTCCAAGAGAGATAGATCTAACCAACTTTAAACTACTTCACTCGATGTTTAAGGTGTGAACAAGACCAATTCAAAGATGCAAGTGGACCTCCTAGAGGAGCACACAGCCTAATGTTCTAGGGGAATGTGTAAATGGATGAATACATGAAGTGCTATGATAAAAAACGAATATGTGAAGAAGGGCGCAATTAAATATTATTATTTTACTATATTACCTCAAAATGTGTGCCAAAAAGGGGGGCGCTGCCCTCACATGTGTGACATATGTCTTAAAGTTGCATTCCCTAATGATTGATTGAATTAAAACTTATCACAAAGTTGCATTCCCTAGTGATTGATTGAATTAAAACTTGTCACAAAGTCGCATTCCCTAGTGATTGATTGAATTAAACTTAAGGAATGAAGCTTAAGAGCCTAATGAAAACTTTAGGAAAATTAAAGCAGCACAAAGCCTAAGGTATGGAGTTAATTAATCTATAAATGAAACCAATTTCACACTGGACATGCTGAAAAAGTGGAAATAAGGCAAAATGAAGGATTAATATGACATGAAACTTAGGAAATGTAACCAAAATTTGTCATGCACCTTCTAGGAACGAGAAAGTGATGAAGTGTGAGTGTGATATGGATTTTACATAGGTAAAAAGTGAAAATATGATGAAATAAGCAAATTACCTACGTGAAATTATGGAAATATGATAAAAATGTAATTGATATTACGAAACACTAGGAAAATGCACTACCATGCTAAAGGATACTAGCAACTAAAAACAAGACATGAATTAAACCATGCAACAACCAAGTGAAAGTAGTGTTATCACAAAGTTGCATTCCCTAGTGATTGATTGAATTAAACTTAAGGAATGAAGCTTAAGAGCCTAATGACAACTTTAGGAAAATTAATGCAGCACAAAGCCTAAGGTTTGGAGTTAATTAATCTATAAATGAAACCAATTTCACATTGGACATGCTGAAAAAGAGGAAATAAGGCAAAATGAAGGATTAATGACATGAAACTTAGGGAAATGTAACCAAGATTTGTCATGCACTTTCTAGGAACGAGAAAGTGATGAAGTGTGAGTGTGATATAGATTCTACCTAGGTAAAAAGTGAAAATATGATGAATAAGCAAATTACCTAGCTGAAATTATGTAAATCCAGTTTCACACTTGACATGCTGAAAAAAGTGGAAATATGGCAAAATGAAGAATTAATATGACATGAAACTTAGGTCAATGTAACCAAAATTTTTCATGCACCTTCTAGCAACGAGAAAGTGATGAAGTGTGAGTGTGATATGGATTTTACCTAGGTAAAAAGTAAAAATATGATGAAATAAGCAAATTACCTATGTAAAATTATGGAAATGTGATAAAAATGTAAATGATATTAGGAAAACACTAGGAAAATGCAATACCATGCTAGAGGATACTAGCAACTAAGAACAAGACATGAACTAACCATGCAACAACCAAGTGAAAGTAGTGACTAGAGCATGAGGAGATTCCCCCACCATTTATCCAACATGAAGAGTGCGTCCATCAAAATGCAAAGAACATGATGCACAAATGAAGCAACCTCCATTAAAACATCCAACATTACCATCAACAACGAGAAGTGAGTCTCCTCCACCAAAGATACCCATCAAAGGCTAAGAAGTGTAAGGCCCCATGAAGAAGTATATCACCAAGTCAATCCAATGCTCCAAAGCTACTAGGTGCAAATCCCCATCAATGTGATAAAAATCACAAGTTTACTCCTCATACGATACAAGGGGCAACACAACCCAACCTGGGCTAGAGCCACATCACGAGATTCTTGTCTTTGGCCTCAAATACTAGGAGAAGTTATACTCATGTTTACCATATGCCTACTAGTATCATCCAAGGAGAAGCTCACAACCCTAGGCACTCTTGTAATATCCCCATTTTCGAGTTCCCTTACTCTGCAGTTGGAGATGACTTTATGGGTTTATGTCAGCTTGATCCGAGGGCTAATTTGACGTTACCAGTTAGTCCAGATGGTTTAGACTTTAGAGGAGTTATATGATGCTTTTAAAGGTCTGATTATCATCTTTCATCATCGGGATCACTCTTACACAGTCAAATTTCAATTCTAATCCATATCGACCATTTTTGTAAATCGGGAATATTATTGAGCATTGTTACCAACTAAGTTGCACATCAATTGGACTTCCAAAGAGCCACCAAAGTTTGCATAAATACTTGTGCATTTTGGGGTTCAGAAGTTCAAAATCAGGCCTTTTTAGGGCCCCCTTTTTAAAAAACTTAATGCATGTCCATGCCCCACGGGGTTTGTAATAAAGTGTACTAGCATGGAGGTTTTTTGAGTAACTTGGCTCCCTAGGACTTGACAACTAATGAGGGTATTCCAAGGATTTTTTTCCCTTGTCAATTATGCTTTGCCTTTAGCCGAGTATAATTAACGACTTTTTCTCCTACACCTCCAAAGCTTAAATGCCTAAGTTAGTAGTTAGGCCTTGGGGGGTTATTAAAGTTCATGTGTCAACATATATAAATATGCTACACTTAAATAAAGTCATATGGTCATGTACTAGGTCCCTAGGTGTGTTTTTTAAAGTTTTGAAAAAGAATATTTTTTCGGTAATTGGACTATTTTTTAATGGTTTAATTAAAAAATTTCAAAATGTAATAATTAAGTGGTTTGTGGGTGAAATTTGACAATAGGATGCTCGTTTCCTAAGCCAAAGCACCCATTTAACCTATAAACCCACTTTGCCTAAGTTTCGAGCAATTATTTATCTCAGAAAATAATATTTGCTCGAAAAAACCAAAAAAGACAAAATAAATGTCAAATAAAGACATTAAATAAAAAGACAAATTCCTAAATCAGTGGAAAGTGTTCGGAGTGTAAATTTCCTTAAAATCCAATCTTGAGTTAAGGTATGCCAGTTTATTTTTAATTAAAACCCAAATATTACTTTTAACCACAAATGAATTTCTTCACAATGCAGCAGCAAATAAATACTAAGAAATATAACATCAATCACATTAATAGAGACACCAATATTTTTGGGTATAAACCCCCGAAAAAACCCAAGATGGGAAAACCGGTGCAGCAGTCTGAGAAGATATTTTATTATCAAGAGATAGAACAATACAATCCAGAAAATCGATTTTTACCCAACCTGGCAAAATCGAGCCACTGAACTTCACTGAGACAACCCCACAAATTGTACGGCCCTCATGTGCCACTGTACGACCCTCTGCGTCACTGTATGGAATCCGTACGGCCTCTGCATCAGCGTACAGACAAATCCGTACGGCCCTGCGTCACTCGTACAATCCTCTGCGACTGTTGTACGGCCTCTACGTGTCTGTACGGCCCCTCTGCAAATCTGTACGGCCTCTCTCTCTTTTGCTCAAGTCGCCCTGTCAATCCTCCGGATGAAAGTTCCTCTGTCTTCTTCTCTATAAAATTATTCTGCAAACTTGTATTTCTCACTCTCTGGCTGAAAGCTATGAGTAAGAAATCTCTCTGTATGTCTGTGTGTCCTCTCCACCAAATCAATCCTCCTTTTAACTCAATGGCCAAGCAAAAACCCTAACTTCTCACTATGGATCAATGGATGAGATCCTCCGGTGAGATCAATGGCCAAGATTAGATTAGCCATCACTTAAATTATTTTCACTTGAACTTTATAAAAGTGACTCCATTAAGTCAATTAATAAATAGAACACTTAATGCACTTTTCCTAAGTCTAAACTTTGGAAAAGACATTAATTCATTTGGCTTCATGTTTTATGTCTTCTAGCATGCAAGGACACATGCAATGATAGAAGACCTTCCTTGTTGCCACTTTCTAACACGGAGTTGAACTGAGCTTCAACTAAAGTCATTGTACAGTCAACTGAGGATGAACTGAGCTCTAAATTAGACAGATCCAATCAAGCGAAGCAAGATATAGTCATCTAAACCTTGAAGAATGCGCCCTCCTCTTGCATGGGGCGACTTTATGAGATGGCAGGTTGTGGTTGGAGGTGATAGATCCAAGGAAGAGGGTGTGCCTACCTCTTGAGAGGTGGCGCATCCCTCATAAGTTTAACTCACCATCACTCATAGCTCAACATTCCAATCAATCCAGTTCAACTCCCTCTCAACCAAAGTCACCCTCCTTGGGATTTGCGCCCCCCCTCTGCATGTATTTATCTATTTAAGAGAGCAATGGTCACCTCTCTTCTCATCTGAAGGTGGAACCTCTGCTCCTCTGTGTTGTAATATTTTTGAGTTCTTGAGTGAATAAAGAGAAGGCTTTGGAGGCTACATTGTGGTTGCATGTCATGTGTGGATGCTTGAAGCTTCAAAACCCATGGAGGTAACTTGTATTTTTGCATAAGTATTTTGTGTGGTTTTGGGTTTGCATCTGACCTTGTAAGGGAATTTATATTTCAATAGGGTAAGAAATAGGATCTAATGCTTGTTTCTTATTTGATAATGATATGAAATATTTCAAATATTTTGCATCTCTTGCTTGAATGCTTGTATTTAGAAGTTGTTTTATATTGTTTATCTCAATGTTATTTAATCCTCTTGTGCAAGTCTTGTGTGAGATCTTTTTTGCAGGTGATCCTAGCTTAAGGAGGAGGCATGCATGTTAGATTTGCCATTTCCCAAGCCACTTCAAACGGAAGCGTAGTCCCTCTTGTTCCCACTCACATGCAGGCTCCATTTGTCCATCTCTTTCTAGCTTACAACTCGGTTCTTACTACCTTTAGTTCAACATACTTTCAATCTCCTTTGGTTACTGATTCCATATTGTTCTAGATCTAAAAATTTGAAATCCTAAAGAAGTAGATCTAGTTTCATTTTACTAATGCTATCATATTATCAAGTTTAAATCTCATAATTTACATTAGTGAAAAGTCTCTCCCTTTGTTTGCATTTAAAATTCGAAAATCTCATTAGTTAAGGAAGAGTGGTTTTATTTCAATTGTGTGAAAGATAAATCTAGCATATTAAGGCTTGCACCATTTGGTTTGCAACTTGAAAGAGGGCAGCCAAAGATCCTAGCAAGACAAGCTTTCTAGCTTGTCTTTTACTAGTTCAAATTTTTTCCTTTTCAGTTTATTATTCAACTTAGAATTTTTGCAATTTTTTGTAGCAAGGCCAAAGACACTTTTAAAGTGTTTTTTGGCCATTTTGATACTAATTTAGTTCGGTTTTTTTTTTAATATTTTAGCAGGTCTGAACAATTTAGAGGTCAAATTCTGAGATTTTGAGGCTTTCGTGGCCATCCAGAGACCTTGTTTCATCTTCTCTCTTTTTCTAGCACTTGTAAATTGTATTGGTACCTATTGATAAAGGACCAACAGTATTGCCTAATTTTATTTTGATGTAACTTAAAAAATAAAGAGAGCTCAGCAGGCTATTCCAGCGCCTGTCCCCATCCCCCCAGGAAGGATTCTGACTTTTTTCTTTTTCTTTTTTTTGCAATTTTTATTTTCATTTTTTTATCTTAGATTAGTTTCTTTAAAGTTAATAGTAATTAAATCACATCACTAAGCACACAAACGTCCCAAAAGGACTCCTTAGATTAAATTTACCTTTTTTGCATGTTGTTTTAGAATTGTTCCAACAAAACTTAATAAATTGTGCCCTCGCTTTCCCGAAGTACTGCACGATTTTTTGGTGTGTGGAAAAGAGATTCGTGGGCTTTAGTTTAGTCTAATAACTCACCTCACGGTATTAAATAAAATCAATCAAGGCTTGAAACCTGAAGTATGCTCTTGACCACTGCAGCTTAGTCTGAATAGTTGGCTCAATCAGAAAAAGGTGTAGAGTGACCAGTTTTAATAGGGAAATCTTACAAAGTCTCATTTCTAAGGATTCGGGAGGTCGAGTGAGGCTAACTACAGAGTCAGCAGGCTGCCGTAAGAAGGTTCATCCTCGTCTGGTTGGACACTTGGTATAGTTGTCACAACGCCCATTCCAAGGGAACGAGTCTAAGTTGGGCCAAACCAAAAATAAACCCATTCCTTTAATACGAATTAATAAATTAAAATTTACAACAAGCCTCTACAATATTTTCACGACACAACACAGCAAGCAATCGCGTTTATATTCTCGGCACTGGTCATTATTTTACAAATGTTTTAAATTCAATCATAGAATGTCGTGAGTTTATCTATATCATGTGTTGTGGTAAATAAATTCAAAATTGCAAAGTGATCTTGATTTTAATATTTTTATCCATCATTCAACTCCTAGAATAAGTTTTTACTTGTTTTCATAGTTTAAAAGCCTTAGATTATTTTCATAGGGACCACCTCCCTTGGCTTCGCTAGGAGTAGCCTAGACGAAGGAGTCAAGTAATCAGGTGACAGCACTTGACTCTCACTTGCCCCCAAGGACACACCGAACGGCTTGAAGTTTTCAAGCCACGTTCCCCCAGGTGTGTATTAGGCGGCAACAAGCATTATTTAATGGATTTCACTAAGGTTGTCATTTTAATAAATTATCTAAGAGGGATCCCTTGGTGTAACGGCACATTGGAACTGGGATGAAGAGCTTTAAATGTTGGGAGGATGAAAAGTGACTTTCAGTGCCCACAAATGTTTCTAAATGAAATAAATCAGTTTTTGGAGTAAAAAAGCTTAATAAATTAATAAAATGACAATAACTTTAAAAAGTCACTTTAATTAAATATTTGAGCGGGAAAAGGTAAAATGAGCTTAAAAGGGCAAATCGACCCCTCTTTCCCGCATTCATGATATTTTCATTTTCGAAAAGGATTTGGAGAGCTCTTGAGACTTTTGGCTCGAGACGAAAACCCCAAGATAACATTGATTTCAGTGGTGAGACTATCCACCCTAGTCAATCAGTTGGAGAGATCACTTAGAGCTTTCACAGGTTTTCATTGCAAGGGAAGAGTTTCATATTGTAGAAGTTGTAAGAGTTTGCAAGAGTGATTTCAGCAGCGACAGAGGTTGAGGTCTTTTCTAGAGTCTGAGTTCTTCAAAGGCATCACTCATTGGCCAAAGAGGGGACCGTGTCCATCTTGGTGAAGACTGCATATTGTTGTGGAGGCAGCGTACACTTTTGGAGAGGCTGCATTCTCATTGTGAGGCTGAGTCTTATATTTTTGGACGCCGCGTCTTCTTGTGGAGGCAGCCATTTTTCACTTAGTCGTGAAGCCAAGGAGGGCGCAGTTCATAGAAGGGGGTTGTGGGTTCAAGAGGAAGTTCTGTGTGTTGGAGGGTGTATTCACTTAGAAAAGAAAGGGAAATACAGAGCATAAACACTCTATGGGCTGCTGATGAGAGGAGAACACACCTTTGGAACTGTATACACTCGGGAACAACAGCAAAGGGGGCTGATTAGCATGGCTGGGCGCATTTCTTGTAGCTGACTGTTGACTGTGTTTATCTACAGCAGGCTGGGACGCTTGGAAAATAACTGTTTCATTGTCCGAGAGGAAGGAGAATGAGCTTGTCATCAAATCTGTTCATTGGAAGGAGGGCGCATTGACTGTTTGGGGGACGTTTTGTTGTTGGAGAGCTCATGGAACGAGCTGCTGCACTTATCATTCCATAGTGCTGCCATATTCTTCTGTACAGGGACAGTATTAGAGACTGGTGAATTCCTTGAAGATCCTATATCTGCTGGGCACATACTTGGTGAATATATGACTGGCCACAAACATTCAGCTGTCTACACTAGCGAAATCGTTAGGTTTTGTGGACTGTGTACTACCAGAGAAGGGTGCTGTCATCTAACACTGGGTCACAGGTCTGAAAAATTACCTCTTAGATCAGAATTTTACCATTCCGATGTACTGCTGTCATAGTCAAAAGAATTTACAGCGCTTTCCTATATTGTTGTGAGTGAAGTTTTTTTGGCATTAAATACATATGAATAGCTTTTAAGTGCATCTTCTGTGGTCAAATGATAACCTATGAGATCTGAAACAAAATCTTAAAAACAATTATCAAAAATCAACACAAAACCACCCCATATCTAGTGGGGAATGTCACAGTGACAAAGTGTTTGACGAAAGTCCCAAACGGAAATATACAGGCAGTTAACTCAGAAATTGGCATAGATCTAGTTGGGGACATTACAACTCCCCAAACAACATCATTATATAGTGCATCAAATCCTTCTCAGTGGTTGACTCCGTGAAGGGTACTTCTTGCTCCTCGCCCTCTACCTCTTCGCCCTATCGTAGAGACTTCTAGTTGATCTCTTTCACTCTCTCCTCTTTCTTCTTCTTTCATGTAATATTCAACTCATGTTTTCTTGTTTGATCCTATTGTATTTTGCTTTATGCTTTCAAGATTGTTTACCCCTACAAATTGGTATCATTCATTGTTTCTAGTCCCATTGACCTATCTTTTCGTCATTTGTTAGAGATTAATAAAATGATCCTTTCTTCTCTTCAATTGTTCATAAAACTCATTTGATATCGCCATGTTTTCCCTATGTCATATCCACATGTCCCCTCCGATGTTTAATTTTCCATAGCATTTTGATAACTAAAACTCCATAACAATTTATATGCATCTCCTTCATTGACCTGCTATGATAAAGAGCTCTACAAATGCACTAAAATCTAGAAAGAAGCATCCACACAATGTCCACTTATCATTAACACTTTAAATCAAGTATCAGGTAGGACTGAAAATATATCATCGATAGAAGAAAAATTAAAGATAGAATGTACTTTCCAATATTTTATATCCATCTTTTACATCGGTTATGATTTCAAATCAACATATTTAGCAAAAGTGAGAGCCAAAGGAAAGATGACATACGGAAGTGCATCATGAGCTACATAGTCAATATGATACTTGTCAATGAACTCTGGAGTGATCACCCAAGGAGCATCTGGGATAACCTCATCAACCCATCTGTATAAACAAAAAACATATTCTACAATGTTAGTTTTCCACAATATAATATTGTGAGATATTCCATGATAAGGTTAACCGCTATATTATTATATATTAAGGGTCAACCATAAACCAATTTCACAATTTCTAACTTTTTTGGATTTTTTAAGTATTTTATCTAGATCTGAAATTTATTACTGTGATTGAAAATTTCAGAAAATCAGAATTAAATAATCTAGGGCACAGAATAAATATTTTCGGAATTTTTGCAAAAATATACAATTTTTAGGGGTTTTCACAATATATAATTTTTTATTTTTTTTATAATATAGTACAAAATTGAGTAAAAGAGATTCCAAGTGAAGATGAAGGAATAAAGACCCAAGTCTCTTCCTTACAAGGCCACCGAGAAATCATGGTTAGCGTTCCTCTGAAGAATTAGTAATCCAATTTGATGAATTAAGGCAAACCAAGAAACCCTAGGGTTGTGTTGGTTTTGACCTAATCAAGACAAAGAGGTAATTAAATCACTTGTGTTGGTTGTGTTGGCTAAGACAGGTATGACAACCCTTACACACACAATCACCTCTACAAAGCATAAACACAACTTTGGCTGGCAGCCCCTAAGCCATGTGTCCTAATGGAGTCATCCCAAGAAGCATCGGACACCAACCTAGGGCATAAATGCCCAACATGATGGGGGACTTCCACCACATCAAGGGGCAATCAACAATGCTACTAGGCCAATACTCCTTGACATGAAAACCAAGAGGACCTACCTTTACCAAACCAAGGGTCTTGAGCCCCATTAGACCAGCACTTTTACATAAACAAGCCCCAAACTTAGCCTTTACAATGAAAAAAGACCACTCCTCTGTAGCATATCTGGTATGGCACACTGAAGAGTATCTATGGAGTTAGCTTTCCAGTATTTAGGTTAGAATCATACTTTCTGCATCTCACTTTTTATAGGAGCCACCTTAGTGCTCCCACTTCGTATTGACATCATGGTACCAAAAAATCCCAATGGCCTACTTTTGTGGTCATTCATTGGACATTAATAAATTTATCTTATCTTATCTTATCTCCTTGGAGCTTAATGGATATATCTTGCTTGGTGCATATGTGAAATGTTAGGGTCTTCTCCTATCAATGTGAGGCTTAGGTTCCTATTTCTGAACGTTGTTAACATAGTTACCGAATTCGGCAATAGGCCTAACCACACCTGAATTGGATTCTCGGATTCTTCCACCTCATTTTGACTAATCTAAAGTTGTTTATGTAGGATAAATGTAGGATGATTAGGGTCAATAAGGGTTAGGGTTCCAAATCCCTAATTCCTAATTTTGGAATGAGTGTCGCACCCGTATTGGATTCTTCAGTCGATTCCGATCACACCCACGGTTTGTGTAACCTTGGCTGTTAATGATGTGTAGAATTGCTAGAAATTGTCTTTTGGGGGCCATATGAAAAGGTATATATACCACATGGAAGGGTTCTATGTGAGGAGTTTCTCCCTTTAATTCCCTTTGATGTTTTATGCATGATTGTATTAGCTTGCTCCTATCATCTTCTAGAGTTGTCGCGTGTAATACTTCATTGTATAAGTCACACCTTAATTAGCAATGTTTTGATGTGGCACCTTTTTTGGGCCCTCCTAGTCTATTTCTACATTCATTTTTCAGCATGTTAAGGTTTCTTGTGGCATGCTTTAGTGGCCCTTGTTGCTTTAACCATTCATGAACTCACCCTTTTGGATTGGCCTCTTGACTCATTACCCTTGTTTGGATTGGCAATAGTCTTTTGATCCTCCCATCACTTTCTTATACTACAAAAGACACAAAGACATTTTGCTAAAGCTACTCTCTCATATCACCTTGTGCCTTAGTAATCCTATTTCCTAGGGATACCCCCCTTGAGTTGGAGGAGAGCCAACCTAAAAGTGAGAGGAGGTTATTAAGCTGACAGCAGGTAACCCCCTTTAGTTACCCTTAGGTTGCATGTATGGATTGGGATTTTTCCCACTTAGATGCAAGGTAAAGAGATAACAGGTTCCATTCTTATTATATTGTTCATAGTTACATATATCAGCGATATATCGCCCATATTGGGATATATTGAGAGTCATTCCCCTTGGCGATATATCGCCCCTAAAAAATCGCGACATATACGACATTTTGAATATATCGCGATATATTGAATGTGTCACGATATATTGGGAATATATCGCGATATTTTGGAAAATATCGCCTTGCTAAAAAAAATCATGGAATTTGGGAAATAAAGCGTGGGTTAAGATTTTGGCGATGATATTAGGACTGAACATATTAAATTATTAAAATAATAATGGTAATATTAAATTCATAAATTAAAAGTGGCATTCTCCTTATCTTTCATTTTTTATCCTTTTACTTAAATTTTTAACATTACCATTAATTGTTTCAGGATGTTTGAGAGTGGTTCCAACCTCATCGGACTTCATATGCAAAAAGTAGAATTTTAGATCCCATTCAGAATTCAGACGTAATAGTTTTCAGGATTTCGGGATTGCAACGTTTCCACTGGATTCTATCATGTATTAGGGTATGGGACTGGCATTTAATCAAGCACATCAACCCCTCTATGTACCTTGATGTTGGTGGTGCTGACTATTGAACTCTTCTATCATGACCTTAATAAAAATGTACCCTTCACTCAAGCAAAATCACTTATTAAGTTTGGGAAGCCTTTTCTACCTTATTTTAACGATTGGATTAGGAAGTTTCATCAAAATTGTAGGGTGTTGAGTTTGTTGACTAATGTCCTTGGAAGATCAACTTCGAGATTCGAGGTAGACGCAAGGGCGAGAGTCTAGAGGAGAGGGGCATAGGGTGCTATTTATGAATATGATCCTGATATAGGCAATGATTTTGATGATATGTAGTTATGGGAGGAGACAACTCACATTGGCTTCCACCTCAACCCCATTACCTTCCACCATAGCTCGAGCAGTTGGAGCTTCCATTTCCACCCCAGGCTCATCCAAAGCACCTACAAGACCACCTACCACTTCTAGAAGAATTTGGTGCCCCTCGCCCGTAAAAGGGGTGGAGGGGATCGATGATTCATATTATTTATCATTGTACTATATAGTACCTAGATGCCTCATGATTCATGATGATTCATCTCATGAGATACATTTATTTTGATCATTTGAGGTGATTTTGTATCATTCTATCAGGGAACATATTTCAGTATTTTCAGTTTCTTGCCGATATGTGATCATGATCCACCATTTGACATCTTGTGCATCTTATATATTAGTTGTATTTTCATATTCATGTAGCAGCGTGTTTATTTGATGTTGTTGTTGCTTTAGATGTTAAAAAAATTGAAAAAATAGTTATTTTTGTATTTTTTTTAGGTTTTACGACATTTGCCGATATTTTCGCCGATGTTGCCGATAAGTTACATTTCAGACCCTCGGCGATATATTCGCCAACATGATATATGTAACTTTGATATTGTTTATTATTCCATCGTTGAGCGGAGCATCTAGGATTGGAATATTTACACAAAACAGAGGAAGTTGAAGATCCTATAGTAGCCATACAGGCAACAGTGTCCATGGCAACTCCATAGTGAGTGCACTTTCTTTGTTTTTGCATTTCTAAATTCTTAATTGAGAAGAAAATAACAAGGCACAAACCTCACCTTCTAGTTAGGTTTTTCCCGTATTGGGTTTTCCCAGGGTAAATCTTGTCTTCACTGTTCAGTGTGTGGATGGAGTGTTATGTGCTTACCTTATTTTATTTCAGTATTTTGTGTGCTAAGCTAGTAATATTAAATCCGAAATCTAAAGTAAAACACTGCATAATAACAAATAGCAGAAGATTGTAAGATTTGTTGTGTCAAACTGTTCCAGTGGAATATCGATGGCGGTTTACAGATCACAATCTGACCCAAACCAATAGTCAGAAAACCAATTTGACATGAAGAGGCATGCCATCAGTCTCAAAGCCAGAAAAACTTTAAGCTCGGAACCACTTAGTCAAGCATTAGTACTCAGCTAAAGTGTCCATGGCAACTCCATAGTGAGTGCACTTTCTTTGTTTTTGCATTTCTTAACTGAGAAGAAAATAACAAGAAACAGAACTCACCTTCTAGCTAGGTTTTTACCGTATTGGGTTTCCCAGGGTAAATCTTGTCTTCAGTGTGTGGATGGAGTGTTATTTGCTTAGCTTATTTTATTTCAGTATTTTGTGTGCTAAGCTAGTAATATTAAATCCGAAATCTAAAGTAAAACACTGCATAATAAGAAATAGCAGAATATTGTAACATTTGTTGTGTCAAACTGTTGCAGTGGAATATCCATGTCGGTTTACAGATCACAAATTTGACCCAAACCAATAGTCAGTGAACCAATTTGACATAAAGAGGCCTTCCATCAGTCTCAAAGCCAGAAAAACTTTAAGCTCGGAACCACCATATCAAACATTAGTACTCAGCTAAAGTGTTTTATGCAAAAACTTTGTCCAAGTCATAGACATCATTCGACACCCAATGAGGCATATAATCCAAGGTTTTTTTGATGCACCTCTCTGTGAGACCTTTCATTTTTGCTTTTTGTCTCTAATGTTAGTAGTAGTACACACAGTGGCACTAAAATCTTGATAATAAAATATATCAGTCAAAGCAATGAAGCAGTATAACATGTAAATGTGGGTACAAGTGTAGAAGGAAAAGTTACAAGTCTGCAGAGTATGTTGATCATAATAGCCGCAAGCCTTACGAGTATGGCTGGGGCTATGTAATACTTTTGAAGAGTTGACAAAAAATTCAGTTTCAATTAAAATAAAGTATAAGAATTAAATCATGTAAATTTATTTCACCTGTGTCATAATTTTTTTATGTTGCTGATCTCATCATAAACAATTAGATTATTCCATCTGTTTTTAGAGGATAAATAGTGAATTTCCAAAATCATGTATTCGGTTGGTATATCTATCAGATGGATATTTGTTGGGTCAATAATATGATGAGACAAGTCATAATCCTTAACTTCTTCGCATTCTTTAAGTTAAATGGAAATCTACAAACTGATGCACGATATTTTTTCTGGTGACTTTTTACCCACAAAGCTCTTAAGAAAACCTAAAACAACATGACAGAGTCATTTGAAACCTGCCATTTACCCTTGTCAAATAGCTTTTAATGTTGAAGTGCACACCTATGTCTCTTTAACTTATAGGAATTTTGAATTTTTCTATAATTCCACATTGCTAGAACCTTTTTCTTATGATGGGCACAACAATAAGGATGAACTTAAATCATAATCCAAAATCAATGTAGCTAAAAATGATATTTGAACTTTGTACAGTAACATTAGTGTCTACATCCTGGCTTGTTTAAGCTGGCCTAATAATAGCATTCATACAAAAGAAGAGCTAAACTTACAATGCTGATGTAAAATACTTACATAAAGACTGAATTATCTATACAAACCTGCAATGGCGAAGAGATTCATAGCGTTCAGCCTCTGTCATCACCGTTTTCCCCTTGTACTTGTGAGTGACTGCATCACTACAGCAACCAACAAGCAGATACGTATTGGGAAACCTGTGACATGTCCAAAGCCCAACATCTCTAGTCAAGAACGCCTTAAAATAGCTGTAAATATATGTTAGATGAAGACTCTTGAGGTTCCTTTCTCATGATTATGCATCACCAAAATTTCCAAATTAAAATGAGGTGTATCTAATACATAATTGTTAGAAGGAAACAATATTTATCTCTTCACTTGCACACAAGACAACATGGGTTTGGTCTGGTGATTATGGATGGTAATTATCAAATATTGGCCATTCCCAATGGTTCTCCAACTTGCAAACAATATGAGTCATAACAATTGATGGAAATATACCAGGCAACTAAGTTAGTGGGGAATGAAATTGACCCCTTTATCTACTTATGAAAGAAAATGGGTATATATTGTATAAAGCATCAAATATTTAAAATATACCTCAGATAGCTCATTCAAAGTATTAGTCCTGTGGGACTTAATTTTGCTTCACCCTTTGTTGATGTATTCCAGACTGTTGTTGCTCATTTTTCTGTTTATGGGCCTTCTATGTGATATTAGTGGTGTGATGTCCATGAGATGATGTTATATTTCTGCCTTGTTCTACTGCTATGCCATGATGATGATGATGTATTACTTGATGTTATACTATACTTTCTATTGTCACTACATGATGTATTGTATTTGGTTGTTTTGAGGAGTATAGCTAGTGGCACCTTGCATAGGTTGATGAGGGTGAAGGTTGGTGGTTTGATGGCATTCCATTTACGAACATGATTTCTTTTAATTTGGTATTTCTAAGGACTATTCCCCATTCTTTGGCTCCATCGTTTAGACCTTATCATATCATCCATACCACTCCATCTCTTGTTTGCATCCCATTGGCTTGAAGTCAATTGATTGACTCTTGTTCTCCCCCTTTGTGGATCTGTCACCATCTATGCTTTACTATTATATAATTCTGTCTAAGGGTTGTTGTGTTGTAGTGAATACTCGGTACAAGAAGCTTTCGGGTATGCTCCCCGTGGCCAATTGTCAATAGTCAGAAAAAACTACAATTGAGCAATGCTTCCTCCTAAGATCCAAAACTTCCCTATGCTATTATTATAAAATGGTTAATGGTTGGAAGAATAGGTAATCCTTGTCAGGGCTATGGATGCTCACTAGCAGAAGGGCTAGGCCTATTTGCATACATATGCTTTATCGTGGCAACTCCGTCAAGGTTATGGACGCTCGCTGGCAACGGAGCTAAGGTCGTGTCATCACTAGTATCTGAAAGGTGTAAAACCAAGGCCAATATCTTCCAATACGTTAATCATGTGCTAAAAGAAAAGTGAAAAGAAAAGAAAAAGTTAAATAAAGGGAAATATTACTGCTGGGATCAAGGGAAAGGTAGCTCATAAAACACCCCTTCTATGTGACACATGCTATTACTGTTCGTTTGATTGGTGTAGAGTGTAGATCACAAGAATTCCCTGAACCCCTTACCTTGAGTCAAATAGTTGATTAAAGCCAATCCACTTCCTAAAACTCTTGAGTTATCCATCTCCACCCCAAAGAAGAACTAATCCTTGTTAGAAAGTGACAACAAGGAAGGTCTTTCTGCATTGCATGTGTCATTGCATGCAGAAGAATTAAATAAAGAAGCCAATTGTATTTAATGTATTTTTCCTAAGTTTTACTTTGGAAAATATATTAAAGTGATCAAATTATTAATTGACTTAATGGAACACTTTTTTATAAAGTGAAAGTGAAAAATATTTAAGTGATGGCTAATCTAATCTTGGCCATTGATCTCATTCATTGATCCATAGTGAGATTAGGTTTTTCGCTTAGCCAATGAGTTAAAAGGAGGATCCATTGGTGGAGAGGACACACATACATTCCGACAGAGAGATTCTTGCTCATAGCTGTCAGCTGGAGAGTGAGAGAGAGCTAGTTTGCATAGGAGATTTACAGAGAAGAAGACGGAGGGATAATCATCCAGAAGAGAGAGGTCGTACGGATCAGGGAGGAGGCCGTACACCAACAGAGAAACCGAACAACAATTTGGCCATATAGCAGAAGCAAAGGAGGAGGTCATACAGGGTGATGTAAGCCGTATGGAACAGTCCGTACAGCTGACACAGCAGCCGTATGATTTCGTATTGCTAACATAGGCAGGCCGTACAGCATTGCAGCTCAGTCGTACAGGTTGGTGAGGTTACTCAGTGATTCGCAGAGGTTGATTTTGCCAGGTTGGGCAAATCGATTTTTTGGATTGTATTGTTCCATATTTTCTTAATAAAATATCTTCTCAGAATGTTGCACCAGTTTTCCCATCTTGAGTTTTGTCCAAGGGTTTATACCCAAAAAGATTTGTGTCTATTGTGTGATTGATATTTCTCTCGGTGTTTTATTTCCGCTGCATTTTATTTTGGAGAAGAAATCCATGTGTGGTTAGCAGTAATAATTTGGGTGCATTAATTAATCCAACTACTCTAGCCCTAGAGTGGATTTTAAGGAAATTTACATGGTATCAGAGCTCTTCTGAGCAGATCTGAGAGAAAGCAACAGGTTGGTTGGATAGATCATTGGCATATCTATCTAAGGGTTTACATGCACTATTCATTATGGTCGTACAGTTGAGAGTTGAGGATAGACTCCAGGGGGCACAGAACTTTCCTACTTGGAAAGAGAGGATCACCAGGATCCTGGATGTCAGTGATGTTGATGAGCACATTGATGATCAGAAGGTGGCTCCCACAAATCCGGCAGATTTGGCAAGGTGGAAGAAGATAGATTCCAGAGCTATGTTGATCATCTTGGATGGGGTGAAGGACCATATAGTCCCTCATCTGTCTGGGAAGAAGTCCGCATTAGAGATGTGGAAGGCTTTGGAGAGTCTCTACCAAAGCAAGAATGAAAACCAGAAGATGGTGCTGCAGAAGAGATTGCGCAGCACCAGGATGGCCAAGGGTGAAGGAGTGGTGCCTTATCTCACAAGGCTCACACAAATTAGGGATGAGCTTGGAGAAGTGGGCTCTAAGATTGAGGATGAGGAGCTAGTTCGCATAGCCCTCAATGGTTTCTCTAAACCATGGGACGTCTTTGTTAAAGGCATGGTGGCTAGGGAGAAGCTCCCTGACTAGCATAGATTGTGGGATGACTTCGCATAGGAAGAGACCTGCATGGGTCAAGGTTCAGCTTCATCCAGCAGTACAACACAGATCGTGGATGAAGAAGCTCTAGCCCTAACAAGCAAAGGTAAGGGGAAGGAAAAGAAGGGTAGCAAGAAGAACTTGGACATGTCAAAAGTCAAGTGCTTCATATGCCACAAGCATGGACACTTTGCTTCCCAATGCCCAGAGAGGAAGAAGAAGAGCAACACACAGATGGCAGGTTCTACCGAGGTGGATGACTTCAGCAAAAGTTTTGATGAAGACTTTTGCTTGATAGCTTGCATGGCAAGTTCCATCGACAGCAGCATCTGGTATGTGGACAACGATGCATCTTGTCACATGACAGGACATAGGTCGTTCTTCAAGAGCTTGAAGGAGGGTGGAGTGAATCTCCATATTGAGTTAGGAGATGATGAGCGGTATCAGGCACAAGGTGTTGGCAGTGTTTCGTTTCAGAGGGAGTTTGGAAATCCCATCAGCTTTGATGGTGTGTTATATGTCCCAGGGATGATGAATAATCTCATATCAGTTTCCACACTAGAAGACAAGGGTTTTCTAGTGACTTTCCGGGACAGGAAAGTATATATCAGACCACATGGGTCAGATCAAAGATTGGACAGGATGATTGGGGTTCGGAGTGGGAAGGTTTACAGACTACAGTTTGAGCCTGCAAAGGCTCTGGTCAATAGCAGTAGTAGTGATGGTGAGTTATGGCATAGGAGGATGGCACACTTACATCATGGTGCACTGAGGCATCTGAGACAGGCAGTTATTGGAGTTCCTTCAATACAGGAGGAGAAGCACAACCACTGCAAGGGTTGTGCGTTGGGGAAGAACATCAGGAAACCTTTCCCACATAGTGAGCACAAGTCTGAGGGGGCCTTAAACTTGGTGCATTCGGATGTATGCAGACCGATGAGTGACCATTCTTTCAGTGGTTATAGTTATTATGTCACATTCATTGATGACTATTCCAGGAAAACTTGGATCTATTTCTTGAAGTCCAAGTCAGAGGTCTTCGAGTGTTTCCAAGAGTTTAAGACTCTCGTGGAGAACCAGACAGGGAGAAAGATTCGGATATTGAGGACAGACAACGGTGGTGAGTACACCCGCAGAGAGTTCATGGAGTACTGTGCATCGGAGGGGATCAAGAAGGAACACAATGTTCCTCACACCCCGCAACAGAATGGAGTGACAGAGAGGAAGAACATGACATTGGTGAGTGCAGCCAAGGCCATGCTATTTGATCAAGGATTACCACTATTCCTATGGGCCGAGGCATTTCGGACTACAGTATATGTCCAGAACAGGTGTCCCCACACAGCATTGGGGAGGAAGACACCTGAGGAGGTATTCACAGGTACTAGACCAGATGTGAGTCATTTACGCATATTTGGGAGTATCTGCTATTTGTCACATTCATGCTGACACTAGGAAGAAATTGGATCCTTTTGGAGAGAAGGGGCTTCTAGTTGGGTATAGTGAGACTTCCAAGGCTTATAGAGTATATGTCCCAACTCGCAAAAGGATCATTGTGAGCAGGGATGTGCAGTTTGATGAGGATAGAGCCTTGAGAAGATCTATGGACTTACCAGCACAGGAGCAGCCAGCTGAGGACTCGGGAGTCAAGTTGGAGGAGTCATAGGTACTGACACAGGGCACAGGCTCTAGTAGTCAAAGGGAGTCAAGTGGACAGGATCCTCCTATCATTGATGTGGAGGATGAGCAGCAGGAGGATATCCACCAGCAACAACAGGTAGACACTAGGCCACGGCCTAGGTGGTTTAGGTCCACAGTTCAAGATTCCAGGCAGGTGAGTCTTCCACAGAGCCATGAGGCGAAGCAAACCACCAGATAGACTGAGCTATATGGCACTAATGACAGAGTTGATTGACTCTGAACCTTCTAGTTTTGAGGAGGCTGCACAACATGATGTTTGGCAAGAGGCCATGGTTGAGGAGTATGACTCAATCATGAAGAATCAAGTATGGGAGGTTGTGCTGAGGCCAGAAGGTAAAAAGGTGGTGGGATCTAGATGGATCTACAAGGTAAAGCATGAAGCAGACGGAAGTGTGGAGAAGTACAAGGCACGCTTTGTGGCGAAGGGGTATTCGCAGAAGGAAGGTATTGACTATGAGGAAACCTTCGCCCCTGTCGCCGGGTATTCTTCTATTCGGACTATCCTATCATTGGCAGCAAAGATGGGTTGGCGCGTTCATCAGATGGACATGAAGACTGCCTTCCTCAATGGGGTTATTGAGGAAGAGGTATATATTGAGAAGCCAGAAAAGTTTGAGGCGGAGAGCAGAGAGTCGCATGTATGCAGGTTGCAAAGAGCTCTTTATGGGCTCAAGCAGGCACCTCGAGCATGGTACTCGAGGATTGACAGCTATCTACGAGAGATGGGTTTCCAGCGGAGTGAGGCAGACCATAACCTGTACTTCTTGTCATGTGAGGTACCTCTCATACTGGTAATATATGTGGATGATCTCTTTCTTACAAGAGATGAGAGGCTGATCATGGATTGCAAGTCCAATATTGCAGTGGAGTTTGAGATGAAAGACCTTGGATTGATGCATTACTTCCTAGGTCTAGAGGTTTGGTAGAGAGATAGGTGCTTCTTCATTGGACAGGGGAAGTATGCAGTAGATATTTTGAGGAGATTCAGGATGGAAGACTATAGATCTATCGCCACACCTCTAGTTACCAACTGGAGGAAGATTGATATATCGGGATCAGAGGAGTTTGATCCTACACTGTATAGGCAGCTTATTAGGTCGCTTATGTATCTGGTCAACACTCGACCAGACATCATCTTTGCAGTTAACTCTTTGAGTCAGTTCATGGTGAACCCTCGAAGAGTGCATTGGACAATTGTGAAGCCCATACTTCGCTACATCAGAGGCACAGTGGAGTATGGATTGGTTTATGAGCGCAGTGGGAGTATACAGTTGGCAGATTTCACGGATGCTGACTGGGCAGGATGTGTAGAGGATCGAAAGAGCACTTCAGGTTGTTGCATCAGCATTGGATCAAGGGTTGTCTCTTGGTTAAGCAGGAAGCAGAAGTCAGTTGCATTGAGCTCAGCAGAGGCTGAGTACATGGCAGCCAGCATGGCTGCATTTGAGGGGATGTGGCTGAGGAAGTTGCTCTCAGGATTGTTCGAGAGTGAGTTGGAGACTACTATAGTTCACTGTGATAACCAGAGTGGTATCTGTTATCACACAACTTGTAGTTGCCCCTAGAGATATCCCATCCGGGATGGTAGAGGAGACAGGCAACTAAAGAGGTGACCCAAGAGATGCCACGGTTCCCAATGCAAGGTGGGAGTCACGTCAACCGAGGCACTCTTCGCTTTAGGTCAAGGTGTAACTAGACCAAGGGGGAGACCCTATACCCAATCACAGTTGATTAGACCCAAACAAAGGTTTCTAAGAGTTAGCAAATGAAGAGTTGCGGAAACCAATGCAAGGCTAGGTGGACCTAAGAGTTGAGGTATGGTTGAAGGTGGTGTAATGGATTGTTAGTGTTTCAACCTATGTATGGTTTAGGCCACATTGTTTGGTATGATGTCAAGGTGAGGTACCATGTGTTTTCACAAGTGGGTCTTGTTTTCTTGGGAAGCGTGAAATGGTTCTAGATAGGCCCACAAGATGAAGCTAGGTGTGAAGTTGGTACTATAGATTGGATGAAGACTAGATCTATGAATCTAAGTTGATTCTAGGAGTACCCACATGCTAGATCTAGGGTTTAACACTATTCCCAAGGAGTGCGACTTGCTTAGAGAAGGACTAGTGCCTTGTTAGATGGGCTAATGGGGTCAAGAAGTATGTCAAAGTGTAGATCGGGACACCTAGAAGCCAAATCAAGTAGGTTAAATGAGATCCAATCGTTGGATTTTGCTAGATCTAGGTTTTTCAAGTAACAACCCTAAGTGGACCACAATCCCTTGAAACAAGGAATCCTACCCCCAAGGCGGATTGTGACAAAAAGACAGTCTAGTCCTAGGTTTCAAGGTATGGGCATTCCAAATCCACGAAAATCTCAAACACCCACCTCCTCAAAGTGGGCAAACTTACTCAACCAAGGGAGTGCGACTTTGCTCAAGGAGGGCTAAAATGAGGGTTTGGTGGACCAAATCAAGTCCAATGGCCACCAAACTATAGATCCAAGATGCTAGTACCCCGATATATGCATGTGCAAAAAATCAAGTCAATCCAAGGGCTAGATCTTAGTAGATCTGAGTTTTGAGGTGTAAATAAATTCAAAAGGGGGTTTTGACCCCTTAAAACATGGAGAGATGTCCACAAGGTAGATTTCACCAAAGTAAGAATCTGGGGGTAGGTTATCAAGTGTCTAGATTGCAAATCAAGTGGGATCTCACCTACCCATGTGCTAGATCTAACCAAACAAGCCTCTCACTAGGAAGTGCGATTTGGGTCAAGGAGGGCTTTTTGCCTTGAAAAGTGGGTTAATTTTAAGCCAATCACCACCAAACTATAGATCCAACTAGGGGTGGATGCTATAGAGGTGGGTTTTCAATATCTTCTCAAGAGCAAGGCTAGATCTAAGTAGATCTAAGAAAATACCAAAAAAGCAAGGGTTTTAATTGATTAGGGTTTTTATGATCTAGAAATCATGGAAGATTCAAGGAAGTAGAAGATCATACCTCTTGGAACATACCTGGATGAAGAGATGAATGCTAGTTGAGACGAGGATTACTTTGCCAAAGATCAAATGGAGAATTGTTGAAGCCCTCTTGCCAAATCGATTTTTCCAAGCCACATGTGATTCCTTCTAACCTGTCAAGCCAAGGAGCAAAGCATCAATCAGTTTAACAAATTGAAGGTAGATACAAGCAAGAGAGAGAGAAACATAGAATAGTTGACACAAAGGCAAAACTACTCCCTGTTACACCAAAGCGACTTCTTCCAAGATTGAAGGGCAAGCCTCCCCACCAATTCGCCCTTGTCCAAAATCGCCCTCTTAACCTGTAAATAAAATATGGCAAATATGCAAGATAGCTACAATAGATCCTCCAGTGCAATGGACAAAAGCATTTACAATCGAAACAACCAACATCCACTCCAATCCAAGCATGCACTCCAAAAGATAGAAATTTTATTCCAAGAGCCAAGAGCCAAAAATCTCTAGATGATTTTTACAATGAGAGGCTCCCTCCTTAAATAGGATGGGGAGAGAGCATAATCCTAACCACTTTTTGAATGAGTGGCTAAGATTAAAAGATACAAATGTCTAATCAATGGTTGAGATGAGCTCAACAATAAAATACATGGATCACTAATAAAATATTATGTGAGTGGACAAAATCGCCCTAGAAGAGGGGAATCCCACCAAATCATGATGACAAAATATAATAAAGGTCTTATGGTGGGTCCAAGGGGTAATTTTATCCCTCCTTGGTCAATCCCCATAGCACAATAATCATAAAATAATCCTCAATGTACCAAATCGTGCCTCCATGGTCAAATCGTAGACCTCAAAAAGACCTCAGAAATCCCCAGAAAGTGCCATAAGTGATGGATGCGGGCCCCGATGAAGCTGAAACTGCTGGAGGAGGTGTGGAGGACCCCGATCTATCATCACTGATCATCCCATGCCATAACATTGCCTCAGTAGCCCAAATCGATTTCCTCAATAGCCATTTCTACCAATCCTGAAATGCCTCGGGAAGCGTGAAACTGCCCCGAACTGCCTCCTGGAGTGCCTGCGCTGTCAAGGTGAGGGCACCAGTGTGTCCGGGAGGGGGGTAATATGGTAAAAACAAGTGGCTGGACCACCCCCTCCATCATCAGCGCCCTAGGTCAACCGGATAAAAATCACATCTGCTCTGACAGGGCCTCCGACAGACCAAAAATGCACTAGGACAGCCTACTGAGGCAAAATCATCACTGTAAGTGCCCGGAACTGAAAACAAACTGTCTCATTGGACTCAGAAGGTCCAAATCCATCCAAGATATGTACTCATACACCATATGAGTCTCTGCATGATCAAAATATATATCCAATATACCGGAACAGGGCCAATAATAATAATCTGTAAATGAACAAACACTGCTGTAAACCAAGAATCATCATCATAACCCTGTAGCTGCTGCATAGAATCATCATGTACATGTACATAGACCATATATCATCTATCCATATCATCATAAGGTCCAACCATCCATGTCTTATTGTTGACCTTGGTCTAACCAAGTCAACATGACCAAATATAACTCAGACCATCATCAGAAGCTCCTGCAAAGTGTCCAAGGTTAATGCATGCTCTACAACTTATTCAAATAACAATTATAACACAAAGTAATCATTACTGGCGATCTAAGTCCAAATATATAATATCATTAATTATTATTATTACTCAAGTTAGACTTTCAGGATCATACTCACTTCATAGCTGTGATCAATTTGCTAGTGAAGGGTGAAGGCTAAAATAACTGGCTATGCTAAGGGATGACTTGACTGACTTAACTTTGTGACACTTTGGAAAAGGGAAAGGGAATACACACCATAGTATATATTGAATGAGCAACAACACAGGGAATGGCGGTGTCTCACAAATGGATGAGTTGTTCAAAGAGGGTTTATTCACCTTTAACAGATGCGCACAATCCATAATACAAACAAGGCCAGCAATTGTTTAGATATAGCATTTAAGTTCCATTGCTTTCCGGGCCTGAAGTTTCCATAGCCTTGATCTATGTGTGTTTATAAACACATTGCATAGATTTACATTTATTTTAGGCTTTCTGCTGCAGGTGTGTTTTTAAGGCACTTGTTTACCTGAGCACTTCTAGGTGTGTCATGGACAGCTTGTTTACCTAGGTATTTACATTTCCAAAAGATATAACATTTTATTTTCATGGCCATCTTTATTTGGCATGCCTTTCATTCATGTGTGTTTAGAAACACATTGCATGAATGGGCTTTTCATACAAGATATAGCATTTCATTTTTCCAGATTTTGTATTCATGGCAGCACTAAAAGTTTCAGGTTTAGCCAACACAACTTTAGTGACTAGGGGGAATTCACAAGGAACTCCAACTCGCCATAGGCAAGTTTTGTCACCAACACAGAGCCGAGACACAATAAACAGGGAAGCTCATCCAATACAGAGGCTACAGTGGGGAAAAGATCCTCCATGTCACTAGTCAAGTAGTAAGTCAGGGTGATAAACTAAAAGGTAGGCAATGGATGGATGAAGACAATGAATGATGGAGCTGACACTAGCAAGCCAAGGCATGGTGGAATGATCACCTCTATTCTCCCTAAGGAGGGTAATACCAATGAGTATGAATAGTGAACTTCTAAGTCTGAGTAGGGACAATAATATATATATAATAAGATCAACCAGGTCCACATATCTATATGATCGCCAGATCATGACACTAAGTGCTAAGACATGCTATAAGAATAAGTATAAATGCAATATAACCATAACACAATGATATACCTGCTAAGTCATATACCTGAATGCTCATCAACCTGTACCATCATCTGTCCTCTGAAACTGCTGCTGTAACTCTGGGCGCTACTGACTGCTCTGTACCAATGGTATAATGGCTACATTGGTCATCTCTCTGAGTGTCCTGAGACCCAGTCATGGCATGGGGAATACATATGCTGTCCAAAATCTAATAGTGATCCATAGATAGCTGCTCATCTCATCATCTCAAAGTAAAGGAACTGGCTGAAATGTGCTCTGGAATCTGAAAAATAATGTATGGTAGCCCGGCTACTATATATGTGATAACAGTATCAACCTTTCTGAGAATCCAGTGTTCCATGACAGGAGAAACACATTGACATCCGGTATCACTTCCTCAAAGATTGTGTTTAGAGAGGAAGCATTCGGTTGGAGTACATTCAGAAAAATGAGCAGGTGGCAAACATATTCACCAAGGCACTTTGCAAACTCAAGTTTGTAAAGTTCAGAGATGAGTTGGAGTTGTTACCAAATCCCTTCCTCGTTGAGAGGGAGTGTTAGAAAGTAACAAGAAGGAAGGTCTTTATGCATTGCATGTGTCCTTGCATGCAGAAGACTTAAATAAAGAAGCCAATTGTACTTAATGTATTTTTCCTAAGTTTTACTTTGGAAAATATATTAAAGTGATCTAATTATTAATTGACTTAATGGAACATTTTTTTATATAGTGAAAGTGAAAAATATTTAAGTGATGGCTAATCTAATCTTGGCCATTGATCTCACCGAAGGATCGCATCCATTGATCCATAATGAGATTAGTTTTTTCGCTTAGCCAATGAGTTAAAAGGAGGATCAATTGGTGGAGAGGACACACACACATTCCCACAGAGAGATTCTTGCTCATAGCTGTCAGCTGGAGAGTGAGAGAGAGCTAGTTTGCAGAGAAGAAGACGGAGGGATAATCATCCAAAAGAGAGAGGTTGTACGGATCAAAGAGGAGGCCGTACACCAGCAGAGAAACCGAACAGCAATTCGGCCATATAGCAGAGGCAAAGGAGGAGGCCGTACAGGGTGACGTAAGCCGTACGGAACAGTCTGCACAACTGACACAGCAGGCGTACGATTCTGTACTGCTGATGCAGGCAGGTCGTACAGCATTGCAGCTCGGTCGTATAGGTTGGTGAGGTTACTCAGTGATTCGCAGAGGTCGATTTTACTCAGCTTTTAATTTCTATCTGTGAGCACGAAATTCAAGGAAGCTTCACTGGTGTTTTGTTGGGTACGAATTTCCAAACAAAAGATTGAGTTTGGCACTAAAATCGAGGAGATGTTCGTACAACTCTGTGTTGCTTGAGAAGGGCACGATTTCCCATAAATGTATGCACAGAATTTGAGGTAGATTCTAGCACAGAATTCGAGGCAAAGAATCATTCTTCTTCTGGTTGAGATAAGTTAATGTTGTTGTTGTAATTATTTTCTTAAAGAAATATAAATACTCTCACTCTCTCACAGATTTTCCCTTTGGGATTTTGCCTGGGCCATTTTGGCTAAAATATCTGAGTCTGAAATTTTTTTGTGCATGGTTGTTATGTTAATTTTGTTCTTAGTATTTTGGTAGAACTTCTCTTGTGCTTCCAATTCAGATGTGTTTATGAGTGAAACTTCATTTTCAGTTGTCTATGGTTGAATGAGATGGGTTATTAAACATTGTTAATCTGAGTTTAACTCGAAAGTCTGTTAGAGAAGTGATTTTTCTACAAACTACCCTCTCCCAAATATGGAAAACTTATTGCAAAGGGTGACTGGTGTTAATATAATTGTAACTTCGGAAGATATTCACTTGTATATTTTATGTTGTATTTGTATTTTATTATTGTACCTCCGACGGAGATGTTTATTCCTCCAGTCGGGAGATTCATTATTGTACTTGAGTCATGTAAAGTCATTGAGGTCAACCCTCCATTGTAAGTCGGGGCAATAGAGCCCTGAGTCAGCATGTATTAGGGTTATTAGACTCTCCTACAGAAGTCGACCCAGTCAGGTACAACTAGGGGCCGACCTGTTTGGGGTAAAGGTCAAGTGAAAGTAAAAGTATAAATAGAGAGGGTGCCTCTCTCATTTGGATCATTCACTCACTCATCGAGTTCGCATTAGTGAGAAGGAGGACAAGTTCGTACAAGTGGAGAAAAGAGAAGTTGCTGAAGACCATTTCTATTTTGGGGTTTACTTTTTTGTTATTGTATCGTTGCTCATTCTATCTTTGAGGAAGTTGCGGGGTTTTCTCCTTTACGGTTTCCCTGAGGAAAATCTTTGTGTCTCTTGTGTTTATGCTGTGCTTTTTATTCTCTCAGTAAGATCCTAGATAACTATTGATTAAATTGTAAAAATCTAACATGGTATCAGAGCTAACCTGAGAAGAAGACATTGTGCAACTACAGAAGCTAGGGCTTCTTAATTTTTGGGTTTCACTCCACAGATCATCAGCAAAAGGAGGCTATGCTAACTCGCATAAAGAAGGCACATCTTTCTGTAGAAACAGAAATTGATTTTGAGCATTTTCAATTTTTGGCCTGTCACTACTGCGGGAAATTAGGGCTTTTCATAGAAGTGGAATTTTGGAGTGCAATCAGCACAGGGAGGAGCTCCTCAGCAAAATCGAAATTTAGAGACTAAGATCGAAGTTTTTGGTTGGGTGAAACTCCGAGAAAGTCAAACCCTAATTTGACTCTGGACCAGAAAACCAGAAAAAGCCAGAAATTGCAGATCAGAATTTCGCAAGTCATTTTTCAGGGTCAATTTTTGGAATTTTCAAAATCCAAGTGTACCAGCTTGCTCGCCTCAGTCAAGCGCATCAGCCAAACAGAAGTTTCAAATTCCAAGTTTGAATTTTTAGGGTTTCTCTGTCAAACCCTAGCCAGCTCCAGATCTAGTTTCAGCGAATCAAGTGGTAAAACCTAAATCTTTTCTATTTCCATTTGAGTTTCTCATTAAAGATGTCTCACCAACTCTCACCACACCAAGCTTGAGAATAAGCTTGAAGGGGCTGATAACTTCCGAGCATGGAAGTATAGGATTGGGCTTGTTCTAGAAGAGAATGAATCGGACACCTATGTGAATGAAGAGGTTCCAGTTCCAGAGGGAGATGAGGCTAAAGCCTTACGCAAGAAGAACCAGGTTAAGGCTAAGAGAATCATTGCAGATTCTATCAAGGACCATCTCATACCACATGTGTCATTTCTGAAGACACCTTAAGAGATGTTTGATGCCTTGACCACCTTATTTGAAGGGAGGAATATAAATAGGAAGATGACGTTGAGGAACCAATTGAAGAATGTCAAAATACAAAATGCAGATACCATGCAGTCCTACTTTACAAGGGTCTCTCAGATAAAAGAACAACTTGAAGCTGTGGGAGAAGATATAGAGAATGGAGAAATAGTGATGACCACCTTGAATGGTCTTCCAAGGTCATGGGATTCCTTTATTCAAGGAATTTGTGCAAGAAGAAACTTGATCACCTTCAATAGACTGTGGGAAGAGTGCTCATAGGAAGAAGCTCGAATTGTAGCACGAGAAGAAAAGATGGGTAATGAAGAGCAGGCTCTCACGGTACTGACCAGGAAGAACAACAACAAGAGGGAGCATCCTCATCACCAGAAGAGTAAACACCACCACCAAAACCAGAGGGAGAACCTCAGAAGTTACAAGAAAGATCTATCTCACATTCGATGCTTTACTTGTGATGAGAAGGGATACTAATCCTGAGATTGTCCAAGGAACAAAAGTAGCTCCCACAAGAAGAACAACAAGAAAAGACATCATGCTCACACTGCAGAGGATGATGAACCTCCAAGGAAGAGAACCAGAGAAGACAGTGAAGATTCTTCAAGTGATGACGAATATGTTCTGATTTCAGCTCTCACAGGCACTGTCACACACGGAAGCAATTATTGGCTCATAGAGAGTGGGGCTTCCAAGCATATGACAGGATTCAAGGAATCCTTTGTGAACTTATCTGAACATGAGTCACCCCACAAGGTGAAACTTGGGGATGACTACCAGTATCCCATAAAAGGAAGTGGTGAAGCCTCTTATAAGCTAGACTCTAGAAAGTCTATGAAGATGAAAGATGTCCTGTATGTACTAGGACTAAAGAAGAATCTTCTCTCCATATCAGCTTTAGATGCTAAAGGTATGACGGTTGCATTTGTAGATCAAACATCCCTTGATCGGCATCCCAGTAGTTAACGAGCATTTGGAGCAAATGCGTTTGTGCACGCATACTTGTTGTTCGGAAAAATTTAAGAAGACCGTATCTTCGTAGTGCATTCAGGGTGACTGGATCCCCCATGGCATTCCCTATCCATGGATTCATGCTCTCTCTCCCTTCAGGTTAGGACCATCCTTCATCATTCACCCATTCCATGCATTAGTTTTTTATTTTTTCATTTTAAACTGCGGGACCCGCGACTTCACCTCTGCAACAGAGGCGGGTACCCACGGGTCTGCTTATGCTCAATCGGCGCACTTTTCACGTAACCGCGAGTTTAGCATAGCCAGACTCGCAGGTACGAGGCCCTAAATTTTAAACCCATATAAAAACTCAAAAACACCACTAAAAATTAAAATGAATGGATTGAATTGGTGGGAAAAGGCAGAGGTAACTTACTTGCAATTGACGGAAGTTGATTTCGTGTCCCGGATTGATCGCTATTGGCGGTTGAAGTAAGGGGGTTTTTTGCTCCAATGAAATGACTTTGTGAGTTATGTTTTCATTTTGACACTATTTATAAAAATTATTTCAAATTTTTACCCACTTTCATATAGTTTCAAAATTCTTTTTAACTCTATTTAATCCTAATGACTTTTTTCAAGTTGTTTTTTTATTAGGCGAAGCTCTAAAAAGCACTTTCTCACTTTCTTTGCAACGGGTGACCATACAAAGGTTTGTTTTTCTTTTTGGCATGTCAATTAAGTTCAACATATTAGATCTTTTTGTCATTTTATGTCATATTGAAATCTCCTTTGTTCATCCTTATATGTCATTTTCTACTAATCCGGTGGTCTTCATGCTATCTAGCTTTTCTGTCAGTTGCCATATCAAGGAACTTATACATTGTATATCTTTTTACTTAATATTAAGTTCCCTGTTCCATATAGAGCTCTTTCAAGCTCTTGTTAGACTCTCTAAATATAACAAGATTGCCGAGCTTACTTGTCTTGTTCAGACTCGTTAAAGGACTTGAACAATCATCCACTTAGGTATAAGTTTACCCATTTTCCGGACCTTGGTGGATTATTTACGAAAAAGGTATACTCTAGTCATGCGTGGCTAGAAGATTTCTTCTCTCATTGTTTTACACTTTTTCGGGTGAGGAGACTAACTTTACAAAAAAGGACCCCCTTGGAGTCTTCTTTAGGATTTTCAGACTCTTGAAATATGAAAACAACAGCAAGCATTCACCAACTTGGGCTCGATGTGAAATCCACGAGTAGGTATATAGAGTTCTTGTTTAAGTTTTTCAGACTCTTTAAATATGAAAACTCCGGCGAGCATATACCAACTCAGGCTCAATATTAAAATCCATGAGTAGGTGTATGGAGTTATTGTTTAAGTTTTTCAAACTCCTTAAAATTGAAAACACCGACGAGCATGAACAGATCCAGGCTCGATATTAAAATCGATGTATCAGTGTTATCGAGTACTAGTCTATCTTTTCTTCAAAGTCGTTAAAACATGAAGAAAGACTTGAGTTTCCCTCCCATGGACTCGTTAAATTACACATGGTTGGACTTTTACCAAGCAATCTTCTCCCTCCTCCTTCGAGCTTGTTTCAAAAATGAAGAAGGACTATTGAGTTTGCTTTCTTGGACTCATTAAAACTAACAAGGACATTCTTTAATAAAAAGAGAATGGGAAGGGAAGAACATCAGTTATCTTTCAATGTAATGGAAGCAAGTCACTTATGTCCTTGAACACAGCACCTTTTTGAGTCTTTCAAACAAGTTGGGTTCTTGTTTTGGCCTTAGGATAAAACCTGATCTCAGAGTTTTTAACTCCTCCGATTGGTTACTCTTCCAATCATATGGAGAATCTGTTAATGTCTCCTACATTGCAGATTTATATCATGGTCCCTTTGTCTTCAAAGCTGCCTAAGTCACTCTTGTGTCGTGCTCACTGTTCAAGGATACAACCTATGTCGGCCATTATGCAGTTGCCTTGACCTCATGTGTCGGCCATTCCTTGGTGTCAATATGTTTCATCATGTTTTCAGTCCAACTCCAAATCAGATCAAACTTTTGATTGTATCTCGTGTTGGATGATGGAGGATGCCTTAAGGCCTCCCTTCCAACGGACTTCTTCCTATCGACTTCTGCTCATCTTGCTCTGGGAACGAAGTTTAGATTTTTCGGTAGTACCTTGGGGATTGCAGTCATCAGTGGCAATTTCCCTCGCTATTCAGTAGTGGGAATACATCAACGTCTCCTACTCGATGGATTCTTCAAGTGTTCGACTTCAAGACCCTTTATTCGCACTTGTTAGAATGTACTAGGTACCTTGGGCCCCATTTTCATTATTGGTAGGTGACCCTCGTGTTTGTTAACAGTCCACATCAATGACCGGTAACCAAACAGTGTCCTTCATGTTCGACTTCAACTCTTTTATTCGCATGATTAGGACTCGTACCTTGAGACGGTTTGGATGAAGACCATGGGCCTATAATAGCATCATCATATTTTGTTATTACCCAAGTTGCGCAAGACTGAGCCACACCCATTTTTGGCTCTTGATGAGACATATAGATCCAGTTTGTTGTTATGGTTATGATCTCATGTTTGACATGGATCCATGCTTGTATTTCGGTGGCCATGCTATATACATCTCTTTGCTATGTATTGGAGATCATGTTCTACCATTCTTAACATCTCCTGATATCAAGATTGTAATCGATGACTGACCTTGTTCTATTTCAGGTACCATTTGTGATCTCATCCTATGGTTTCCTAGCTCCTCCTCTTCAGTGGATTGTAATGTATTTTGGCCATCGTTTCCCTCTGACCTCACACATTAGGGGGCATCTGTTATCGGTCAAAATAGCACTTCTCCGTCCGTGACCACATTGCTCTATCAGTCACACAAAAAGACACTATGGATGGAAAAGCTTGCTTGACCTTAGATTACTTAGAGCTTAGATTACTTAGAGCTGAGCCTTGCAGTCCTTTCCTCAAAACATTTTTTTTTTGCCTACTTTAGTGCATAACCGCAACTCTTATGCTTGACAACACGCGGGTCACTCGCGGGTATCTCTTAAAAGCTGCACCCGCTAGCTGCAAGTAGGGATAGCTGCAAGTCACTCGCTAGTTTCCCTATATCATAGTCACAGGTATCTTAAGAAAACTCGAAAAAATATATAAAAAACACTAAGGATTAGTTTTGGGAGTTATTCCAACTTCCTCAACTTCCTTTGCCAACCACCCTTCGAAATTATCCTCCTCCTCTTGCCATAAATACAAGAGGAATGCCTTGGAGAAGGGGAACCTATCTTTGGTAATGCCATGCTGGAGGAATTCCAACTCAAGAGAGAGGAACAAGAACTCAAGGTCTGGTTACGACGGTGCTTGCTACAATCAGGTATAATTGTTGTACTTGTTCTATGCATTAATAAAGATCAGATATTCTTCCTTTCCATATAATTTGTTCTTATATGTTGCAAATTTTGATTACAAGTTGATGTTTCATATTATTGCAAATGTCAATCTATTTATTTGTGATCAAACTAGTTTGAGGAAGGTCTAGGGTTGTTTTGCAGGATTGGTGCATCGAGGAGCAAAAGAGGAGAAATCTTGGATCGGCCTTCGGAATAAGGTACATGTCTTTCTAACCTCAATCTTTTTGCTTAAGTATATGTATATGCATAACATTATATATCTAGTTTTTCATATCAGTACGTTGGTAGTCTCTCCCCTACTATAGGATAATTTCCCTAACAACACTATCCCTCCAAAGTTACTAGTGCGCCCTTCCCTGCCAGAAACGATCTATAGTGAGAATCAATCAAGCATGAAAGAAACTATATGGAAGAAAAGATGAAACATGTAGCATCAAGATGTCCAAAAGATACAATAAAGATACTCCCTGAGACAAAGATCGATCCAAGAGAAAGATATGGGGTTTCCCCACAATAGTGTCCCCTCAAGTTGTCCTCCTCTTCTACCACACGACCTCCCTGCAGAAAAACGTTGGAGAAGAACAAGATCCACAATGATATCACAGAGAAAAGATTGTATATTCACTTGCAAGAACATTCATTAAAGCATCCAAGAGATTTGCAAACAGTATTCTTTATTATGTCGGAAATCCAATAGCCCAAAGGTGCCTTTACAATGAGGGGGTCTCTTCCTTAAATAGGAATGAGAGACCAAAACCCTAACCACTTTATGAATGAGTGGTGGAGATCAAAAGATAAAAATAATACAATCGACAGCTAAGATGAGCCAGGGAAATAATGCATGGATCAACTCACTAAAGAGGGGGTGCGCACTCACTAAGTGGCCCTAGGGGGGTCGCACCACATGAAAGATGACTAGGACAAGTGTAACAAGCACATGGTGGGGGTAGGAGGTATTAATGTCCTTCACTAGCATCACCCCATGGCACAATGATATAAGATATGACTCAATAACATCTCAAAGTGACCAAGTGACCAAATCGTGGCCCCCTCAATAGCTGAATAATACATCAAAATAATAACCCGGAGAGTGTGTGGACACCACTGAATGTTGTAAGTTGTGCCGGAAGGTGTGCGATACATCACAAATGACCTCTGAACAAACCTCATGCCAATTCCTTGCCTCAATTACCCAAATCGATTTCCTCAATGACCATTTTATTCCATTTTTAATCCTCAGAAAACCATTTGTAAATCAATAAAATGCATGTAGCTCTATGCCTGGTGCCCAGGGGACAAATCTGACTGTACCAAAGTGTCTGAGGGTATGGCAATATGGTAATAACAAGTGGTTGGACCCCATACTCCCTCTGTAGCGCCCTAAGTGAACCAAATAAAAATCCAACTGTGCTATCAAGCCATTTTATAATGGCAAATCTGCAGTAAAATGATAATCTGAGTGAAATCTCATCTAGAAGTGCATGTAACTGAAAACTGAGTGTACCAATGGGCTCAGAAGGTCCAAATGTACTAGAGATGAGTAGCCATACATCCTGTGGCTACCTGTATAATCATCTGTAGTCTCGACCATGCCCGGACAATATAAAAATAATGGTCTAGAAATAATAATAACCATAAAAAATCTAAATACCATCATATGAAACCTGTGTCTACTACATGGAACCATCAAATGGGCATCAAAGGACCATAAATCATCAACCTCGAACATCACTGGTCCAACTCATCTCAGATCCTATGGTTGACTTGGTTAAACTAGGTTTGACCAGGTCAAGACTGATCAAAATATGACCCAAGCTTAAAATGCCTGATGCTGCAAGTGCAAATGGATAAGGTATGCTCTTTTAATCATTCTAATAGCAAGACTTAAAGCATAAATTGTCATTTCAATGGCGTTTAAACAATAATCAAGATATAAGAACAATATTAAAATAATCAATTACTTAAAACAGAACCTCAAGAATATATTCATTTCATGGTCATGATCATTTTGCTAGAAGTGGGTGAAGGTGAGAAATGCAAGGCTAGGATAAGCGGATGACTTTACTGACTCAACACTGTGATACTTTGGATAAGGGAAAAGGAATACACACTTAAGCATATGCTGGATAATAACACACAGGGAATGGCAGTGTCTCACAAATGGAATGAGTTGTTTTGAGAGGTGCTTATTCAACCTTGGCAAATGTCTACAGCTCACATCCAAGCTGAAATAGCTCCGTGAGGATCTTCTCTAGAACCATCGTAACTAGGTGCACAGCTAACCGTAACTTGAGGTTCTAGGGGACACTTAGAATTAGCAGTCCCTTACTCCATCTCACATCCCAACCCGTAGGCTCCGTGAGGAATTTAATCATTACATAATATCATGGCCAACAGTCTTTAGATCTAGCATATATTTAACCACTGCTTTTTAGGCCTTATACCCTTTGGATTTCTTGTGTGCTTATAAGCACAACTAATCGCAGCTTTTATCCAGGGTACTTTCCATTTTATTTCAATCCATTTCATAGCCCTCTTTCATTGTGTTGAGAAACAAAGTTTTAAAATATTTCCACGGGCTTTGTGCAAGAGATATAGCAATAATTCATTCATGCATGTAATGATGGTAGTACAATTTGCTTCAGGTTTTAGCCAACACCACTCAGGCAACTAGGGGGATTATCCACAATCAGGACCAAACATCGGGGCAACCGACTAAAGAGGTCAAGGCATCAAATCCAACTCACCTATGCTCAGGAACCAACACTAGCGGATTTTCCTGGCCCAAAAGGATCAAGGCTTCAGTAAGTTTTGTCACCAACTCAGAGCCGAGACACAAACTAACAGGGATGCTATCCAACATAAAGGCAAAAGTGGGGATGGCCTCCATATCACAGGTTGAGGTGTAAGTCATGGTGAAACCAAGGACGGGAGAGAACGGATGGAAGGGAGAAAGTGAAAGGTGATGCCAAAACTAGCAAGCCATAAATGGTGGGAATGATCACGTCCATTCTACTCAGAGGGTAAAAGTTTAAAACCAATGAGTATAAACAAGAGCTTCTAATTCTGAGTAATTAGACCATTTAGATCATCATTAAAACAAGCATGTCTGCATAACATATATATATACCGCCAGATCATGAGCACTAGATACCAAGTCAAGCTACTAAGATGAGCAAAGAGCAAAACAAACATAACCAATGCACATCCATATACCTGCTGGACCATATACCCGTATCTGCCATCTGAATCATCAATAGTCACTAGAAACACTATTGCTGCGAAAACTCTAGGCACTACACTGCTCTATATGGAACAAAAGTGGTCACCTCGGTCATTAAATCCGAGGTCATGAGGCTTAGTCTTGGCATAAGGTTTGTCATATCTGCTCTGTGGCTGCTTTGATATGTGAGTGATCATCAAAAGTACTGCTCATCATAGGTTGATCTCATCAAGAATGTGTAAAGGCCTGGCTCAAAAATATACAAGAATCTGCTCTGGAAATCATGGTAGCCCGACTACTATGGATGTGATAACAGTATCTTTATGACATTCTGATTTTTAGCGGGTCCAAAGAAGAACATTTGGAGCATGTAAAACAAGTGTTCTCCATGTTGAATGAGGAGAAATTGCAAATTAATTTGAAGAAGTGTACTTTCTTGCAAGAAGAATTGGTTTACTTGCATTTTGTGGTTTCCAAGGAAGCTTTGAAGATGGGTCCTGAAAAGGTAAAAGCCATTGTGGATTGGCCTATGCCTAGATGCACATTTGATGTACAAAGTTTCCATGGGTTGGCAAGCTTTCACCGGATGTTTATCAAAAACTTCAATGAGATTTGTGCACCACTCACTGAGTGTATGAAGAAGGGAGCTTTCCAATGGACAACAGCAACAACAAATTCTTTCAAAACCCTGAAGAATAAAGTAACCGAACAATCGATGTTGCTGCTTCTAGATTTTAGCAAGGCGTTTCAAGTGGATTGTGATGTAAGGTGGTGTTGATTTTTTCCTGAGCAGCATCGAGTGCCATTCTCTGGGAGAATGGAGGCACCTGGTCAGTTACCAGGATATTGATCCAGTCTGGGACTGGAAGCTCAGCCTGGGGCTGAGAGCCATTCTCTGGGAGAATGGAGGCACCTGGTCAGTTACCAGGATATTGATCCAGTCTGGGACTGGAAGCTCAGCCTGGGGTTGAGAGCCATTCTCTGGGAGAATGGAGGTACCTGGTCAGTTACCAGGATTTCACTGTAAGCCCTAGACCGGGTCTGGGCATGTGGTGTACTCCTCCACTTGGTCTTGGTGGAAACAGGAGGGTGAAGTAAAGCAATTAATTTATCTCCTTATGATGATGCGCTTGGAGTGGACATGAAGACCTTGAAGAACACCTGGATGATTTATTGAAGAACCATAGAACCCAAGCACCACTTGACTTGGTCCATGAACCCACCAGTTAGAAGAAGAAAAAAATAAATATGTATTTATTTATTTATTTTGGGTCAACTCATTATTGGAGGAAAGACAAAATAAAATGATGAATGACGTGAAGAAAATAAATATATATGTTATTGAAGGGTTGACCTCAATTAATTCACTAAATGGAAATAAACATCCATAAATAATGCAAGTCGGCCTCAATGATTAAATTAAATTTAATGGTTAAATAATGCAAGTCGGCCTCAATGATTAATGCCTGAAATAATGCAAGTCGACCTCATTATTTTTTGTGTGGAATTATTCCACTATAAATATGGAAAGAAAACTCATCATTCAAAATCAATTCGTGTTTTTGAGGACAGCTCTGAGAACAGTTCGGTGGTGTCAAGAGGACAGTTCGGTGGTGTCATGCTGGGTTATATACTACTGGTTCTTATTGCTGTGCATACTCGAGCCCTGCTAGGGCATTCTTCCTGTGCATTCAAGGGTGATCTTCTTACTGTTGGGTTCTTTCCATAATCTTCTTACTGCTGGGTTCTTTCCATAATACTTCTTACTGCTGGGTTCTCTTCACACTGCTGGTTACTATTGTTGGTTCATGTTTCAGTACAACTGAGTTTTTATTCAGGGTCTGTCTCTAAGTTTTTGGCAGCCTTTACAATACATCTACAAGTCACTACAGCCCCTGGAAAAGGCTACAACAGACACCAGTGAACAATAACATGTACAGGATTGGTTGTACAAGTTTGAGACTGCTTCAGCTACAGCAGAACAGGGTTCTTCTTGGTCAATGAAACAACTCTAATTGTTGGAGAGGCTTGTTATTAGCCTGCTGTTGTAAAAACTCAGACATCTCATTTTGAGATAAATTATTATTATATTGCTTTGGGGTTTTGTCCTTGAAAGGTTTCCCCGTGAAAAATGTTGTGTTCTATTTTTATGAGTATTTACAGTTAGCTATCTCTGCACTTTGATATTTACAGTCTGCTACTGCTATCATTTTTAATTTTTAACAGGTGGTTCAACTATTGAAGCGGTCTTGAGTCAAGAAGGTAAGTCAATAGCATTCTTTAGCAAGAAGTTGAATGAGGCTAAGAAAAGTATTTTGTTTATGATCATAAATTTTATGTTATTGTTCAAACCTTGAAAAAAATGGAGACAATATTTGATACCGAAGGAATTTTGCTATTGTTTCCTAATCATAAGGCACCACAATAGATAAATAGTCAACATATAGTTAAATCAAAAGCATTTGAAATGGGAGGAGTTTTTGCAAAGCTACTCATTTGTTTTGAAACATAGGTCTAGAAAGTCTAATAAGGTTGTAGATGCATTAAACTGGAGAGTGATGCTATTGAATACCATGTCAGCTAAGATTTTTAGTTTGGACGGTATGAAAGAGTTCCATACAGAAAATTCAGAATTTGCAAAGGCATGGAGAGGATGCAAAGACCATGGGGTATAGATAGAACACCATATTTGGATTCCACATCCAAGGGGGATTCTTGTTTAAGATCGAAAGTTGTGTATTCCACATAGTTCGTTGAGACTTAACCTCGTTCAAGAGTTGCGTAGCAATGGTTTAGGTGGACATTTGGAAGTGGATAAGACTAAGGCCTTAGTGGATAAAAGGTATTTTTGGCCAAGCATCAACAAAAGATGTCAAGAAGTTTTTTGAGTGTTGTAGAATTTGTCAATTGGACAAAGGAAGGAGTCAAAATTTGGGTTGTATACTCCTCTGCCGATACCTAGAAGCCATGGGAAGACATAAGCATAAATTTTGTTTTGGGATTTCCCAAGATGCAGAGGGTTATGATTCAATGTTGGTTGTGCTGGATAGATTTTCTAAGACGGCACATTTCATACCGTGCAAGAAGATCAATGATGCTACTCATGTGGTTGTGTTATTTTTCCAAGAGGTTGTGAGATTACATGGGATACCTAGGAGTATCACTTCAAACAAAGATACTTGATTCCTCAAACATTTTTGGAGGACTCTTTGGAAGAAAATGGGATCCAAGTTGCAGTACATTTTAGCTTATCATTCATAGCCAGATGGTCACACAAAAGTGGTAAATTGGAGTCTAGGAAACTGTTATCACACAAACTCTAGCTGCTTATGAAAGATATCTTGTCCGAGATGGTAGAGGGTGAGCAGCCAGGTAGGGGTAACCAGCAAACGCCAAGTCCACCGTCCGAAGAGAGGTAGTCACACCAAACAAGGCGTTTGTCACTTCGGATAGGGCACGTAGCCTAATCCAGGGGGAGACCCTTCTCAACCAGTGATGGTTGAGAGACAAAAAGACACCCAAATCCCAAAAGATAAAGAGATAAAAACAAGAAGTGAGTGTTAATGAGACCCTAAGTCTGATTTCAGCCAACAGATAGACACAAATGGTAAAGTGAGAGTGATACAGAATGTGACTAGCAATCAAACGTGATGAGATACCGAGATTAGATGGATGATTATATGGCTGAAATAGTCTAAGGGTGCCCAGTGAAATGGAAGTGAAACGATGAAGTAAACTGCCCAAGGAAAAGGGTTAAACCAGTGGCTTAGTGAACCTAGGGCAATGATAAATCTATGTTTAAACACACTTCCAACAAACTGTAGCTTGATTTCTTAAGGTAAAATGATGATTTTAAAACCAAATCTAAACTACCCAGAACCCCAAAGTGACCCAGTCAAGCAGAAAGAGAAAAACGCCCCAAAGAGGGCGTTTTTGCCAAATAGACCAGTGCTAATCCTGTGGGTAAATGGAGTCTAATTAAGATGAAACTTCAGATATAATCGTTTGACAACGTTTCATAAGCGGATTTGGAAAGAAAAATGAATTTTAACGGTTGAAAATTGAGTTTTTTAATATTTAGGGTTTATTTTATTGTGTGCAGCTTAACATTTGCAAATGAAACTGAAATGCAAGAGACAAGCAAGGATTGTACCCGGATAATGAAGATGAATGCGTTTTGGAACTGAAGACAAACCCCGGAGACCAAGTGCTAAGCAGCAATGCGTTTTCCCTTAGCGTTTTTGATGCAGCCAGTTGGACCAATGCACCCTTGTACCTGCGACAAAGAGAATGAATCAGAAACTATAGCAAAGAACCAAGGAAATCAGCAAATGAAAGACAAATAATGAAGGGAAAGCGAGATACAATAGTAAATTTCACTTCCTTGTTAAAATCCCGAAGAGAGAAGCAACTAGGAGCTGTTAACTCAAGAGTTGCGCGCTCCTCAAGTGGTCAAGTCACCTGCAATTCGTTTTGGCCAAAGAAGGATGGAGAAGCCACAAAATTACTCAACAATGCACCAGCAATAAGCTAACAATCAACACCATAAGCATTCACCACCATATCACAAGCAAATTTGGAAGAATTGTCTCTCTATTGCTCAATCTCAAGTCTGAAAAATGCCAAGAAGGAGTACAAATGGGGAGAGCTTCTCTCTTAAGTAGAGAATGCTCCCAATACAACCCTAATTCCCTCCAAAAATCGATGGCTGAGATGCTCACTCTCAAGTGCCAAATCGATGGTGGGGATGAACTCTAGAGGGGGGGTGAATTACCCTCAAAAACGCCCAAGTGGAGATGGGCCAACTCGTGGGGCCCATAAAACAAGCAAAATCAAATATTAGAGGGTGTCTATGTAATGTTTTTAGCCCCCTAACTCATACATCCAAGGTCCCCACATCAATAATTTTACAAAATATGGATTTTTTCTAAGTGGAAAAAACGCCCCCCATGGGCAAATTCGCCCCTCATGGTGAGCTGGGCAAGTGAGGGCCCCACAACACAAAATATAATGTCCAAACATAATGAAATTACCTTAGAAGTTCACCCTTGTATTAGTCAACCTTTGCATTTGTCATTTTTTCCATAGTTACCTTTGCCATATTTGATTTTTCCATTTAATTTATTGCTGGGATTTTATTGTTGAAGGTGTAATTTGGGCTTTTGACCCACTTATAGTGCCCGGATTGACGAACCGTCTGCTGCAATGTGATCGTAGAGCCCAAATGTAGTAGACATGGTCACTTGAACGGCCCCAATCCATCAATTAGGCATTGATTTCCCAAAATCCATGATTTTTAATTAAAACAGATCAATAATGACCCATAATAATTAAAAATCTCATCCATGCCTCAATCTTTTCAAATTCTGACACTTGGAGGTTCATATGGGACCCCAAGAGATAACAAATGACCACAATCGAAATCTTGATCGCAATATTTTTTCAGGCCCATTTTTGGCCTAGTCAACCTGGTTTGACCAAGTCAAATATGGTCAAAATGATACTAGCTGAAAACCTGTATGCCACATGAAGCGTGAAGGCTTCCTTATACATGTTAGTACATTACTAAACAATACAATGTCGATATGGTGATCACAAATTCATAATATCCTCAAATAAATCAGGCCCCAGGTGAGGTGGGCCCACCATCTCCCAAAAGACTCAAAACTGCTATGCACAACTCACAGACTTGACCACTTAGCTGACTTTGGGTGAGGTGGACAAATAAGGTGAAGGATAGGGGAAGACGAGGACCAAAATCATGTGACCCTTTGGATAACCAGGGGAAAGTGGGACCCGTTGACATAAGCATACCATGACAAAACACAGGGAAGGGCGGTTGGCCTCACAAATGGGTATAGTGCAGAAAACCGCCACTGATCATCTAACATATACCTCACAACTCACATCCGTGCCTTAGAAGACTCTGTGGGGATCTTTTCTAGAGCCGCCAAACTGGGTGTCCGACAAACCGTAACTTGAGACTCTAGGGGACATTTCGCATAGCTGTCCCTTGCTCCATCTCACCTCCTTGCCCCGCAAGACTAGGTGAGGACAATAACCACTACAATGTCGATATATATGGCTGACCAGTGTCCGTGTGTGTTCAAAAACCATTGCTTGGACTTTACATTTGATTTTCATACTTAGCCTTTTTGGCTTGATTTTACATTTTCTAGCCTTTTGGCTTCTTTTACATTTTTTACATCAAGGCCCTTTTTGGCTACATACATATCTCAATAGATATAATCAAGGTACTCATACTGCAGAGTAATGGGGGGTAAGTGCACATGCTTCGATGACCAATGGGGAACACCCAGTGAGTCTACACAATCCTATACTGCATTGCAACATCGATGGCAACCGACAGGAGCAAATCCCAGTTCGAGAATGCATCTCACACACTAAAGAGCCGAGGGCACAATAAACAAGGAGTCATGGCATACTCAAAGCTTAATGGGGAACGGGATCCTCAAGGTCACAAATCAAGGTCCAAGTCGGGAAAGACCAACATGAATGAGTCAAATGGGTGAAGGAAATGATAAGTGGATCCAAAATCAGCTGCCTAGGAGGACGAAATGACCAAGTCTATACCAGTGAGTGGGGACATGAACTAGTGTGCATAAATAGGAGCCTACTTGGAAAGGGGTGGACTGACATCACCAAGGGCCAAACAACACATCATAATGACAACAAGATCACCACATCAACATCATACGTAAAGTCAGTGTACTATCATGTATAAACAAGTCTAATCACCAACATGAGTAATAAAACATCAAAGTGCTATACCTGCCATACCATCTACCTGCTGCTGAGGCTGTCTCTGAAACTGGATCTCTACTAAATCCGGCCAATAAGTGGCAAACCAACAATACTCTATAGTGCTCTCATCATAATATGGCTAAGTAACTATCTCAAATGGGATCATGCAAAGTTTGGCAAGGAAGGGTGACCCTGGTGGGCAATGCTGTATAACACTATGTTGCACAGGAACCGTTCCCACCTTTTGAGAAACTCGTTACGGAGGTTCCCGCGTTCCAGGGAACTTGGGAACCGGAACGAAACGCCCCCAATTCACTGGGAACGGTTTCTAGAACGTAGGAACCATTTAGGGAACTTTGACGGAAAAATTTGGGAACGGGGGAACTCCAAAACCAATGTTCCATTTTTTTGGTAACTGCTACACGTTCCCTAAAGCTACAGGAACGGCCTCCACCGAGATTTGAGGGCCGACCGAAACGATTCGAGCTCAGTCGCGGAGCTTTGAAGGCCGACTGGAGTGGGTTAAGACTCAAGCAGCAAGCTCCATCACAGAGATATTGAGGGCCGACGGGAGTGAGTATGAGCTCGGTTATTGATCTTTGAGGGCCGACTGGAACTATTCGAGCTCAGTTGCGGGGCTTTGAAGGCTGACGGGAGTAGGTCAAGCAACAAGTTCCATCGTTGAGCTTTTGAGGGCCGAACGGAGTGGGTCAAGCTCCGTCGTTGAACTTTGAGGGCCGATGGGAGGGGCTCAAGCCCAATAGCTGCAATTTGAGGGCCGACGGGAGTGGCTCCAGCAAGCCAAGCGTTAAAACAATAGAGCGGAGCCGGGCAAGCAGATATTTTAATTTTAAATTTTACTATTAAAATTTAATACTTAAAAAACGTTTTCATTGTTAGCATTTGACCGTTTAGAAAAACATTTAAAAGATTTTTGTTAGCATTGTTAGCATTGTTAGCATTGTTAGCATTTTCGTTTTTAATATGTTTTTAGTATTTTAAGATTTTCGTTAGCATTTTCATTGTTAGCATTGTTAGAAAAAAATTAATAACTAAGTATTAATTTCATTGTTAGCATTTTCGTTTTTAATATGTTTTTTGTATTTTAGGTAATGAAAATTAATACTTAGGTTACTACTAAGTATTAATTAATAAATTTTGAAATTTTCATTTGACATTTTCATGGGAATTAACGTTACTATTAAGTATTTGATGCACCGCTTTTATTTTCATTTATAATATTATATGTAAGACTTGGTTCTAGTTTTTTTTTAGTATTTTTAATTTTTTATATATTTTATTGTCGTTCCCAACCTGCCGTTTCTTGTAAATTCGGGAAACCTCTAGACGTATCAGAAACTTGTTCCCACGTTCCCAACGTTCCCAGGTTCCAAAAACTTGTGCAAACATAGGTATAACATGTCTAAACCAATCCAAACATCATCTGTCCCCTCTGATATCTCTGCTAGGGGCAATCTGAATACAATGTATGCCTTCTCTGAAGGCATTTGATCTCTGATCTGGAAAAAAAAAGTGTAAGTATGGTCCCTAACCACACAATCTGCATCATGGTAGCTCTAGCTAACATGGATGTGATAACAGAAACCTACTGAGAAGTTTGATTAGAGAAAAACCAAGTCAATGGATTTGGCTATAGCTCAAGCTGAATTTTCCTACAATAATTCAATGAATAGAATCCACTAGTAGAAGTCCATTTAGGTAATGTATGGCAGGTCTCCAAAGAGGTGTAGACTTTGTTGAGTTACTGAAAGTCAAAGTTAAAAGGAGCATTGATGCAGATATTTTTGCAAAGAGCATGTAGGAGAATAGTTCAAGAGTGGACACATATTTACCTATGTATTGGGAGTGGATCCAGTTGAGCCAATGTTGATGGGTCATCGGGTGGATAAGGAGTATGTTGTGTGTGGACAGCCTACATCATGAGGATTTCGGTGGATATCAAATTCTATATCAGTATCTGAGACAGATGGAGAGCGAGATGCTCCAAGGATTAAAGTGGTACCGAGAAGTCAGTCCTCATTTCAGGCAGAAGCGGGAAGCTCATTCTAGTACTCGTAGTAGGATAAGTTGGTTCGAGATGAAACAGTTGGATAGTGCTCAACAGCGAGATGAGAGATCTCGAAGCACCACAGGCAGTCACAAGTGTTCAGGATCAATAACAAAGTCAGAGTGGAGCATCTACAACAGACAATGTAATATGTCCTGGAAAGGGATTCTGGTGGTGGACTTGTCAAAAGGACCTCCCTCGCTAAGAGGGAGTGTTGAGATTTGTATCTCAAGATGTCCTTCATCTGATTATGCCTAGCATGAAAGGGCATTAACAGAGTTAGCATTGATGTATTGTGTGAGAAACACTTTACCAAGTTGCGAGGCTTAAGTGGTGGAAGCATGCAGAGATTTCCAAGACTTTTACCCTTTGCATGCGGTAGATATTTTTAATGCAGAAGTGTGATTTTTCATTGCGGGAAGTGTGATTTTGCATGCAAACGAAATTAGGGATTTGGAACCCTAATCAGGCACTGAAACTTATAAAAGATAGCAAAGGAGCAAAGGTAAAGCACACTTGAAAAATCTTCAGAGATTGAGGAGTCAAAGAGAGAGGGGGGCAGTTCTGAGAGAGAGAGGCGCACTTCTTGAGGTGGGGGCACACTTTTGAGAGAGAGGGCATACTTCTTGAAGTTGGGAGGGCAAAGAGAAGTAGAGGGTCTTCCTTCAGAGATTGAGAAGGGCACATTGAGATCTCATTAGAGATTGATTGAGAGAGAGAGAGGGCACGCACATCCGAGGATAGAGAGGGCGCACTCCAAAGCAAGGGTGCACTTCTAGGAGAGGAGGGCGCATTTTCATCAGGCAAAGCAGAGCAAAAAAGAGGGGCACAAAGGGGGCGCACTTCTTCAGGGAGAGAAAGGGAGCCACTTCTTCCAGAGATTAGCAGAGGCAGTCCATCAAACATTTCAATGCAAAGCAGAGCAGAGGGCGCATTCCTCAAAGCATCAGTTGCAGTTGTTGCAGAGCTTGGGTTTGTCTCATAAATCTGGCACGCCTTTCAAGGTATCAGGTTTCTCTTCTTATGTAAATTTCTGATTGTAAAACATTCGATATTTCTCTCTGGCTCGAGATTGAAGAAAGCCCCTAGTTTGCTAATTTTCCCCATTGGGTTTCCCAGGTAAATTATTTGTGTACTGTGTGATTGGTTTTCCTGGTCCACTACGCATGTTTGAAAGTTAATGAGCTTATGTGTTGCTGCTTATAAAATCAGATCTGAGAATTTATTTTTGTGTATGCATCTGGGAATTTTATTGAAAGTAGTAATTGGAGTATTAGTTCAGAGATAAAATTAACACATGAGTTATGTAGTTGTTGTACTCTGATAATGTCAATCTAGTTATGTAGCTATGTTGGTAATCTACAGAGCTTGGTCATGCACTAGAATGCCAATGAGCGGAAATGATGGCTAACATCCCCCCTAACAAGAGAACAAAGTACTCTTACACTTCCCCATAATGATTGTACTAAAATCATGCTTCAATAACTATGTAAGAAAACTTCTTCCCGCCAACCTCTATATGCATTCAATAACTAGGTTTATAAGTCCAATGGAGGTGAATGGCTCCATTTAAGGAACATGTTAGAAAAAGAGATGAGATCTAAGGTTGACACTTGATAGAGGATTACTTTCACATAGGTCCCTTCTCTTCTACCTATCTGGTGGAATCATAGCCACTCATTTGCTGTTTTGCAACCATCTTGGACAATTATATACTATATCCAACATTAATATGTATATAGCTTGAGTTCACTATGGCAACCCTAGCACACAATGCATATAAGTGTATTTTCATTTACATGCCTTGCCATTTACTAATCAGGCCTTGGCTTGAACTCCACACTAGGAATCCATACAAAGATATTTACATCATTTATATATGGGGTCATTTATTTAAGCGCACATGGTTCGATTCCCATCCTAGAAACTTGCATCTACAAATGATACAAATCTGATCCAATGCCTACCAGGGATCAAAACCGGGGTGTTACACACAAGAAATGCGTGCGCCTCTCCAAATTTTCACGTCTCGATCTTTCATGGTATCCAACTGCTCCAAAACAATCTTCGATATCACCACCATCTTCTTGTTGGATTCTATCAAAAATTTAGCACTCGCTAACCTTTCCTCTTTTGATTTCAGCAATGTTGCAAATATCGTGTCAGTGAGTATATCTCAAGGCTCCTGAAAAAAACTTATCAAAATATCGGGGAAAACATAAGAAAATATTGGCAAATTTTCAAAAAAATTACTAAACTATTCATTTTTTCAATTTTTTTTAATATAAAACAACTCCCCTTTCCTCTACCCCTTCTACAAGCAAAGTACTGGTGGAGCAACCCTTTTCTCTCAATACCCTTCTTTTCCTCTTCAATCGACCAAAAGAATCCCAAAAAATCAAAAAAAAGCCTTGCCCCAATAATCAATTTTATATTTTCCATCAACTCACGATATTTTCAAAATATCACAATGTTTTCAGCAGATAGTATCATGGAGGTGAAAACTCACAATATATTGTCATATTTGTAACACTGCATCATACACCCCCTCCAAACCAGCTACAGTTTTGTTGATTTCCCTGCTTGAACACTTGTTGATTTCCTGCTTGAACACCATGGTTTTCCATATAAGCAGTCAGTCTACCCCTCAAATCTTTTGTGTCCTTCCAAAAGATGGACGTCTCCTGCTCCATAGCCATTTGCTTCCACCAACTAGATCAATTCCTGATACCAAACTTGGCCCCCAATCACTCCTGAGGGGAGTTCCCATCTCTACCCTTCGATTTCATCTCCTAAAGTGTCAAATTAGTGGCCTTCCCATCCTCCAACTTGACAACAAAAACTCTTTGGAGGGATGCCTCTACAATTTTTCTGAGGGGTCAAACATAGTTCCCAAAGTGGTAGAGACAGCAAGGATCAGGACAATATACATAACTACACATAGATTGAAAGAATGACTGAGGGGGGAGCTAATGGTCTACAACTCGCCCTCCTCACATATGGCCATATTATTGACATAACTCTTTACAGCTCAGAGAGTGGCAGGAGGTCTAATATTAATTGAGATTGTTCTTTCCAAGGTGACTCCATTCAGGTTTTCAAAAATCAAATTAAAATCATCCATGAGAATGAAATGATAGTGTACATGATCAATCCTGAGTTCAGATATCTTTCATTTACTTATTGTTCTACTGTCGTTTTCTAAGTTCAAACTGATCCATGTTGATTCAAAAACAAGGTGAAAATACTAGCCACGAAGTATAGCATCGTCATCCACTGTGCTAATGCATCTTATCAAGGTCAACATGGTTCCTCCATATGAAGACTTTGCGGACAGCCGAAAGAGGCAGAGGAAGAGGAGCAAATATTTGGGGGACAGCCGAAAGAGGCGAGTAAGAGGAGCAAATATCATTAGAAATTCACCATTGCAAGCCACGTGATTAGGGCCCACAGGAAGGTGAATATTATTAATTTGGCTACTTCGATGGTTAACAGTGGCGATATAACGATCTCGGAGGCTCCCATTAAAGATGGTTGTGGTTGAGATGATCAAAATTGGCTAGTAAATGGGCATCAGCCTAAGCTATTATATATTTATGCGTACTGATTTTTCTTGATGTTACATGGATCGTCTTGAATAATGGCCAAATGGACCATGTTAGCACGGTTTTTTATTAAATCAGCCATATACAGCATATGGAAAAACCTGCTTTGAACCCAACGAAAAAGAGACCCCCAGTTTCTGATCATAAATTATTTCCAAGAAGAAAATAAATTATTTGAAACATACTAGATAATACTAAACATCCATATAATAGCACTGCTGAAATAAGATAATCATAACAATTAGCTTCTAAAAAGCAAAATGGAATCTCTCTTGATGAAAATTCGTATGACTATTTAATTAATATAGCCAGAGATCCATGGTAAATTTATACTACGCACACGAACTTAATAAATAAAATAATTTCAATGGGGCCTTGTATAAAGAAAAATTAAGTCCTAAATGCAATGCGGTTGCTTGATAAACCGCCAGCACATGAAACCCTCAACAAGTTTCAACTTAACGAAACCCTGTATCATTCAATAACCTCAGAATATCTTCTTAAAATATTCGCAATTTAGCAAATTGATGCCTGGCAATCAAATATCATACTTCACACACGCAAAACAGGAAAAGTAGCGCTTACGCTTTCTTGGCCTGCTCCAAGGCGCGCGCGTGTCCAAAATGAAACAGATCGTAAATTCCATCCGCATAGACCCTCACTGGCTTTTCATTCTCTGCGTTCTCTGAGGGCTTCGGACATGGATGCGGTTCGAATCTCACTGGTGGAGCTGAGATGTTTGTATCTTCATTAACTTGCTCTTCTTCTATTTCATCATCGCCCCTTTGTTTCTTGCGAGGCCTACGAGCCATTTTCTGCTCTGAAACCAAACAGACTGTCAGCGAGCATAAGTAAATTCAATAGCAAATTCAAAAATTAATCACTCATAATATATGGATTAGTCCCATCAATCTGAAGGAACTAACCTTGACAAATCTTACATGAAATAATCAGAGATTACAGCTAAACCGCCTCAATCTATATCAAGTATGGAGCCGTCGTCGCGTCTTTCAGACAAAATTAAATATTCTGAAATCCATCAAATGGAACGTTATATTCTCCCCTTTCTTGTCTGTATAGAATGTTATACAAAGTGGATTATACCCACTGCCAAAAGTTATATTTCGTCATGTACGGGCGCTAATGTTCTCATGAAAAAAGGGGACCACGGTTATATTTTTGCCCCATTTAGCGAACGCGTACAATACAAGACTCTAGTCCCATTAGGGAAACTAGACCTCTTAGTGGAATGTGCTATGAATATTATATCGGAAGTTCAAAAAACTGTTATATTCGAATGTATCTTCTTACTTAAAATGAAATACGGGAAAAGTATTGATTTTTTGTGGAATTCCATGTCGATGGTGATATATTTATATTTTTTTTTTAAATATAAAAATCTATCATATTTTTATCGTTTAATTATTTTTTAAAATGGTAAAAAAATTACCATATTATTTTGGTAAATTTTAATATAAATACAAATTTTATTATTTAATATTTTTTAAATATGAAAAATTATTATATTTTTATATATCATTTTTTTAAATAAATGATAAAAAATTATCATAGTAATAATTATTATTATTAATTATTATATACAAATGTGACATTGTATTTATAGTTTTTATATTTTTTAAAAATATATATAAATAAATAATTATTACTTGATATTCCAAGTAGAATCAAAGCAATAAATATTATTTTTACAAAATACTTCAATAGAAATAGAAATAGTTGTCTTCTCTTAATTGCTCTTAATTGCTTTTAGAATTCTATACCTAAGACAAACTAATCATAAAGACATACTTGTCTTTTGACTCTATCACAAAACTCCTCAAAAAACACATATACACAAAGAAAGAAAAAAAGTAACAATATACATTTGATATTATTTATTGCAAATTATCTAACCTTTTGATGGATCTCTCAAATACTTTGGTGAAGTCCTCAATTTCTTCATAAAAAGGGATGCCCTCAAGAGCACCAATAGCTTTTCTAGATAAGTGATCAACAAAATTGTTGTATCTCCTGTAGATGTGATCAAATGATAATTGTGAGAAAGAGGATTGTAAGAGTTTGATCCTATCACACCATTGTGCTAAGACATCAACATGAAGAGAAGGCTTTGCGAGAAGCCCAATCTACCACTGTTTTAGACTCATCATAAATTTTAAGAGATAGTAATCCTTTTGAAGCAGCAAAATGAAGTAAAGCCCACTCGACCTACCACATCATCATGGAGAACACCCTCAGGTATATATTGTTTACTATGACATGACATGATATCATTCCACGTGGCGGTTGACAAGTCATGTTAATACTCAAGTGGGAGGGCCGAGGAGATGGACATTAGAGTGATTTCATCCGAGGATAAGATTCTTAGGAGACAATCTTGGGAATACCTTTTTCTTTAAAATCTTTATTTTAAGTTGATAATTACAGGGAAAATCATCTTTGGGATTTCAAATTGAGGTGGAATATATATATATATATATATATATATATATATATATATCCACGTGGTGGTTGACAAGTCGTGTTAATACTCAAGTGGGAGGGCCAAGGAGAGGGACATTAGAGTGATTTCATCCGAGGATAAGATTCTTAGGAGACAATCTTGGGAATACCTTTTTCTTTAAAATCTTTATTTTAAGTTGATAATTACAGGGAAAATCATCTTTGGGATTTCAAATTGAGGTGGAATATATATATATATATACCCATGTGTTGGTACTTCTTCCACAACGAACTCATAAAATTTTAATTTTTTTTTTAACATTCTTTACCTATGTTTAATGGAACATTGATTACTTATTTTTGTGTATTAAATATGCATGTATAAGTATTTTTACTTTTTATGTGTATTGGCTTATGCATGTATAAGTATTTTTACTTTTTATGTGTATTGGCTTATTGTTATAGATCTTTTAATATTTTGTAGTGTGAGTTTTCTATATTTTGTAATTTATTTAGTTTTTTTTTAAATGGTGGTTCACTTCCAGCTAGAGAATCAAGGTGTGGCCATAAATACAATCTTACAATAAAGACTCAACAAGAGCATTATGTCACTTAAGAGAATTGAACCTAGGTGGGGAGGGTAACACTCATTCCACCCAACCACCCAAGCTACAACCAAAGAACATAAAGTAATTTATTTAGTTATCTAAATGTGCATAATAATGTTGCTATCGAAATTATTTTTTGTTTTATAATAATTTAAAAAATAGAGATTTATGAATATCTTTAATGTTATTATAATTAATATTATATTGAAAATTGCTACTAAAATAATTAAAGATATAAATATTCAAAAATATTATTTACAAAATGCATATAAATATGAAGTAGTTGCATAATCAAGTTGCAATGCACATATAATTATTATTAAATGGAGAGAGACATCTAGTCAAAATGGTACTAAGATGAGTAACAATATTTGTTTGGTTTATAATGAGAGAGGAGAAATCCCTTTTAATACAACTCTACAAAGTTCAAAGTTAGTGATGATGCATTACTATTAGTAATTAATTAAAAACTTTCAAACTTAATGATGAGTCATTAATGTGAGTAACTAACAATTATCAAACTTAGTGATGAGTCATTAATATGAGTACGTAACAATTATCAATTAACTCGAATGATTAAACAAAAGTACAGTGATTTTTTCTTCTTAAAATAAAAACTCGAATGATTAAGCAAAAGTACAGTGCTTTTTTCTTCTTAAAATAAAAACTTGAATGATTCATGTGGGTACCTAGCAAGTCATCATATCTAACTAAAGTAGTCTCTTATAAATTGATATAAAGTAGTTTCATATCTAACTAAATTGATATTGCAATAAATAAAGATGTAAATCTTAGAAATATTATTTACAAAATGCATATAAATATGAGGTAGTTGCATATTCAAGTTGGAATGCACATATAATTATTATTAAATGGAGTGAGACATGTAGTCAAAATGGTACTAAAATGAGTAACAATATTTGTTTGGTTTATAATGAGAGAGGGGAAATCCCTTTTAATACAACTCTACAAAGTTCAAAGTTAGTGACGATGCATTACTGTTAGTAATTAATTAAGAACTCTCAAACTAAATGATGAGTCATTAATATGAGTAACTAACAATTCTCAAACTTAGTGATGAGTCATTAATATGAGTACCTAACAATTCTCAATTAACTCGAATGATTAAGCAAAATTACAGTTTTTTTCTTCTTAAAAAAAAAACTCGAATGATTCATGTGGGTACCTAACAAGTCCTATCTAACTAAAGTAGTATCTTAATAACTCAAACACACAATTAATGAGATCATAAATAAAAAAAGTTAATGTACAAAATAAGTAGTATATAGGCACACAATTAAGGCTCTAGTGAGGCCTATTGAGATAGGGTCGATGTTTATTCTTCTTTGATGATGATTTATTATATGCATGGGTCAGTTTTTTATGTTGAATGTTTGGATTAGGAGCTTCTTTGGATAGTTAAAAAACAATTTTGTTTATGAAACAATCTGTATAGTCCTTTATTGGATGTAAATGTTGTTTATGGTTGTATATGTAAACATTAACTTTGAATCTATAAATAGCAAGGTAATAGCTTTTTTCATGTTTGAAAAAGGTACACAATGTGCCCTTTGTTGAAATATTGTAACTTCTAAGAATAATATATTTGTACTTTATTATTCCGGAGATGTTTCATTCCTCCGTAGAGATCTTATTGTATATCCGGAGATGTTTATTCCTCCGTAGAGATCTTATTGTATATCCGGAGATGTTTATTCCTCTGTAGAGATCTTATTGTATATCCGGAGATGTTTATTCCTCCGTCAGAATGTGGTAACTTGGGTTATTAGACTTCCCCAGTGGGGTCGGCCCAGAGTCAGTTGTATGGGGTGTTTAATTCCCCTAGTGGGGTCGGCCCAGTTAGCATTATGTTGAGTGGTTAAGTTGGGGCCAACCTAGTTAAGGTTTAAAGACAAGTGAAGTAGTGTATAAATAGAGGAGGTGTGTTCCTCATTTAACACACAGTCACTTGTGAAACTCGCATAGGAGAAGGAGAGATCTTCAAAGGAGGAGAAGGAGCTCATGTTTGGGGATTACATCTTTGTATTTGTTGTTCATCTATATTGAGGAAGATTTGCTGGGTTTTCTACCCCATGAAGGTTTCCCAGGATAAATTGTGTCTCTTGGGTTTATGTTGTGCTTGTTGTTCTTTTAGTGATCCTGTATATGCTATTGTTGTGAAATTGAATGTAATATTGATGTTATCTATCTTAGCATATTGAATCTTAACATGGTATCAAAGCTAGCCTGAAGGAAGGAAATGTATGGCACTTATGACACTTGTCTCACTTGCGACAATTTGAAAGTTAGGGTTTTGAATAGCAAAACCTAGTCATTTTGGCACTTTCGCTATAAATCCATTTTGGCGAAGGTTCAGGATCTGAAACTTTTACAGGCCGAAGATAACATCCCCTGTACCTTGTGTCTGAAGCTTAGCCTCATATTCATTGTACTTTGTGATTTATGATCCGTACAAGTTAGGGTTTCTGCCTCTTCCAGAATGCAGTCCTAAACAGGTGACCTAGGCAAAAAGGTCATATCTCAGACTAGGAAGCTCCAAATGAAATTCTGTAAAAAGTGGCAGTAAGGGCACGGACTGTAGTTTCACAGGTCCTCTTTTCAGAGGTCGAAGTTGAAACAGTGACACGTGGCACTCTGTACAAGTTCACTATGTTGTTTCATCCCATAAACAGGTCACGTTGCGATATTTGGAATAACTCTCTCTCAAAGAATCCATTAAATCTCAGACCCGTGGGGTTGGAAAGATGATAGGTCAGGATACCACAGGCCAAAGTTTCAGACCCTGCAGATCCAAAATTTCAGACATGCACCAGAAACAATACGGCACATCTAAAATGGCTCAACAGAGGAAATCTAAGAAGAAGAGGAAGAAGCTCTCACTTAGGGTTTTTCAGTTTTTAGGTCTGGAAGGACCTGATACAATGTTGGAGACACCTGATACAACATTGGAAGCTTTGATAGTGGATTTGGAATCCATTCATCATAGATATTGATCCTCCATCAAAATGTTGTGGGAGGAAGGAGATTGAAAATTAGGGTTTCCTAGTAAGAAGAAACCCTAGCAAAGTTGGGAGACTCATAGGGCAGCAGTAAAGGAGGTTTAAATGGCACTGATATTTATCATCCTAGTACCATGAACCTATACAAGATGTTTTACAAGTAATCTACCTTGGATGGTTAGGGTTTCAACCCTATAGAGAAGACTACTCGTCAGGTATGACTTGAGAAGACACAGGTATGTTTTGAAATTTGATTCATGATTAAGTTCATAATATGTTTGTCTTCATGTTATTGAGGTTAGTACAATTATGATTGTTTGATAATGAATGCATGTGAGTGATAGAAGACATTCATTGATTAGGGTTATGACACTTATGAGTGTACTAATACACCTGTGGTGTTGTATGAGGATGATGTTGTCTGCTAACAAGATACAGGTGCATCAAGAAAGACAAATCAAGTTCTATGACCATGATTACATGAAGACAAAGACTCATCCATATTTGACCACATAGAAGCTCTACTTACGAGGTATGTATGACTTTATTCTACTATGCTTAACCTATGAGATATGCAGGTTCTAGCACAAGGTCTCTAAATCATTGAAGAGAACAAAGAAGATATTGTTTGGGTATGTTAAGACATAACCAGGCATGATAATCCAGGTATGTTTTCCTATATCAAGTTAGAATCCTACTTTGTGTTAGGATCTTAGGTAAGTATACATTTGTATGAAATGATCATGACCATACATACTTAAGATTATTTAGAATCATAATGTTTTGATAGTATTGAGACTATACTAATGAATGTATGATTATGTATGAGACCATGAGGATGACACTAGTGCACACCTAAGCATGCATAGTGGTACAGAATGGATAGAAGTTCAAAGACATATAATGATGCTATCATAAAATAGAGATCAAGCGGGAGGCAACCACACAAACATAAAAGATAAGTATTTGAGTTGTTATTTGAATCACTGAATAGTCAATGATATTGCTCGTAATAGTTGTATGCATATTTGTATTCCTAGAATATATCATGCAAAGTGTAAGCATTCATATAGCAATGAACGGTATACTACTAATATGCATATGATGGGTAAGTTGGACAAACATTCCATTGTTGCTTGTCTAGAATGAAACCTCTTTGCTGACATGCTTAGAGCTGTGCATGCTCTCGATAGTATGTTCTAGTAGAGATGGAAGGCATATAGATAGCCACTGTATGCATACAGGATATGGAAAAGTGTTGTGCCAAAATAATTGCTCAAGATAGTTGCATAACTATGTGAATCATATCAGTATGCATAATAGGTTATCATGTCAACATGATTTGATGATTATTACTAATCATGTAATTAACTTTGATTTGTAGAAAAGATCATGAAGAATGATGAACACCGAACAAGTGATGGATGTTCAACAAGAAGACTTATAAATCAACCATACTATAGAAGGCTCGTGGCTAGAAGATTCTCTTGGAAAGAGGAAGAGGATCATGATGAGATGTTTGCTCCAAGTGGCTAGATAAGATCATTCTCTTAATGGTGTAATTGAAGAAGAAGTACAAATCAAGAAAACTCCCAGGATTCAATTGAAGAAAGCCTTGTACGAGTACCCGGGATCAATAGTCATTTGATGAGCTTAATGATCACCATGGGTGATGCGGATTTCAACCTTTACTACAAGGTTGAAGATAGTGTCTATATATAGATGACATTCTTCTCTTCGATGGATGCAAGAAGGAACTCACCACAGAGTTCAAATAATCTTGAGGCTCATATCAGTAGACCCATCTGACGAGAGATGGCATGGAAAGATATGCAGAAGATCACTCAATGCAGAGTGTGAATGATAGCTTCTTGAGAATCTTGGGATTTACCAAAAGTAAAGTTGATCCTAACCTTTACCTTAAGGTTATGGATGATGAACCTGTCATACTATTATTGTATGTGGATGATCTCTTCCGGACAGGGAATGAGAAACAGATCATGGAAAGCAAGAAGAAGCTAGCTCTCGGATTGATGCATTACTTCCTAGGTTTGGAAGTATAGCAAGGCCCAGAAGGAATCTTTCTCAACCAGGGAAAGTATGTTGTGGAAATCTTGAGAAGATTTGATATGTTGGAATGTAAAGCCATGACCACTCCCATGGATTCCAACTTGAAGTTGTTAGCTAATGACTCATCAGAGTTAGTGGATGTGACCTTGTACAAACAGATTATTGGGTCATTGACGAATACCAGATATATGCTTTGTTGTGAACAGCTTGAGTCAGTATCTAGTGGAACCTAGACGTGTTCACCTGGTAGCTACAAAGCATGTGATGAGATACCTAAAGGGTACGATATACTTTCGTATATGTTATCTTGGAAATCATGACTTCAGATTGTATGGCTACACAGATGCTGATTGGGAAGGAAGTGTATCAGACAGGAAGAGCACATCAGGCAGATGTTATTGTCTGGGATATGCCATGATATTGTGGTTTAGAAAGAAGCAATCTAGTGTGGCTCTCAGCACAGCTGAAGCAGAGTATATAGCTGCTTGCTCTGCTTGTTGTGAAGCGATATGGCTTCGGAAGTTGTTATCAAGATTGTTTGACTTAGAGATGGACCCCACTGTGATCTTGTGTGACAACCAGAGTTGTATGAAGATGACTGAGAATCCAGTGTTCCATGATAAGTCAAAGCACATAGAGATCCGATATTTTTATATACAAGATGTGGTGCAGAAAGGAGCTATAAAGCTCGAGTATGTGAGCACTGACGAACAAGTTGCTGATATATTGACCAAACCTCCGTCTCGAGTAAAGTTTGAGTATTTCCGATACAAGCTTGGTGTCATTCCGAAAGACCCTCCTCGAAAGGGGGAGTGATATGTATCGATGATGAGGATACTTGTATCGATGATGTGGATACTTGTATCGATGATGAAGATACTGTATCGATGATGTGGATAATTGTATCGATGATGAGGATACTGTATCAATGATGAGGATACTTGTATCGATGATGTGGATACTTGTATCAATGATGAGGATACTGTATCGATGATGTGGATACTTGTATCGATGAGGAGGATACTGTATCAATGATGAGGATACTTGTATCGATGATGAGGTTACTTGTTCCAACGATGAGGTCGATGTATGGTCCCCAGTGGACGAGAGGGATTATATCATTCCTGGACTTCGGTCCCTGAACTGATCCATAGACATATGTCTCCGAGAAGTGATCCCTAGTGGATGAGAGGGATTGTATCATCCCTAGACTTCGGTCCCTGAATTAATCCGTAGACATATGTCTCCAAAAAGTGGTCCTTAGACTTTGTCTAAGTGTGCATGATAGGACTGCATCGTCCCTGAAAAGTTGGTTCAAAATGTACGTGATAGGACTGCATCATCCCTGAATAGTTGGTTCAAAATGTACGTGATAGGACTGCATCGTCCCTAAACAGCTGGTTCAAAATGTACGTGATAGGACTGCATCGTCCCTGAACAATTGGTTCAAAATGTACGAGACTGGATTGCATCGTCCATAGACATGAGAGGTGTCTTAAATTGATCAGGATTGATCATCCTGTAAGTAGATCTAGACTGCATCATCCATATACATGAGAGGTGTCTTAAATTGATCAGGATTGATCATCCTGTAAGTAGATCTAGACTGCATCATCCATATACATGAGAGGTGTCTTAAATTGATCAAGATTGATCATCCTGTAAAGTAGATCTGGATTGCATCGTCCATAGACATGAGAGGTGTTTTAAATTGATCAGGATTGATCATCCTGTAAGTAGATCTGGACTGCATCGTACATAGACATGAGAAGTATCTTAGATTGATCAGGATTGATCATCCTGTAAAGTAGATCTAGATTGCATCGTCCATAGACATGAGAGGTGTCTTAAATTGATCAGGATTGATCATCCTGTAAAGTAGATCTGGATTGCATCGTCCATAGACATGAGAGGTGTCTTAAAGTGAGAAGGATTGATCATCCTGTAAGTAGATCTGGATTGCATCGTCCATAGACATGTGAGGTGTCTTAAATTGAGAGGGATTGATCATCCTGTAAGTGGATCGGGATTGTATCATCCGTGGACCTATGTCCTAAAGTGAGAGGGATTGTTCATCCCATAATTGGATCATGTGTATTGCAGAGTATGCCGATATGATGATATTGTTGATCGAGAGGATCTAGATGATGACACTATTGATCGAGAGGATCCAGATGATGATACTGTTGATCGAGAGGATCCAGATGATGATATTGTTGATCGAGAGGATCCAGATGATGATATTGTTGATCGAGAGGATCCAGATGATGATATTGTTGATCGAGAGGATCCAGATGATGATATTGTTGATCGAGAGGATCCAGATGATGATACTGTTGATCGAAAGGATCTAGATGATGATACTATTGATCGAGAGGATCCAGATGATGATATTGTTGATCGAGAAGATTTAGATGATGATGTTGTTGATCAAGAAGATCCAGATGATCGAGAGATCCAGATGATGCTGTTGATCAGGAGATCCAGATGATGATGTTGTTGATCGAGAGATCCAGATGATGTTGTTGATTGAGAGATCCAAATGATGTTGTTGATCGAGAGATCCAGATGATGCTGTTGATCGAGATATCCAAATGATGATGTTGTTGATCGAGAGATCCAGATGATGATGTTGTTGATCGAGAGATCCAGATGATGATGGTGTTGTAGCTGTTTGAGTGCTACAGAAGATGAAGACTCAGTACTGAAGATGTTGATGTTCCAGTATTGAAGATCTTGAAGATGTTCCAGTAATTGTTTGAGTTACTGATGATGTATGAAGAAAGCTTCCAATGATTTATAGATGTATCATGTATCATGTAGTTGATGACTCCTTGCTCCTACAGATGTTGTTATAATATCCTTCTCATTAAGGGGGAGTGTTGAAATATTGTAACTTCTAAGAATATTATATTTGTACTTTATTATTCCGGAGATGTTTTATTCCTCTGTAGAGATCTTATTGTATATCCGGAGATGTTTATTCCTCCATCGGAATGTAGTAACTTGGGTTATTAGACTTCCCTAGTGGGGTCGGCCCATAGTCAGTTGTATGGGGTGTTTAAGTCCCCTGGTGGGGTCGGCCCAGTTAGCATTATGTTGAGTGGTTAAGTTGGGGCCGACCTAGTTAATGTTTAAAGACAAGTGAAGTGGTGTATAAATAGAGGAGGTGTGTTCCTCATTTAACACACACTCACTTGTGAAACTCGCATAGGAGAAGGAGAGATCAGCAAAGGAGGAGAAGGAGCTCATGTTTGGGGATTACATCTTTGTATTTGCTGGTCATCTATATTGAGGAAGCTTTACTGGGTTTTCTACCCCATGAGGGTTTCCCAGGATAAATTGTGCCTCTTGTATTTATGTTGTGCTTGTTGTTCTTTCAGTGATCCTGTATATGCTATTGTTGTGAAATTGAATGTAATACTGATGTTATCTATCTTATCATATTGAATCTTAACACCCTCCCCCTTAATAAAGTTTTGTTCCAAATTTATATAATCCTATTACTAATCACTTATTAATCATCAAATATAAATTTGTATTTGATTATACAAAATGTCCCTTATTAACATATTTGGTCATTATTAGATTATGGAAGGAAACAACTAATAAATATAATAATTACATGCATTATGTCCATGAGTCTTCTAAGCATTTGTTGTGTTAAGGACACAACAAGTCCTCTTTTCTTTAATGCTTTGAATTTGAAGCATACAGAAGAGCTACATAAAACTACCCTTGGCACCTTAAGTCAAAATCATATATTGCACACCACTAACTTGGTACCACTCCACTATCTCCCTTATTTTACCCTTTTAATTGGTAGCTACAAACTACGATCTTGGGACTTGTTTATGCCATTATCACTATATTGGTCTTTGTGGTTATTTTTCTTTAAAGAGGAAGGTGTTGTAACTAATGTGGCATTGATAAGTTCAACCAGAGGTACTCTCACAAGGAGATTCATCATTATGCACACTAGGATTCATCATGGAAAGGAACATATCCATGAAAAGGATATTGTTCATGATATTGTTCATGAAGAGGAGGAGATTCAGTCTCTGCAACTACACCTTCTTCTTATTCCTTGCATTTTAGTTATTTTACACCAATTGTTGTTGCAAGCACTAGTGTCATAGTTGTCGAGCAAAGTGGAAAGCATTTTTCTAAATCATGTAGAAAATGCAATTTAACCCCTCTATTTATGGGCGCTTAAGCAACCAGGAGTTAGTTAATTAATGTTGCAATCACTTCAAACTGATTGAGCTAACCAACCTTTACAAAGTCACTTTAAACTAATTGAGCTAACCCACCGATCTTTTAAATTTGAAGGATATGGGGGTGGGATTTGATCCACTTATTTGTGATGGATCATAATCTCATTTCATACACTACTGCATTTGGGGTCAAAAATTGACATCAATTAGATGTTTTTAATGTCGACCAAACTGTTATACTTTCGAGTTACTTTGAAAGTGTTTACACCATGTTTGGGGTGCTTCATGAGATTTTGGGTTGTTGGGCCTAAGGTTTTGTGAACCAGTTTTGTATTAGTGTCAACAGGGGAACACGAAAAAGTGGTCAAAAGGGAGTGCACCCGTAAATAACAGAAAGGGTAGTGGTTGATTGAGTCAACTGAGAAATTGGTCCACTTAGTGGTCCGCGGGGGCTATGCCGAAAAGTATAAATATGTAACGGGTTGGGTAGAATAAGCGGATGATGTTTTGAGTAAGAATGAGAATTATGAATGTGAGAAAGATAATGCGACAAAGAGAAGAATGATCCCATGTACTTTTTTGTATACATAAGAGTTGTGAAGAAGTGCAATCTACAGGCTATTTGCGCATATCTGAAGAAGATGAAATGTTGTCTATAATGGGATCAATGAATAAAAGAAGCATTTCCATGGTTTTGTCTTGTTGGGTTTCCACATAAAAATCTATGGTGTCCCATGTATGTGAATGATTATGAATAGTTATGTGTGTGTTTGTTGTGTTGATTACATTGTACCGTAAATGATAAATAACCAGTGATCAAGAAAAATTATATCGAAATTGATGTATTCTCTAAATTGCTTCTAGACTTCCATGCATAAAGAAAAATAAATTATAAAAACATACTTGTAACACACACAAAGAAAAAAAAGTAACACTATGCATCTGATCAATACTATTTACTGCAATTTATCTAACCTTTTGATACAAAATCAAAACTAGGAAATAAACTACTAATAGACCCTAATGGATCCCTCAAATACTTTGATGAAGACCTAAATTTATTCATAAGAAGGGATTCCCTCCAGAGCACCAACAACTTTTTTGGATAAGTGATTAGAAAAACTGTTATATTTCCTGTAGATGTGATCAAATTATCATTGTGAGAAAGAGGACTGTAAGAGTTTGATCTTGTCACACCATTGTACCAAGACATCAACATGAAGAGAAGACTTTCCAGAAGCCCAATCCACCATTGTTTTAGAGTCACTATAAATTTTAAGACATAGTTACCCTTTTGAAGCAGCAAAATGAAGTAAACCCCACAGAGCTAGAAGCTTTGCCCATGTGTTGGTACCTCTTCCACAACTAACTCATAAAAATTTAATTATTTTTTCTGAAAATTCTTTACCTATGTTTAATGGAATAATCCCAATCTGACATTGATTACTTATTTTTATGTATTAAAGATGCATGTATAAGTACTTGGAAATGGAAATGGAAAAAACCATTTGTCTAGAATTGGAAATGGAAAAACAAGATATTCATTTTCCATTCAAATTCAATCATACTCGGTTACTAGATAATGAGTTTTGTGAGATGGTAGCTACTAAATGGTATTATTTCTCTCATTTGGAGGACCTTCCTCCTATGAACATGTTGGTGCAATAGTTGAAGGCCCTGGAAAAAGATGTTATCGAGTGGGAAAAAAATGAAAAGAAGGCAAATCAACTTGAGTTAATTCATACATAATTTGAAATTTAAGCTCTCTCTTCAAATGTTGATGAAGATATGTTTTCTTAGGAAATAAAGGAAAGGATGATCAATTTGAAGGCTAAAAAGGCCAAAATTCTAAGACATGAAGAAGAGACCTAGCGGCTAAAAAGCAGGGCAGTTTGGTTGTCCAATGGAGACAATAACACAAAATTTTTCCATAATTATGCTAATCAAAGAAGGATGAACAATTCTATTTGGGAACTAAAAAATTCACATGGTGATGTTATATGTGACCAAAAATCATTGGAGGCTATTGCAATCAGTCATTTTCAAGATATTTTTAAACAGAGAAATTCAGTTTCTTTGGAGGCTCAATTGAGGGTGCTGCAAAAATATCCGAGATTCTTCAATAGAGAGGAAGGCGAGAAAGTGGGGATGATTGTATCTTTGGAAGAGATCAAAGGTGTGCTTAAATTTTTTGCAAAGGAAAAGAGCCAAGGCCCAGATGGGTGGACTGTTGAATTCTTCTTGCATTTCTTTGATATGATTGGTCAAGACTTGTTGGACGTAGGTGAGGAATCAAGAATTTATGCGGGTGTGGTTGGTGGCATTAATGCTACATTTATTTCTCTCATCCCAAAAAGAGATAAACCTCTACGTTTCAATGACTGCAGGCCAGTATCACTTTGTAAGTTAATTTATAAAGTTATTTCGAAAGTGATTGCAAACATGATACAACCTATTTTGGTTAATCACATTTCAATGGAACAGTTTGGATTCGTCTCGAACAGATATATATTAGATGTTATAGGTATAGCACAAGAAAGTATACACTCTATTAAGACAAAGGATCTTCAAGCTCTTGTTCTAAAAATGGACTTGAAAAACGCTTATGATTGTGTAGATTGGACTTTCTTGAGGCTTGTTCTACTACAGATTGGAGTTCCTGTGGAAGTTGTTAATTAGATTGTGGGATGTGTATCTTCTGCAAATTTTCCAATCTTGGTCAATGGCTCTCCCACATCTTTCTTCAAAGGATACAGGGGATTGAGGCAGGGGTTTCTGCTATCTCCTCTACTGTTTATATTTGTTATTGAAGGACTTAGCAGACTTATTGGAGCAACAAAGAAAGAGGAGAAAATACAAGGTATACAAATGTCTCCTTCTCTCTTTATTACTCACCATTTGTTAATTGACGATGTGCTTCTATTTGGAGTGGGATCCATTGCTACATGGGAATCATGTTAGATTATCATCCATGAATTTTGTTCGGATTCAAGTATGGCCATTAGTGCACAGAAGTCTATGTTCTTGAAGAATAATATAAATCAGGGAACCTATGATCATATTTTTCGGTTGTTTCCTTATCAAATATCTGATGTTGTTGAGGGATTCAAATAGCTTGGATATTTTATTAACCAAACTGTTACAAAAAAGGAGATTGGAATTGGCTGCTCCATAAGGTTGCTAGAAGGATAAACAACTAGTCTTTCAGATGGTTTTCTATTGGTGGTAGGCTTGTCCTAATTAAATATGCGATTGAAATAATTCATGTGTATTGGCTTTATTTGGCAAAGATTATTACATATATCCTACAAGGCATTGGAAAAAGGATGTTTCATTTTCTTTGGAATGGAAAGTCTTCAGGTAATAAATTTGTTGATGTATATGTAACTTCGGAATGTATTTCACATATATGTATGTTTTATTCCTATAGAGATGTTATTATTCCTCTATATGGAAGTGTCGTCATTTATATTGTAAGTGTCGTAACTTATACTTGATGGGTTATTAGACCACCTTGTTGGGGTCAGCCCTGTATAAGTCATGTGGGTCAAAGGGTTATTAGACCACCCTATTGCGGGTCGGCCATGTGGGTCAAAGGTTTATTAGACCACCCTAGTGGGGGTCGGCCCAGTCAGCATTATGTTAAGTGGTTAAGTTGAGGCCGACCTAGTTGAGTAAAGGTCAAGTCAAGTTAGTGTATAAATAGAGAGTGTGTCTCTCTCATTTTATACATTCTATTCTCTCACTCACTTGGGAGAGTGGCACACTTGTGGAGGAGGAGGCTCTGCTGCTAGGAGAAGACTATCTCTTGTATTCTGGTTGTATCATTGCTCTATCTATCTCTGAGGAAGTTATTGGGGTTTTTCACCTTTATGGTTTTCCCCAAGTAAAATCTGTGTCTCTTGTATGCTTGCATTATTGTGTCCATGATTGATATGCTGTAGATATGCTGTACATGCTGTTCTCTCAGTTAAGATCCTAGATCAGATTGAAGTAAATTCTGAAAATTTAACAAAATTTCATCTTTCCTGTTGGGAAAGCCTTTATGTTCCTAAACATTTGGGAGGATGGGGATTAAAAAACCTTGATTGGTTCAGTTCAACTTTGTCTAAAGAGTCTATGGAGAAGGTTTGTTTGGAAGCAATTTGTGGATCCAAGTACTTAAAGAAAGATATATAAAGAGATGTTATGTGGTTGATTGGATAATAAAACCTCTTAAAACATTTTCCAATGCTTATATTATATGGAGAGGGTTAATCATATCTTTTTCCAAATTGGGAGAAAATTTGTCTTGAAGGTAGGGAATGGCCTTCAGGCCTATATTGGAATTGACCCCTATGTTGGGGGAGTAGATAATTACTCCCTTTCTACTTCTCTGATTTATGAAATGCACAACCGAAATATTATGGTACTTTCTACGTGAAAAAAATGGGTAGTGATGATTTTTCCTCCTCTTTTTGGTATTTGGCAAATGAATTGGACCTAACAGGTGAGGTGTTTGAGGAATGGAATAATTTTATTTCGCATATGAATAGAGCAAGGATATGATTGAAAGATAATATGGATGTCCTGGTTTGGGATGGAGTGGGGACTAATGGTGATCCCTCTGCTAAATTTATCTACAAGGATATTTTTTAGGAGGTGGAAGTCACACCTAAACGATGGGCCAAAAGGCTTTGGAAATGGAATATTCCTATGAAGCTTAAATGTTTCATGTGCCTTGCATTAGAAAACAAGATTCTCACTTGGGAGAATCTACTTAAACGTGGATTCTCTGGTCTTAGTTTTTGTAGGCTATGTATGGCAGCGGATGAAGATATCTCCCATCTTTTTGTGCATTGTCAATTCTTCAAAAAAGTTTGGGATGAAGTAAAGAAGTTGTTAAATAATAATTAAACGTGGCAAGGCCAGGATTTTCAGGACTATATGAAAGATTAGTTCAGTAAGAAGGTAAAATTTAAGGAGATGCCACTTTTTGTGATTTGGGGCATTTGGAAAGCTCGAAATTTGTACACTTTTGAATGAATCAAGCCTCACGTTTCTTCTGTCAATATTAGAGTCTCTAGTCTCCTAAAAGACTACTTAAAAAAAAAAGACTCCAACTACTTTTAGATGTTTGACTAGGCCTCAACTAGATGAATCTATTCCTATTAGCTTTATTGATGGAGTAGAATCTAAAGGATTTTATGGGGCTAGGATGGTCTTAAAATTAAAGAAAATCATGTCATCTTTCTTCACATGGGAGTAGGTGTTGGTACTAACACAAAGGCATAATTGTTTTCCCTTTGGGGCTTGCTATGGTTCGCAAAATTCAAAGACATTCTTCATCTGCAGGTAAGTGGATATTCCAAAGTTCTAATTGATTGAGAAAATGGAGGGGCTAAGATAATGGTACTTCAATTAGAGCACTATAAAAACATAGTTCAATCCTTAATGGAGTGGTTCTCTACTCTCTCCTTTACCCATATTTTCAGGGAACTAAATTGTGACAGTGACAGATTATCAAAGATCGTTGTTGGGGAAATGGATGGCATCATTCACTTTGAAGAAATTGTGGATGAAATTGTCGTGGATAGGGGTGTTTACTGCTATTTCTAGTTCTAGTTCCCTAAGTTTTTTATTCGAGCAATGCTATTGACATCTTTGAAATTTCAGTCATACTTAGTGTTTTTGAAACAATTTTGATTATCTTCAGGTTTTTGAAAAATCTTTGCAACAAAAGGTGGTATAATTGAGGGTATCATAGTTTTTGTTATGTATGTATGGAACCCAGTGAAAGAGATGGCTTGCAGCTTGATAGGGCAATCCCACAAAGAAATTTTCTTGAAAAAGTATTTTTGTAACTTTGATTCTCAAATTTGGATGAATAACAAGTTACAGTTTTTTTCTTCTGAACAAAAACAATACTTTTACTTTTTTATGTGTATTGGCTTATTGTTATAGATCTTTTAATATTTTGTAGTGTGAGTTTTCTATATTTTGTAATTTGTTTAGTTAGTTAAATGTGCATAATCATGGTGGTATTGAAATTATTTTTTGTTTTATAATAATTTAAAAAATAGAGATTTATGAATATCTTTAATGTTATTATAATTAATATAACATTGATATAATATTGAAAATTGATATTAAAATAAATAAAGATGTAAATATTAGAAATATTATTTACAATATGCATATAAATATGAGGTAGTTGCATATTCAAGTTGGAATGCACATATAATTATTATTAAGTGGAGGGAGACATCTAGCCAAAATGGTACTAAAATGAGTAACAATATTTGTTTGATTAAAGATCGACATATATGTAGGAGAGTTATGTGGATGCAAGTTAGGAACGTAGTTCCTAACTTGCATCCACGAAATTTGTTTGATTTATAATGAGGAGAAATCCCTTTTAATACAACTCTAACAAAGTTCAAAGTTAGTGATGATGCATTACTATTAGTAATTAAGAACTCTCAAACTTAGTGATGAGTCATTAATATGAGTAATTAACAACTCTCAAACTTAGTGATGAGTCATTACTATGAGTAACTAACAACTCTCCAACTTAATGATGAGTCATTACTATGAGTAACTAACAACTCTAAAACTGATTGATGAGTCATTAATATGAGTAACTAACAACTCCCAGTTAACTCATGAATGATTCATGTGGGTACCTAACCGACAGTTACTATTTCTGGCTACATTAGATCTGCCGGGCCTGTCACGTTTGACCAACGATTCCACTCAGCATGGCATGAATTGGCTACCCATTCCTGTGAAGATGCCATCATACATACCCAAGTTTGACGACAAACCCAACGAGGATCCCAAAAACCACGTAATGACATATCATTTGTGGTGTTCCTCGAACTTGTTAATGGATGATTCTATTTGTTTGAGGCTCTTTCAAAGAACCCTCAATGGCACGACCTCCAAATGGCATATTGAAATACTACCACATTCTTCGGTAGACTTTCGATCCTTGGCTAAGGCCTTTCTTACACATTTCCAATTACCAATCCGCTATGAAACCGACACAACTATTTTAACCTTGCTCCGACAATCTACCTCCACTCATATTTTCGACCATATTCATGAATGCAGGAGACGACATCAGCTAATTAAGGCTCCCATTCTGGATCAATTATTGGATGATTGGTTCACCAAATCATCATTTCCTATCATGGCCAAATATGTCGCTATGGGCGAGGCGGTTACAGAGGAACAAGCCATTGCACGTTCCCAATACTTAGACTTAGTCTACACTCAATTTGACACTTTATATGACATAATTCCCAATGCCCCTCACCCCACTCATCACCCAACGAAACCAACAATGGGATCACATCCCGATGGCATAATTGGTTCCGTTAAAACCCAACCTGCCACCCAATCAATCGGATCACAAAGCCACATGGTTTCAAATCCAACTTCGTCTCAGGTTGGTAATAACACCAACCATTCACCCAGCCTTGATTTCACCGTGGAGGTGAATTCAGTCCAATCTGCTTCATCTCATAAATTCAGTGGTAAGAAGAAAAGTAAAGGCAAATCCAAAAAATATTCTAACTAGTATGAACAAAAAACCAATCTAGACGCCACTGATGTCAAACCAAAATGGAAGGGTAAATATCCACGTTTACTATGCGGTGATGACCACTTCACGAAAGAATGCCCACATCATGAAGAAGTCCAAAATTTCCTAAAAGGAAACCCTTAACCCACATTTTTAACGGACCCCTTCCCCACACAACAACAATAGATGGTTGCACAACAACCAACTCCTTCACAAGGAGAAACATCCACGAACGCTCATGTTTTCATGATGCGTAGTGAAACAATTAACTTATCTACCAGGGCACGTACACATGATTCTGTTCCAGATAAAGAATCTAATGGAGGTCATGCTGAAAAATCCTCCACATTCACATCCACTACCCCTCCTACACAAGGTCCGTTGACCATAAACAAACCTATATCAGATGCAACATTGCGTCCACCTAAGAGCACAATCTGAAAAGCAATTTTCAACCCCAACTCCCAGGCCACTCTATTATAGGTCAAACCTGCACCTCTCTGTCCGTGATCACCTTGAGTTGTTGATCACACAAAAGGACAACTTGGATGGAGGAGCATGTTGACCTTAGATGAAATTATGATTCACTTCACCTCTAGACAATACTGAAAAACCCTAAAAATATCATTCTGAGATATGAACGCTACTCTACTTCAATAGACTAGCGCCTGTACGCTATTCCAGTGTATAATAGTAGCGCTCAAAGCCTTATAAGCGCTACTCCTCTTCAGCATAGTAGTGCTCAACATTTAAAAATCAATGAGCGCTAGTTTACAAGCACCATAGTAGCGCCCTAAACGCTACTTCACTGAACAATAGTAGCGTACATCTCAAAAGATGATTAAAATATAATTAATTTCACGAAGAGGATTAGTTGCTGGTAGTTTTCCAACTTCCCCAACTTCCTCCCTAACCATCTCTCGACCTGAACTGCTTCTCTGATCCTATAAATACAGGGAAGAATAAAGAGAGGGGTTAGATGGAGAAACTGAGAGACATGAATGTTGTGAAGAGACCTTAAGGAGAAATTTGCATTGGAGAAGTTTATGCTGGAAGATATCCAAGTCAGAGAAGAGCAAGAGCCCAGAATCAAGTTGCAGGAGCATGTCACAAAGTCAGGTATATTTGTAACATCAATTTGCATTTGACAATAAAAGGTTGAAGTGTCTTTCTTGTCCCAAATTAAGTGTTCTTTGAAATAATATATTAATTTGGATCTATTTTGGTTAATATTGAATGTTTAAAATTGCTTTTGTTTCTTTCAATCATTATATATTATCCAAGATACGCTGAGAAAGGTATTTGTATTGCAGGTTTACTGAACAGAAGGTGGATTTGAGGATTGAGCGCAAGATCAAATAAAAGCTAGGATCGAACGTCGGTTGAAAGGTATGTTCTCAAGGTCCATAACTCATTTCTTTTCATAATTATCTCTGTAATACAGTTAATACACTTACCTGTCACCCCATTCCAGTTGATAGTATCAGTTTCCTTGCTATAGGGTAGTTTTTCCCGCCAACACACTAGCGACCATACTGGGGATAGTTGTGTTTTTGCTCTAGGAAACCTTTTCTTATTTGTCTTCCCATAACTGTTTTGACTCCTTTTATGTGCTGAGAAACCCTGTAGGTACCCCCTGCCTGTTTTTCTCTGCTTCAATCAGTCTTTTTGTATCTTTTCAAAGTCAGTTTTTAAACTTTTAAGACATGAGCGCTACTTTGTTGTACATACAGTAGAGCCCATACGCTACTGTGCTATACATACAGTAGCGCCCATATCTGCAGGAGCGCGAGTTTCCCTACTGCACAGTAGGGTATATTTTCTGAAGCCTTCTGTTAGTGGTCTGCTTGAGTTTTAACCTTTTTGGTGGTCTCCTGACTTTGTTTTTAGATCTCTTTGACTGGTGTTTGAGGTTTTAAACTTTTCTTTAAGTCATAGAACCTTTCTTTGAGTCTTTTTACCATCTTTGGATCGCTTGTTTACCTTTGGAACGTTTGGACTGTTTATAACTTTTTTGGAAGACTAGGTTGTGTTTTGTGGTGAGCACTTCTGCTTTTTAGGCCCTGACTGTATGTTGCTGGTTACAAACCTGCATACTTTTGTATCTGCTGTTTGTGGCAACATTTGTCTGCTCTTTACCTATGCTATCCTTTGTTTTAGGGTTTGGTCCGTTTTAGATCCTCTAGGGTGTCTTCCGAACTTGTTGATTTCCAATCTTCTTGGACTTTTTGTCTTTTTCTGGTTTCAAGTGTTTTTAAAATGCTTTAGGCTGATTCATTTCTCAATTCCTTGTGTTAGTAGGGTAGTTGGTAGCTTGCTTGTCTACTTTTTGCTTGGCATAGTGGTCTTGCTAGGGTTGGATGCTTTAGGTTAGTCCTCTTTTATCTATCTCCTTTGTTTTCTCCCACTTTGTTTTCGAGTATAGAGGTTTTTTCTTTGCAAAAAAAAAAACCTGTAGGTCAAGTCTTTTTTGAGCTAGTGCCTTGACAACTATAAGCTTAAGAACCATTTTTTAGCCATACTTACACATTGCACACAAGTCTTATTTACTTTCCATGTTTATAGTTCTTTTTCGTTTATGATAACAGAAAAAGCAAAAAATTTGGTAGTTTAAGTTTAATAAGGCTTATTTTTGTTACAAGATAGCATAGGTTATTTTGTGTACAATTTCAAAAGAAAACAAAAAAGATATTTAAGTAGATTTGCTCAGTTTTTTCAGTTTGGAAAAGAAGTTTAAAGAAAAAATAAAAAAAGCTTGTTGTCGAAAGTTAGAATTTATGCACTTCTGTTTTCCTGTTGCAACCACGCCACACAAACGCACTACCTTTTGAGTAATAACAGCCCTAAAAAAAATAAATTAATAAAATGAAATAGAAACAATTTTTCTTTTTTAGGGATACACTACACCAACTAGTCTTGGTTAGGATCTTGAGTTTAAATCACCTTAAACCACTCAAGATCACACATTACGCAAAAATCGTAGTTTGACTATCACAGGTAAATCCATTTCACTCAAAGCTTGCCTGGGATTTATGCAGTAGGTCTTGTGAGATCAGATTGTTGGGAATACTCCTCCTACTTTTTGTTTCGAGCATATACTAGGATTGGATCGCGTATGGGGACTCTTTAGAGTTTTGAGCTCAGTTACCCTGCCTACGCCTTCTGATTCGACCAGCGACTGTTCCCCCAGAAGTTTTCAATGTTGTGGTATCCTTAGTATCTGACTTTAGGATCATACACAGGTGACAGCAGAGGTTATATCTGCTGTACCTAAGACAGACGTGGGAGGAAATCCCTGGCAGGTCTTTGGGAGGACGGTTGGGTGATTCCAACGCTTGCACCCTTAGTCATTGTATTGTGGACCTCGGGTAACTGTCTTTCTTCCTTCGTTGATCTGTTCTGGGCCCTCATCATCCCAGACTCTTCTCCGGAAGGCATCTTGTTTGCCTTGTTTGCATACTTAGGATTTTTTTAGTTGGCATGTTGTTTTCCCCCTAGTCGTAGTGGCCACTAGGTTCTAGTCTTTATTATATATATATATATATATATATATATATATATAATGACGGAGAATCAAGAACTTCATAGATTGAGAAGGTTTCAAAACCTTCCACCAATTAGAACAAAACCTTTACCGCCAGCTAGACGGCAACGGGCAAACACCAGTGTTTCTTCAGAAACCATTACTGAAACAGAATTTCCCGAGGAAATTTTTACAACCGAAAATCCTGAAATAGGAATTCTTGAGGAATTACCACTTGAAGTTGAGTTTCCTGAAGAACAACAAACAGCAATAGAAAACCTTGAAATAGAGGTTCCTGAGGAACCACAACTAGGTACCCCAGATTAGCGACACTTTAGTTCAGTTGAGATTGAAGATCTTACTTCTGCGGAGTATAGCACTCCCTTCAATCCTCCTCTGACCAATCCTAGGAATCCGCTTCTGTTACCTGTTGGTTTCCAGCAGCCCCTTTACAGTGCATATAATTTCTTGCCTGGACATTTGATGTCTACTCTAGGAGGTGAACAGGGAGTTCCCCAAACTCCCACCATAGGTATGAACACTAACACGATAAATCCTTCTTTTACTGCTACGCCGAGTCAGGCACAGACAACCTCTGTGTCTACTCCGTCTTTCAGTTTTAATACTGGTACATTAGGTATGCCAAGTTCAACAACGATGGCATCTACCCCTACACCTATTGTTGGACCTAGCAGTACAGCCAATTTAGCACCACCTCCTGCATTTCAACCGTTATATCAGATACCCAGTACTTGGATTTCCACACCCGCTGTAGGGCCAAGTGCTTCTGCAACCGTGCCTGTCATGAGTACCATGACCGCACCGTCTACATCAGCTACCACTGGTTTCAATACCTTTGCAGGTCCCAACATGAATCAATGTAATATGCCTGCAGGTAATGTCCCTTTTTCCTTATTTTCAGGGGGAGGGGATAATATTTTTAACCAGCAATATGGCGGGGCTAACACCTAGCCACAGTGGACGAACCCATAGAGCACTAATCCACTTTCATATGGGTGGGGAAATTTCAATAATTCTTTCGTGCAACAACAAATGGTAGGGGGCAACCCCTACCAACAAGTAGCTGGGGGCAACCCCTATCAACAGATGGTAGGTGGAAACCCCTATCAGCATATGGCTGGGGGCAACCCTTATCAACAGATGGCTGGGGGCAATCCCTAACAGTAGACGGCTGGGGGCAACGCCTACTAGCAGTTCATGGGTCAAACTATGGGTGGTTCCCCTTTTTCGACCCCATCTTATCAAGTACCATCTTACCGGCCTCGTTTACCATTTCTGGCAACTTTAAATTTGCCAAATCTTTCCAAACTGACCAACGATCCAGTGTATCATAATATTACATGGCCATCAGTTCCTACCAAGTTACCTTCAGACATTCCAAAGTTCGAAGGCAAAGTAGGTGAAGACCCTAGTGACCATGTCACTACTTTCCACTTATGGTGTTCCTCGAATTCATTAAATGAAGATTCCATTAGATTGAGACTGTTCCAAAGGACTTTAACCGGTGCTGCAGCCAAATGGTACATTGAGTTACCTGTAGATACATTCTCTAATTTTGGGGATATCGCGACTGTCTTTTTGAATCACTTCCAGCTTCCTGTTCGATATGATGCCGGAACAGACCTGTTGTCTACATTTAGGAAAAATAAAGCCACTCATTTATTTGACCACATTCAGGAGTGGCGAAGACGGAAGAGGCTCATTAAGGCCAATATACCTCCAGAATTCCTTCTTGAGTGGTATTTGAAATCACTCCTTCCTTACATTTCTAAGGAAGTAGCTACGTCTGGAGTATCTAACGAGGAAGAAGCCATCCTACGAACCCAACAGTTAGATCTCGTTTATGCACAATCCGAGTTATTGTATGAGATCATACTTGATGCACCGCGATTGAATACCGATCTGAGTAAACCTAAACCTGGACCACATGCTGACTGCATAGTGGGTTCAGTTGACTCTGCAGCTTTGAAAGCATTGACCAAACAGGTCCATGCCTTATCTGTTAAACAATCGACTGCAGAAGTTTCGTACGTCACAACCTCTCCTTCTACTTCTGAGCTTGTCAACTAGGTTCATAACAATCAAAAGGGCCCTCGGCAACCCAATAACAAAAAGAAGGTCAAGAAAGGAGAGGGGAACCAACAAAAGCCCAAAAAAGAGAATGCCGAAGAGGGTAACAAAGAGGAAAAGAAGGTTAAGTTCCCTTGTAAAATTTGCAAGCAGAACCACCTTACTCACCAATGCCCTCTGCTAGAAGAAGCCCAGAAGCTATTAAGAGAAAAGAAGCCTGCCGTACTGAAAGATCCATTCCCTAAGGGGCAGAACTCAGCTTCTGGCACCTCCAACACTGGGGGCACTACACATGCCACGGTTGATCAAACTTTTATTAACATGGTTAACTCGGATGCACTCTTACAAACGAGAGCTAGGAATTATACCCCGGACGCATAGAAAAAGGATAAGAGATTCTAGAATCCTCCACTCCACTCCACATATCTGTGGATCCAATGCCCAAGATCCCGAAAGGTGTCTTGAAACGGGCATCGCACAATCCCAACACTCGGGCCGCTTCCAACTACAATGTGGTTGAAGATTTAGCCCAGACCCCTTGTGCCATGTCTACTTTAGAAGTCTTGCAAAGTTGTCCTTTACAACGGAATGCACTTCTGGCAGCTATTGGAAGTATGGAATCCTCTAACATGTCTGTGCAATTTGATATGACTGATGTCAAATATCGGTTTCCCTACCACGTTGCTCTTCAGATTGAAGTCGTCCATGGCCCAATGACCATCAGACGAGCTATCGTAGATGAGGGCGCGTCGACTTGCGTAATGTCAATTTCCTGTTGGAAAGCTTTGGGTTCCCCCGAGTTAGCCCCTTCTAACACACTGTTTACTGCATTTGATGGCAGAACTTTTCGTCCACATGGGGTTTTGCCATCATTTTATGTCACATTGGCCGGTAAGACAGTTGCTGTAGAAGTAGAAGTTCTGGACGCTCCGCTTGATTACAATATGTTATTAGGCAGGAGCTGGACATATGCCATGCGAGCCATTGCATCGGCAGTTTTTCGAGTTGTTATGTTCCCATTTGAAGGTAAGGTCGTTACAGTCGATCAACTTTCTTTCACTCAGAGAAACAACCAGACTTCTTCAGAGACCACAGTTCCATTAATTGATCAAACCACTCCGGTTGGTGAGAGTTTAGGAGCAGGACTTTACGGGTCATTAATTGGCACTTTTGACCTACCGGCTCCTACCTTATTTGTTGGTACTGAGGGATGTTCATCATCTGAAACTTCCATGGTTAGTTTAACAACTGATTCTAGGTTTCTCCCAACTAATACAAACCCCTCCGTACCCACTCTTGTTGCAGAAGTTACCCACTTGGATTCTTATCAAACTGCAACAGAACATATGTTGACTCCATTGGTGTCTGTTGAGTCAAATATGGATTGTGCTACTACTCAGTCACCAGACCCGATCCACTCTCTTGACAGTTCAGATACTACTTTACCTTCTAAGGAGGAAATGTTAGAAGCCATGACCGACCTGGACCATCCTCGTGAACATATAGATCCCAGGTCCTTCTTATTTCCTTTTCTTAACTTAATAGAGAGAGGCGAGTTTTGTCCAACACCCAGTGGAAATACTAATTTCACTTCTACTTCACAAGTTGGTTTTGCTGAAGAGAATAGATTGAATACCTTGCTGGTGAACATTTCCACTGGGGTCACCGGAAACATTTTTATTGAAACGGGCTGTTATCTCGATGAGATCATTCTGTATACCAATCTTTTCCGTGATTTCCATGGCACCTTTGCCCGACCTCACGAGGAATATCTAGGCATTGACCCTACCTGAAAAAGTATTACGCTTAGGCTGACGTACTTTTTCTTGTAACATAGCTGTGTATTTTTGTAAAGCTAGTTTTTGTTATGTTTGTTGGTTAATCTTATGTGTGCTTTTCGTTTCGTGTACCAGATGTGAACCAAACATTTCTTAGGATTTGCTAACGGCGCCAGTCGCCACACCTGTCAGTTGGCTGCAGCAGCTTGGGTCATTTATTCACCCGCTGGCCAACTTATCTCTTCGGGGGGGGTTTGTTTGGGTCCTACCACGAATAATGTGGCTGAATACAGTGCAGTTATAGAACTTCTCCGAGATGCTCTCAGTCATGGCATTTCACATTTGGAGGTAAGACTTGACTCACAATTAATTGTATTTCAGTTAACAGGTGTCTACTAGATTAGAGATCCTGGATTGCTACGTCAGTTTCTACGAGTTAGACTATTGGAAAGACAATTTGATTCTATTATATATGAACACATTCCAAGAAGTTTAAACACATTAGCTGATTCATTAGCAAACTATGTGTTAGACTGGCATTTGCATCATACACTTTCATAAACAACATTGCACACATAAATTTCAAACACACACATATGTAAATAACTGATACTGTATATAGCCAATACTGTATCAAAAAATATATGAGTTTTTGGTCACAAGTCTATCAAGTCATGTCATAAAAGTACAAAAATTGGGCATAGTAGCCTCAAAAATATATACATAGAATGTATCCCTCTCCTATGGAGAAGGAGGGACCTCATCATCATCTACTGCATTGCGATAGCATATGACTAGCCTAGCTATCTTCCGCAGCACCCTAAGCCATGCTGGGGGCACCCCAACTACATCTTCCTGCATATCCATAGGTATCTGATCCATACGGCATGCAGGAACTTCGTGAGTCAACCGACTCACTTTTCTCTCTAGGTCTCCAACATAGCATCTACTACAGTAATATCAGTTGGACTCACAAAGATGGTAGGATGTCCCTCAGGACGAACAGGCCCAAGATCTGCATTTGACACTTGATTAGCACTTCAAAATTCATTCATAAAAATCAAATACTTAAAAAAGTTTGAAAAAATTAAATAATTCTCAAAATTTAAACATACCAATATCTCCCCAGGCTCCACCTAGAGGAAGCACCAGTTCTGGATCATGACGGAAATCCAATCCAGCATATGGAAACTGCTCGAAAGCGGGCACTTGCCTCTCCCACCACCCCCAGAAATCATCAGTATGATAATAGTAGTGACTTTCTCCACCACCTTGGCGGAGGAATATGTCACCCCAACGGCCTAGTCTGGGCTCACGGGGGTTAACCTGAGGTAGAGGCATCCCCAAATTGATAGCAGGCATCCTCTCAAAGAAGAAAGTACACAAAATACTACCATACCCAAAATTCTTCATTGTGCCGGATTTGCAACCTGTCAATTGAGATTTCATGCTTTCCAGTAAACTAGTACACCAATCATAGACATGGCTGTGTAAGCATTGTACACCAATATGCATAGAGTGCCTGGAAGCTAAGTGTAGTGAAGCACTACCTGCCACTCAGTTGATCATGCTCACTATCACTTTCAAGGGGAGGCCTTCAATGGTTGAAATCATGACTTGGCTTCCCGATTTCTCAGCTCCGACAATACAGTATGAATTCACGTACTCTTGCACAGATCTTACACCCACACGAGAAGACCCTTTCAAATTAATTACATCTCCTCTCCGTGAGAGACCAGTAATGAAATATATGTCATCAACTATAAACTCCAAAGTTTGCCCACGGATGACAAAAGTATTGGTATCCACATCCCAGTACTGAATAAGTCTTCGAAACAATTTGTTTAAGGCCCTCATGTTTACGGTTCGGTAAAACTTCAATAAACCGCATCTTCGGAGAGCGTGGAGAGTGGCCAGATCTTGCATGGCCAACCTATCCATGTCCTCATGTTCTGTCTCCCTCCATTGAAGAACCATCCTGCACAAAAAATGACAATTCTTTTAGTCTCGACGCTTGTGTATAGGTTTTCAAGAGTGAGCGCTACTGTGTATACTACACAGTCACGTATGGGCGCTACTGTGTATACTACACAGTCACGTATGGGCGCTACTCTGCTTGAGCACAGTAGCGCTCATCTCGTTTACACGCTACTGCTATTGTTACACAGTAGCACCCGCGCAGCAAAGGTTGTGAGCATCACGTTGCAAGCAATTTTTCGCTCAAAAAATGAAAACTAAACCATGAAAATGCAAGTAGGGTGAATTCTAACTTACTTGGTGGAAGAAGAACAACGTTTGGATGCTTGGTTTGATCGCCACGGAGATTTGAAAATGCAAAAGGTTGCCCCAATCTTTACCCTACAAAACAATTTGGAAATTGATTTTTAAAATGAAATTATATATATGAATTGGAGTTTGATTTTTACCCACCATTGTTTAATTTTCTATAGTTTCAAAATTTTCAAAAATACCTAATTAATCAATTGGAACACACATATGGTGCAATACTAATCCAAGCTCAATTTTCCTTTAATTTTTGTAGGATCAATCTCCTAAGTTTAAAAACTCTTGATGTTAGACCTTGTCAACTAGTTAAATAGTTCAAATTCATATATCATTCGAGATTTTTTGCCGCATCAACTAATATTTTGTTGAAGACCTAGTTTTGGCAGAGTATGAAGCTATGATCCTAAAAGCTGACCTTTAAGTCATTTTAAGCTCTTGTTTGGACTATTTAAACCTAAACAAGATTGCCGAGCAAGCTTGTCCTCTTCAAATTCGTTAAAGTAATCGAAGGCTCATCCACTCATGTATAGAATTACCCATTTTCCGGGCCTAGGTGGATTAACTACGGAAAATGTATACTCTAGGTATATTTCTGTATGCGCTAGAAGAGTTCTTCTCCCATTGTTTTATACTTTTTCGGGGGAGGAGACTAACTGCACGAAAAATGACCTTTTGGAGCCTTTCTTTAGGGTTTTCAGGCTCTCTAAACATGAAAATACCAAGCGAGCATTCACCTACTCGGGCTCGATGTGAAATCCACGAGAGGGTAAATAGAGGACTGTTTAAGTTTTTCAACTCTATAAACAAGAAAACACCGCCGAGCACAGACCAATCCGGGCTCGATATAAAATCCACGGATAGGTGAATAGAGGATTGTTTAAGTTTTTCAGACTCTATAAATAGGAAAACACCGGCGAGCATTAATCTGCTTGGGCTCGATACTAAAATCCATGAGCAGATATATGGAGTTATTGTTTAAGTTTTTCAGACTCCTTAAAATTGAAAACACCGGCGAGCAAGAACAGATCTCGGCTCGATATTAAAATCCAGAGATCATTAATATAGAGTAATATTCTATCTCTTCTTCGAACTCTATAAATAATGAAGAAGGTCATGAGTCTTCCTCCCATGGGCTAGTTAAAATTTTTACATGGTTGGATCTATTGAGTTTTCATTCTTTCTTGGACTCATTAAAACAACAAGAAAGGTATTCTTTTATCTAAAAAGAATAAGGGATGGGAAAGACGTATCATATCTTCATTGTCAAAGGCATTTCAGTCAGTTCTATCCTTGAACACAACACCTACTTGAGTCTATCTTGTCGGTTGGGTTTAGTTTTTGACCTCAGGGTGAACCTTTCCTCCGAGTTGTTTACTCCCCCGGTTGGTTATTCTTCCAACCATATGGAGGGTCTGATAATGTCTCTTACATTTCAGGATTATCATTTACCCCATTATGTCGAAAACTGCCTGAGTCACTTTGTGTCATGCTCACTGTTCAAGGATATACCCTGTGTCGGCCATTCTGCAGTTTACCTTGATCTCATGTGTCGGCCATCCTAGTGTCAGTCTTGTTATATATTCCATATCAGCTCTTAATAGTTGAGTGTCCCTCGAGTTGGATGATGGAGGATGCCTTAAGGCCTCCCTTCCAACGAACTTCTTCCCATCGACATCAACTTATTTTACTCTGGGAATGAAGTTTAGAGTTTCGGTTAGTACCTTGGAGATTGCAATCACCAGTGGTAATTTTCCTCGCTGTTGAAAGATGAGAATACATCAATGTCTCTTATTCGACAGGATTCCCAAGTGTTCGACTCCAAGTCCATCTATTCACACTTGGCGAATCGTACTTGGTACCTTGGACCCCATCATCATTATTGGTGGAAGTCCTCGCGTTTGTTAATGGTATACATCAATGACCGGTAATCAAACGATACCCCCCATGTTCGACTGTCAGCTCATTTATTCACATGGTTAGGGTTTGTACCTAGAGTTGTTTTGGATGAAGACCTTGGGATTTTGGATGACATTACCTCATTATGTTATCACCCAAGTTGCGCAAGACTGAGCCTCACTTATATTCGGCTCTCCATGAGACATAGATCCAGTTTGTTGTTATGGCTATGATCTCTCAATTTGACATGGATCCACGCTTGTATTCCAAGTGGCCATGCTATATATACATCTCCTTGTTATGTATCGGAGATCATGTTGTACCACACTGCACATCTATATGATGTCAAAGATGTAATTGCTAGCTGACCTTGATCTTTGTTGCAGGTGTTCTTGTGACTTTTTTCTGCTGCTCTTTGCTCCTCCTCTGGCTTTGGATTATAATGTATTTCGACCATCGTTTCCCTCTGACCTCACACATTAGGGGGCATCTGTTATAGGTCAAACCTGAACCTCTCCGTCCGTGATCACCTTGAGTTGTTGATCACACAAAAGGACAACTTGGATGGAGGAGCATGTTGACCTTAGATGAAATTATGATTCACTTCACCTCCAGACAATACTGAAAAACCCTAAAAATATCATTCTGAGATATGAACACTACTCTACTTCAATAGACTAGCGCCTGTACGCTATTCCAGTGTATAATAGTAGCGCTCAAAGCCTTATAAGCGCTACTCCTCTTCAGCATAGTAGTGCTCAACATTTAAAAATCAATGAGCGCTAGTTTACAAGCACCATAGTAGCGCCCTAAACGCTACTTCACTGAACAATAGTAGCGTACACCTCAAAAGATGATTAAAATATAATTAATTTCACGAAGAGGATTAGTTGCTGGTAGTTTTCCAACTTCCCCAACTTCCTCCCTAACCATCTCTCGACCTGAACTGCTTCTCTGATCCTATAAATACAGGGAAGAATAAAGAGAGGGGTTAGATGGAGAAACTGAGAGACATGAATGTTGTGAAGAGACCTTAAGGAGAAATTTGCATTGGAGGAGTTTATGCTGGAAGATATCCAAGTTAGAGAAGAGCAAGAGCCCAGAATCAAGTTGCAGGAGCATGTCACAAAGTCAGGTATATTTGTAACATCAATTTGCATTTGACAATAAAAGGTTGAAGTGTCTTTCTTGTCCCAAATTAAGTGTTCTTTGAAATAATATATTAATTTGGATTTGTTTTGGTTAATATTGAATGTTTAAAATTGCTTTGTTTCTTTCAATCATTATATATTATCCAAGATACGCTGAGAAAGGTATTTGTATTGCAGGTTTATTGAACAGAAGGTGGACTTGAGGATTGAGCGCAAGATCAAATAAAAGCTAGGATCGAACGTCGGTTGAAAGGTATGTTCTCAAGGTCCATAACTCATTTCTTTTCATAAATATCTCTGTAATACAGTTAATACACTTACCTGTCACCCCATTCCAGTTGATAGTATCAATTTCCTTGCTGTAGGGTAGTTTTGCCCGCCAACACACTCAGAACTACAACATCGTGGAAGATCTAGCCCAGGAACCGTGTGCTATGTCGACCCTTGAAGTCTTACAAAACTGTCCTAATGAGCATAAGTCTCTACTATTTACTATTGGAGTAGTGGATCTAGAATCATTTAAAACCATCATGTTTAGAATGGAATAATTCAAGCAGAGGATTTCCCACCAATTGGCATTCCAAATCATTACCAACGTCGCGGGAAAAATATCCATCATACTGTTTTAGACAAAGGAGCCTCTACTTCCATCATCTATTTGTCTTGCTGGAGAGCCATTGGATCTCCTGAACTGAACCATTCTCCTACCACTCTGAAAGCGTTTGATGAACGCGGATTCCAACCACATGGGATTTTACAATCCTTATATGTTGACTTAGGAGGTAAGAATATTTCCATTAAAGTGGAAGTAGTCACAACGTCATTGGATTACAACTTATTGCTTGGTCGAAATTGCTTTTACGCTATGACCGCAGTCGCATCTTCTGTCTTCCGCATGCTGCAATTTCCCCATCAAGGGCAAATTATCACTATCGACCAATTATATTTTTGTACACCGGAAACCACAACTCATCCCGTGGATAATGTCCCACTTCTAGGGACGTCTTTGCAAATATATGGGAGTGTGGGGGTAGGGCTCCTTAAGGACTCATCCCCGATGGGAGTCTTTCCAACACCTAATCCCCCATCACAAGTTTCCACGGTGAACATGATCTCGTCCATGACCCCATTTTCCACCAAATCAACGTACCCTTGGCTTGTTACCGATTCTATTGACATTGATATGATTGGATATCATATGCCTCTTATCCCAGCTGAGGCTACTTATAATGCCATCCAATCGACGACCGATTCACCTGATGACCATCATCTGGTGGCATCAGACCCATGTTCTCTTCCATATTGGTTGAACTCATCCTCGCCATTGCTGGATCACCTCCTCCAGAAATTTCCCTCCGACGAATCCATTATGGATATTATGAGCTTGGATGAGCTTCCATGGGAGGACCATAATCATTGATCTTCCTTCCTCCCACCTTAGACATGGTAGAAATGACATTCAAACTATTATTTCACCAAATTCCATTTCCAACCCTCAATATCCTATTCTCACACAGGATACGGTAACCGAAGGGAATTTGGAAAACATTATGCATACCACTACTATTGACACCTCAACGAAACTGGTGTCGTGGAGCATATCCATATTAGCCAAACCTGTTCTTCTGAAGAAATCAAAACTTATATGGCCTTGTTTAAACAATTCTATGACATATTTGCATGGAGCTATGAAGAAATGCCCAGGATTGATCCTACTATTGTTGTTCATGAGATCAAAACTTATCCCGATGCAAAACCTATCCGTCAAAAACTTCGTCCAGTGCACCCTCGAAAGACTGCGGCTATCAAAGCAGAAATTGAAAAGTTGTTGAAAGATGGTTTCATTTATTCTGTCCCCTTGATATATTGGGTCTCTAATATCGTTCCTGTTACAAAAAAAGGAAGGAACCATTAGAGCCCATGTCGATTATCAGGATCTAAATAAGGCTAGTCCAAAGGACAATTACCCTACCCCGTTTATGGACCAGATCATCGACAACTGTGCCGGTAGTGTCATATTCTCATTTATGGATGGCTTCTATGGCTTCAATCATATTGAGATCCACCCAACAGAAAAACACAAGACTGCGTTCATTTTCCCATGGGGTACATTTGAATACCACAAATTACCCTTTGGCCTTAAAAATGTTGGTGCCACATTCCAGTGGGCCATGTTGTACACCTTTCATGATATTAAGGATTTTGTGGATCCCTACCTTGATGATTTTTCAACTCATTCAAATCATTGTGAGTTTCACATCGATCATCTCATGGTTGTTTTACTTAGATGTCGACACTATAACATCCGCTTAAATCCTCACAAGTGCATATTCTGCGTGGAGTCCGGACGCGTCGTTGGATTCATCGTCTCAAAATATGGGTTTCACATCGATCCCCTGAAGGTAGAGGCTATTATTTCCCTACCACCACCCACAGATATCACTGTACTTCAAAGTTTGTAGGGGAAGGCAAAATACTTGCACCATTTTGTGTGTAATTATGCGGATAAGACACAGGGTTATATGCGACTGCTAAAAAAGGACGTCCCTTTTGTCTGGGATGACTATGACCAAAGTGCATTTGACAATCTCAAACACACCATTACCCATGCACCTGTGTTACAACCACCTGATTATACCAGGGATTATATCCATTATCTTGCTGCCTCTACCTCGACTATTGGTATGGTTTTAGTGTAGGAAGATAACAACGCACAAGAACATTAATTTATTACCTTAGCAAGGGTTTCATTGACTCCGAAACTCATTATTCACATGTCGATAATTTGGCTCTGGAAGCTTTCATCGTCGTCCAGAAGTTCTGTCATTACATTATGCTCCGTACAACTACTATCATAACTGATTCAAAACCTATGTACCACGTTTTAACTCGTCAAGTACTAGGGGAAAAATACTCGCGCTGGATCATAATTCTTCAAGAATTCGATTTATAGTTTGAAAAGGAAAAATATAAAAATCATTAGTATTTGCGAAGCTAATCTGTAATATTTCCCGTATTGATCAAGATTCTAAGTCCATTGACTCTCTTTCGATGAGTCATTGTTCCTGATCAGTACCTCCGATCCATGGTACGGAGATATCACTTTGTATCTCCAAACCCAACGCTTTGGGCCTCACTTATCTCGTTATGAACGTCGTAGTATCTTCCATCATGCAAAATACTATATAATCATCAGAGACACCCTATATCGCCATGGTATTGATTCGATCTTATGACGATGTGTGACTCATGAGGAGTCTAAGCGTGTTCTGAATGACTACCACTCAAGGGCATGTGGCGGTAACCTCTCTGGGATGGCTATAGCCCATAAGATCGTACGTGTTGGATACTTTTGGACATCCATTTTTAAATATTGCATGGAATCAATTAAGAAGTGTCCCCCCTGCCATTTTTTTTCATTCCAAAAAATGCACTCATCCTGCCCCTTTACACCCAGTTATTTTCGTCGCCCCTTTTGCAAAATGGGGCATTGATTTAATTCATTGTAAGCCTACCTTGGCCGGGGGGAACGACTATGCTATTGTAGCTGTTGATTACTTCACAAAATGGGCCGAGGCTATGCCTACATATAAAGAAGACGTAAAAATTGCCGCACTCTTCATGTTCAATCATGTCATCGCTATATTCGGGGTTCCACGAGCCATTTTCACGAACCATGGATCACATTTACAAAACCAAATGGTAACTGAATTGAGCGCCAAATTGGGATTTTTCTATGAACACTCAACCCCCTACTACCCCCAAGCGAATGGTCAAGTAGAGGCCATCAATAAGGTCTTGAAAACCATGATACAATGCTTGGTAGAGACCCATAGATCAAATCGGCACTTAATGCTCTTTTCAGCCCTTTGGGAATATAGAACCTCCGTCAAAACTGCTACCGGATTCACACCTTTTCAATTGGTATATAGATTGGAAGCAGTATTGCCTATAGAGTGTGAGATCCCGTCTTTGAAACTAGCCGTCGAACTCTTGCCAAACATCACAGTTGAAGAGGAACGCTTCCTATATTTAGCTAAAATGGATGAAACCTGTCGTGATGTTGATCTCGCTAATGAAGAACATAAGAAACACATCAAAGACTAGTATGATAAGTCCGTCAAATATCACATCTTCAATCAAGGTGATCTGGTTTTGACATATGACCAAAAGCACAATAAACTGGGGGCATGCAAGCTTGAGTCCATGTAGCATTGGCCCTATATCGTGAAACATGTTTTAGAAAAAGGGGCCTACGAGTTAGTCGATTATGATGAGATACCTTTGGGGGATCCTAGAAATGGGCTCTACCTCAAGAGGTACTATGCTTAGTTAAATCCTACACAGGTACCTTGTACACTTTGTATATGATGTATGTTTGATATGGTGTGAAGGTTTTCTTTCATAGGTTAGGGTCTCATCTCCATCGTGACTGCTTATACCATGTTCTACTTGAATGTGCAGATGACAACCTATTTAGGATTTGCAGACGGTGCTAGTCGGCATACTCGAAACCTCGCCTCGGTAGCTTGGGTACTCTATTCCCCTGTCGGTGAACTTATAAGTTCAGTAGGTACTTTCCTAGGTCCTGCAACTAATAATGACGTCGAATATCACACGGTGATTGGATTGTTAACCGATGCATCTTCCTTTGGTATGGACCATATTGTTGTCCATTTGGATTCTCAACTTATGGTCTCCCAATTAAACCGAGTCTATTCCATTCGTGATCCTATACTACTCCATCTTTTCTAACGCATATGTCTCCTGGAGAGATTGTTTGAATTCGTTCAATACCAACACATCCCTAGACACATGAATACGGTTACCGATTCATTAGCCAATTTTATTATAAATTGGTATATCTCGCATTCTTAAACACGTTATTAGTGGAACATGTAAATAAACATAACATGTAAATCATTTGTGCATAAACAAGCAGTCCCCATGAGATTTATATTCACCATAGACACATTGTATATAAAACGGTGAGAATAGTTTTTATATTAATTATGATAAAAGTTTCATGAAAATTACTGAGACAAAAATATGAAGCTCATAAATTTCAATATATCATCATGAAAAAATATGACGCTCGTGGCTTTCACTACATCACTGCATATAAATACTATCACTAGTGGTGCTCATGATAACATATGACGGTTCTTGCCACCCGGCGGAGTAGCCAAACAAAATAACCAGAAACCCCCGCTATATGGCGTTGATAGTTCTGTGGCAAGTCATCTATAGATATATCAGGAATGTCCACAGTCAGTCACGGGAGGTTCTCCTCGATATTTTCAAGATCCTCTACATCCTCTCGGTTAACGACTGTTATCTCCCTAACTACTCCTCGCATTTCGATAGGCGAAGATCCAACTAGTCTCGAAGGCCCAACATCTGCGAAGAAGTACATGAGGTCTCAGTACAAAAAAAATGAAATATGATAAAATGCATAAAAAACTTAAAAAAAGACAAAAATAAATTCCTTTTTACCTAGATAACTCCATTGCTCTCCCTCTGGGAGCACTAGATCTGGATCTCCCCGGAAATATGTGCTTGCATACGCGTAGTATTCCACCATAAGTAGTTGACTATGCAACCATCTGAAAAATGTGGGCCTGTAAGTGATAATGGGTCCACCGCCACCATGGAAAGCCATCACCTCTACCCACCTCAACATATGTGGATCTCGTGGCTCGATCTCCCTGATCTCTATCTACAGATAAAGGAGAGGTACCCGATCTAGGAAGAAGGACACTATGATCGATCCATAGCCAATTTTTTTTAGCTCACCTCTCCTACATTTCGTCAATTGTTCTTTCAAGTTTACCAAGACACCCTCACACTAGTTGAAAATTATGGGAGCCATGCATTCGATAGCATAGAGCATGTGATCCCTTGTAGTCTGATGAGGGGCTCTACTGCCCACTACCCTCTCGATAGTGAACAAAATGGTCCTCAACGGGCGGTCTCGTACTTGCTTGATGGAAATATTTCCACCTTGTGTTTGAGTCCCGAGAACACAATACTAATCAACGAGTTCATCAATGGTCATCTCACCACCCCTGGGTCCTAAAAGCGAAATGGGAGCCCCTCGTCTTGAAATCCCTGTGATGAAGTATATGTCTTCCACTTCCAAGGTGAGGATATGAGTCCCAACTTGGAAATATTGTTGATCAGAGTCCTACATTCGTATCAGATGGTCTAGTAGGCGAACTTGGGTCCTCATTCCTGGAATTTGAAAGAACTTCAAGAGCCCACATTCTCTCAAAGCCAACATGGCATTTGGGTCATTGGTCACTTGGTAATCCTCTAATTCATGCTCCCTTTCTTTCACCATTTTGCTGGATCAAACCTGCATAAATATCAATTAAGAGGGAATTAGAAGCAATCCCAAGTGAAAAGTTCTCCCCATTTGCTCTAATTTTTAGTTTTGGATTCGTTCTTGCACCGACGCACCCCAGCTTTGTGCACATGGCTTCGACGATGCACTCTTTCCCTTCGGGATGAGCGTCGCTCCTTGGTTGACGCACTTCCCAAAAGGGAAAAGTGTGTCGGCCAGGCACACATTTTCCCCTCTTAAAACGACTCCAAAAAACCAAAAAATGGCACGAAAAGTGGGAAATCAAGCATAAAAATGAAGAGCATGAGGAGTGTGGTTACCTGGATCTAACAGAACATAGAATGGATGCCCGATACTCCTGCAATATCCACGACAAGTTTACATTAGAAAAGGCTCCTTCACTCACACTTAGTTGGTAAAAATCACAATGGTAAACATCATTTACTTTTTACCTCTTTTATATATTTGAAATAGAATATTTTAATATTTTATTTCATTATTTTTACCAATTTAGCCATTTTTATCATTACTTCGAGTCAAACATGGTTCTAACACTTATTATGGAGATTGCAGGTTAAGTTTAATGACAATTGACTATGGCGGAGTTTTTTTTTTTCATACTCCTTATTAAACATGAAAAAGCTTCCGAGCGCTTTTACACCATGATCATGCTCATTAAAAACCTAGTAAAATGGTGTCGAGATCAGTCTTTGTTCATTCTCATGCTTGTAAATACATGAGAATACATTACCAAGTACACTTTTATCGCTTTTTCGAGCTCATGAAACATTTACGAAAAAGGAACCCCCTTGGAGTTTTCTTTAAGCTCTTTTAAGACTCCCTAAATAGGAAAATATCGCCAAGTGAACTTGATTCTTTCACACTTGTCAAAGTATTAGAACGTTCGTCTTTCCGATGATAGTTTATCCATTTTTTGGACCCGTTGGACTATTTACGAAAAATTAATACTCTAGTCAACATTTGACTAGAAGAGTTCTTATGGGTATTATTTTATACTTTTTTGGACCTTGGAGATTAAATCTACGAAAAAGTACACCTTGGAGTCTTCTTTAGTCTTTTCAAATTCTCTAAACATGAAATGATTCCGAGTTTACCTTCTTTGGACTCGTTAAAATTTAACATTGAAGGACCCTTATAGGAACGAACCCCTCCTTTCTTAAGTTCATAAAACATATAAGATGGGACTCGTCCGAAGGACGCGCTATACCGAGCATTTGTTATCCTCTTCAAGCTCGTTAATAAACAAAGAGGTACTTGTAAATGATGATGGGTAATAAGGAAAGAGTGTGTATCTACCTGTATTAATGGCAACCTATAGTCACCCTTGAACATGTCACTTGTCCGAATCTTACTCAAATAGTTGGATAATCAACTTGTTCTCGAGTCACACCTATTCCATGAGTTGTGTTATTCCTCTGAGTCATTCGAAGAGTAATACAGTCATGCGTCATGTTATGTCTTGGTCGTTGCCTCGTTGAATCAATGCTGCCTAGCCGTTTGTTGTGTCGTTAAATGTTCAAGGGATGCCTATCATTTGAGTCAACCCTTGTAGTCGTCTCATTTCCCTTTGAGTCAATTACTCTTAAGTCAGTCCTAAAGTCATTCCTTAGTCTGATTTGCTATAGAAAAATCTTTTATCTGGTTTCATGACGATGATGGGGGAATCATCATGGCCCTCCTTCGATGGGTCTATCCTTGTCGACTACAACACATCACCCGACGATTGGACCTTGAAACTAGTTAAGTACCTTGGGCCTGCATGGCTTAATGGCAAGTTACCTCACTTTCAACAGTAAGTTTACATCACTGACTTCTGATTGAAATATTCCATCGAATGTTTGACCTCAACTCTTTGATTTACATTCGGCGGGATGTACTATGATACTGTTGGCCAGATTTTCTGAATGAGGCCAACTAAGGAGAATCAACCCACACAAGTCGCTTACTGCAACTTTCGATGTGTTTGAGATAACTGACTCTCGCGGGAACAAAGGCTCCACTGCCTATTTGGGTTTGCTCTCGAAAGGAGAGTCTCACAAACTAATGGTATGAATTACTAAAATATAATAAAATGTATTCATGAAATTCAAAATTAATCTAAAATGCAATTTTTTAGAGGCTAAAAACACACAGAGAGCTTTTAGTTTATGAAATAAAATTAAAATTTCTAAACTAAAATTTAACTAATCTATTTCTATCTTATCCCATAGGAACATGATTTAAAAAATTTTGACGTGTAAAAGAATAATTTTCGTTTATTAACTTATTTAAAACAAAGTTTAAACAAACAAGAAACATTTGTAGCCCATTAATATCACAAGATCAATCAATAACCTTGTACCTATTATTTACACATCCATTTTACAATCACTCAAAATAATCGATTGAGTAAAGAATATTGATCTATAAAAGAGCCTAAAATCTCTTGTCAGACTTCTATTCAAATGTAAAAAAAATAAAATCTTTCAAATTCCAATCGAGTACAAAGATGGTTGCATTAAGAGCGATCTCTGGTGTCAATTACTCCTGAATAGAAATAAACAGGATTCTTGAGGTCCATAAACTCTAGCAGAGAAGATTTCTCGATTATTCTTCTGGAATATAAAAATTACAAAAGATAAGATATCCTATAGCTCTCAGGTGACAGTCCTTCGGAACTGTAGAGCTCCTCCCCCACTTGTTAGTTGAATCTCAACTCCTTATATAGGAAATCAAATCTTCCTTCAATCGGCTGAACCGATTCCTTCTATTTTAGAGATGTCAGATATTCCTGCAATCTGGTCGCATATTTGCCCACGATCGATCTGGTGAAACCTCCCGAGCTTTTAGTGATAATGATAATTACGGGGAATTTCTGTAGCGACTTGTTATCTTCCTTCAATGTGCTTTTGAATGCAACTTATCGATGGTTTACTATTCTTATCCAAAAACATCGATGTTCATCAACATCACTCGTCTTGAATTTCTGATACAGGCTTTTCCTGTTGAAAACCATCGATTTTTGCGCTCTTGTTTACATAAATTACCATCCATCTTATTTCCCAATTAAGGCCTCTTCTACCTGCACATACATATGTATGTTACATAAGAATGAAATCTCTAAGATAAGAGAAATAACAGTTAGTAAAAGATAAAAGGAGTTCCCCTTTTCTTGTGCAGCTACTATCGAATTGATAAATATTGTTGCCTCAAACTCGGGTTCTAGCTATAACTGTTCAACAACATCTCCACCACATGTGGATCTTCATTAACACCTCAGTAACTTCACACAACAGATTTACTCGAGATTTGATGCGGTTTAGAGGGACAGTCTTCATGATCTTTGAAAATCCTTATTGTATTCATCTACCTTTGAATATGACGGAGGTAATGTCTCCATCAATGTTTGTGTAAATTGATTACGTGAAACTGTAATGATTCTGGAACAATATTGTCAATAATTTCCCCTTATGACCTGGACTATTCAATTGCTTTTAATGATTATTAAAATTCAACTGAAGGTTGGCTTCGTGGAATAGTAATCCCGTGACCTCTTTTAACAATGAATTCAACTTTTTTATGATAGCTGATTATATCTCCAAGATTTCTGGCAAATTGGTGAGATCTTATCCACCGTTCTATCCATATTTCTCCCTAGTTTGTTAGCGGACTGTTCATTCTGGTGAGATTTTCCAGCGATTCTGCAAAATATTCAAAGCTGGCTCTCTCTTTTGTTTGTAATTTCATTCTGGATGAAATCGAGGTGAACTGGGCGTAAATCTTGTAGTCTTCACTCCACGTAATAAGACCTCGTGGAGAGCTATGATGCTAATTAGCTTGACTTCTCCGTGGACAATTATGAGCCATCCTCTTTCCATAAATACATTTTGGGTTTAAACCCTTTCTTCACGTCATGGCAGACTATTCTCCTTATTAGTCCCTGCCTGCCAAGCAAAACGATAGAGGCTCTGAATGAGGTGATTTGCGGTAAACTAGTATCTTTTGGAAGTATGAAACTCCTGCTGCCTTTTAGGAACTACTCATCGCCGTGGATAGAAGCCTAAGAAAATCAAATTCATCGCCCGAAAGTAATATACCATACCTTAATTAGACATAATATCTCATCACCGTGGAAAGAACCCTTTTGAAAAATGGTCTCATCGCCGGAAGGGAATCTACCACCATAATAGCTAAGCTACCCAACCAAGGAATAATCCATGACCCAACCCTCATTCATGTTCAGTCATGCTCAGTATATGAAAGGCTCATCGCCGTGGATATAAGCCTTTTATAAAATGGTGTCATCGCCGGAAGATATGAAGCATCGCCGTGGAGATTAGCCTGGGAAAAAGAAGCCTCATCGCCGGAAGGTAATCTACTATACTTAAAGAGCATAATGACATAACTATCCAAGTACGGAAGCTAACCCTTATAGCTATGAGGTATAATAGTTGACCAACAGTGTTGGGAAATACATAAAGTTGTACCAATGCCCCCCTTATGTTACCTTCTGCCAAGCAACAGTAGGGACTATAGGAATCTGTTTGGCGTAATATCTATGAGTCCTCACAAAATCCAACGTATTTTAACCTAAGTTTTCTTACCTATATTTGCCTCTAACCAATGATTATATCGGAAGCCTTATTTGGCCTTTTCCCGAGGTGATCCTAAGGTTGCAAACACATGGGAGACATGCGAAACAACTTTTATGAATTTTAACACAGTTATCCAAAGTGTTTTGGTTGATTATATACGATAACTTTATTTTGGCCTCATACCGAGGCTTGACCAAATTAGCATTGCAAATATTTTGTAATGTAATTGCACACATTTACCAAACTGTTGAAATAATGCTAGCATTATTTCTATAACATTTAATGCCACCCAAGATTATGCCCTCTTATTATTCAACTATTGGCGTGCTGTCCATGTGTAGCTATTGCATGCTCTCCATGTGGGTGTTGCATGCTCTGGTAGCTGCACCGCCATCGCCATCGCCATCGCCATCCTCAAAGGTGAAGGAAATGCTAGATATAATTATGGAAGTAGTTGTTCAAAGGTGAACGGAAGACTAGATATAATTCCGGAAGCAGTTGTTCTGAAGGAGATTTCACCCCATTAGCCTATGACTTCGTCCAATGTAACTCTATATCTGCAAGGCCATGCAGAGCAATCCGGTGAATGCAGTCATGTAGGTGAGCCTCGTTATAGCATACACTGTCTTTGTTTGGGAAACCCAGCTGAAAAGTTGGATATTTCACCCCATTAGCCTATGACTTCATCTAATGTAACTCTGTATCTGCAAAGCCATGCAGAGCAATCTGGTGAATGAGGTCATGTAGGTGAGCCTCCTTATAGCCTGCAACGTCTTTGTCTGGGAAACCCAACTGAAAAGCAGAAGAGCTATGGTATATATTATGTTCACACAATTTTACAAGCATGGATAGCAATCTTCAGTACAAAAATTATTGCAAAGGAGCAAAAAAAATACTAGGAAACCTAGCTGAAAAGCAGAAGAGCTATGGTATATATTATATTCATACAATTTTACAAGCATGGATAGAAATCTTCCGTACAAAAATTATTGCGAAGGAGCAAAAAAATACTATGGGATAATCAGGCATAGCAATTTTACAACAAAATAACTGTAGGCCAAGCATATGATTCATCCTTGTCTCGTTTGGTGAGAATGGCCTGATCCTTGCTATCCTTATAATGCGAGGAAGAAGGTGACTCTTGAACCTGTGAATCCAAAGGAATGACAACAATGGTTAGATTTATCAAATTCACTGCTTTTCCTTATTTACTGAAAGAGACAAAAGTCTATATTTTAGCTTGTTGTTATCCTCCATACTGGTCATATCTTTCAATCTCACGGCATTAGTACACGCCTTAGGCTCTTATACATTTCCAACTTTTATCTGAAAGTTTCGTTGGCTATATGAACCACACAAGTCGCTTTTTGAAGACTCAAGGGATTGACATGATCCCATTATATAGAAAAAAATTTCATTTAGGCAATGAGATCCAGCCAGAATAGTTGTCCCTGCTTCTCACTCGTAGCGGGTTCTCTTTCGTACTGCTTTTATTTCTGGCAATCAGGGCTTGAAACCGCTCACCTCAAATCCGTTTTAACGTGATTTATAGCCACTTCAAACCCCTTAAACATGAAGGATGCAAATTTTCAATTGTGAGAAATAAAATTGCTGATGATGTATCTCAAAAAACTGATATTGCAGAGTAGGTTATTAATTTTGAAAAAAGTATGTCTCAACAAGCTTTAGTTCCTCTTGGAATTAATGACACAATCGCTATGATAATGAACAAACCTAGAGCATATATGGAGCAGATGAACAATAGTAACTTGCAAAAAAATGCTGAAGCGATTTGAATAATATTTGAGCTGCCTACTAGACTACAACAAGGCTTGGTGTTTCCGTTTAAGCTCGAGAAGTTGTTGTCGAGAAACATAATTTCAAATCTCATTTTTCATTGGGATTAATAGAAAATAGTCGGGACCATTTGTAGGCTTCTTGTAAACACAATAACCCTCATGTAAAACATAATGGAAAACGTCATCTGATTTTCAAATGCCCTAATTCTAGAAAAAAGTACAACACAAGAAGCCTCTATTCAAACCAGTTTACATCCAAATTACATAAAAATCCAAGAACCCAACGCAATCTGAAAGCAACATCGTTTGAATTCCATCCAAAAAATACACGACAGTCAGTGTACTATTCGCACAAAGAAACCATTGGAATTTCTTGAATCCAAGCTTTAAATCGTTCAAATTTCTTCTAAAATCAACGAAACTGACGAATGTGGAAAGGTCCTCACAACAGATATTCACTCCCTTTAAAGTTATGTGATCTAGTTTTTTGTGCAAAGTGTCGTTTCATGTGGAAAATGTCAAGTGGGAAGGATCACTAGTTTCCCCATGGATAATGCAATCTGGAGAGCATAGAGAGCATGAACACAAAAGTGCAATGCTAATCTGGTGAGCGTGTAGCTCCAGGGCCTCGCAGAACCCTAAGACGCTCACATCATTGTGATAGCGAGAGGGGTATTTTGTACTAGTGATGATAGCGATGACCATAGGACCTTCTAGATCAGGAAGCTGGTATACATGCAAAACTAGTTTAAATTTTTCCTCTTAAACAATATATGCAAAACTACTTTCTATGAGAAGTGAAATCTCATCAATCAAGGCAAACATATTATGATACATCTAAGGCAAGTAGGGTAATAGACTAAGTTCACCTAGAAATAACATTGCAACTAATTCATATGTACGAATTCTTAATAGACATTTAAGGGTGAAGATTGAAACTTAAGTTAAAATTATTCATTATTACTTTTATTAAACTTTTCTTAAGAAAATACTAAGCAGCTTCGCTTCTAATTCCACTTGTTAATATTCCTTATTCCTTATTGATTTGTATGATAATCTTATATATGTTGAAACAAATGTTTTATGAGTTTTATCATCTAGTGAATTCTTTGATTTTTTAAAGTTATTAAGTTGAAAGATTAATTTATTTTTTCTAGATTGACTTCAAATAACTTATTGATAAAAATTGATAAAAAATGAGCTCTTTATATTTCTTTAATGTCAACATCATTGCATACATGGTATTGAGCAAAGATCCATATATGTAATGGAGGAATTCTTCATAGTTACGTATAGTTACATATACAAACCATTTAGAATACTATTTTTAAAGAAGCCTTGGACCATTATAATAAAAATTCTAAGAAGAATTACTTCTTCCACCTTCAAGTTTGGTATTTTGGAATTCATTGGAAAGAGATAGTTTGATTAAAAAATAATGTCTTTCGTTGCAAAAAAATTGGGACCTCATTTAACTATGAATAATTTTTTTAAATATTCAAAACCATTAATGGGCCAAAGAATTATAGCAATATTGTTGAACTCCTCAACTCTAGTTTAATTATCAATCTAGGAAAGTGCTAACTTGTGAGTTGTTATGCACTAATTATACAACTACAAAAGTTTGATTTGAAATATTAAACTAATGAGATTATTGTGTATTAAAAAAAAAGTCCTGATTTTATGATTGATGCTGGTGGTTCAACTAGAAATGTGTTTCCTTGAACTTGAATGAGTACTTTTTTTTTTCCCAAATATTAGCAATTCAAACAATATCGTGCATAGCTATTCATCGACTTTTTTAATCTATGCATAGCTCTTCCCAAATTTAGTCAAGTAGACCAGGCCAGACCGGGCATAGCGATTATAGGGTTGTTCACCTCACCAAGGAAGTTGTTCACCAAGGAAACATAAAAAAAAGTAATATAGAGTAGTATAGGTCGGGCAAAGAAGTATACCCCTTACCATTATACCTATACGTGTCCTATTATTATCGTTATACCAGGAGAGGAGGAAACCCACACACCTTTGCTTTTAACTTCTTGTCAGACATATTTAAAGCGGCAACAAAATGAAATATTATGATTCAAAGCACATTCCATTATTCTCCACCTCCAAAAGAAAACAAATTATTCTTCAATCTACGAACAAATGATCCAATATCCAAAACAAGTGATTCTTCAATCTATGAACAAATGATCCAATATCCAAAATAAGCCGAGGGGTGGAGGGGGAAGTGCATAAGGGTTACGCTTACTTATTAGAGGAAATTCGGGGAAATAATTCTTCTTCACCATGAATTCCCAAAGCTTTGGGATGCCAACATTGCTTATGTGCAACATAATTATAATTGACCCTTGTAGAGCACATTTGGCACTTGAACTTTCAAGGCTTGTCTTGGATTCTTGCCTAAATATTTGTAGGCTTTTAGACATATTGGGTTTAGTACTTGAGGCAATTATAATTAAGTTACTCCACATGGGGAAGCTCTCCTTTGTTAGTTGTACATGCCCAATCATACTGAACGGATCTAGATTGAACTCGCAGATCTAAATAATGGAAAAGAATAATTGCAATGGATCCCATAATATCTAAATGGATTAGCATAAGCATGATGCTTGAACTTGTAATGGCATGCATACTTGGACTTCTTATTGGGTTTTGGTTTGGCTTTAGTTATAACTCATTTTAAATAATATCTAAATGGATTAGCATAAGCATGATGCTTGAACTTGTAATGGCATGCATACTTGGACTTCTTATTGGGTTTTGGTTGGGCTTTAGTTATAACTCATTTTAAATACTAACTGTTTGAAAAATTAATTGTTCAAGAACTTTGTTTGACAAATCCTCACTAATTTCTAGGTCGAGAGAGCTTGTCATTTCCTCTACACTAATATAGAGGTTCCTTATATGGCAACAATTTCTCTCTTATCCAACAATCAAAATGTTTATATACACAAAGCAAATCGCTCACCCATGGCTGGCCACTTCTAAACCGTCCTCACCCATGGCTTGCCACTTCTAAACTGTCACTATCCACTTCTAAACTGTCACTATTGGTGCCTTTCTACGGCCTTTCAAAGGATCTTACGAGGTATCTTAATTGTAGGGCTCACTAGTGTCTATAAGTAATAGCGCTTTTCCCCCAAAAAAAAATGAAAGTTGCATGGGCTAAAACACATAATGTATCTATGCTCTAGTTAGCTTGCCTACAAAGCTCACAATCTTAGTACATATGTTCTAATAATTAGGTTTATTGCTAAACTATGATTTTTATGACTTGACAAAGACTTGAAGCTCAACTTCTATCTCCCTTGTTCTTCTTATACATGTCAATGTTATAATAGAAAAATAACATGATATAAGATTATCAAAATCTTTCTTAGTCTTATATATGATTTCGTCTCAAAGTCTTAACTTGAAAAGTGAACCAAATTATTAATCATCCATTTAAATCACATAATATAAGTGAGACATACCACGTTGATGTTAGGTGGAAATATTAAATTAGCTATTTTAAAAGAAAACCATAAAATATTTCAAATTATTAATACATCAAGAAGATTTTTCTTTAACAAGAAAAAAAGCTGCAATGCAGCTAATCCCTGCCAAGGAAGACATAAAAAACATTGTGATATAAAAATTATGCCACCCAGCGGCCCCTTAAAAAAACCTATGCCACCGAACACAACAACCGCATAGAAACTCCAAATAAACTAAAATAGCATGCTTGAGTTACATAGAAACTCCAAATAAACTAAAGTAGCATACTTGCGTCACATAGAAAAAAAAATTAAAGCATGATTACGTCACATTGTTTATACAATTAACATTAAATAAATAAATTCAAACTCATAAGAATTTAACACTACGATTAATATTCATTAGCTAACACTACGATTAATATTCATTAGCTATGTTGATGGCCTTTTTGTTCCTTGAGCCAAATTTGAAGTTTGCCCTAAGGCAGAGGATAAAATCCAAAGTAGTGCAAATCGATTTGGGCATTTTGACCGCAGCATTGAGTCTCACACTGCCTTTACTCTTTACTTGCTGCTCGGCGGCGTAGTGGTCTCCAGCCCAGGAATTTGGAAAAAACATCACCCGTCAAAAATGACGGTTTTGACTGTAAATACAGCCGTTTTACAATTTTTTTTAGTTTTCCTGACGGTTAGCATGAAATATAGCCATTTTACAATTTTCTTTAGTTTTCCTGACGGTTAGCATGAAATATAGGCCGTATTTGATGGGCAAAATGGTCCATGACGGGCCTGGGACTCTCGACTTGAAGCCCGTCACTTCATTATCGAGAGAGGACCGTCAAAGGGAAAATCGTTGATCCGTCGTCGACCGAGCCCATGTCAAACTTGTATCGGAGCATTTTCCGTTAAGTTCGGAGTGTTACCCATTATCTCTCCGTTATCTTAATTCTTAACCCTCCATTATGGTGGGGATGTGGTGCTTATGCCTTCATTATGGTGGGTGGTCTCGCTGAGCCATGTGAGCCATGTCCATGCAGGAGTCAATCATGTCTACCAATGAGCTCACTACCTCATCCAACAATTCTCTCGCATTTCCCTCACAATCGATACTCTTGTTTTAAATATATTTTATATTTTATATATATTATTTGTTTATATATTTATATTTATATTTAATTATTTATTTTTATTATTTATATTTTGGAAAGTATGGTTTTGCTATCAAAACTATAAAGATAATATTCATTAGTTATAAATTCTAGTTATAAATTCGAGCAAGTTAATGATAACATCAAGAATTTATATTATAAAAATATAACTTTCATTGAAAAACGACTTTTGCAAGCATTAAATTTGGAAGGTTTGTTCATGGAGCAACGATAGCAGTAAACAAAATGTTGTCGACGACTACCATGGGAGGAAATCTCTCTTCGGATGACTCTGTAGAGTCTGTACAACCCCAGAAGCTTGAATGCTAATGATATATTGCAATTCCTCTACAACTTCCTTCATGGTGGGCCTTCCTTGCCTCTTCTCCTGAAACAAACAATTGCCAGGGCCACCACTACTTTCATTGTGCCCACGTATCCACATACCGAGATCCAGCTGATGGGACGGTGAAGAAAAAGCATGGTAAGCTATCGTCTGCAGCCAGAGGATTTGTGGGTGCCTGCGGAACATGTCTTGCGCCGTCTATCAACGAAGAACATGATGATTATCAATACAAAGAGATATCAAGTAAGTTAAAAGTTTGCAATTTCATTGATTTTGAGAAAGTGGATTTTCTCTAATGGTTAGGAAGGAGCATCTTTGCAAACAGGATATGGAATCAGGATTTGGACAAACAAAATAGGCCGGACAGGGGGAGTCAATACTAAAACTACAATCCCTTGCACAGGCTGTGCTGCCTTTCATAGCAGTGCATCAAATATTTCCCCCTTCAAAATGAACAAAAAAGATAAAGCTGAGCTTGACAATAGGCACCATCTGCAAATTTATGGCCTGTCAAATGACTACAATTTTTCTATTTATTGCTTGCTTGTTTACTGCTAGTATAATTTTGAGGAAACATTGCAGGTAGTAATGGGATTTCCTATTAAGTTTCAAGCCTTTTCTTTATTTTCAAAGGTCAATTACCCCATCATTGAAGGGTTTTAAACATTTTGCCTTTCATTGGAGAAGCAACCAGACAAGAAAAGATAACCCCACACTCTAGCCCTAGTAGTCATGCAAACATTCAAGAAAACAAGGAATCAAGCGTCCAGAAAAGAAACTATTAAAAGATAAATAAATAACTCCCTCTTAGTAGAGTTTCCGCAGTAACTAAAGCCCTATTCTGCCAGCAAATCCTCCAAAGGCATAAGACAGTATTCAGTGCTGTGTGCGGGACATATGTAACTCCATAGGAATCGAACAAGTGCCCACCAGCATCGAAACCATTCAAAAACCTAAACAAGACAAGACTGAAACAAAAATAATCATACAAGTACAATTTAGAATTAAAATTTTAAAAGTGATCAATTAAAAAATTAGAAATATATTGAAGTTGGAAAGAATTAAAGATACTAACCGCAGATCTTGATAGGCGGCTCAATCTCCATCAAATTGAGCTGACCAACAAATATTAGTTTTGAAACTTGACAGAGTTGTCGTACCTCGGCCTCTATCACCTGCGCTTGCCTAATTGTTCTGGATTTTTTTAGCATCCAACATCGACATGTTTTCTCACTGCTGAAAACCTCAATTTCACCCCTACAAATATTAGTTTTGAAACTTGACAGAGCTGCCGTAACTCGGCCTCTGTCACCTGCGCTTGCCTAATTGTTCTGGATTTTTTCGCATCCAGCATCGACATCTTTTCTCACTGCTGAAAACCTCAATTTCACCCCTACACACACGCAGTTCACACCCCACCCCAAGCTTGAAAGGTTCGACGGATTATTAGATCAGGTATCGAGATCGAGTCCTTCCCAGAACCATAAATTCACAAGTACCCTAGCCATTCCACCGTTGCAGAGTCCATAATAACTTGGAAACCTTCACGAAGTCTACACAAAATTAGAGTTTGATAAACTGGCCCGAACAAAGCCAATCCATTTGTGTTATAAATTTGACCCGCTGAATTGCATATATGTGGATTCGAACCTCGGAAGGGAAGGTCGGTTGAAGGAAGGGATTATTCTTGAAATGGATGTGAAGTTTGAAAATAGAACGAAGCTTGCCGATTTCAGTGGCCGGACATTCGCTCTGTACTTTGTTGTTTTAAGTGCGTCAGAACTTAGCTTATTATATAACAGGTGGCAAGTTATTATATAATAGGTGGCAAGTGGAGATTTTTTTGTTTTATAAATTATTTTTATATATTTTTAAATTTTGATGATTAAAAGAACTCCTCTAGGAATTTATGTCCCATCCCAGTCGTCCTTTAGTAATCATAAAATCAGATTACTGTATTTTAAAAAATCTTAAATTTATTTTTATTTTTCAAAATAATAAGTTTAATTTTAAAATTAAAAAAAACATTGTAAAATTTTATGTAAATTTATATTTCAAAAAATAAACTAATACAAATCAATAAAAGTTGACTTCTAAATGAAAAGTATATACCCTGCCTCAGCAGGGATAATAAAGCTTTATGGATAATAAGATACCTAATAAAAGTTCACTTTTCAAACCCTGCTTTCAAACTTTTATCAAATGTTAATTGTTTTGGAGAAATAAATAGATTTCAATCCAATATACAACTTTTTCTTTAAGTAATTATTTATTGAAGAGAAAAAGAAAAAAATATATATTGCAAAGATAGGATGAAATTTCAAAATATTAACTTCAAATTTATTATGAAAAGTCAAATTAACCAAATCCCAAAATACTTTAATTCTTAATGGCATTGGATGTATTGTACTTCTAATGATTAACCAATGTATATGAAAAAATATTTTGAATGTTTTGATGGAATGTGTGTAAAAATTTGACCATAAATATTTCTCATAAGTTAATGTAATTTGATAATAATGTAAACCTCAAAATGTTATCATGGGGACCTTTACCCAAAAATATGAGATTTTGGAAAATGAAGACAACTCATTAAAATTGCAAAAACCATTATTGCATAAAAGGTAAGCAAAAGCATTAATCATGAGGAACTCAAAACCAAACACCCAAGAAAGCATATGACCACCAAACCATCTTGCATGAAAAACCAAGTCAAAGAAAAGACAATGCAGGAAATCAAGGATCCAAAGGATATCATCAAACAACTAACTAAATCACGCAAAAATTAAAAATTAAAATAAAACTAAAGGCTAAATATTACAAAAGTTACATGAGGGGCCCCTTTATTTGCAAAATAAAGGGGAAGTTGTTGGGGTGCCAACAGATACCTTGGGAATCATTGGCACCAATGGTGATTTCCCTCGCACTTGTTAACGATTTGCATCATTGACCGGTAATCAAGTGGTTTCTACCATGTTCGACTTCAACACATTGTAATCACATGCTTAGATTCGTATCATTGCGGGTTCGAGGTGAAGACCCTTGGAATTTTTTTCCCAACTTGCGATGGAGATTTTTTGAGTCACATCACACAGATCCACGCTTGTATTGGTTGTGGCTATGTAATTATTTCATCGTGGATCTACGCTTGCATCTTAGTAGCCATGATTGTGTTTGGTCAGTCACTACCAACATGGATCTGCAGTGTATTGGTCGGTAGCCATGTTATGAGTTGTTTGGGACATGTATCTTAGATTCTATTGTACTATAAAGACCTTGTTCAACATTTCGACCGACGATTTTTTGCCTCAGTTCCCATTTGTCAAAGTATTTCACCTATCCCATTCCTCTAGCTTCATACTTTGGGGGCAATCTATTACACCAATATCTCATCATCACCATGATAATGAGGTGTGTATACTTGGATTAACCATGATCCCTAAAGTGCCAAGTGCCAAATGACCTGGGAAGAGGCTTTGCCTTTCACTTTCCTAGTTTTGGATCACCGATGCACCTTGTCTGTTCACAACATGCATCAGACATTGGGTGACGCACTCTGTACATTGAAAAAGTGCGTCGCAGACCCTTGTTTCCTTCATTCAACCTGTGTCATACATCAGTGACGCAGGTTTCTCTTTGACAGGGTGTGTCGGTGCTTGTTAAAAGTGAAAAAAGAGAAGTTTCAAGAGTCTTCTAGAACAGAGCTCTTGTGGAGGCTTATCCCTACAAATATGCATAGGTGGAAGTCAAACCCCTAGACTTTTGGGATTATCCCCTAACATTATCCATGAGATAGTCAACCTATTCTATCCTCTTTGGCCTATAAATGCAAGCTTACCTTCATGGAATAGGGGAGGAAGAAGAGAGTATACAAGTGCTATTGAAATTCCCTTAGAGCTAAGGTTCCTTTCTCTAATAGAAGGAGGGTTGGACCTTTGAGGCAAAAGGCTAGTTGGAAGAAGTTGCGACGTCAAGACATGGTTGTAATCTCTCCCTTTGTACTTGATTTATTATAGTAATATATACTATTTCCATAAAGATTGCTTGTATCATATCTTTAGAATTAGTTTCCTTGACCACTAGTTTAGATTAATTAATATTGCATATTACTATTGTTTGTGTGTTTCCACTTGTTTGTTGTATATTGTTTTGCAGCTGAAGATCAAAGGTTACGTCAAGCAAGGATACATTTCTACGGTTTCAAGGTAAATTATTTCCTTGCATTCTCTATAATTTGATTAATCTAGGAAAGTTTATATGTTTTGTTTGGGTTTTGTTATAAATATACACTATTTAGACTAGAGAGTTTTGTCCTTGTCCGCATCGACAAAAGTGTCTTAAACAAATAGTAACAATTCTAGCTCAACATCTTATTGGTCCTTTTTAACCTGCAAGGTGTCAAACTGTGAACTCATAGTTTAATAATATCGGTTTTAAAATTGTATAATAAATTATTGGTCTCAGTCCGAGTGACTCCTCATATGGCTGACTTTGTGATATGGGCAGTAATGTCTCTGGGTCCTTTCCCATTTTCTGAGTTTCCTCATGAGTATTTTTGGCACAAATAAAAAATATCCTCATACACGGTTTGAAAAATATATCCTCCTCCCATTAAGTTCAGGAGGTCCAAATATTCATCTTTGATTCCCCTGATAAGAATAATATTCAGGGTGTCCTTGTCTGATTTGCTTTGCTTGGATCGCTGAAGGTTGTAATGGAACCTCTCCACATAATCTTCTAAACTCTCTTCCTCCTTCTATGTGATTTTAAAATTTTTCTCATGGATATTGCATGCTTTGCAATACTCTTGGTACTTCTTCATAAATTCCTTTCTCATCTCCTCCCATGTATGAATGTTGTCTCACCTAGCCCCATAAACTAGTGAAGTGTTGAATTTTTCAAGGTAGATAGAAATGACTTCAATTACTGGGAATTTGTAATGTACTCATAGCCGCAACACAAAACATCATATTCATAAAAGGTATATGGATCTTCAATTTCCATACCATTGAATTTTGGTAAGGCTGGAGGAGTAATATTTGTTATTTGTGTTGTACCTACAGGATCTCTGATTGGAAATTTAAAAGTGAGAGTCTTTCCTCCAAAAGAAACAGATCCTTCCTCTACCATGTTTTCCAAAGAATTAAAGAGAGATGTGTTTTCTAGTACCATAGATCCTTCTGAAAGATCTGGTTCATGGACTAGATTTTTCTAGAGAGCTTTAGGTTTCCCACTAATTAATTCTTTAGTACTAGACAATGTTGTAGGGGAGTTAAGTTCTGCCTCTGTTGTGGATATAAGATCCTCTGCAATTGTAAGAAAAACTCTTGTAGATGAGAGAACTTCCTCCACAACGTCTCTTTATGTTGAACTCACTTGTGGAACATGAACTATCTCTTCTAAGGTGATCCCCATAGAGGTAGAGTTAGTAAACTTTGTTGCTGGTCCTACAGTTGGTGGCTTATTTAGACTAGAATTAGAAAACCCTATACCTTCTCCATGAGTAGATTTTTCTACACGACAATTAGTAGTCTGGGTGGCTCTTACTACACCACAAAATCAACCTCTTGGGTCTCTGTTTCTATTCATGCATTCTAAATGATTTAATTGTTAAATGCAAAAAGACTGTGCATGAGATCCTTAAGAGAATTCAATCACAAATTTTCTATGTGGATTTCTATAATATGTGTTGTTTAAAACCAGTACGAGGACTACTTTTTCACCTTGATAAATCCCCGCCAACAATGCTAAAATGGAAGTCTATTTATTACTCCTTTTAAAAGTAGTTAAATAGACTGTTCATTAAATTATCAATCCAGGTTTCGAGTTTATCTTGCGAGTTATCATGCAATGTCCTATGCAGGCTTACAAGTTCATAGCTAGTATTAGTTGTCGATTATGCATTGCAATAAAGAAAAATAACTAAATTTCGATCAACTAAGAATCAAAGCTCTAGTTATCTTTCACATGGAAGAATTAAATAGAGATCTATGTACTTAGTTGAATTGTAAAACTTAAACAATCCCAAGTCTTCATCAATAAATCAATAAGAACAACTCTTAATCTAATTTGAACAAAAAACAATAAGAATGATGAAATCCTTAATCTATTTAGAATAGTAATCGAGTAAGGATTCTAAACCATCAATCGAAAGACACCAATGCCTATGAAATACATAAAATTAAAGAATCAACACCTTCTCTTGGGAGTGGGCTTTGCCTCGTTTGAATAAGATGCTGTGGGAAAACTCTAGAAGCTTAAGAAATTAACTCGCTCAACACACACACATAGAAACAAAATTTTGAATTCGCTCTCCATTCTATTAATTCAGCAAATGCAGAACAATATACAATAACATAACATCAGCCCCTTTCACAGCAACATACATCTATTTTTACAATCTTCGAAGTATCCATCTTAAGATAATGTGTTAAGAACACGCTCAAGAATCTTTTCAATTCTCAAGCTGTTTTAACCAACAATTATTCAAAGTGCATTCATTCGATACATCTTCAGTTACATTACATTTGAATACAAATAGTGTCAATTGGCCTCATATCCACAGGGTGCCCAAAAAGGTGAATCATATCCCTTGCATCACGATTTGAAATCCACAACAACAACCATGAACTTGGGATCAACAACAAACCTATAAATGATGGGTTCTATAGTAGTCTGTAGGTGATAGGATTTGTAGTATCTTGTAGGTTATGATATCTACAAAATTTCTGCATCACTTCAAGAAGGTAGTTAAAAACATGTATTTTTTCATTTTTTCATTCATTACTCCACTAACCAATAAAATGTAAATACATTTAAGCTAAATGATACCTTATGCCTGTAATCCTTTCAAAGCATAAAAAGGATCAATGTGGAAATGAAAAGGTAAAGGTAGGAAAAAGGGAGGCCAACCAATAAAATGTAAATACATTTAAGCTAAAGGATACCTTATGCCTGTAACCCTTTCAAAGCATAAAAAGGATCAGTGTGGAAATGAAAAGGTAAAGGTAGGAAAAAGGGAGGCCAATTGGGAAAACAGAGTAGCAAAAAGATGGCATTTTTAAGACTCATAAACACTTTTATGCAATTCAAACTACAAGCTATACTTTCTATACCTTTTTGTAATCACTTAATGGATACAAATTGGATTGTTAAGATATAAAATGTCTAGGAAAAAATGTTATGCTTTATGATATTTATGTTGCAAACAATTCATATACTCCATTACATTTTACCTAAGTTTTAAAAAAGGTAGGCACAATCATAAATATGTGTAATTCTTGATAGTTGATATTTTTTAAAAATCTCTCTTTGCAATGTATTTCTTGACCTTTGCACATCTTTCTTTGCATGGAAAAAAAATTAGAGTTGCGAGCAGCTTAGTCCCTGCCATTTGAATTTACTCAAGATAAAATATAGATGAGACATGAAAAACAAATTCATTTAATCACAAGGATTGGTTCATAACCATTTTAACTCCATATTTTTATTTGTTTAAAAATTAAATAAGTTTCTAGATATTGTCTTGTATATGGGCAGATAGTTGGAAAGAAGAATTACAAGTATTCACTTTGTTTTAAACAATGCTATTTAAACTCAAGATGAGCATATAGTTGGAAAGAAGAATTGCAAGTATTCACTTCATTTTAAACAATGTTGTTTAGACTCACTACTAGTTGAAGATAATTGAAGGGCAGTTGAACCATTTTTAAAAAAATGATGGAAGGAAATACCCTTACAATAATTTGTAAAAATATAAAAAATGACAACTAGACTCCATGCTATTTTTTTTTTATAATGGAAGGAACTAATCTTACGATAGTTTGTCAAAAGACTAGAAGAAACATCCTTTAATAGAGAATGAAATTAATGATACTACCATCACTTAGGCATGGCATTATTGAAAATAGAGTAGGATACATGAAAGGCTTCAATCTTTACAATAAATGTGTACCATGCCTTCACTTTGCACATGCCTTCACTTTGCACCAGAAATATCATAATAAAGAATCATCGGATTTGGGTTGAAACTTATGTCTTCACTTTGCACATGCCTTCACTTTGCACCAGAAATATCATAATAAAGAATCATCGAATTTGGGTTGAAACTTACATATAACAAAGGAATAAGGAAAAACAAACACTTCTATCTAGAAAATCCAGACCAGACAATAAATCCCAAGTTTGTATTAGTCATAATTATAGCCGAGGAGCTTACACAATGTATACTTGAATAATTTGCTAATTATTCTACTCTTTAAAGTTTTTTCTTTTAAAGAAAACCTAGGCTTTCTTGATTTATGGACATATATCCTCTACTTATTTTGCTCATTTTCCCTATCAAAGATTTATTTGACTTGATTCACTAAGTTAAATATAGAGAAGTTGGAATGCTATCTCCATTTTTTAATATTTCTCCAACATTGTTTATTATATATAAAATATGGAAGCTACATTGTTGTCTCCATGCTGCTTTCATTTTTAGTGTTAAAAACATTTTATTAAACATGAAAACTTAATGTTATATAAAAGAATATAAGGTATAAGAATTTGGAATATATAACTTTTATATTTCATAAAATATTGTTTTATAATTTATTTAATTTTATTTTTACTTAAAAATGATTTTGAGTTATTTGTTTTTCTCATATATAAAATCCTGACTCACCATTCCCAGCCTTCTGGACCTGCTCTGCTGCAACAAGTTTTGCTCGAAAGGCTAGCCAATCAATTTGTGTGAGGTGAACTTGTTCACCAACATTTTCTGATCCAAGAGAGTTAGACTCACTTTTACCTTTTGGGTTATCCTCTTCAGGAACAGGTTTGTCGCCATTTCCTAAAGCAACATCACAAGTAATTAGGCTATCCACCAAACTCACAGTTACTTCATAATAAGACCTGTCACATTAGGTCCAAAAGAGGGAACCTTCTGTAGTAACTAATACTATCAATATAATGAATTATGAAAGGATGAGTCTCGGTTAAAAGGAAAGTGGGGCACTTGTTGTGATAGGTTATCATATTCCTAATTTCTTATTTCCTAATTCATAATTTCTTATTTCCTATTAATATAAGTAAAGGGCAAACTTTAAGAATGTGATTTTCATTCTATAATGGAATAGAAAATTGCGATTTTTTTCTTGATATGCAATTGCCTAAAAATAGAGCCGAGTTGAGTTACATATCAGCATAGATTATCTTAACCCCAAATTTAATAAGCACTAACAGGGATCAAAAGAAAGAGAGAGGAATAATTATTTTGGTATTTTAAACTTGAAGGATCTGATTTCTTTTATAGTGTTTTATAATTGTTATGGAATTTTTAGTGTTTTAATATTATGGTTGGTTATTTTTCACTTTTCAATTTTTTCAGACTTTCATATTTCTTCAACTAAGTTTATTAATGTTACAGATGTGACACACATCTACCTGGGATATAAATGCTACTCTCATTGCAACAAGTAGACGAGTTAGAAATAAAACCTAGAGTGAGCTAACCCTTCGCCTGAAAGGCGTAACACCTATGAGCCATCTGGACAGAAACTACTTCACACTAACTCATTTCAAGAAATGTGCCTAGACACATCTTGGGTCATATGAATAAAAGGTCCTTCATATTTAACTTAGGATTCAGAAATACATCTAGTGTAACATAAATAAGACATCACCCAGGCCAACTCAATGCTCGTAATCAGACAACGTTACACACAAGGATTTTAAAAAAGCTTTCGAAAACTACAGAGACTGAAATGATTCAGTCAAGATGGGCCAGGAAGGGATAAAATCCTCCAACAAGTTAAAAAAACTAGCAGAAAAATAGGCTACAACACCCCTGTAGAATGATAGCATAAAGGAAAACTGCAGTTACATTAAAATGAAGGCCAAACTGTTTCAGTAAACAAAGAATGTGATATAATTACAAAAATTAATCATCTTCCAAATTTATAATGACTAATCATTGAGCACAGCCCATGTCAAGGGTCTAGCAGATTTCACCTGCTCTCACTGGTTTTATGTTAAAGGAAAATCTGAATTAAAACTTACTATCATGGCAGGAACAAATTGACAAATCCTAATTCTCTTATTCACATATGTAATAGGAGTGCTTATATTGTTCACGAGAAAAGTTGCAACTAAGTACAAACATCAGTAGTTCCCAAGGATATAGAAATTTTAGTCCAAGGGTTCCAGAGCAATGAGGAATAACCAAATAAGGGAAGCCCCCGACTTTTAGGATAAATTTCATCCCTATTTCCATAATGATAGCGCAGACTTGCAAGAAACTTGTTCTTCATGCAAGTCATCCAGCTAGTACTATTGTTTATTGAATGTAATGAAAATATAAGTTTTTGAACTTTGAAGCCTGGCGATGGTGAATTAGTGGACTTGAAGCAGTGAAGATGGTTTTGACGTTCCCACTTTAAAAATGCAAAACTGCTACAATGTTCTCAATCATACAAAAAGATTTCATGGATTCGAAGCTCGCCTACAGCTGTCACTTATAATTTTTGCAAAAGGATTGTTATTTGGTATTGGCTGAGGTTTGCATTCAACTTTGAAGCTATGGAATAAATTTCTCAAGAACCTAGTACTCACATAAGGTAATACATAAAATACAAGAGATAAGTCGCAGTGGTGTCTTCCATGTTTCATGAGCAAGAGATGATGATGATGCAGATATTTGGACATTATCTAAAATTTGTAAATTGGTTACCGCAACAACAATTGATCTCCACCAAAATTACGAGACTCAACTTGCAGAGGTGGAAGAGTAAGGGTTGACTAGGACTTGAGAAAAAAACTAGACTAGACTCAGAAATAAGATGTAAAAAATAAATAAAAAATACACTACATTTTAAGGAAAAGAAAAATATAACATGCAGATTTTCAATGGCCTTATAATGCAATTTTTCAATAATAACTTGTTTCAAATATCACCATGGATTATACAACATTCTACGAATGCCATCGGTTCTCCACAGTTGACAGGTCTGTCCGTTGTCTATTGTCTCAGGTCAGAAAAAACAAGCAAAATGTTTGTTTCATTTTGTATTTTCTCTCTCTCTTCTATAGACAGACAACTGAGCCTAACTTGTGAGACTCATCAAGTCAATCTGACTTGTGTTTGATCTGCAAGCCTGACTCATTAATCTTTATCGATTCAATATGCTCTGTATAGGGATACAAACAAAATAAATAAACGGAAATAACTGAAATCATCATTAAAAAGACCAGAAATCAGATACAAATCCATTGAATCACACCCGCGATAAGAATTTCCCGTCCTCAGCTCTAGCTACGAAAATGAATACCTTTGTTTTTTTAACATTGGTTGTTTGTTATTTATTTTATATTAGTTATATTACAATATAAAATTAATATATATTATATATGTTTTTGTTATATATATTTTATATTAGTTAAATTATAATATAGCTATGAAAATGAATACCTTTGTTTTTTTTATATATGTTTTTGTTATTTAATTTATATTAGTTATATTACAATATAAAACTAATATATATTATATGTGATTAGGTTAAATTATAATACAAAACTGATATATATAAGTGTGTGTGTTCATTTATGAATTGAGGATGGGAAATACTTTTGGCACATTGGGATTTAGATGGGTGGTGTCGGATTCAAAAGTCACGTGGTCACTAATTAAAGGAGTCGAGATGCAAGGTAAGACATTCTTATCCCGACACATGCACAGCATAATGGGAGGTGATCTATGGAGGAGTTTCAGCAATTTCCCATCACGGGAGAGCTTGTGGAGGTTACAGGCCATAATGAGTACCACTTTGTACTTCCTAGTAGTCATGTTGATTCACTACTCAATCATGTTACAAAATGATCCATTTAATGTTAATTCATGGAATCAGGTGGTGGTTTTGTCATTTAGGCTGGGTTTAGAGGTTGAGGAGTTCCAAATTTGTTGATGTCGAGCTCTTAATTAATGGTCCTGGTGTTACATCTAGCTGTGGGGACCTCACTAGACATGTTGAAAAAAAAATGCTTCTGAGTGACACAGGGGTCTCTCATGAATCCATCTACAATGTTACGATTTAATAAATTTTAACACTGCAGATGGATTCAGAGACCCTTTTAAATACTACAAATTCATTGTCAAAATTGTAATTTTCTATTGTCGGGGTGACACAACTAAAATGACTAACATAAACGACTAATTCATATTCTTAGTTGTTTTTAGCTAGTCATATTTGTATTCCTGTGACTAAATTAGTCATTTACATTAGTCATTTTTTTATTTTAGTCACTTGTTATCTAGTCGTATAATTTATCCCGTGATTAAAGTAGTCGTTTATTTTAGTCATTTTTAGTTGGCTCACTTAAAATTGCTCATTTTTTGTCGTTTATCCCTTGAAAAAGTTGTGGTGACTAACTTTTTTAGTCACCTAGTCACTTATCTCTCATTTTGTACTAGTGTATGTTAGATGTGCAACTTTAGTTCTACAGTTCTACTTAACTAAGTTATCCAACAACAAGTACACGTCCAACCACGACCTTTAAAACATTCTAGTGATACTATCACATTTTTTTATGAGTTATTGGATGGATTGAAAGAATATTTACATCATTTATGGATTGAATTAGAACTCTTGTGAAAGAATTTAGAATACCTCATCCAATGGAAATATCCAAAAGTATAAGAGGCAATATGGAAAGGCTAGAGACCATAGTATCATACAACATTCAACTCCAGTTAACTCAAAGTATCGCCTATTCTGAAAGAAGGTTTCAAATAAAAACAACCTTTTGGTTTCAAAATACAAAAGATATTCTTTCAGAAAATTGCAGTGACTAGATTGAAAATATCGAGCTTTAAAGAATTAACATCATGCATTTTGTAATAGTCTTGGTCAGCAAAATTGAACAAACAGGTCCAGCAACAAAGAAAATACTCTCACTTCATGCACAAATGTCTTAGTGTTGAATCACAAACTCCAAGAACATCACCAATATAAGGCTTAAGTTACAAATAATCTAGAATGGATATCATATTGTTAGTTGAAATTAAGTTTTAGTTGGTATTAGTTGTGATAGTTATGCAGCTGTCCAATGACATACTCCACAGACACTTTCATATCATCTAATCTGCGTAGAAATACAAAAGCATGCAAGTCATGCAAATGCAGGCAAATAATTCTACACAAGTCATGACTGAATTCCACCAGTGTAAATACTTTATCTAATAAATAAATAATTACCAAATACCCACCAAAAATCAGGAACACACATTCAAGGTGGAAGGGCTGCAATTCTACATTTGAATTAATCATTTCTTAAATAAAATGTCTGGAAATCAAAAGAAAAAAATCTTTTAGTTTATCATTACTCTATTATTATGCCTTCAACAAAGGAGTTTACTTCATTACTACATGTCCTCTAACCAAAGAGGTCCAACTTTGACCTGAGGTGCTGAACTAGGTAACTCTGTTACAGTTTACAATGACAAAGTAAAAGAATAAGTCTACACTCTAGTTATACTTTATATTGTAAAGAAATAATTCTAGAATGATGGTAAAGTCTGGAGAATGCTGCAAATGCAATTTGATCAGCCTAAAATGCAATTTAAATTTGGTTTCCATTTCCAGCCAAAAGCAAACAAAACTTGGGTTTTCTCAAGCCTTCAATCAGCCAATGATTACAAGTAAATGTTAAATGTTCTGAGTAAGCAAACTCCATAAGAGACGTCACAAACATTGATAGTTGTAAAAGACAGCACAAGGCAATCATTGAGAAAAAACAGTGTATAAAAAATATCTAACAAGTATAAAACAATTTTCAAGACAAGTAGAGTGCCATAGTGCAACACACCATGACAAAGAGAACTTCTGAAAGAACTTTAACATCTAACAAATGTAAAACCAGTTCCAAAACCAAAACCTTAACCAAGTAGAGCACCATTAAGCTACATAAAAAGTTGAAAAGCTCTAAAGCTAGTAAAGCTTGACATACATAATGAACATTAGTTTTGACTAACCACCTTCTATAAAGATAATCGCCTATTTAACTGGTCAAAATAAAATTCACTTTGAGTATTGCCTATTCGTTGATATGTGCACTTAACTTTAGACGTATTCTATTTCTGTGCAGTAAGGCAATATACAATACTTTTACAATAAAAATCTAAATCTAATGTACAACTCTATTTGCATCAGAAACGCAGTTATCAATATTTTATATCCATCAAGTAATTTTATAGCCTAACAAGTAATTTCGCTTGAGTAAAGGGTACACTTTTACTAAGGTCATGACAAAGTAGTTAAACAATCACCACCACCAACATCGAGGTACATAGAGGGGCTGATGCACTTTAATAAATGCCAATCCCCTTCCGCCATGCATCATAGAATCCAGTGGAAATGTTGCAATCCTAAAACCATGAACACTACTAAGTCTCTTGAATTCTGAATGCAATCTAAAATTCTACTTTTTGCATATGAAGTTCGATGAGGTTTGAACCACTCTCAAACATCCTAAAAAAATTAATGGTATTGTTAAAAATTTAAGTAACCTGGTTTCAGATACCATTAAGTTTCAACATGTGATTTTGGTGAGACATTTCAAAGAACAATAAACTATTACTAAAAGTAATATATATATATATATATATATATTATGGCTATTGGGAAAATAAGATCAAGAGCAGAGAAAAGGCAATCTACTCTTCATAGGAAAATGAAACTGAACCACAAGGACTGAAAGTTACAACTCCACAAAGGGTTAGGGATATCTAAGACAATATGCCCATCAACAGTTAACATCATGGTAATTTTGAAGGAATATACCTATTGTATGATCTGAAACTAAATCTGGTCAACTGAAGTTGTTAGCACCAAAATTCACATATCATATTTATTGTTTACCTTTCTCCAATATTGCACCAACTTTTCTAGCTTGTCCTCACCTTTAATCTTTTTGCGTTAAATATCGTCATTTTTCCATAATACCAATTTTCCAATCCAATGAAATTCACAACATATGTTTATTCTTTATTGAGTCATTGTACATCTCACTGATTTCTTATCCTCGCTTTTCTTTTGGTTTTTCCATAACCTTAATATTTTACAAAAATATTAATTTGAAATCATTTTATTAAAAAGTGATTTTATTTTAATATTTTTATTAAAAAGAGGATAAGATTTTGACAAAGCCCCTACCCCATGGTTTTATATCCAAGTCTCATTTTTTAAGCCTAAGTACTCAATGTTTTTTATGAGCCAAATTAATAGTTTAAAAAGTTTGGCAAAATAGGGCTTTGCATCCAAGCATGTGTTCTAACTCAAGTGCTTCACTTAGCATCAATGCAAGTATCCAATCACAATGCAAGATCAGACAACTCTTGGAAGAATATTTTAAATTACTTTCAGACAAGGAAAAAGGAAGTGCAAAACTAATTAAGGAAATAGATAGTTTGAGAGATATGGAAGGTAACACTTCTACTTCTCAGAGTTTTACTGACACAGTCAAAAGCTATAATGAACCAAGGAAATATCAGTCCAATCTGATAGAGTGTCAAGACCAGCTACTATGCCCGTCTTAAACAATCATAATTCTGGTAGGAGACAGAGGTCTCCAAAATTATTTTATGGCAATTGTTATTCATGTCATAACTTCGGTCAAAAAGCAGCAGGCTGCAAGGCACTATTGGGAAGGACTTTTTCAAGATCAGCCAATGCAAATCTGAATCTACAAAGGAGCCACAACAGGTATGACTATTCAAACAGGAATCCATTTTCAGTTCTTAATGAATACGATGTTGAATGCACAAAATGCAATAACTATGGACATCTAGCCCAAGATTGTCTATTGAAGGAAACAACTCATGAAGAAGAAAAAATAACTCATGACAATTGTGGCATAGCCTTGTATGCTCAAAAGGAGGATGATCAATGGTATATTGATAGTGGATGTACCAGGTATATGACTGGTGACAAAAGGAAGTTCATCTTCTTAACCAAAGAAAAAGGTGGAGAGGTGTCCTTTGGTGATGATGGAACAACAAGAATTGCAAGCAAGGGACAATTGCTCTAAAAGGAAATGCTAAAGCTAAAAATGTCTTATATGTTGAAGGATTGAAGCATGATCTACTAAGTGTTGGCAGAGTGTGATACTGATTATAATGTTCTATTCTATGCTCATGGATGTGAGATTCAATGAATGGATCCAGTAAGGTTGTTGGTAGAGGAGTCAAGACTCTGAAATCGTGGGAATGTGTACATTCTAAAGGAAATCCAAGGAGAAAAGAATTTCCTGTCCTCAGCTCTAGCTTTAGCCAATGTAAGTGCCTTCAATGTAATACCAGGCATTACTTTAATTAAATTTAATATTAATGTCCACAAGACTCTCTGAAATATTAAATTTAATATTAATGTCCACAAGACTCTCTGAAATAAACAAAGACAAAGCCAAAGCCAGGAGCACCTAAAAAGAAAGGGAATACAGATGACAGGGAATTGAAACAAGTGGCCATGTCAAGAATCCAACTATCAAGCACTTTAGGATTAAAAAATCCATCATAAATAGGAACCTTGGATTTTGCATATCGAGGACATGGCTTGCTAACATAAATATAATTAACCTTCTCAGTTAATGAGGAAGTGATATTTGTATGTTTCGCCACCGTTTTGAAAAGCATCATCTTTTCCATGACTCATGTAATTTTGTTCTTGATGCAAGTGAAAAAGGACATGCCACAACGATCCTCACAAATTGGGTTTCTTTGAAAATACTTTAAAAATTATAGAACAAGCTTTAAAAAGCATTTCAACACCCAATCACCCACATTTGGTGTCACGGGGCATTGAACTCTTAATCCCTCCGGCATTTGCCCTTGTATTTATCTCCTTTTGGCCTGGATTACCAGGCATAACCCCAGCGGACGCGGGAGAGTCGAACCTGCAACCTCATGACAGAGGGCCATCGGCAGCGGGGGATCCGACCACCCGTGCTACTCGCAGGGGCTAATCCTTTTCAGGGCTGCCTCTTGTTCTGCTCACTCAATGAAAAATTAATGCTTCTTCTTCATGTATTTAGGGTTTATGAGCTCACTAGTGTAGGCGATTTCTCTCAAACCCTGAGAGCCCAAGGTGTAGGAAGTGATGGCTTTGGAGCAATGGCAGAGTCGATTTCTCTAAAGAGAATTGAAGAATTGGAAGTGAGGCATGCTCACTTGAAAGAAGAGATGGCCAAGTTGTTTAATAGCAAATCCATAACCGAAATGAAAAACCCATGGCTCAATTCTACTAAACAAAAGAAGGAGAAACACACACGATGCAAAGGTCACATTTCTTAATACAAAGTATGCAATTAAGTTATTTGATGCTACATTCCGGTCTCCTCTCATAGAGCCATCACAAATTCAAAATATCTAAAAATTTCAGACAAAAGTGAAGGAGATCGGACTCCATCACAGATCGAAATTTTGAGCCAGGAGTAAAACACTCAGTCGATAAAAATTTCAGGCTTATAATGAAATACATGCCCCCATCAGAAGCCATAACCAAAGAAAATAAATGGGGTTGAGCTCCTGGATGAGCTATCCTTCCCCCGACCTTAGATGGATGTACCGAGGAAATAACATGCAGAAATCCCCATAGTTAACTATCAACAAAATCCCATGCAAGAGGCCGCCCCTCCCCCTTTTATTCATCACAGAGATGCAACAAATCCCCAGAGATCAATGGATATTCTCCCTCCTTTCTCCCACGTAGCCACCAAAAGAAACCCTATCCCACTATCAAATATTATGTCCTTCTCCAGTCCACCCAAAATGCGACAAGGAGGTTAAAGGACTGAAGTTAGCCCCATAATTAATTCCATAATATCCTTTAATTGATGAGGCTCGGCTATCTGTCTAATGAGTTTTTTGTCCTCATATTTGACAAAAATCTCGCTCTTGAAAGAGAAAATAAAAGAATAAGAAAAAATAAAAATAGAATACAGGTTTAATTTAGACAAGGTTCGATCCTATTCCGTAATAGGCTCCATTACTCCTTGTTTTTACTGAACGGACACTTATACTACGCCAAGCTACCTACAGTTAATTCGAGCTCAAAAATTAGTGATCCAATACTGGAGACAATATCTGTCGAGCAGTTTTGAAGGGCAACAATGTTGAGCGCTGGAGATATATCGGAGTGATGGAGTAAGAGGAGGATCGACATTACAATTTCTTACTCTCTTCATCGATAAGGTCAAACCAATAATGTTTTAAGTATTGACCGAAGTCATAGATGGGAAACGAGCTATCACAGTCTAAGATTATGTGTAGAACAGTGCATATAGTTGTGTCTCAATAAGTTAATACAATGAACATTTATTTTTCGTATCTAATTCAATCAACCGTAGATGATCTTTCCAAAACGAACAAACTCAAATCACATGATCTGGATAAAACAGAGAAATAAATGAATGGATACAATCAAATACATTTCTTGTTAACCTTACTAGATGTACCAATTCTGGGATCCTATACTACAACCGACAGGTCTGACAAGGGATTCTATGCTAATACCTAGCAGTTTAAGGTAATCGCGTCTTGAAAGAAGAGATGGCAAAGTCGAAGCTTTAGCAGAAGCAGAAGTGGAAACCACAATTGAAGTAGATGTCATTGCTAGTACTCTTAACCCACAACCGATGTCATTCATTAGCGACTATGGTGAATCACTGTCATATTCATCTGGAAGTGCTTGATGTGAATCTTCTCAGCAAAGTCACAGAGAGGCATCATAGCTCCAGAGATCACATTCGGTACCATTGCAATGAACTGGATTGACGACCGTTAGGAGGGACGCGTATGAGGCTCTTCTCATTTTACCTCATAAAAAGCATCACGGACGGATCGCTACTGCAAACGAAATGGGGCTCTTCTCAATCCATGTAGATGCCACCAAAGGAGTTGGTTAACGCATTAGATCAACATTCCGCACTGCAAGCTGTAGTGACTGACTAGCATACCTCGAAAGTTGAAACAAACAAACTAAGCAATTTAAGTAAACTTGTACAGTACCCACAGTAAACCCTAGCGTAAGTGGGAGACAGGGTCCCTTGTAAATATCACGGAGGAGAGAGCTTAATATTGACACGTCTCTCACATAACACCGCTTTGGACAGATGTAGCTTGCAACCTTGAAGGCATGTCACCCATGCATCAACATAGACAAAGTTAATAACGAATACTATGAGCAGACGTGGGTGTAAACCTTGATGCGTGTCAACCAGATATGTATGTGATTATGCTCAACTTGTCGGGTTATCCACTATAAACAAAATATTTAGATGTTAACATTTGAAAGTTCAAAGTCCTTCTATTTTCATTTTTACTTAATCCTTGCTAATGATGAAAATTGTCTTTTCAAACACTTTCCACCAATCAGATTTACACACTTATTAAAATATTTTATTAAATAAATACAAATAAATATGTAAATTATTTCAACATTAGATAAACTATAGAAAAGTTTTAGAAATAGTTTTTTACAAAGTAAATTAATAGTAAAAGGTGAAACATATAGTTTCTGCCTACGACACGGACTAACAAGGTGTTTTCAAGTGGCACATGGTTGAATTCTCTTTCACATGTCATGGTTCATTATCCGTTCTTGAAATCCATATTGAGGAATCCATTTGAGGAATTGACACAAGATGACCTCTTTTCTTATTATGTCTTTGTATTTTTTATATGTCTTTGTATTTTTGGTAATTAAAGGAGGGTTTCTATATTTAATATTCCAAAAACGTTTTACAAAATGGTGTGGTTCATGCCAATGATTTAATCTTAATTGACATAAAATTGGATGCATATGGAGTGAGACTCGAAATTTACTATGGATTATACTCTAGCAATTCTCACTCTTTGTATTACAACATTCCAAAAAATCATCCTTCTTTATGTTTTTCATATGCAGGTTTGAGCTTAACTACTTTGGGATAGTCTTGTTCTCTCCATCATTATATTCTTATAACAAAAACTATATGCATTAGGGTGCAACATGTTGTGTGTTTCTAATCTAGCTTCTCATTCACTTTGCTATCAATTTTTTTTTTCATCCTTCTTTATGTTTTTCATATGCAGGTTTGAGCTTAACTACTTTGGGATAGTCTTCTTCTCTCCACCATTATATTCTTATAACAAAAACTATATGCATTAGGGTGCAACATGTTGTGTGTTTCTAAGCTAGCTTCTCATTCACTTTGCTATCAATTTTTTTTTCATTTATTTAACCACTATTTTCATATATATGGCCTTCCATAATAATATTTAAACCGTTGTTGTAAAATGATAGTTTGTTAATCTAGATGGGGCCTTTATCCTTGCTTCCATAGCCACGTTTTCCATTTACAACATCACTCCCTTTTCCTTTCCATTCATCCATCACTAGGAACCCCTCCAACCTTTATTATGGTTGATAGATGTCATATTTGTTTTTGTCAACTTGTTTGGAAAGGTTGGTGAATAAATCCAATAGATTATCCAACCTAATGCCAATTTCTACTTCCCAATCAACTTTCTTCTTATCCTTTTGTAGCCTACCCTTTACCAGACCAATAATCCATTGGAGTATTTGTTGTGGAAGGAAGAATTTCCATTTAATACCTATTTATTAAAGATAAGGAAGAGCTTGAAAAAAATGAACTCCTTCCGAACACAAGGCACGCTCTAGTTCTTAATTGATGCTAAATTTAGTTGTTAAGATGAATCTTCTAGGGGTATCTAAAGAAAATCCATGTGATCATTTCCCTACCATTCTTCAACTATTATACAATCCTAACAAACACCCAAGTTGTTTCCTATGCATCGATTAAAATATCTCTCCAAAGGTCTGTTCATAGCAAAACACTCTCACTCGTTTTCAAATTGCAGCTTCCTCAAAAGAAACTTTTCTAGATTGTATATTTGTATTGGATTCTTGTTGAAGGTTGTGAATGTTCTCTAATATTTTATCATACAATATTTTTTCATAAGGATGTAAGTTCCTCCCCAATAATGCACCATGCATGCAGAAAATAGGATACAAAAGCAGTCAAATTCTGCATCAATAGGACACCTCAAATTAATGGAAGATGGAACTACCTAGGCTCTTATGGACATCTTGATTTTAGAAAGATCAAATCATTCCTTCCTGTTATCATTACTTAATGAAATTAAATCAACCAACTTAGTCAGAAGTTGCTCGTCTTATAAACGTGAAATGCTACCTTTATAAAGTAAGTGCTTGTGAGCCTGATGTGTCATTATCATCTTGCAATTATTCAGTTTTACCTTGAACTTATGGAAATTCAAATGAAGCTCAATTGAAATGGTAAGAATTTGGTCTTCTATACTATATTGTAATTTGAAAACATCTCTCTAGTTTTTTGCTTTCTATGCCATTTCCAACTTCTTTGAATTTTTAGGACAATAGCCTACATATTTTTGTATTTTGACTTGGCTACAATCATAAGAAAATAAGTTTGTATAACACTTGTAACCCTTTACCTACATATGAAATAAGAAAAAATTCGATAGTTTAAGAATATAACTACAAGAATTGGAAGCAGATGAATGTCTTCTATCAGTGTTATTGAAGAGGATAGTCCTACTTTGAAAGCTGAGGAAGTAAAAGAAAAGCTATTTCTCATTTTATGTTTGAGTGTTCTACTAATATAATTAGTTTCTTCTATGAAATAGTGATGGGAACCTTGCCCTTTCAAATCACTCGATGTCTCTTACAAACTTTGTAAAATAGCAGTTTGATCTTGCCATTCTTGAGAGCCTGCTTATTGGATGCTTTAATATACCGCAACTACCTCCTTGGGGCATATTTTGTGTTAAAAAGGACTTTGTTTCAACCAAATGAAATATAATTGAACTTTGAATATGTAACTACAATTGAAATGATGTTGGCTTAGACCAATGATAAGAATAAGAGCTAATTATTTTAGAATACATAAATATGCTTGCATTTCTGTTGAGTGGATTCTCTCCCACGATTGGGGATAAGTCGCCAACATACTAGGTTACCTAAATTGGACATATAAATCTTGGTTGCAAACAAATTTGACTCCAAGTTACCATAAAAAAATCAAACAAATCTAATTTACAAGTTAATAAGGAAAGAAATCTTATGCACCTGATTAATGAAGGTTGGTCCTAACTTTCTCTACTAAAAATATTTGCTTCAAAACTTCATCCCATTGATCTGCAAAACAAACATACAACCCTCAAATAGATTGGCTACAAAAATGATATTGAAATTCAATCATAAACATGTATAATCAAAACTTGAGTAATTTGAAAGAACACTAATGAATAGACCAAATATGAGACAATAACTTAGGAAGGTACATATATCTAATTTATATTAAAATCAACAATAGTACAATGTATACCTGATTATGCTCGTCACCTTATCGAATTTGGATCTCAAGGTCTCTCATGCTTAAGCTCTCCACAACTCCTACCAAATCTCCAAATGCATACAAGATTGAGACTATTCAAGGGCAATAATCTCAACATATATGGTTACAGGATCAAATGGTGATTAGAAATAGGTAATGGAATGGGAATAACTAATGGACAAATCCTCTAGCATAAATTTGCTATGAAAAAGTTCTCCCAAATGGCCTAACTCTCTTCCCTTTATACTTGGTGAAGATAGTTTCCATCAGATAAGAGGAAGTCATAACCGAGGAGGGAAGTTACTAGAACCACCCTAACTCCTCCTTTCTGAATTTTATTTATTTTTTATATTTTTTGGGAGGAAATCACTTTCAAATCATTAGCATAAAGCGACTAAATCATAGGAAAAGAGCTAGCAATAAGCAATTTCATCTTTTTAATGAAAATGCTGGAAATGCTTAAGCAACAAGTGCTAAAATCACAAGGTCTTTGATCTTTAGGAGCAATTTTACTCTTATACAACTTTTAGGGAAAAAATAGGGAATGGATAAGGATAAGTCCAATGATTACGGCCATATCAACTGAATCTAAAAGAAGGATATTCCATCCATAATTGTCAATTTGTGTGATAGGTAGTCGACATTTTGAAGTGTCATCTTTTGTACTATTGTCACAAATAGAGAAGTGCCGATTTGGACTATAACAGATGCCCCCTAATGTATGAGATCATAAGAGAATATGATGGCCGAAATACATTATAATAATTAATAGGATCGAGTGTGGAAAATGGAGCAAGAGATTCCAAGAGACCTAGCTTCAACAAAGTACCTGAAACAGAACAAGTATGTCAGAAAATTTGATTCCTGGTAGATATGTCCATGTTCAATATGAGAGAATATGACCTCCAAAAAGATACAATAAGTATTGGAACAATACACATGCATAACTGATGTAACTATTATGGCCATGAAAATACAAGTGGGTCATGGCCACAACTGAACATAGTGGATCCAAGCCTAATAATTGATCATAGACACAAGAATACATGGTCGATCTATATCAAAATGGAGAACATAACCATGAGTGTACAAAGTGGATCTATGTCTCATCATGTGTCATATAAGATGTGGTACAATCTTGTGCAATTCAGGCAATAGAAAATGTGAGGATGCTACTATTGGTCGGTCCAAGGTATTCAATCCAAACCTCCTAAAGGTACGAATCTTACCCATGCGAATAGATGAGCTGAAGTCGAACATAGGGGATACCATTTGATTACTGGTCATCGATGTAAGCCATGAACAAATGTGAGGAAAACCCACCGATAATGAAAATGGGTCCCAACGTACCTAGTACATTCTAACATGTGTGAATAGATGTTCTTGAAGTCGAACACCCAGATAATCCATCGATTAGGAGACATTAATGTATTCCCACTACCCAATAGCAAGGGAAATTTCCACTGATGACTGCAATCCTCAAGGTACTACAGATACTCTAGACCTCATTCATAGAGCAAGATGATTTGAAGTTGATGGGAAGAGACCCGTTGGAAGGGAGGCATTAAGGCATCCTCCATCATCCAACATGAGGAAAAATACAAGACCGATTTGATGTCGACCTGGGACAAATTTGTTGCAGAACAAACCGATAATGAAATTGAATAACACCAGGGAATGCCCGACACATGAGGTTAAGGAAATTGCAGAATGGTCAACACATGTTTAATCCTTGAGAAATGAGCATGACATAAAAGTGGCTTGGGAATATTTGGACACAAAGGGACCAATGATATAAATCCACAATGTAGGAGACATTGATAGATTCTCCATATGATTGGAAGAGTAACCAACCAGAGGATTTGTAAATTCAACGATCAAGGTTCAAATCCTAAGGCCAAATTCTATAACCCAATTGTTGATGGACTCAAAATGGGTGCTATGTTCAAGGATGACATGGCATGCTACCATTAGTAAATGGATATTGGAGATATTTTCTTTCCCTTTCTCTTTTTAAGTATCTTCGTCATTTTTTAATGAGCTTAACAAAGATATAGGAGTATGCTTGATAATTCCTTTTTCGTAAAAGTTTAACGAGTCCAAAAAAGTAATCTCGAATCCTTCTTCATTGTTTAATGATCTTGAAGAAACGAGAGAAGAATGTTCGGTATATTACCAATGCATGGATTTTTCTTGAGCCTGGATCAATTACTGCTCACCGGTATTTTCAGGTTTTGAAGAGTCTGAAAAACTTAAAGAAAACTCTATATACCATCCCATGGATTTTTATTGAGAATGGATTGGTAAATGCTCACCGATGTTTTCAATTTTAAAGAGTTCAAAAAACTTAAAGAAAACTCTAGGGTTGTTATTTTTAGTAGATTTAGTCTCCAATGTCCAAAAAAGCATAAAACGATACATGGAGAACTCTTCTAGCCAATATTGACTAGAGCATTCCTTTTTCGTAACTAGTCCATTTGGCCCAAAAACTTGGGTTAAACTTATACCAAATGGACACACTTTCAAATCCTTTAATGAGCGTAAAATAAAACTAGATTGCTCACCAATATTTTCATATTTAGGGAGTCAGAAAAGAGGTTAAAGAAGACTCCATATGAGCAAGAGCCTCTAGGGGGTGGTCAGAAGGATGATAAAGAAATACCCATGGCTTCTTCTCAAGGTCATGAGAAAACTACCAAGGCTCTCAAACCTATCAAAAACGCAGCATGGGCACCAAAAAGATAATGAAGGTGCTAACTAGGGTAACCGATGTGAGGTAGGCTCTATTCACAAAAGAACAATGACTTTACTTAGAAAGAGGGCTAATGTTGCAATCCATGAAATGTGATCTTACCGATAAAAGGGGCAAAAAGGATAGATGCAAAATGAAAAAATAGGGGAAAACTAACCTAGATGCCAAAGTTCAAGAGAAAGCTTGATGTAAGACCATGATTTGAAAAAATCAGCCCTTGTTTTTAAGTCCTCTTGTCAAAAAATAATCAAATACCAGGACAAGGTATTAGTATTAGGTCCAAAATATAAAAAATAGGCTCACGACTATGCAAAAGTGGGTAAAATATTAAAATGAAAAATATATTAATGAAATAACATAAATAAATTTCATTTCATTTGTTTCTTACCCATTTGTGAGTAAAGGAGCCCTACATTTTGAGCATTGAAATCCAAGTGTACCGTCCATCAAATCGACCTCTGCTGCCTCCAGGTAGGATCTACAACTCCTAACTAGCATTTTTATTGGTTTATTTTGTAATTTTGATGCCAATTTGATTGCATTAGCCCACCCTAAAACATGCCCGACGTAATCCCTAGTAATGCATTTTTGTGTAGCGATTTTTGATAAAATCACTAATGTATACCTCATTGCTTGCTATTAAATTGCAACTGCTGGTAATTTTAAGAGCGATTTACAGTATGGATTTGCAAAAAAATGTGTTTTGACTAAACCAAGTGGAAATTGTAGGGATGGATTTCATCTGGAGAGAATGTGAGCATGAGGAAATGAACCGTGACGTACTCGGGGATCCATTCACACTAAATACCTTGCATTGTTGTGGATTGTTAAAATTATTCTGAGTGTCCAACATGAGGGCTCAACAGAGCCTCTTGCAAACTCTCATCCACTACTAAGATCCTAACCAAGGTGGCATCATGATTGAAGGTGAAGTTCTTGAGATAATTGTAGAAGACATCTACTTTCTTATAGGTCTCTCGCAAAGAGGACAACCACTAAGCCTTAAGCGTGAGGGGTTGTTCTATTAGTTCAATAATATATCAACACTTATTGTGTTGCGGGGACCGAGAAAGCATGAATACAAATTCATATTAATTCTATCACAATCCTTCCACTAAAGGTAGTGGTCACCATGATCACAAGGGTGGTCAGATCGATCACACTACATTTAGCCACCAAGTTTTTTATGCAAGTGGGGGTATAGTGTCTAACAGGGACATTATTTGATTGGAGTACTTGTGTGTTGGTCAATCTCAAAATCCAACTGATAGAATACAAGATAGGGAACTTGCTAGTATTCTAGTATTCTAGTATTCTTCATTTTTTAGCAACTTTCGGGGATGAGCCCATAAGTTTCTCTTGCACCCATAGATTCGAGAGATCCTCAAATGACGCGATGGACGGATCTACTATATGGACTAGGAGGAGGGTCGACCGCTAGTAGCTTTGGTGATGAGTGGCATGCATGGTGGAGCCAACTGGTTCCAGGGATCGAGGAATTCCCCTATGTGGGACTTGACTTCCGACAAGATCCAGACATTGTACTTTCTCCCTACGGAGCATGGGGGAAGATCAGTAAGTATATTCGGTTTATAATATTTCATTTTTAGGGTTTTTGAAATATTTTTAAAACAATAAAGAATGTTTTTTTATGTATGAGAGCTAATACCAAGTTTGAAACATAATGTAGACATTGGACCAATAAGACTTGCTATCCATATGTGGCTACAAGTTTGTGATCCCTTACAGCAAGAGGGATCAGCAATCACCTTGACAGTAGTAGAGAAGATCTTGACTGGACTGACAAAGGGGATACCCGCTCTTCACATTGATTGCATACCTGAGGCGATGGAACAATAGGTGGTGGGAGTACCTACCGGTTGGATGAGGTTACTGAGGTGGGTAGCTACATGTGTGATGTGCTACTGAGAGGCAAACACAACTACCTCAGATTGAAAATAGTCTCTTAGGAGAGAATGTTTTGTAGCTATTGGATATGTACTAACATTTTTGAGTGCCATTCCCCTATTTGTATTATGAGTCATAGTGATGACGTGGAACTCATATATATGTTTAGGACTAGCTAATATAGTTTTTGTACTTTTTAAGTCTACTTTTATATACATGGATGATGACTTTATCGACTCTATTTACATTTTTGTACAATAGTGATGTATGATGTATGTATGTTATTATTGAATGTGATACAGATGTTGATCTAATATATAATTAGCCAACATATTAGTTAGATGATTGCATATTCTAGGGACATGTATGTATGTATGTTATGAAATCAAATCGACGTTCTAACAATAGAACTCTTAAAAAACTTACGCAACAATACATGACACTGAATTCGATACATGCCATTTAACTGAGACACTCCCAATTGCAAGTCTAGATAAATAGTTAAAAGTGAGATACCCATAAATATGGCTTCCAACATCAACTTGATCACGACACTATATTCTGTGATATTGTTAGTATTCGAGCCAAGAGACACTCCACCTAGACTCACAAGTTGGCCAACTAGGTCATAGACCACCCAAGCTATAGAAGCAATGTTTTGAGTGTGATGGCAAGCTCCATCAGCATAGCCTGAAAACATGTGCATAGGTAATGACATCTGTCAAATGAGAACAAAGAGTGATAAGAAAACGATCGATGTAAGTTGAACAAAAAGCAGAAATGCTATCTATAGTGCAATAATTACAAGAGAAGACTGCCTAAAAATGAATCCTAGACAAATAATCTCTTAAGATAGAGTCCATTTCTGGACCCCAATATGTTTCCATCAAAATACTCTAGCTCGTAGACCCCCTTATAGAGGACTTTTCGAATGATATATAGACCAATCCACATAGAAGTGAATTTCCCAAATTCTAACTCATCGTGCTTCTCGTCATAGACTAACACTAGATCTCCTTCAGAGAAAATATGTGGGTAGACTGACTTATTATATTGATCCTTAACGCATTTTTTATTTTCTTACATGGAAATAAGAGCATCCCTTTGATGTTCGTCTAAATGGTCCAGATACAATAACGGTTTTCAAGGTCACTAGTGTTTGGTAGGAGTTATACAACTAGTTTCAAAGATTGAATTTCACACTTGATGGGTAATACTGCCTCTACTCCATGAACAAATTGGAAGGGACAAAATTCCATTGCAATCTTGATGGAGGTTCAATAATCCCAGAGAGCAAGTTAAAGCATGGTGTGCCAATTATACCTATGCTTATTCATCGTCCTCTGCAACATTGTTTTCAAAGATTTGTTGACAACTTGTACTTGTCTGTTTTCCTAAGGATAGTACAGTGAAGAGAAATCCTGGTGAAAGCCAAGTTTCTCTACCAACTCCAAAATCATATTATTATGAAAGTGAGTGCCATTATCACTGATAATATCGCTCGGGATACCGAAACAAGTAATTATTTGATTAAAAATGAAGTGTGCAATAGCCTCAGCGTCGCAATGAAAGGTAAGCATGGCCTTGACCGACTTGATGAAGTAGTCTACGAACACAATAAAGTACTTATGAGCACTATCTGATGTTGGGTTACACGTTGTAAAATAAATCCCCCACTTGTTAAAGGGACCAACCGTGATAACATGGTAAAGTGGACTAGGATGAGAACACATATTTTTTGTAAATGTTTGAAACAAATGACACTTCTTAACATCTTCAATAAATCCTTACATATTGAAGGCCATAAGTATCATGCATGCAAAATATTTTGGGTTGCATCAATATCGGATAAATGACCGCCATAGGATCCACCGTGGAAATCATTCAAAACTTTCTCAACTTCCTCATGAACTAAGCAACGTTTAAGAATATTATGAACACTGTGATGATATAAGGCATCACCAATAATGACATAGTGTCGTGATTGGTGATGTATTTTATGTATTTGTTCATGGGTAGATTGAGACAAGACCCTATAGGTTTGCAGGTAAGTCAAATTATCCCCATACCATGGGTCTTCTGAGTTGATGAGGAATATATGTTCTCTAGTTAGTGATCGATCTTCAACATATCCCTCATCCTCTCGGGGCAACTCCGACATCTAATCAACAATGGCCAAATATTTCTTTGATTTTGCAGAAGCAAACCCTAAATTGAACTCCTAAAGGATGACAATCCACCTATTATAACTTCCTTGGATTATTCCTCGGGACAAGATGTGTTGGAATGGATTGGCATAAGGTATGGCAGTTGTTCGTCTAAGCAGGGTGTAATGCCGAAGTCATTGAATTGCATGCATAGTAGCAAGTGCAAGTTTTTCAACATGTGAGTACCTTAACTCGGGACCAGCAAGATTCTTACTCAAGTAATAAATGACATGTTCCTGATAGGAGTCATCTTCATGTACTAGGACAATACCTATTGTTGATTCAGATGCTGTTATGTATAAAAGGAAATCTATGTTGAAATTATGGGGACTCAAAAGTGGGGTAGAAACTAAGGCATTTTTTAAGGCATCAAAATATCTTTGAGCATTATCATCCCATATAAATGGGACCCCTTTCCTAAGTAAGAACATGAAACCCTTAGTGTGCTCAACATAATTAGTGACCAATCTACGCAATAAATTTTCTTTTCCTTGAAGGCTCTACAGTTGATTCAAATTTTGTGGGGGCAACTGTATTATTGCCTCTACCTTGAACGGATCTACCATTATACCATATTTTGACACAATGAAACCTAGTAATTGACCTGATTCGACACATAATATGCATTTATGATGATTCAACTAAATCCTATAATAACGACACCTATCAAAGATTGCCCACAAATGCTTGGGGTGGTCCACTGTCTTCCCTGATTTAGTGGTCAAATCATATAATTAGGATTCTACAATATTATTGATATCGTGAAAATAATAAGACATGTCATGTTGAAAGGTATCTCTAGCGTTCTTCAAGCCAAATGGAATCTTCCTATACATGAAAGTCCCCCAAGGGCATATGAAAGTAGTTTTGTGTTGATCTTCGGGATGGATCTGAATCTGATTATACCATGAGAAACCGTCCATAAATGAGAAGATCTCATTTCAAACACATTCATTGATAATCCAATCAATGAATGGGGTAGAAAGGTTATCCTTAGGGTAGGCTAAATTAAGGTTTTGAAAATCAGTACAAACTCGAATGTTGCCTTGTTTCTTGTCAACCGATACTAGATTGGATTCCCATTCAGTTACGGTAATATGATAGATGAAATTTGCTCGGGGCAACTTTTCAACCTCTAATTTGATAGCAGTAGCCTTTCTTGGGTTAATCGGTCTAAGATTCTTCCAAATAGGTTTGGCATTAGGATATGTCTTAATCTCATGTACGACAATCGAGGGGTCAATTCCCAACATTTCCTCATAAGACTAGGAGAAAACATCTCTATACTCTTTGAACAATGTTGAGTATGTTTCAATCTCCTTGGTGAAAAATCAACACCGATAAATAAATTTTTGACAACACCTGGGGTCTTAGAGATATCGATGGGGATGGTATGAGAATTATTTGCCATGTTCCCCTCAGTATAAACTTGTAGGTTAAGGTGCAAGAGGAATCCCATGCCACTCCATAGGACTTGGATTAATGGTTCCATATATGTCAATTCTAAGATCACTTTTGGTTGGAAGGAATGATTCCCGTTGATGCATATCTTTTTAGGGCCTATCCCCTAATGACATTTCCTTAAGAATTGCTTCATCAAATGGAAAAATTGTGTGTAACGGGTCGTGACATGGCAAAGAACTAACAACCCAAACGAGCATGGAATATTGGTCATTTGCTTCCACGATGGAATGTAGACCAACATGATCCGCTTTGTTCAAAATAGTGGCTTGATAAGGTACCTTGGTCGTAGACAAGCCTTGATTTGTTCGACTACACCCAGCTTCAGCAGCTGGAAACTTCCAACCATCATTAAAGTAAGAGGTCTTAAACCGAGACACCTTAGGCCCGAAAGTCATGGAAACAATGGATATTTCATGTATCAAAGCTGAATTTTCATGTAGGTTAGGTGGGGGTAGGTTAAAAGTTACCATCAATGTAGGGTACATTCCCACGCCAACATTCTCGCAATCTTTCGCGGAATGGCTTACCAGGGGGATATTGGAACCATTTTGATGGTCGGAGCCATTGGTACAAAACTATAACTGATCAATGGTTACAATCATTCCATTGTGTGGAAAATTAATGATATATAAGATTGAAGATACTACAACCATCGTTGCTTGGGTCCAAATTCTCCCTAATAATAGGTTATAATCTAGTGGAGTGTCAACCACTTCCACTTCCACATTAACTGTTTTCCCCCAAGATCTATTGGAAGAAATGGGATTATTCCACGAGGTTTGAACAAGTGGCCATTGAAAGCCTTCAACATCGTGACAGGAGATACTACTTTAGGTGACCCTATGGACTTCAAGCATGATAGAGACATTACACAAGTGGAGGCACCCTTTTCAACAATAGTACGATGCATAGTGGACTGTCCATATATCACTTAAATCTAGAAAGTTGCATGATGGGGTAAACGAGGCTTCCATTTTTCAAAATCGAAAACCATAACCTGACTATATATAGGATTGAACGCTCATAAAGCTAAGAGAAATTTTCTACATTGGGTTGGACAACACTGCAGAACCTCAAGGGTGGAAATTGCACAAGGAGCTTGTGCCAGATCTTCCACTATGATTTAATTCTAGGTAGCATGCACATTGGGGTTGTACGTGGCCTTCTTTAGAAAACCTTTTGGTATTCTAGGCATAGTGTGATTAGTTGGATTCTCTATGTGTAATGAGGGAGTTACTTAGAATCAAAGGTTTCCTTACCTTTGGACCCAAATGTAAATGTATAATAAGATCTACTTATAGTTTGGAGGTTGATGTCATGTTCACACATAAACACTTGACTTTGTCCAATATTGCCTCCTTGAGAGTAGGAACCCTAATTTCCTCCTTGCGAGGACCTAGGGTTAGATTGGGTTGTAGAAATCATTTGTTGCTGCGGTTGTGGAAATGGGTTAGTTAAGACAATAGGTTGGTTGGAACCTTCCTGTTGCGCCAATGGTTTCTGGACCACTTCCATCTTGGGGCACTTGTAGGTTAAGTGGTCCTCCTTGCATAACAAGCAGGGAAATTTCGTTTTACCCTTCTCCTTCTTGGCCCCACATGCATTGTTATTATTGTTATTCACATTGTTATTTCCCTTATTCCCAATTTTCTTGTTCTTATTATTTTTCCCTCTGGGATACTGGTTTCCCTTAGGACCGGTTTTCTGAGTTGTCACAACATCTGTGGGAGGGTTGGATTTGGGTTGCGCGTGTTGTTTAGGGAAGTTGTTGGTGAATTTTGACCTACAAGGTGTGTACCATGGCTAGTTGCAATACTAATTGATGAACCAATCACACCATCGACATGTGGTCTAGGAATTGGTTTTTTCGGATCAACCTTTGCTCAGGGAGCATTAGGCAGGATTTCATAAAGAATCTTCGACCGAGAATAAACTAAGTCCAGCTGCTGGGATTTTATAATGGTCTGATATTCATTTTGTACTCTTGAGAGGGCCACATCTTTCACAATATAGGTTACACAGACTTAATGAACCAATTAGTTAAAAAATCATCAGGAATTTGGGCCTTAATTAGGTTAAGTTTCCTCTGCCATTCATGAATGTGGTTAGAGATATGAGTGGACTTATCTTGATGAAATGAGGCCAACAATTCAGTACTCATTTCGTAATGAACTGGAAGCTAAAATTAATTTAAAAAAGTCATTGCAACATCATTAAAGTTTTGGAAAGAGGCACACAACAAATCAATATACCATTTCGTTGCCATCCTTGTTAAATTCCTTTGGAAGATTCTTAGTCTAATGGAATCATCCATCAAAGAGTTAGATGAACACCATAGATGAAACGTCATCACATGGTTCACTGGGTCTTCCTTAGGTTTTCCTTCAAATTTCGGGATATCTGAAGGTAGATTTGAAGGGAGTGGTGGCCAACTAGGTTCATGTAGAAATTGATCATTAGTTAAATTGGTTAGATTAGGAAAATTTAAAGTAGCCTAGAGGAGCATTATCTTCCCATTGATTTGGGTTGAATTGGTAAAAAGTGGAATGTTTGAATATATTAACATATGGAATGTTTGATGAAAATGGGTTACTAGTACCTATGCTTTTCATTGATTGGAAAGGAAAACTTATCTAAGGTATGGTGGAGCCAACATCATCTGTAGAAACATGGGTGGGGTTTGGTATGGATATGTGTCTACCAAAAGGTACCAACATACCACTTCCCAAAGTAGTATTATAAGTGGATGAAGGAGGAAGGGAAGTAGGTATTGAATGGAATCCTAGGAAAGTCATCCCAAATGAAAAGGGATTTTTAATTGAAAAACATATGAAGGTCCTCCTGTTAAAATAAAAGATTATGGTGGATTCCATCCATGACCTACATCAAATGATGCATTTGCACTAACTCCTCCTATAGGTGTAGTATTGACCAGGAGAGTTACCTTCAAAGTACCAGACATTTTGCAAGTGTTTTCCATAGCGGTCCATTGGAATGACATAGTACTCAGCCCATAATATGAAACTCAATCCCTTGACTAGAATTAGGACCTTGCAGAGGGTTCAAAAGTCTTGAAGGTTCAGTGAGATCCTCAATGAATGGAAAATCTATGTTATCCTTAGGCTGAGAAGAAATAACTAAGGGAGAGTTATTTAACTTCCCCTTAGTGTCACTAAAATGTATTTCCTCAAATTCGATAGAACTAGAGGTATTTTCTTCATTTGCTTGTTCAATGTTTTGTTCCTGGTTTTCTTCTACTAGCCCCTAAGGGGGTGGATTGTTATGATTCAGGCTTCGCCGAAGCGTAGGGACTTATCTTTCTTCAGGAGAGTGATCTTGAATTATTCGAGACCTATATAAAGGTTGATTGACCATGGTGGCTCACATAAGACTCAAAAGATGAAATATAAAAAGATAAAATGACAAACATCAATCACTAGAAAGCCCCTAAAAAAAGAACAAGCAAACAACTCTCGCAATGAAAATCACTTGGATACAAGTACTATTAAGGGAAGATCCATATGTGGGGTCTTTTGAAGGTCATCCTAGGATGATTAGGTCCCAATTCCAACCAACGAAGATCGAGAGGTAGTTATCCTACTCTCCAAAACCAATCACCAAGGGTGTAAGCACTTTCCTTTAACAAATACCCTCCACAAGGAGTTAGGCTGCAGAGTCTACATCTATCTCAAGTGTCGTAAGATATCCCCTTGCAGTGACCCATAAGGTATCTACAAAAAACAACTATGGTCATCACATCACGCTAGGTAGTCGAGTGGAACGGTCGTTGGATGGAGCTTCTGGGAATAGACAGGGAACGTAGGCCTTGTATAACAAGTCCTAGACCCGAAACTGCCAATGAGGAGTGGTCTGACCCCAAGGAATTGCCATGCTTGATTAGTTCCTAGGCACACATAACCCCCCCCATTCAAGCAACATGGGTATTCCATCTACTTGAAAAACGTTTTCCTACTGCTTGACATCGATGTCAGTGGTTCTTTCCCGACACATACTTTGCGTTACTAATGGATTTAATTCTCTTTAGTTACTTCCTAGTTTCCAAATTTTATGTGATTTTAGAGAGGTTAACTCTCAACTCCTATCTCCAAAATCCTATCCTAGACTATTAGGTGGGTTTCTCACTAAAAGAAAAATTAGTAGTGTATTTTGATTACTTTGTTGCTTTTTTAAAATACAATTTCTAGAACTTTCAAGAGAAGAAAATTAATGCACCTAAAAAGAAGTACAATTCAACCCAATGCACAATTTCACCTCTTTAACTAAAAATGGAGAAAAGGCTTTACCATCTACATTGCACTTTTTATTTTCAATGTCTTTTCGATGCATAGTGCGAGCTCTAAATGTAAGATGCAATATTTTTTTTTGATTGAAATAGGTAGAGATTTATATTAATAAAAAGAGAGGAAATTCCTCAGCAAACCGAGATACATAACAACAAAATAAGGCATCTTTCTTGATAGTCCAAAAAGAGAGTTTTATAGTTATGCAGAGATTCAAACTTCCTATTATGTAATCTAGTCTCTAATTCTATCATCCTAGGCTTATATTGCCTTACAATCTGTCTTAAAAAATTACAAAAAAGCATTTCATAATTCCAAGCTATAAATGAAACCATGGAACCTGTTCCTCCAGCTTAATCTGTGGAGGAGCAGTTGATGATGCTTTAACCTCCTCCTTCTCCTTCAACTTCTTCTTGAGATCAACAAGTTCTGCTTCAAGAGTTTCCACTTTGGCCTTTAGATCCTCAACTTTGTCCTCTTGTTGCTCCACTTTGTTTTCTAACAGGTCCATTTGTAGCTAGACATGCCTTTTATCCTCAATTCTCTGTTGTTCTTCCTCCTCTTGCCACTCCTCCCAGTGCCTTTCCTTGCTGCTCCTGTCACACTCCGGCCAATTGACCCACATGTGCATGCCTTGGTTCATATTTCGAACTCCACATTCTGTGCAACAAAACGAATCCCACTCGTCCTCGTCTCTATCCATTTCCGCCTCCCCACAGCCAAATATCCCTTTGATTTTTACGTTGACAAGCGAAAACCAAAGCATAGCCTGAGCGTATTCACCATGGAATGGAATATTACGAAGAGTCATCTCGTTAATATATAATTCAAGCTCGCTTCCATTCCCCTAATTACCATTTATGGGCGTCCTTTCCATCTAAATATTTGCACCCACAATCCTGTACTTGAATACAATTCCAAAGAGAAAAGACGCAGGCCATTAACAGAATGCATGTGGGAGAAGATGTCGTATTTACTGAGGGAACACATTTCAACAAACCCAATTGCAAGGATCATTGTACCGTACCAACGCGAAACCATCTTTCAGATGAAGTTAATGAATGGGGTTGTCACCATCCAAACCTTGGCAGCAATCCTGTTTCCCACATGTCTCACTCCAAGTTTCACAATGTCAACATGTGGGATAGGGAAATTCAAGCCTTTAACGCTTTTTGTGGAGAATTCGGGAGGGAGGAGAGACCCCCTACTATCCCATAAATTAAAAAAATTATGGAATTTCCTCATAATATATCTCTCCATTTTGGAATTGAAAGATTCCTTCAGTTCTTGTTGTTGCTAGGTTGGCCAATGAATCAACTCGAGTATTCTGGCAATGGAGAAGATGGAATAAATCCACCGAATGGATTGCCTCCAAACTCCTCTAGATTCGCAGTTGGATTCTTGCTAAGGATGCATTACAAAGAGGAGAGCGATATTTAGCAGCACAAATAGAAGTACAGGAGTCCCCTATGATTACCGCTTCTGTGATCCTCTTCCTCAAAATCACTTTTATTCCCATCCACAATACTAGCATCTCCACGTGATTATTTGACTTCACTCCAAGAATCCAAGAGAATGTTTCGACAATGCTCCCTCCAAGGTCAAAGAGCACCCGTCCCGCACCTGCCGCCCTAGAATATGCAATATTAAATGCAAATGCAAGTTTCCAAAATGTACTATGCAACTTTTGATATTTTATGCAAATGAAAGCTAAGTTTCATACACTAAATACAAATTTTACCTAAGATAAGAATGCATAAACAATTTTTGAAACACAAATTCAATTTCCAACTTATAAACATACACAAGTTCAAATTTTGAATGCAATTGTAAGCTTTCAATTGATAAATCAATTTCACTTCAATCCTAAGATGTGAATGAACATTGAATTTCACATGCACATGCAATTCAAAGATCAAATGCAAAGCAACTTTTTAATTTTTTGTTGCAAAAATGCAAATAAGTACTTATATGAAAACTTGATATTCACAACAAAACAAAAGATGCAATTTTGTTTTCATTTTTAAAATGAAAAATGCAAACCTACTAGATGCTTGCTATGTAAAACAAACTCAGTTTTATGAAATGATCTGACTTGGTTTTTGTTTTTTCAAATGAGACCCAAAAATTCAACTACACAAGACAACCAATGCAAAACACTTTTGATATCTTCATCAAACACAAGTGAAATTGGCCACAAACACAAGACTTTACATTCTACAAGCATGGCAAGTAGAAAAAGTACATAAAATGACTTTTAGACTCCAACTAGAAAAAGACTTACTAGGGTTCAAGGTTTGGGCAAGCCTAATTATTGCACCCAACCAGTGCATTCCGGGTCTGATAACAAGAGGAAATCCCAGATCTTTCGCCTCTAAAGGACAATCAGAAGCACACATTCAAAATGTGAAAGATGAAAACCTAAAACAAAACAAAAAAATGTTTTTTTTTCAAACACTTTCACTCACAATCCAAAGTATAGACTGAAAATAAGTACAGAGGTTTAAGGAACACCTCTGAAAGGTGAATAGAAGACTCTAATAGTCAACAAATGTTAAAGCAAGCCAAATCAAATAGTGAAAAGGATGACAACCAAATACCCTATTCGAAAATACCTATGGCCCAAGAAATCGAAAAGGACTGACTGGAAATGATCAAAGAGAATAGGTAAAATACCTTCGAGAGGTCACTACATGACCTTGTGAAAAAGGGCTAGGGACAAAATACTTTCTCAAACAAATTGTAATCATAAGTACAACCAAATAGGTCAATATTGGTCACAAACCAAACCAACTACCTTTGAGAAGTCTCAGAAAAACCTAAAGCATTCAACCAAAGCCAAAGCAACTTAGGAAACCCTAAAAATCAAGCAAGGAGTGAAAAACCACACCTTACAATAAAATTTATACTATATATACAACAACAAGCGATTAAATAACTAATGTTAAAAACATTAACAATGATTTCGGAGAAAAATAACTACTTTAAGTGTGAAAACAAGCGATTTTTTCCTGAGTGATTTGAAAAATAAGAAGGACAAGCTTTAAAACTTAAAGGTTTGAAAGATCCAGTAGAGTCTGAAACCAAAACAACCTTGAAAAACTCACAACGGTCAAATAAACTAGAGAGATAGACCTAGAAACCCAAAGTAGATGGTCCCCAGTGGTGTCACCAATTACGTTGAGTAGAATTATATCCTATGACCGTGGTTAAGTCACCAACATACTGGGTTACCTAAACTGGACATCTAAAGCTTAGTTGCAGAAAAACTTGACTCCAAGTTACCATAAAAAATCAAGCAAATCTACTTTACAAGTTAATAAGAAAAGAAAGCTTATGCACCTGATTATGAAGGATGGTCTTAGCTTTCTCTGCTCCTGAGATTTTCTTCAAAAATTTATCCCAATGATCCGCAAAACAAACATACAACCCTCCTCAAACAGATTGGCTACAAAAATGATATTGAAATTCAATCATAAACATGTATAATCAAAACTTTATTAATTTGAAAGAAAAACAATGGATTAATTTGAAAGAAAAACAATGAATAGACCAAATCTTAGACAACTTGGGAAGGGCATATATCCAATTAATATTAAAAGAAACAACAATACAATGTATACCTGATTTTGCTCGACACATTGTTGAAATCGGATCTCAAGGTCTCTCCTGCTTAAGCTCTCCACAACTCCTACCAAATCTCCACATGCATACAAGATTGAGAGTATTTGAGGGCAATAATATCAACATATAGGGTTATAGGATGAAATAATGATCAACAACAAGTAGGGGATTGGGAATAATTGATGGAAAAATCCTCCAACATAACTTTGTGTAATGCCCGCCTTGGTGCTTTAACTGATTAGACTAATGAGGGTATGTAATGCCCCTAGAATGACTGTGGACCTTAAGGGCACCTTGAGTGACCCGACTGAACAAATTCAATACAGTGGTCTTGTTATGTCTTAAATGATTGAGGAAAACCTGAAGATGTGAATGACGACAATAATTGATAAATGAATTAAGGAATTAAATTATATGTGTGGAGTGGGATAATTGATTGATTACTTCTTGCTTAATGATTAGCCTTGATTGATCAAGTCAAAGTGCAGTAGGACAGTTACAGTCCTAGCCATGCGACTGAAAGCATGGACGCAACTGAGATGCGCCATAGCTTTCCATTTTATTCTGAACTTTGGGACGAAGTTCTAAATAAGTAGGGGTGTATGTAGTGCCCCTAGACTTGTGTAGACATTGAGGGCACCTGCTGAGTGACAAATGTAGGGCCCCTCCTTTTGAGTCCCCTTGAACTAAACCTGAAACTTAACCTGTCAACCCGATCCAGCTGGTCCATTGTTGTCTGCGTATTCCGTAGGATCCCTCCAGCAAAGCTCGTTTAACCGTAGGCGAAGCAACCGTTAGCTTCGCCACCCAACCATAGGCTCATGCTTTCAGTCGCATGGCCTCCCCCGAGCTTTGGGTCGTAGAGCTCACACAAGTATTTCAGAAATTCAGCTTGGGCTTCCCTTCCCACCAGGATTTCTAAGCCAAACCCTTAGATAGCAGCAAGTCTTTGAGGCATTCAAAAATTACGACAATCATCCCAATTATGGGGCCCTTACCCATTCCTTAAGCCTTCCTTATAAAGGGAAATCTCCTGCGACACATGTCGCTTCATGCAAAAATAAATATTTTTAATTATTTATTTAATTAAAACACTCACCCATCCAAGTGTCAGTTTCTCTGGGAAGTGCACCTACATCCCTAAGTTTGCTCTAGTTTGTCCCCCAGATATTTTAATCAACTCCTAGCTTTTAGTTGACTAGGTGTCTAATCTATTTTCCTCCTAAATAATAATTTCTATTATTTTAAATGCTCAACAAAATAACTATTCATGTGCAAATGTCTAAGCTATTGTTATGCATTTGCTAAGTAATAATCTAGAGTTATTCTCCTAAGTTTTTATGCAATTTAATTTAACAATCAAACTCACTAGGATCATGGTGCCGCGTCGTTGGGATCTTGGTTCCTTAATTTTTTTATCCCCTGACATGGCACCACTCGGTCGGCTCCAATCATCCATGGTTTCCATTCCTTGGCATGGTACCACCTCGTTGGGTCCTTACGTCCATTCTTTCCGTTCTCGACAGGGTACCGCATCGTTGGGCCCTTCTGCCACCATCTTTCCGTTTTGACTTGCGGGAACTCTTGTAGGGATTTTAGGAATCGTTACCATCCATCCTTCGTCTACATGCTATCTAGGGACTAATGGCGCTGAGGAGTGAGTCCGTTCTCACTGCGCGCCCCTCAACTCGTACGTGACCAGCTCCGTCGTGGCCCACCTCGTACGCCCTCACGCATTCCTCTTGAGCAAGCGGATCAATGCTTATCTGCTCATGCGTGGTATTCTTGTCGGAAGTCGACATCGTCGTCGCTTCCCCTGTGTGTGATTTACCCGTACTCTACGACCCTCCATGTTCCTTTGTGTGTCCGTTGGTGAACCGTCTCACTTGTTTCTACACACACTTCTCACAACAAATTATTAGTAGCACTGTTCTCAACAATCATCATCTGGTTTCTAACTCTAGCATTGTTAAACATTTATGATTTATTCAAACTGCTCATTCATCTTATTAAATATACATTTCGTCGCCAATACATAATCACCATACAGCTAGTCGTTAAGCATTATCCATCAACATAATTTTTCATAGTCATAGCTAATCATTTAACATATGCAATTATTCATTTACCTCAATAGTTCAAATACACATACTCAAAAATAAGGTCAAAAGGTTATTTAATTAATGTTTCAATCAGCCGGGTCACTCAGCAGGTGCCCTCAATGTCTACACAAGTCTAGGGGCACTACATACACCCCTACTTATTTAGAACTTCGTCCTGAAGTTCAGAATAAAATGGAAAGCTATGACGCATCTCAGTTGCGTCCATGCTTTCAGTCGCATGGCTAGGACTGTAACTGTCCTACTGCACTTTGACTTGATCAATCAAGGCTAATCATTAAGCAAGAAGTAATCAATCAATTATCCCACTCCACACATATAATTTAATTCCTTAATTCATTTATCAATTATTGTCGTCATTCACATCTTCAGGTTTTCCTCAATCATTTAAGACATAACAAGACCACTGTATTGAATTTGTTCAGTCGGGTCACTCAAGGTGCCCTTAAGGTCCACAGTCATTCTAGGTGCATTACATACCCTCATTAGTCTAATCAGTTAAAGCACCAAGGCGGGCATTACATACACCCCCCCTTATTAAAACTTCGTCTCGAAGTTAAGTCTCATGTGCTTCCATGGTGAGTTTTCAATTTCTTTTCACATTCATTTCTTCAACATAACCACAATTGATAATAACATTTCCTTTCTTCTTTTCTACCCTCATATAAGTATAAATCGCATAATTGATAATATAACCAAATCGCACATTTCATAGTGTAGTAAACCCCATAACAGTTCTCTCTTGTCTCACTAATTGTAATCGTGACTGAAATCGTCTACAACAAATTTCTTCTATCCAACAAAACTATAAGTATATCATTTACGAAAATACTGAAAGCACTAACATATTTCAACATAAGGAATAAAATATTCAATTCCAACTTCTCCCTTTTCTATAATTACGTATAACTATGATATGTTCAAAACAATGTCGGAATTTCAAAATAAGAATTTACCCTTCCCAATTATGTTCTTCAATACATACCTTAACCATTACCAAACTAATCTTACATGCAACCTCTCTCTTCTCATAATCCAAAGTATAATTAAATATTAGAGTACCATTTACTTAGTATAGCTAAAAGTATAATCTCAGATTTTTATAAACAAAGTCATGTAAAGTTTTCTTCTCTTCCTAACTTAAGCACAGTTAAGATTCTATAATTCAAGTAAGTTTAACTTCTCTCTTTTCACATTTCAAAGTACGATTACAAACTAGTAGTGCATACCTGCGAAGCCATCGCCTTGATTTCAGAAAATAAGCATTTACATCCAATCAATAAAATTCTTGACGCATAACCCATCATCAAAGTATATGAACCCTGAATATCATTTAATCTCTCATACTAGCAATTTTAGAGAAGAAGAATCCTAACCTGTTCGAGAAATTGGGAGTATCCTTGCCGAAGGAGAAGAAGAAAAACCGCAGCTATAATTTTTCCGTTTCGATCTCCATGCATCGCTCATTGTAAGACACAATATCCCATTATTAAACATTATATATTCATTCCTTCTTGATAGTAAATCATAAGCATCCCACCTTCAAAATTATCTAAGCACTTCCTTCTTTAAATTCATATATGGTCATTACTTGTCATTTATCATCAAATACATCCACAATAACTATGTTTTACATTCTATTTGAACATAATCTATTTAATTCAATAGTGTAAGAATCATTCTCAAAAGATTTAAAAAGACATTATATTGATAAACAATACATGTATATAATAAAGAGATTCATACATCCCTATCGTCATTGAATTTTATAGCACATAATTTATTGAGAGAATTCTAGGCGTTTTAACACTCAATCATTCATTCTAAAGGTACACTTATAAGCAATTTTTCTTCAATTGAATTAGAGTATACAATTCTTTAGATTCATAAATAAGCTAGGGTCACATCGAGTTTGTGATCTTTCACTTTCCTTAACAACATCATCATGATTCTAACTCAGTGTCCATGTGTTCAACTCATCCAATTGGTCACCTAGATATCTGGTTTTTCAAATTCCAAATATTTTTCACCTTCGCGACAGTCTATCAAAGTTTCGTCAAGTACACTCCTTTTGCAATGAAATTCAGGATATCCATCCAATATAGTACCCAACGTTCAATTTTCATCTTTTTCAACTAGGTATTGATCCATAAAGTAGGTCAAATATTTATTTAACTGTCAAGTTGACTCAGTATGTACTGTCAAAGTTCTTTAAATTCACTAGGCTATGTTTTGTTTGGAAACCTAAACATCACTAAATAAAAATAAAAAAATATTTATAGAATACTAAATTTCCAAGACCAATACCTATTCTACAATGCTTAACTTCAAAGATGTAGACAAACGTAATTAAGGGCTAACTTTCTTTCTCAAACTTCCTGCGAGTCATGGTGATGATAATAAATTAACATTTAAACAATGACAACACACATTATTCTTAAGCAATTTCATTTGTATTCTTCTATACATGACTCTTCTTCAAGTTATAAATATGTTTTTAAATTAAGTACTTTTAACATGTAATTTCTTTTAAACCTAACAATCAAAATTTTCAATTCATATTTCTTTATACACATTATGCTTAGCTAGATCTGTATATATTTCAACATTCTAATAATGATATTCTTAAACTTGAATAACCCATCACATATCTTTTATATACACTTTCACACAACATACTATTATGACAAATATATATTTATATATATATATAAATATCAATACTTAAATACCAACAACCCATAGACTTAAAAATTAATACTCTTTAAACCTAAAGTAACCATCATTTACCAAAGTCAGTCTCCTATGTTCATTATGTAGTTGGGACATTAATATTTGTGCATCCTAATCTAATATAATTTAGTCTCCCTTTGTTAGCAATGAATCATATAATGCATATAAAGCAATTAATATTTACTAATATAATACATCAACCTTTTAAACAAAAGTGGTACAATACTAATTTAGGACTAGCATGCTCACGTGAAACTAACTTATTCCTTTATCTACATTTCAAAAAGAAATATAAATATAAACATTGTTTGATATTAGAATGTATTTCAAATTAACCTATAAATATTATATCTTCTCCTTGCAATATGATTAGAGTATAACTTATAATTCAAAACAATTGCGCTTTCTAATTAATTTATATATCTATAAATCACAACATAAATATATATAACTTCAATTAAATTATTGTAACTTCAACTCCTTTTTAATATATATATATATATTCTAATTTAACCATGTACACATGCAATATCCATTTATTTATAAGCTAACAATTGAAAAGAAAATATGTGTAAAAATATGAACTACCTGTGCATTAGTAATCTTCAACACGGTAAACATCAACTGCATGCCACGACAGCGACAGTGGCTTACGGGTTTAAATGAAATGCGTTGCAACAGAACAGCAAGCCCATAATCATACTCGACATCTGTGTGATTCCCTCATCTGAGATTGCCGAGTGTCACGCATCAACGGATGCTCCCAAGATGATCGCTTTGAACGGGCAGATCACGACCTCCGATGGCGTGATACCAAATGAACAACTGTCAACATTCAATTTACTCAATTTACTGCTATTGCTGTCAACTGCCAGAGCGTGACATTGTGGTAGACATCTGGTCTAAGTGGAAGAGAGCGTACCTAATTATGTCCAGCTTCAGGGTTTGTCAAAAGGTAAGAGAAATGGGACACCTCAGGACGGAGGTATATATCACTACAGCATCTATACGAAAGAGATCTGGCAGTGTGAGCTTAACAAGGGTAAAGAGATCTGGCAGTGTGAGCTTAACAAGGGTAAAGAAAATAAAATACGAATCTGGCAGAGAAAGACAAATTATACACCAAATAAATAATAATAAGAATTTAAAAACAAAGCGACTACTATCTATAGATCATTCACAAATTACCGGGCTAATACTACAGTTTGCCTCGAATGGAATTTAAAATAACAACAAACAAAGATATATCATTCCTCATTATCAAACTCATACTACAAGCGAGAATCACGGAAAAGGTAGGTGACTCCTTAACCAAATCAAGGAGAGAATCTAAATCAAAATAAGTACACCTTTGGGTCAACCCGACAGACAAATCACAGTAACGTTAAATTAAAACACAATTATGCAGACCCAGTCGATCCTCAGATCTACTCCATTCATGATTGATAGAGGTGGATGCAACCGTAATGCCCGCCTCAGTACCTTAATGTGAGGGGGAGGCTCGATTGTAAATTGATTAAATTTTCATTTATTTACACTCTACTTTACACTTAAATTAACTGCCACTCTAAAAGTCCACATGTCGATAAGAATGATGCTTTTAATAAAAGAATATGATATACATAATGCAGCTAAGAAAGAATCCTGTAACAGAAATGGAATTACGCGCAGATAAAGGTTAAGGAGGGCGATGGCTCTCGCTACATCGGTGACATGGCTGAGGTAGCGGAATCACGGGAAATTAACAGCGACTCAAGTCCATAATGAGTACACGGTTGGAGGAAACAGAAACCAGGTTCATTACTTTCACCTTCACGGTGTCACCGAGCACTATAAGTCGATTGATCTCGTGTCGAGAACAAAGCATGATCACTAGGACATAAAGAGAAAGGCGATGAACAGTTCACTGATTTCAAATATTTACCAAATCTAACCAAACCAGGAAGACAACCACAATGCATTCAGTTAGGGCCACCAATCGATTCGATGGATCAAGGTTGTGACTACGGCTTGGTTTACAGGATTCGTGTTACTAAATAGACCTTGCAATTAATTGCTCTTGAATCAAGGGTTCAACGCCAATTACCTAAATTATAGCTCAGCTGACACAACGTGAAAGAGTAGAATGCAATGGGTAACATCTTAGAGTTAAATAAGCTGAAATTTCGGAGCATAGGGTGCAGAGCACAGTCACCGTGAGGTATCAATTCTCCAATAAAATAATTTGATTTGATATGCAGGTTAAAAGGATAGAGGTTTAAATAATATTTTAAATGAAGCTTTAATTGCTGATGATTCGTGATTCTGGTCATTTAGGTAATATAGGGATTCGATTAGGAACAAAACGCAGGGATCAATTTAAACTTTGTGAGTTGGAAATCAAGAAGGCGTTTAACCAACAGAGAAATGACATATAAAAAGCAGAGTCTGAGATAGGATAATTCCAGCGTGGAACAATCAATAATTAAACATCACTCATACCCTTGTTCTTATCTCCATACTTCTTTGATCTGGAGGTCGATAATTTTTTTTTTCTTACGTTCATACCCACCTTCTAAAAGGGAACAGCGCAGGGCAGGGATCCAGGGTTACAGTTTCGTCAATTAAGTGTTGATGTTACTATCAAACTGCAGGTCCACGGAATTGGAGAGAACTTACAACATAACGCACAGAAGCATTGCTCGGCCACTCCAGTAGGGTATGCGTTGTCTTCACAGAGACACATAGCATTTTTAACAACACAAACAACATGAAGGATAAAATCTTGGAACACAGAATCTATAGCAGGTTGACACGAAATCGACTGAGCTGAGGAAAGGATAAACCATCAGCCTGTAGATCTCGATTGGTATAAGAAGGGTTAACGCCATCAATCCGGAAGGAAGTCAAGAAAACACGATTTTTTTTTTTTTTTTTTGCAGAAGAACTAACTGAGTTATAGTGTAGTCACAGGAGGAATGTAAAACTTACTCGGTATGAAAAGGAATTGACATCATAAATCTGATAAACCTCTGGTGGTGGGTACAGCACTGTGTTGCATATGAGATGGCAAGTTTTAATGATATCAGAAGATGGGTGGTCGAATCTGATTGGCCTGGAGGAGTTCAATACCGTAGATCTAGAACATTTAGGTGGTGATTTACGGAATTACAAATATATTTCTAATTAAATGAAACACAGAGGTCGATTCCTTCCAAAGATCTACAACGTTTGGACTGTTCACTGAATTACAAATAGATTTCTAATTAAATGAAACACAGAGTTCGATTTCTTCGAGAGATCTACAACGTTTGGACTGTTCACTGAATTACAAATAGATTTCTAATTAAATGAAACACAGAGGCCGACCCATGCTGGTGAGATGGGACGTTCTTACTGCCACAATCTCACAACAGAGTTTGAATAACTCAATATACAGAATGTCTTCCCAAATTTTTACAGAGATTTAGAGTATAGCAAATTCAGAAATCCTAGTACGGTTATTCAGAAAATTAATAAGGATATATATCTGGACCTATCCCTTCCAGTCAATTAAATTTCGACAATAAAACTATGCACTCTTAATCACATATCACCCCACCTGAATTTTAACAAGATAAATGAACTAAAAATTGAACCTGATTCGACGGTCGAGTCGAGATGGGGTAGATTGTTGTAGCAGCAGCTGATTCGGCTGTTCAGATCCGAATTTGAGACGAAGATTCCAACAACCCCTAAAGAATATGTGTTCGGTGCCCTCAAGGCTCAACCTGGCTCTGATACCAAATGTAGGGCCCCTCCTTTTGAGTCCCCTTGAACTAAACCTGAAACTTAACCTGTCAACCCGATCCAGCTGGTCCATTGTTGTCTGCGTCTTCCGTAGGATCCCTCCAGCAAAGCTCGTTTAACCATAGGCGAAGCAACCGTTAGCTTCGCCACCCAACCATAGGCTCATGCTTTCAGTCGCATGGCCTCCCCCGAGCTTTGGGTCGTAGAGCTCACACAAGTATTTCAGAAATTCAGCTTGGGCTTCCCTTCCCACCAGGATTTCTAAGCCAAACCCTTAGATAGCAGCAAGTCTTTGAGGCATTCGAAAATTACGACAATCATCCCAATTATGGGGCCCTTACCCATTCCTTAAGCCTTCCTTATAAAGGGAAATCTCCTGCGACACATGTCGCTTCATGCAAAAATAAATATTTTTAATTATTTATTTAATTAAAACACTCACCCATCCAAGTGTCAGTTTCTCTGGGAAGTGCACCTACATCCCTAAGTTTGCTCTAGTTTGTCCCCCAGATATTTTAATCAACTCCTAGCTTTTAGTTGACTAGGTGTCTAATATATTTTCCTCCTAAATAATAATTTCTATTATTTTAAATGCTCAACAAAATAACTATTCATGTGCAAATGTCTAAGCTATTGTTATGCATTTGCTAAGTAATAATCTAGAGTTATTCTCCTAAGTTTTTATGCAATTTAATTTAACAATCAAACTCACTAGGATCACGGTGCCGCGTCGTTGGGCTCTTGGTTCCTTAATTTTTTTATCCCCTGACATGGCACCACTCGGTCGGCTCCAATCATCCATGGTTTCCATTCCTTGGCATGGTACCACCTCGTTGGGTCCTTACGTCCATTCTTTCCGTTCTCGACAGGGTACCGCATCGTTGGGCCCTTCTGCCACCATCTTTCCGTTTTGACTTGCGGGAACTCTTGTAGGGATTTTAGGAATCGTTACCATCCATCCTTCGTCTACATGCTATCTAGGGACTAATGGCGCTGAGGAGTGAGTCCGTTCTCACTGCGCGCCCCTCAACTCGTACGTGACCAGCTCCGTCGTGGCCCACCTCGTACGCCCTCACGCATTCCTCTTGAGCAAGCGGATCAATGCTTATCTGCTCATGCGTGGTATTCTTGTCGAAAGTCGACATCGTCGTTGCTTCCCCTGTGTGTGATTTACCCGTACTCTACGACCCTCCATGTTCCTTTGTGTGTCCGTTGGTGAACCGTCTCACTTGTTTCTACACACACTTCTCACAACAAATTATTAGTAGCACTGTTCTCAACAATCATCATCTGGTTTCTAACTCTAGCATTGTTAAACATTTATGATTTATTCAAACTGCTCATTCATCTTATTAAATATACATTTCGTCGCCAATACATAATCACCATACAGCTAGTCGTTAAGCATTATCCATCAACATAATTTTTCATAGTCATAGCTAATCATTTAACATATGCAATTATTCATTTACCTCAATAGTTCAAATACACATACTCAAAAATAAGGTCAAAAGGTTATTTAATTAATGTTTCAATCAGCCGGGTCACTCAGCAGGTGCCCTCAATATCTACACAAGTCTAGGGGCACTACACTTTGTTATGAAAAATATCTCCCAAATGGCCTAACTCTCTTCATTTTATACTTGGCGAAGCCAGTTGCCATCAGATAAGAGGAAGTTATAACCAAGGAGGGAAGTTACTAGAACCACCCTAACTCCTCCTTTTCAAATTTTATTTATTTTTTTATATTTTTTTGGAGGAAACCGCTTTCAAATCATTAGCGTAAAGTGATTAAATTGTAGGAAACAAGCTAGCAGTAAGCGATTTCATCTTTTTATTGGTAATGCTTAAAGAACAATCAATTAAATCACACGGTGTTTGATCTTTAGGAGTGATTTTACTCTTATACAACTTCTAGTGAAAAAATAGGGAATGGATAAGGATCAGTCCAATGATTAGGGCCATATCAACTGAATCCAAAACAAGGCTCTTCCATCCATAATTGTGCTTTTGTGTGACATACATTCGACATTTTGAAGTGTCATCTTTTGGACTGTTGTCAAGGACGAAGAGGTGTCTATTTGGACTATTACAGTTTCATATTACATCTTCAGGTAAAGAGAGGATCATATGTATCAAGGTTATACAATCGAATATAAAAATAAGAAGCATATTGCAAGGTTAAATTTGAAGTAGCTAACCAAGGGAGCCATAATTTATTGGTTCTTATTAAAAAGAAAGGAAGAAATTATAATGACGCCCACAAATGAACAATGTAGGTCATTGGGACTTGAAATAACCTCCAATAAAATAGAAAAGAACTAGGATATCAAGAACCTACGAACTATAAAAATAGCTAAACACTAACACAATGTGTACAAAGTGGACACTGTAAACATAGTAATATGAAACTATACCCAAGGATGGGTATATTCATGACGTTATGCAATTTGTGTTGTATGGTATTTCATGATGTGTTTTTCTTATGATAGCATGTGGTTATTTTCTAATTCATAAATATTGATGCTATGAAATGACTATGATGGCATGTAGTAATTGCATGTGGTTTTATGTTCCTTATGATGACATGTCTTCATATAACAATGATAATGTTGTGATAATATGCTTTCACATGATAGCTTGGTATAGTCATTGATATTTTATGATGATTATATAGTTTTACGTGTATGATGTAACATGTAGTTTCTTGATATTCATGTATGTTATCTAATGTTATGATTATAACTAATTTTTGATGGCACAATGGGAGGTGGAGCTTGGAAATAAATCCATCCTTGGTCCTGGAAGGCTGGTTCATTTAGTGATCCTTGGAAGTCCTTAACCATGAGGAAGAATGGTTGCAAGTAACACATTATGGGATGGATCCCATTTCATTCAACAATACTAAACCAATGGTTTTTTGCATGTATAGACTTTCCAGAAGTCCAGGGGGGGTGGTATATGGAGGGACTTCTGATGCCTAGGGAGGGAAGCCTTAAGGGTGCATAGTAAAACGTATAGGCCAGCCTTCCAATATGCATGAAGTACAATAATGCAAATACCAAGGTTGGTGTACTGGTAATTAGATATCATCTAATCTTGATGAGGCCCAGATTCCAATTAATTTCGATGAGGTCACAAATTTATCGGAAGTAAGGAGGGTGGCCAAGCTGTGAAAAATTCTGAGGGAAATCTAGATTCCTACTATATGACATGAAAATAGGTTACAATAGATATCCTGTGCCATGGAGGTTGGGACCATCCATATTATTGGTGTGGAGAATTATGGAGGTGATGGATGGTATGGATTCTCAAGGTGAGGGTGTGCAAGGGAGGAAGCAGAAGTATTGGGACTAGGAAACTGGTAACGATAACTTCAGGATGAAGTTCCTTGAAGGGGGGAAGTATGTAATACCCCTCCATCACATATTTGCATTAGTTTTAGGGGAACATAACTGGGTTAAAGTGGAGGTGCGAGACACACTCGTGATGGACACATGAGTCAGCCCTACCCATGCAATTAGATTATGTAGGTTTATATACCTATAATGATAGTATATAATAATGACATGAGGATTCATGAAAGCATATAGTTTCATAACTTCATATATTAAATTAAGTTAATATTTAATAAATTGTAAGAGGGGGTTAATGGGGAAAGTGGAACAAAATAACAAATATTACCTATTTATCTAATTAGGTAAGTTTTGCATGGGAATTTTTGCATGTGGACATGTGTCCAATTGGGGAAAGCTTGTAAAAGCTTAAAAAGGGGGAAATGAGAGGGGAAATGGGTATTTTATTCTTACTCCTCCTCAGTTGTTCTTGGGAGGTTGGAAGAGATAGGATATTTGGAGAATGAGGGAGGATTATGATTGATTAGAGTGCTTCCTGGATTGGTATTGCTAAGTGAGGGCTTGGGGGGATTTTAGTCTATGGATAGGAGGTTGGTTCGGAGAAAAGTGGTCCCTCACCTATGGTTTCCAATTGTTATAGCGATGGTCTACTCTATCTACATAAGTAAAGAGTTACTTCTATAACTTTGTATTTATGGTTATAGCTATGCATCATTTCCCTTCTACCTAGTTTACTATCACGATTGAATTTTTTTTTATATTAGTAAATACTAATTGTGTGGGATAAAATATTATTTTTAGTTTTATTAAACATGGAACCAAAGTTGGGTGTTACATAGAAGCACCTTGCTAGAAGCACTTCCTAGGCACACTTGGTAACAACACGTTGAATGCACTTGCAATGGGCACATTATAGTGCAACTCGCAAGAAAACTTGCGACGAATGTGAATGTAGCAAAACTGTTAAGATATTAAGTCTTTAATTATTAAAGACAATATTTGTATATATATAATTTTTTCATACATAATAAGATGATGAGTACAATAATGATTTCCTTGGAATATATAGGCCTCATGGTCACCCTTCATGTAAAGCTATGTATTTATGTGATGCACCCTTTCATAATTACAATAATATTAACATTGATTATAATTACATATATTCATAACATTGGATGTGACAGGCACACTTGTCAAGCACACTTGCGACAAATGTCGATGCAATGGGAAAATTTGCAATAGATGTTGATGTGATGGGTGCACATACTAGATAGCCTTGCAATGGATGCATATGCAATGGGCACACTTGTGGGAACTCATGCACCATATGGAATTTCAATAGTGATTGCATGGAACAATGGGCACACCACTATTGAATATGTATGTCGAAAAACAAGTCATGTGGGCATAATTGAGTTGCATGCAAACACTTTGGTCCACTTAGAGTTGGAGGGGCTTGCAAGAGTTTGGGAAGACTCATATAAATAGTGGATTCCTGAAAGTGGCTAAGGCATTCATTTATTCTTTGCCAAGTGATTGAGACACATGTTCAAAGTGAAATTTGTGATTGTGCTAAGTTATGGGTTTTGCATATTAGAACGAGTTTGTATGAATTGAGTGAAAAACAAAGAGGTGAAGAAGACATGTAGGAGGTAGGTCTGCAGTGGCTTTAGGGGTTGGACATTAGCATAAGGATAATGTTTCTTAGATTCATTGTACTTTCTATAAAAGAGTGGCAGGGAGGTGGTCTCCCTCCATGTATTTTGCAAACATTCTTCTCTTTAATAAAGTTTAATCGATCTACCTTGGGTGTCACTTGTACATGTGCATGTGTACCATGGCTTGTTTATTGGGATGAATTTTGTTATATTTCCTGTTGTTGTCCCTAAGGTATGCACTAGAATTCTACAAGGAAAATCTAGGGAATTTAGATTGAGGTTTGAATTATAAACAAATTTATAGTTTTCTAAGGGTTGGATATTTTGTTGGTATTTGAAAGGCTTGAAGAAAAGAAGTCGAAAAATAATAGAAATATAACATACATTCAGGGTTTTACAGAATCAAACATGTAACTCATTCGATGGTTTAATGCTTAACATTTTAACATAAAATAACATAGGCATTCATTAATTAAAATTCATTCTATAACAAGGTTATAACTTGAAGCAATGAAAGAAACATAGCATTTCAATTCAACGAATCATAAGGCTTAAAATTCATCAAACTAAAACAAACCATTATGCAGCGCAAACTTTCATTTCAAGCACAAATTAGCAGTAAAGACAACAAGGGGAACAAAGCATTCACTTGTAAAAGATCACTGAACATATGTATTTATTACTGTCTCAAAAATTACATTTTCTCCAAGCTATCTGCAGAATCATAGAAAAAATCAAACCCCTTCCTTCTTTTCCTCATTCTTCATATAGTTTCTAGATCTTTTAGGGTTTCAAAATGATCTACTAACTAATAAATGACTCTCTTAATTATCAAAACTAATCATTTTGAAATCATACATATGTCCCAAGTATTTTCTTTAAAAATATTTACACTATTAGTAGTAATCTTTAACAAAATATAACAATTGTTAATGAGTTCTTTTAACTAAATGCACTTAAATAAACTTAAGGCACTACGAGAAAGCCTTTGTACACTTCTCAAGAGAAAATAGTGGAAATTCAACTCACTGGAAACCGTGTCTCAATCCATATAGCATTGAAAAACATTCACTTGGGTTCTATTCTTTGAATTTGAGAAGGCTTGGATTTCTGGATTTGCAATGTGTCTTGAAGCACGTGGGTTCCTAAATCCATTAGTCTGCCCATATTATCATGGTTAATATGATGTTTCTTTCTCTCAAGTATACATTCTTTTTTTTCAATACTTCTTCTGCTCGAGGAGTCTCTCGTTGTCCTTCTTTAATCCCTGAGAAAACTTGCATATTTTGTTATATTTAATAAGCACTTTATTCCACTCCTTATTGGTTTCATTCAATCTATTTTGCACCTGCTGTTTTCCTGTTTCAATTCTTTAATTTGAACTCTAGATTACTTTAACTTGTTCTTCAACCTCTGACTAGTCTGAAGCTCAGTGTTTTCAAGCTGTGTTGCGTCCAATTTTCCTTTTTCCTGGGTTGTGGAGTCCTCAATGTCTTCTTTTAGGTTGTTATCAAACTCTTCATTTTGGATACTCTGTTCCTCCTTAGAAACCATAGGCATATTAGGTCAAACCAGAGATGATTAAGGGACTGCATTAATATACTTTTATAAATTGGTTAACATCTCGACCACTTTTCTCTCCACTTCCATGGATGAGTTTGATTCCTCATCAAATCTCTTCTAAGTTTCCTTGGTTTCCTAGAACTGTTTATTAATTTTAGCTTCCACAGACTCATTCTTTTTAATAGAACTCGAATTCATCACTTCTTTGTCTTTATTAATTCTGGCACTTGTCCTTGTTTTCACAGGATTTGAAGTTGAATCCTTAACTCTTGGTCTCTTGATTTTCTTGGGTTCTTGATCTAATGAACTGTCTAAATCTATGACCCTTTTTTCTTTCAGGGAAGGGTCAAATATTGCTCAATAATTGAGCCTCAATTTATTCATGGCTTGAGTATGCGGTCCCTTGAGATAATAAGGTTTTGAGTTTTCAAGATTTATTTTATGATCTTTAGTTTCTTTTTCATCATTCAAAGAATTATTTGAATGTTTTTCCATGCAAGACTGAGTATTCTCAGTTTCTGGTGGAATATTTTTAGGCGGTGGATTTATGGCCCCTCTCATACGTGACCTCATTTTCATTTCCCCCTTTTCAAAAGTCCGTTTCTCATCAATTCTAGCACCGCCATAATCTTCAAGGGTTTTGTAACTGGTGGAAGCATTATTAGTATCTCCTGAAAAATAGTGGTTTTCTAGGGTTCCAAACTCGGAATGTAACACAAAATGATCCCAATATTTATTAAATTTTCTCAATCCTTCAATAACTAACAACTTAATTAAACCCTGATGGAATATGTTCTGTTTTCTTTTAGGAAAATTTCTAACTTGAGAAGCCATTTTTGATAGACTCTTTAAGAAATAAAAAGGGAGATTCATTCTTGCAATACCATCCAAATGTAGGAGGAAGCACATGTGATAGAGGTGGATGGTCGCATACCTTCCCTCTCCCATGATATACCTCTGTATCATCTTCAGTAGGTCACCATATTCTTGCTTGAGCTAAGCTCGCGGAATCTCTTTGCGCCAATTTGGATCTTTGTACTTGTCAAGGAGGAAACGATTACACTGCATAATGTCAACAACTTGAAGCTTAAACCACTACTCACAGTCCCGTGGGAGTTACGCTACTATGGGAATTGAGTTCTCTGAAACAAAGTTACATATCCCACATTAACTGATTTTCCATCAAACCCTTCTGCAAATTCCCTTGACACCTTTGCGTGATGGCCCTGTAATTTTTCACAATAATGAAACCATCTGACCCTTCTAAATTTGATACCGAACTCTGGGTATGCTTCAATAATCTCATCCCCTATGGGCTCATACCTCACCACATGACCGCTTTGATGCACATACATAATGGACTCTTTCAATTGCTCTGAAAAATAAGATGAATCCTGCGTATGATACCTTAGAATTACAGAGTGATAAGAAATGTTTTAACAATATTTGTGGATAATTTCTCCAAATGATTGCACTAACATATGAGAAAATCATGAGAAAATTAGCTTGAACGAATCTATAAAATCAGGGAATTCTCATACATTCGAACTCATGATCGACCACTGATTTCAGTTATTGCAGTTGCGGGTCTCCCAAAATGACATGACAGAAGGCGTTGTTAGAATGAAGACCCTGACAATCATGCCAGTTCTACATCACTTAGTGAGCGGTTTGGTAGCGACCTTAGTTTAGTAGTGCTATTTTGGAATTTTGGTAGCACTATTAAACTATAGCTTTGATTGACCAACACACTTAACTTAAACAAGATTAAGCCATTTGATTGAGAACCCCACCTGCAAAATCAAAATATAACAAGGAAAAACTTGTGCCACCTTATCGCATTACAAACTAATAATTGAAATTTGAAAGTAAAGAAGCTTAACATCACAACATCCAAGCACAAGTCGACAAAATATTACTTTGATTTAATTGGACGATGGAATAACCATGAGGGAAAAGGAGTTAAATGAAAAGGTTTTGGGGTCAGGAAGTAGACAATCTGGAGTGCAGAACCAAGTACTAACACCGGCTCCTATTGGGGTTAGCATTTCCCTGTGAAGTGATTTGAACTCATAGATCAGTTCCTGCTCAATGTTGACAACATATATGTTTCCGAAATAACAAAACTAGTGCCTCCATTGGGTATTGGAGTCTTTATTTAATGATAATTTATTTACAAGTATTTACAATGAATTTAGGCTGATAGCAACCTTATTAAGAGAATAAGTGTTTGAGGAAACACCCATTCACTGGGCCTCTAACCACTATATCTCCATCAAGATTCTCAAGTATAAATGTGTTGTTATGCAAAACATTGGTAATTCAAAATGGCTCGAACCAAAGATTATTAAATTTTCCATGTTTAGACTTTTCTTCTCTTTAGGCATCCCAATGTAAGACCAAATATCTGGAAGCAAATGTATCTTCTTTAGTTATTTTATCACAGACTTACTTAACCCCGTCTTGATGCTTCTGAGTTTTTTCTAACAAAGACTCTCTAAGTTCCCGAGTTTCAATCATTTGAAAAATTCTACATTGAATTGCATTAGGCTCCTCCTTTTCTTCCTGTAAAAATTTCAACACGGGTAGACCTAAATGAATATGGAAAACTACTTCTGTGCCATAAACTAATTGGAAAGGTGACATGCTAATAGATTTTTTAGTACTAATTTTGTCTTCCCACAATGCATATTTGAGTCTCGAATCCCATGCTCGTTTATTTTCTGACAATAATTTATTGATGTTGTTGATGAGGTTTTTATTAGTATATTCAGCGAGACCATTCCCTTGTGGATAATAAGGTGTAGATTGTTTAAGAGTAACACTATACTTCTCACAAAACTGGACCATATCTCCATACTTAAAGGATGGAGCATTATCAGTCAGCAATCTGAGAGAACACCCAAAACGTGCAAACATATGTTCTTCTAGAAAACTTATAATTACTTTATCCGGAGCTTTCCTTGTTGGAATAGATTCCACCCATTTTGTGAAAAATTATGTTGCTGACAAAATTCATCTATGCTGTCCACTTGATGGTGGATGAATTTCACCAATAAAATCCAATCCCCACTACTAAAAAGGAGCATCAATCACAATTGGTTTTAGTGGTAGAGACATAAGTTTATGTTTTCTTGCAATTTTTTGGCATTCAGGACAAGCTATAACTTTGGAAAATACATCTGAAAACAATGATGGCCAATAATATCCAGCTCTGAGAATTTTATATGCTGTGGTTTTCCAGTAGCGATGACCTCTGCAAACTCCACTATTCAAGTTTGCTATAATAGAATGGATTTCATCCTGATCTATACATCTCAACAACACACCCCTGGATCTTTCTAGAACAAAATAGTATCAACAATACAATATTTTTGGGCCTTTAACTTCAAATATCTTAATTTTGTCTTGTCAAAATCAGACGGACACTTAAATTTTAACAGGAAGAAAACAATATCCTTATACCAACTTGAATGAGCATATTTTGCAGCGACTCATGTATTTACCTCATTTTATTCTTCTTGTTCAATAGCATACTGATTTACCATTACATTCATACCCAAGGATTTACAATTTGAATAAGATAAAAGTCTATCCAGACCTTGTCCCTTTATTAGTTTAGTAGGCTTAATTTCCACATCATATTTTGGTAGCTTAGCTATACATTTATCTCTTTTTCCTTCACTACCGGGTTGAATCAATATATATTTTACAACATTATTTGGGACATATGCAGTTGTATTCGATTGAAGGATATACAATATAAAGTATTTAAGAGCGTTAATCAAAGAATATGCTTGTTTTTCCATAATGTCATATTTCAGTTCCGCATCTCTCAAAACTTTGCTGAAAAAGGCAACAAGCTGTTCATATCCGTCTTCATTTTTCTGTAATAGTACTGCTGCAATAGTGTCCTCTAAAGCAAAAGAAAAAGTCTGAAATTCCTTGGAGTAGTTTAGGCTAATAAGAGTTGGGGCTTCACTCAAAGCTTGCTTGAGTTTTTCAAATGAGTCTATGGCTTCCTCGGTCCATTTAACTTCAGTTTCCTTTTTCAGCATGAATGTAATATGCTTGATAATCTCAACAAAATTAGACACAAATATTCTAAGAAAAATAATTTTACCAAGGAAGGATTGATTCCCTTTTTTGTTTCTCGAAAGATCAATTTTTAGAATAGCTGCTACTATGTCAGGGTTGATTTTGATCCCTCGTTGAGAAACAATGTGCCTGAGAAGCCTACCCTCCATCATTGCAAAATTTGATTTTTTGGGCTTCAAAGAGAGACCAAACTTTCTACATTTTAAGAAATTTTTCCTAAGATGCTGAAGATGTTCTTTATCTGACTTAGAAAAAACTATAACATCATCCAGATAAATAACAATAGATTTATCTTTCTCTCCAATGAAATCTATGTCCATAGCTCTCTGAAATGTTGCCCCAGCATTCATCAGACCAAAGGGCATCCTATCAAACATAAATGTTCCCCAAGGAGTTACAAAAAAAGTCTTCTCCTTATCTTGTTCATGGAAACAAATTTATTATATCCCGAAAACCCATCAATCATGGAGATTCTTTGAGCTCCAACTACCCTTTGCAAAATTTGATCCATTTTGGGTATAAGGGGTAATTATCTTTTAAGGAACTCTTGTTTGGATTTCGAAAATAAACACAATATCTAATTTCTCCATCTTTCTTCCTCACAAGAACTAGATTTGAAACCCAGGTTGAAAACCTTAAAGGAACAATAATCTTTGCATCCAATAACTTCTTAAGTTCCTTTTGAATAACATGTAACAGCATTGGATTCACCTGCCTCAATTTCTGTCTAAAAGGATTCATAACAGGTTTTAAAGGTATTTTATGTTGCACTATGCTTGTATCAAAGGTTTTCAGATATTCATATGACCAAGCAAATACATCTACAAACTCTTTCAACAACTCCACATATCTTCTTCCCTGCTCATTTGGTAGGGCTCTTGATAATTTCACCATTTTCGGATCTGCCTTTGTGCCTATATTACAATCCACTGTACTGTCACCTACATGTTGAGATAAGGGATTTCAAAGTACATCACGATTATCAAACAACCTGCCAAGTGTAACCAAACCCCTTGGCATAAAATTTCCCTTAAGCTCAGTAACATCATGGCCAAAAAACTTATTCAAATAAATTGAATCGTGATACTCTTCAATTTATTCGTCTTGATCAATGAGAGAACTAAAGAATTCACCAATTGTCTGTAAAAATATGTTAATTTCATAATCATCATAAAAAACTTACCAAATTTTAATATTATCTAAAATTGCAGGTCTGTGTTTTACTTCTACTGGATATTTTAAATGGGGTTTAGTTGGAATTCCGAAACAACTAACAGCCAGAGCCAAAGAGTCAATAGTTTCATTGCAATTTCTAGGAACAAAAGTAATATTAAAAGCTGAAGAATAATTTTCTATCAAGTCCCAAAATTCATTATGATAAATTTTCAGCCTCTTATGTTTAACTTGATAAGTTTTTCTGACTTGCCGAACCACTAATTACGAATCACCATATACTGCCAACTCCTGTATGTTCATGTATTTGGAATCTCTTAATCCCAAAATTAGAGATTCATACTCGAATATGTTATTGGTGGTTTCAAAGTCAAGTTTATACATCAAGGTAATAATATCATAAATTGGGGAAATGAGAAGAATACCTGCTCTCGAGCCTTCTCTGGAACATGCTCCATCAAAATACATTCGCCAAAGTTTATTCTCTAGTTCTGTAGACTATTTTTTGGGAACCTCTTTCTCAATTTGAACCATGGATACAACTTGGTCATCAAACTGTAATACACATGGGTCAATACCTTCTTGTACTACATATAAGGGATTATTTGAAGGATTTTGATGATCACTAACAATATACACCAATTGGATTTCTTTGTATAGTCGTCTTGTCTCACCCCCATAAACAAGAATTGTGGCATAGGAGTAGTCCATCTGTAATGTTCCACCCATTTTCGTAGTACAAGACCTGGATAGCAACATTCCATACTTTGGGGGAATATAAGCTACCACCACATCCAAAAGTATGCTCTTCATGGGAAGTTGAGACAAACTAATGATTGAATCCTTTATAACTCCCAAAAATTTAACAACTATTGAATCAAAGGCATATAAGTCATGGAAATGTTTAGTTATGTTTAAACCAAGAGCCTCCATTAGTTGAGCCAAACTAATGATTGAATCCTTTATAACTCCCAAAAATTTAACAACTATTGAATCAAAGGCATATAAGTCATGGAAATGTTTAGTTATGTTTAAACCAAGAGCCTCCATTAGTTGAGCCAAACTAATGATTGAATCCTTTATAACTCCCAAAAATTTAACAACTATTGAATCAAAGGCATATAAGTCATGGAAATATTTAGTTATGTTTAAACCAAGAGCCTCCATTAGTTGAGCCAAACTAATGATTGAATCCTTTATAACTCCCAAAAATTTAACAACTATTGAATCAAAGGCATATAAGTCATGGAAATGTTTAGTTATGTTTAAACCAAGAGCCTCCATCACTGCATTTGGCATCAAATTATGAGATGCTCCCGAATCCAAAAGACAATTATGTAACATTTTATCGTGGACAAGCATCGTGACATAAAAAGGAGTGAGACACGCTTTTTGATCTAGTTGAGGAACGAAAACAATAGTTGGATTTTCATCTTGCAGATTTACAACATTAGATGAAGGAAGATCTGTAGGGGGTTGCAAAATTTTAAGAATGGATTCTTTGAAAGATTGATTCTTAACTAGTTCAATAATAGGAATAGGAATCTTAATCTTATTGATTTCCTGCTCAATATTAAAAGAACTTGACATTTTTTCGCAATCCATTATTTCCAAATTATTACCTTTATTACTTGCTTGATCATTTTTTTGTTCCACTTCCTTATTTGATGAGTGTTTTTCTGTGTTTACAACCCTTTTCTCGGGTACCTGGGGATCTGAATTTTGTCCTGATATGAGATTGTACTTTCTATGTTGTTTTAATTGAATTGCATTTTCCAGATCTTCTCGGCAAAAAATATTCATATTCTTCTTGTGTAAGAAAGTTAACCATTGGTTCTTCATCAAGGAGCCAAGCTTCTACTTCAGGTTTTGCTTCTTCTTCTCTATAAAATTCATCAAATTCATCATTCACAATATTTTGCAGGGGGGATGATTTTTTTTATCTTCATTCTCTGCTCTATCCCTTCGAATAAATTGTGGTTTGAATGGTCGTCGGAATTGATTTGGATTTCTATTAGGAAAACCTTATGCAAGTCTATTCTGCGTTTTACTGTCAATCTCCATTTTAAGCAACTTCAAATTCAAATCTCTAATCATTTTGGTCATCTCATTTATTTATTTTGTCTTGTGAATTTGAATCTAAAGTCGGAGGTTCAATTTCCCTTTTTTTGTTTTCTTTTATCACTTTCTTGATAATATGGCTTGGCCCTCAAGCTACCAGCTACTGAAAGATTAGATTCCACCTCCAATGCAACCTCTTGCATATTCACAAGAGTATTAGCTCTTCTTTCCCTGAGCAATAAAGAAAAGTATGGGTCAAAATCATTTGCAAACAATAGTTTCGCATAAGTCTTAATTGGTTTAATGTCAGCCATAATTTTACCATACATCTTGTCAAACCTTTTGCTGAAATCCACCACAGATTCATCAGGTTTCCTTTTCAAAGCCCTGAATTTAGTAATATAATAAAGATAATCCTTTTTGTCTTCCCATTGTCTTAGAAAAGCTTCTTCTAGTGCTTCAATTCCATTTATAGAGTTAGGTGGCGACTCTCAAAACCACTTTCTAGCCTCTCCATCTAAACTCTGCACAAATAGTCTCATCCAAACATCCTCATTTTTTATGTTATGATTGTCAGCATAGCTATAATAGTCATTAATGTTCTCTTTGTGAAAATCCTCACATCAGATCTAAGAGCTTTATGTATACCTCACAAGAATGATTAAGTAGGAAAATAGAAGAAGAGTGGACAATGCAGTGTAAAAGAGCAGCAGAATTATGATACAATAGAACTCAGATAGAAGCAGAATAATATCACACTAATTCATTAATCATAATATGAACAATAAATAATACAATGGAGAGGATTCGAATGCCAAGGTGGCAATTCGAATTAGCCTGCATGAGCATGGCTTATCTGCACTAGGAGTCCTAATCATCGGATCAATAGTGGTGTCATTAGATCACAAATGCCTGTCCATGTGTCAAACTGAGCTAACTGAATGTAACTGAGTCTAACTGGATGTAACTAAGTGTAACTAATAGATGTGACACTGTCTGTAGTCAGAACATATCAACTAGTCTCTCTGGAGGTCTCACTGAGTGTATCAGTTAATAAACAAGTCAATCTGTCCTCAAATCAAGGATCAGATCCCCAAATATAGTAACTAACTGAGTATGTCACTGGTGGTAGGTGAGAGAGGGCGCACTTCTTCTTGTGGTATGTGAGAGAGGGCGCATCACAAACTAAGAGGGATGGAACCGAGTGGAAAAAGGCTCCCAGGGATAGTAAACTAAGCACTAGGTGCTCGGAGACACCATACTGATGACTAGAAGGCATGCATTTGCATGGATGCATGCAGAACTGACATAATGTTGGTAGGACTAGGATGGAGTATAGGAATATCCTAACACCCCCCCTTAATCCATCTTGGGCCCTGATAACTGAGACCAAAGCTCACCCAATACAATGAATAATAAAGAATAGTCCATGAAACAAGGAAATGGGGAAAAACCTCATGGGAAAAATACCCACCCTCAAAAGAGACTGTAAGGTACACCAAAAAATAAATGCTCCAAACTCAAGCAAGTGTGATGCTTGGTCATATGTCTGGAGGTATATTCTTCTTGGGAAGAAGTGTTTCATGCTCCAAAAACATGTGCTTGTGTTCTCCTTCAGTGGATGCAAGCGAATATGGATACATGTGCTTGTACTTGCTCTTCAGACTGAATGTGATGAGAACAAATCCAAAGGTATGAGGATGATCCTGGAACCTGTGATTCGAATCAGTTGAGGTAGGATCAAATCCATGAATGTGTAGATAGTCTTTTGTTATCTCTTTTGAACCATCATAGGTGAGATCATGCCCAAAAGAACCATCACATGATAGTGGTTGCTTGGACTTCAAATAAGCTCCAAGACTTGATAAATGGTTTCTTGAGATCTCCTTTGAACCAACAGGGGTGAGATCAAAACCAAATGAACCATAAAACAATGGTAATGGCTTGGATTTCGAATCATCTCCAAGAAATGATGAATGGTTTCTTGAGATCTCCTTTGAACCAGTAGGGGTGAGATCAAAACCAAATAAACCATGATATGCATGAGAAATGATCCCAAGCGAGTGGTAATGCCCTACATCTTTAATGAACTTCTGAGAGCATGTACAAATGATCATATAGTAGTACATAAGAGGTAAGTGATCAAGGAGAGCGAATGCATCACCTCCAATTGCTGATTTAACCTCCGAAACATTCAATAGATCATCATTATGCAAACCAACAGACTCTTGTGCAAGAGAGGATTTAAGAACCTCTTTAGTTTCTAGAGTGTGAGCTGGCTCAGAATTTGAAATAGCAGACATTGAGAACATGAGTGTTGAATCTGCAAGTTCTTCTTCTTTTTGGACAACTTCATTATGAGATATGTTTGATACTAAATCATGATTAGAGAGACCATCAAGGAGGGTGAATGCAACACTGGGCTTGCTCTCCAAATAGTTTGCACCAAACCCTTCATTCTGTTTTCCAAATATTTCATCCAGTTGGGCCCATAGATCTTTTGGAGATTCGGTAGTATCATGGAAGTGGGGTAACATACAAAGAGACATAGCAGTCAACATTGCTCCATAGGCTCTGTCACCTTCATTTAACCAATCATTCTCCTCTTCAGAGGATTCCAACTCTCTTTCAAGACAATAATAAAAAGACCACGTCTCTTCAAATATGCTATCATCTTTGGTTTCCACTCATCATAGTTGAATGGAGAGAGAGGAGGAATTCCTTCCAGATTCATGGAAGCTATTGCAGAAGACCTACAAAAACAATGGAGAATATCTGCAACTGCTACTGCTGCAAAACTACAAAAAACTGCTGCAACTGCAGAAAACTCAAAATCTTGGTAATAACCTACAAAAAAATCTCAGGAATGGAGATAGACTATACTCTCAACATGCTCTGATACCATGTGAAAATCCTCACAGCATATCTAAGAGCTTGATGTATACCTCACAAGAAAGATTAAGCAGGAAAATAGAAGAAGAGTGGACAATGCAGTGTAAAAGAGCAGCAAAAATTATGATACAATAGAACTTAGATAGAAGCAGAATAATATCACACTAATTCATTAATCATAATATGAACAATAAATAACACAATGGAGAGGATTCAAATGCCAAGGTGGAAATTCGAATTAGCCTGCATGAGCATGGCTTATCTGCAGTAGGAGTCCTAATCATCGGATCAATAGTGGTTTCATCATATCACAAATGGCTGTCCATGTGTCAAACTGAGCTAACTGAATGTAACTGAGTCTAACTGGATGTAACTAAGTGTAAATGATAGACGTGACACTATCTGTAGTTAGAACAGATCAACTAGTCTCTCTGGAGGTCTCAATGAGTGTATCAATTAGTAAACAAGTCAATCTGTCCTCAAATCAAGGATCAGATCCACAAATCTAGTAACTAACTGAGTGTGTCACTGGTGGTAGTTGAGAGAGGGCACACTTCTTCCTGTGGTAGGTGAGAGAGGGTGCATCATAGACTAGGAGGGCTGGAACTGAGTGGAAACAGGCTCCCGAGGCTAGTAAAATAAGCACTAGGTGCTGGGAGACACCATACTGATGAATGGAAGGCATGCATTTGCATGGATGCATGCAATTGTATGACTACATGCAAAACCGTTGCATACAAAACTGACATAATGCTGGTAGGACTAGGATGGAGTATAGGAATATCATAACACTCTTCAATAGTATTTTCCCCTTGTCCATTGAATCTAGGGAGATATTTCAAATAGTCCCCTCCAGGTACTGCGTTTAAAGGCCGAGGAAAATCCAAATGGGCATACTTGGCTGCCACTATAGCATCCATTTGAGTAGGCTGTTTCTAGGCCATTAAAGAAGGAGGAATTTGGAATTTAGACTGAGCAGAAGTAGAAGGTTGCGATTTAGACTGGACAAAAACGAATTGGCTAATCAGAGAAGTATATGGTGTGAAAACAGGTTTTGAGGCCTCAGGGGAATCAAAATTTTCAACCTTAAATTCTTCTTTTGCCACTCTTAGAAATATTGGTTTTGAAAAAGGTTTGGGTTCAAGAATATCAAATTCGTGCTCAAAGACTTGAAAATCATGAATGGAAATTTATGTAACCAACTTTTTATCTTCTTCCACTTAAGAACCGATATCGTAAGCTGAAAGGTATCTTCTTACAAATTCTGAAATATTTCTTGATGTACCTATAAATGACGACTGAAATCTCTGTCGACCTCTTGCTTCCTTAAGAATATTTTTGGGATCAAAATGAGCTATGTGAAGAGGAGATAATGTTTTCCTCGAATTTTGGTCTTTCTTGAAGCCATAATTATGGTGAAAATGTAGTCTAAAACCGTGTCTAATTTCGTTCACCTCAAAATTAGATCCAATTGTCAAGTTCTTTCCAGGGAAGATAAATTCGATTCTTCGTTCCCTGGAAACGACGATATAAAATGTTGTCCCTAAGGTCTGCATTGGACTACTACATGGAAAAGATAGGGAATTTAGATTGAGATTTGAATTGGAAACATATTTATAGTTTTTTGAGGGTTGGATATTTTGCTGGTCTTGAAAGGCTTAAAGAAAAGAAATGGAAAAATAACAGCAATATAACATACATTCAGGGTTTTACAGAATAAAAAAAGTAACTCATTCGCTAGTTTACTGCTTAACATTTTAACATAAAAGAAGATAGGCATTCATTAATTCAAAATATTCATTCTATAACAAATTTATAACCTAAAGCAATGAAAGAAACAAAGCATTTCAATTCAACGAATCATAAGGCTTAAAATTCATCAAACTGAAACATATCATTATGTAGCGCATACAACTTTCATTTCAAGCACAAATTAGCAATAAAGAAAACAAGGGGCACAAAGCATTCACTCGTAAAATATCAATGAACATATGTATTTATTATTGTCTCAAAACTTACAGTTTCTCCAAGCTATCTGCAAAATCATAGCAAAAATTGAACCCCTTCCTTCTTTTTCTCCTTCTTCATATAGTTTCTAGATCTTTTAGGGTTTCAAAATTATCTTCTAACTAATAACTGACTCTCTTAATTATCAAAACTAATAATTTTGAAATCATACATATGTCCCAAGTCTTTTCTTTAAAAATATTTACCCAATTAGCAGTGATATTTAACAATATATAACTATGCTTAATGAGTTATGTTAACTAAATGCACTTAAATAAACTTAAGGCACCATGAGAAAGCCTCTGTACACTTCTCAAGAGAAAAGAGTGGAACTTCAACCGACTGGAAATTGTGTCTCGATCCATATAGCATTGAAAAACATTCACTTGGGTTCAGTTCTATGACTTTGAGAAGGATCGACTTTCTGGATTTGCAATGTGTCTTGAAGCACGTGGGTGTCTAACTCTGTCAGGATGCCCAGCTTATCATGGTTAATCTGATTTTTCTTTCTCTCAAGTATACATTCTTTTTTCCAATACTTCTTCTTCTTGAGGAGTCTCTCGTTGTCCTTCTTTAATCCCTGAGAAAACCTGCATATTTTGGTATATTTAATAAGCAGTTTACTCCACTCCTTATTGGTTTCATTCAATCTGTTTTGCACTTGCTTGTTTTCCTGTTTCAATTCCTTAATTCGAACTCTGGATTTCTTTAACTTGTTCTTCAAATTCTGACTAGCCTGAAGCTTAGTGTTTTCAAGCTGTGTTGCATCCAATTGCCCTTTTTCCTGGGTTGTGGAGTCCTCAATGTTTGCTTTTAGGTTGTTATCAAACTCTTCATTTTGGATACTATGTTCCTCCCCAGAAACCATAGGCATATTAGGTCAAACTAGAGATGAACAGGGGAATGCATTATTAGAATTTTCTAAATTGGTTAACATCTCAATCACTTTTTTCTCCACTTCCATGGATGAGTCCGATTCCTCATCGAATCTCTTCTAAGTTTCCTAGGTTTCCTGGAATTGTTTATTAATTTTAGCTTCCACATAATCTTTCTTTTTAATGGGACTCGAGTTCATAACTTCTTTGTCTTTATTAATTCTAGTGCTTGTCCTCGTTTGAATAGGATTTGAAGTTGAATCCTTAACTCTTGGTCTCTTGATTTTCTTGGGTTCTTGATTTGATGAACTGTCTAAATATATGACCCTTTTTTTTTCTTTTAGGAAAGGCTCAAAGATTTCCTGAGAATTGAGCCTCAATTTATTCGTGGATCGAGTATGTGGTCCCTTGAGATAATACGGTTTTGAGTTTTCAGGATTTCTTTTTCATCATTCAAAGAATTATTTGAACATTTTCCCTTGTGAGACTGAGTATTATTAGTTTCTGGTGGAAACGTTTTAGGCGATTTCTTTACGGCCCCTCTCATCCTTGACCTCATTTTCATTTACTCCTTTTCAAAAGTTTGTTTCTCATCAAGTCTAGCACCGCTAAAATCTTCATAGGTTATAACTGGTAGAAGCATTATTAGTATCTCTTGGAAAACAGTGGTTTTCTAGGGTTCCAAACTTAGAATGTAACACAAAATTATCCCAATCTTTATTAAATTTGCTCAAGTCTTAAATAACTAACATCTTAATTAAACCCTGATGGAATATGCTATGCGGGATTTAGGGAAAATTTCTAACCTGAGAAGCCATTTTGAGAGACTCTTTAAGAAATAAAAAGGGAGATTCATTCTTGCAATACCATCCAAATGCAGGAGGAAGCGCATGTGATAGAGGTGGATGGTCGCATACCTTCCCTCTCCCGTGATATACCTCCATACCATCTTCAGTAGGTCACTATATTCTTGCTTGATCCAAGCTCGTGGAATTCCTTTGCGCTAGTCTGGATCTCTGTACTTGTCAAGGAGGAAATGATTACACTGCGTAATTTCAACAAATTGAAGCTTAAACCGCTGCTCACCATCTTGTGGGAGTTCCGTTGCTATGGAAATTGAGTTCTCTGAAATAAGGAAAGTTACATATCCCACAATAACGACTTTTCCATCAAACCCTTCTACAGATGCCCTTGACACCTCTGCGTGATGGCCCTATAATTTTTCACAATAATGAAAGCATTCGGCCCTTCTAAATTTGATACCGAACTATGGGTGTGCTTCATGAATCTCAGCCCCTATGGGATCATACCTCACCACGTGACTGCTTCGATGCACAAACATAATGGACTCTTTCAATTTCTTTGAAAAATAAGATGAAGCCTGTGTATGACACCTTAGAATTACAGAGCGATAAGCAATGCTCTGAAAATATATGTGGATAATTTCTCCAAATGACCACACTAACAACTAAGAAAATCATGATAAAATTAGCTTGAATGAATCTATACAATCAAGGAATTCTCAAACATTCGAACTCATGATCGACCACTGGTTTCATTTATTGCAGTTGTGGGTATCCCAAAATGACATGACAGAAGGCATTGTTAGAATGATGACCTTGACAATCATGTCAGTTCTGTAGCGCTTAGTGGGCGGTTTGGTAGCGACCTTAGTTTGGTAGCGCTATTTTGGCAGTTTGGTAGCGCTATTTTGGTAGTTTGGTAGTGCTACTAAAATTTAGCTTTGGTTGACCAATACACTTAACTTAAACAACATTAAGCCATTTGATTGAGGACCCTACCTGCAAAATCATAATATAACAAGGAAAAACTTGTGCCACCTTATCGTATTACAACCTAATAATTGAAATTTGAAAGTAAAGAAGCTTGACATCACAACATCCTAGCACAAGTCGACAAAAGATTGGTTTGATTTAATTGGACGATGGAATAACCATGAGGGAAAAGGAGTTAAATGAAAAGGTTTTGGGGTCAGGAAGTAGACAATCTAGATTACAGACCCAAGTACTAACACCTACAATGCGTTATGCTGGTTAACTGTTGAAATTGGTTAATTGTCGAATCTTGTTAAAGTATAAGTATTGCTAGGATGTTTTAAAGGTCATGGTTGGATGCATGTAGGTCATGGTTGGATGCATGCCATATTGTTAAATGAACTTGCTTGAGTAGGAATTGATTGCATTTGATGGTTTGTAATCTAAGGTGAAGCTATGGGTAGACCTCAGGAAAAGAGAAGTAGTTTGGTTGTAGTAGGAATAGGTTGGAAAACTCAAGGTAATGACGCACAACCTAAAGTGCAAAAGAAAAGTTGAAAAACCCCCAAGTTCATAGAAAAACTATTTAGGCAGACTATAGGTCCATGACAAGAGGCCTTCATGTGGTCTTTAGGCTATATGGTATTCATTATAGATTGTGTACTAGCTACATGTTATGATTTGGGTGCTCAATTAGTTGAGAAGTTCTTTCGTATTACAATAGTGCATATTCCCTAGTTGTCTATGGGGAGTTGAGGGGTGGGGAACTTATAATACATAGGAATTGGAAGGACTTGAGGTGTTCTTAATTATCAAGGGAAATACTAGATACAACGATAAGTGATTTGGCATGCGAAACAAGTTTTAGGGATGTTAATAAATCTTATAGGTTGGTAGAAGAATTTTTTGCCACATACAAATGTATTCTTTTAGGTCCTTTAAAAAAATGACCTACATTCATATCTTGTGGTTAGCCTGAAATTACTAATCAAAATTGTGATAGATGAAATCTATCATGGACTTAATTGAATGTTCTAGGTGTTACCATTCAAACTAGCATTCTAGGATTTGTAGCACAATGTGGTGCAATAAGCTAGGGAATGGTAAGAATATGATAGATCTAAACCCAATGTCACCTTAGCTTAGTCTCTCAACTCTTCGGGTAACTCCTAAACCCGAGGGAGATCCCTATCAAGATACTTGCAATCATCAACAAACATATACCTTTCTACAACCTTTAGGACAAGGATCAGTGCCTTTATATCGAGTCAAATAATGAGATAAGTAGACTACTAGACCTATTGAGGAGTTAATTCAACCTATTACTTATCCAACACAATAAATAACAAATGTTTGCAACAAAATCTCATGTTTCCCAATGAATTTCACACAACCCAAGGGACACCTAAAAAAAGTGTGCCCTCAGGAGGAGATGGACAAGGAGGTCAAGGCGAGGTCACAGAGATGCAAAACGCTACCTTGGGTTTTGAAGATATGACGATTTCACATTTCCCACGGTAGGTTGGAATATGAGGATGCCCTTCTGAATCTATGGATAAATCACCTAGGGTGAAATTGAGGGGTGGATCAGATTTAGCGAATTCCAAATATTTTTAGGTTTTTTGAATTTATGTCAATTTTTAGGGCTTTCTTGACAATATATGATTTTTGGGGTTTTTTATATATAAAATGAGCATGCCCTTCAGGATTCGTGGATAAATCCATTAGGGAGAATTTGTAGGGAGAAGCATAATTACAAACTCACAGCTATTTTTGGAGTTATGAATTTTCTAATTTTTAGGGTTTTGGAAATTTTCAGATTTTAGGTCTTTTTATGCATAAAATTGCAACCACAAATATAATACAATAAATGCTGAAAAATAGAGTAAAAATGACAAGAAAGGGGATATGATTTTTGTCTCAATCCCTAGGGCATTGAGAGATGTATGGTTAACATCCCTCTCTTAAGATGTTCCTCTAGCACTTGCAAGTTAGGGCATCACCTAGCAACCTCTACGGTTCGGTAGGTGAGCCTAACTAAGGAAAACAAAGAAGTCCAAGTACCCAAAAGCAATAGGAAACCCTTATGCAAGACGTTTCCTTCATACAAAGTTGAAATAATATTGGTAAAAATCCCTAATTCAAAGAAAATGCAGCATAAAACTACCATTTAATCCACATAGTAACATTATTCACCAACTTTCAACAAGAGATAAACAAAGAAGACATCTTTAGGTCATACTTTTGCATGTGTTATTCCAACAAGTCTAGCATCAACCATATCATGTGCAAGAAAGAATCCCTATATCATTCATCCATCCACCATCAAGCAAAGAAGATCATTCCAAGAGAAGAGAGTATCACCAAAGAGACTTAAAGAGTAGGAGAAAAATAAATAATTCCATATTAGAACCCTTGTCTTATGATTTTACAATGAGAGGAGGATGTCTATTTATACTATTTCATCCTCAAATATTTAATTTTGAACCTACAAGTCCTAAAAATATAATAATAATATTTTTAGGGTAAATTCTACACAATTTAAGGATTTTTACCCCAAAATAGACAAAAATAATAAAAATAAGCTAAAATAAGCCGAGAAAGGCTTCACTGGATGAAGTAGTGAGCCAAGGGGAGACGCCATGCCCCATCTAAATCCAAAATGATGATTTTTCCTCAACGCCCCCTCTTCCATATCTTGTAGGCTTATATGTTAGAAGGATGTCGTTATAGGCTAGTAGCACTAGAATAGGGGTTTTTGGACGCTGAAAATAGGTCCAAGTGGGTGCAGAAGGTGTGCTAATAGGGGATAACAAACCTTTACAACATGCAATCACCTTTGCATAAATAAAAATAGGATGGTCATGTGCCCCAGTGGATCACCTCCAGAAGCCCCAAAACACCAACCCATGGGTTAAAAGCCCTGCATGGTGGAGATGTCATCACACCAAATGGATAGTCAGCAAAGCCACTAAGCCAAGTACTTCTGAGATTGAAACCAATGGAGCTGGCCATGACCGATCCAGAGGGTAAACAGTCCCCAATCCAAATATCCATACAATAAAACCCACTTTGTCCTGTACAATAATTTCTTTTTTGACCCTTTGCTCTAGGCTTAGCCTCGCTAGAATGCTGCAGTAGCTCTGATGCGTAACACTAGGAAATGAGTCTAACTACATAGAAAGGCCCAAAATTATATCCACATAAAATAATGCAGCTCATTAAATCATATTTACACAACAACTTTGAACCAAATGGTAGAATACATTTAGTGAAAAAAAAAAAAAAAACATGTTTCCCACATGTTTCATGAAAAGATAAACATGAAGAAATATCATTCCTGTACCCTTAATATGCCACTAGTAAGTATCCCATATGGTCACTCTTTATGGATATTGTAGTTATTTATACCAATGATGAGAATAAAAATCCATAGCTTTCTTTTGAGGCATAAGTATATAATAAAATATTTATTATTATTCAATGAAGACCTATAAGATTTATGGGACCATATGAAAACTTAAAAGAAAAAGAAAAATACATTCACAACTTTAATCTTATTTATCTAAAATATTTCTCCACTCGCAATGTGGTGTTGCCCATAGAGCATCACAATAACATGAGTGTTTCCCATGGAACATAACAACCCAAACGGATGAAAGGATGTACCAACAATAGGTTAAAGGCCTAAAGCATGATAAAGTGAAAGAAAACGAAAAAGGTGGTCATGATAAATGTTTCTATGGCCAAGGATATATAGTATAGAATATATGCAAGGATTAGATGAGGAGATGGGTAAATTAAGTAGGAAGGTGTCCATGACGCTGGTTCTTCTAAAGTCTCATTTTCATTTGAGGCAAATAATATTGGAAACAATTTTTAACATTTTAAAGGTGAGTATTAACAATGTGGCAAGTGACATGAAAATCATATTTTTAGCATGATAAAGTCAAGTATTAATAATGATATAAAGAGAAAACAAAAACATAAGTTTAAGATAAATGGTGTATATTTTCATTATTATAATATTTTTATTTTTTCTATGAATTTTAAAGGATGATATAAATTTTCTTAAAGGCTGTATAAATTCAAAAGCTTGGGAAATAAATTATTTTATTCTCTTTTTTTTTTACAAAGGAATTACTCTAGCTATATCTTCATATTATAAACATTTTTCTTTCTTCCTGGAATAATGTTTTATGTCTTTATGGAGTTGTTATCAATTTTAACCAGTAATCTCATTATACGATTCTAATGTTAATTAATGGAAGTAAATGGCACTTTTCCAATCATCGAAATCCATAATACACTTGTCTATTGCTTAACTCACCCACTTCTTGGAACCATTGGTCATTTGTACCCTCTAGGGATCTTAGAGTTTTTTGATGGTCCAATTACAATTGGAAACCACCCTAGGTGAGATAAAACTAAGAGTGTTGCATGTATCAACCAAGAAGGTAAATCCCATAACCAAATGCAATACCTCGAGCTTGAACCAAAGTTGCCTAATAATCTACCTAACGAGTTGCATATATATTTCCTCACTACTTACTCTATCATGTCTTATGGCTCCATGTGATTAATATATTCTCTCACAAAATCCTCCTTTTCAGAACATTGGTATGATTTATGCCCATCCTTCCACTCCTAAAACACTTAATTCCATAGTTGTTAAGTGTTGGATTAATATTCACTCGGTAAAAGAGTAATTATATTAACATGTATTTATTCATTAATGAGTTTAGGGTTGGTGGTTTATGAGCTCATGGTATTTGGTAACCCGTAGTATTTTTGCATGGTATTTGAATCATGTGATGAAGCATATTTAAAGGCTTGGAGAACTTCATTGTACAGAGCCTCCTATGTTTGATGTTGGCCAAAATAGCCATGGATTGGTTGGAATGATCACGCTTAATGAAAGATATATTTTGAAGGCTAGTTTTCATATTTAACTTATCCACTCAATTTTACATTTGGTATCAGAGCTGAGTAAACCTGGACTCTAGAGAAAGAGTGGTCTAATGCCAAGATCCATGGAGGTGTGGAGTTATGAGCTATGGTAAATGACATGATAAATTGTGGGCAAATGATAAGGAATTTGGCTTATTTTGTTGTAATTGGAGCAAGAGATATGTTGATAATGAAGCAAGTATATGCTTCAAGCATCACATGCTTTCGTATACAATTGTAATCATTTATTTCTAGAATTATACACTAATCAATGCAAATGGGGATATGGTTGTATGGCCTATTTAAGCGTGCATACACCTGATTAGATCATTGGTGTAAAGTCTAGACATAGATCTAGGTGACAATTAGTGGGGGGGAATGTTGTAATCTCAGATACAATGTCATAAATTTGGAGGGGTGTAGGTGATTATCCCAAGTGAAGATTAAAGGGGGTAATGTTGAATTAATCTTGACTCTATAATAAAGTAATTGAGATAAACTTGATCCAGTCAATGATGGGTTTACTGTTTGTGGTTTATGGGCCAATGGTATTATCTCATGGTATTAGCATGTAATGGAACCTATTTAAATGCTAAAATAAATCCATTTTAAAATGCCTCATGTGGTTGATGTTGGCCGTATTGGACGAATTGACTAAGGGTAATGAAAGATATCTTTTGAAGGTTAGTTTTCTTGGTATAAGGTATAAAATCCATGTTTGGACATATAAATCTCTCTCATGAGACAATCCCTAAATCATTGGATTTGATGAAGACTCCATTCATATGAAGCATTGGTAGCATTGGTAGAAACAATACATAGAAGATAATGAATGAAAAAGTACTTGGTTAAGAAGTGCTTGATTTTGCTAATTGTATTTGGAACAGAGAGGGAAATGGGTAAAGAACCAAGTAGATGCTTCGTGCTTTGTTTGCTCGAGCATACAATGGTACGATAAGTATTTGGTTTATGTAATTGTATTTGGAGTAAGAGAAATGTGGAGAATGAAATAGGTTGATGTGTCATAGCATCATATGCTCACACATATGTAATTGTTAGCATTTTTATGGAGTTGATTTAATCACATATATAAATGCACATATGGTTGTAAGACCTATTTAGACATGCATACCCTATTTATTGGTTCACCACTTTAAGGTCTAGAAGTATACCTATGTGATATAATTAAGGGGTCATGTTGTACTTTCATATACTTAGTTATAAAATTTGAGGGGGGTAGCGGTTTACCCCAAATCAAGTTTAAAAGGGGGAATGTTTGGTTAATCTTGAATTGGTAAAATAGTAATTAGATTAACTTATATTTAGTCATTAGTGAGTTTATCATTGTTATTTTACGTGACCGTGGTATTGGGTAACCCATGGTATTTGATGTGATGAAGCCTATTTAAAGGCTTGGATAAATCCATTGTAAAGACCCTCATGTGGGTTGCATTGGTCGAATTGGTCATGACTTGGATAGACTAGCCATGGGTAATGAAAGATATCTTTTGAAGTTGAGTAGACCTAGAATCTCCACTAATAGTGGTCTAATTCCTAGAGCCATGGAGGTGTAGAGTTATGAGCTATGGTAAATGACACAATAAATTGTGGAGCAAGGATAAGAAGTATTTGACCTATTTTATTCTATTTGGAGCAAGAGAGATGCAAGTATTGAAGAAAGATGATTCAAGCATCACATATTTTGGTATACAGTTGTAAGCTTCTATTTTTGGAGTTATATATTAATCATATGCAAATAGGCATATGGTTGTAAGACCTATTTAGGCATGCATACCATTGATTTATTGGATCATTGGTGTAGATTCTATACATAGATCTAGGTGACAATTAAGAAGGGGCTGCATGTTGTCTTAAAGGGTTTCCATGATAAATATTCTATGTATATTTTTGTGCTTTGTTTATATTTGTTATATTTATCTACATTGGGATCTTAGTTTCTTTGGGGTCCTTTCTCTCTTCTATCTTTAGGTTTCAGGTTGGAAATTCCTTTAATCAATTTTCCTCCATTAATTCTTGTATTTATTGATCATATGGTTAATTTTCCTGCTTAAGTCTTTCTTTCTCCTTCCTTCATCTCCACACAAACAAGTCCATTGCATGGCCTCAATCAAGGTCTTGAGTAAGGAGGTTCTAACTTTGACTTTGATATGATCCCTTGATCCCCTAGTGAATCAACCAACTCTAGAATCTTCACGGAGCCCATGCACATACTTATTCAATGCTATGAACGTTTGTTCATGTTCATTCTTGGTCATTGATCCTTGCTTGAGCTCATAGTATGCATCCTTATATCCCCTTAAATGCATCTCTCCTATATATTTATCTTAAAAGTGTTTCTTGAAAAAGTTTGAGTAAAAAGGTTCTAACTTTGACTTTGATATGATCCCCTAATCCCCTATTAAATCAACGAACTCTAGACTCTTCACTTAGTCCATGCACATACTTATTCAATTCTATAGGATTTTGTGCATGTTGATTCTTAGTCATGAATCCTTGCTTTAGCTCATAGTATGCATCCTTATATCCCCTTAAATGCATCTCTACTAAATATTTATCTTAAAAGTGTTTCTTGAAAACATTTGAGTCTAGGTCCTCCTTGTTAAATTCTCTCAACACAAATTTACATACCATGTGTCTCTTTATAGTTACCAACCACATCTCACTTCATTACCTCTTTTAGTGTACTCTCTTATGTTTCCACAACGCCTACTCCAACTTGCAACATTTAAGTTATACCTTGAAAACCAGAGTTTTCTTCATTTTCTTCCTCCAACGTTCTCAATGTCCTCCTCATAAGCATGTCTATTGGAAAAATCCATGATCTAATGCCCCTATTACAAGTTATTACAAAATGATATTAGATATTTGACTAGTATTGGATTACTATTATGTTCCTAATTTACATTCAACATTTTAACATTTGGAAACAAATAATATTTTTACCTAAACAATAATTCTGCATAATTTGCCAAAAAATAATAAAACATTTACCAAAAAAAATAATAACATACTACATGATATTTTGGAAATTGAGGCAACACAATGATGTTTCTTTAAACAAATTCAATAATTTTTTTATTTTTACTTTTAATAGAATTTTTGTTGCAACATTTTACTCTAGTAAATGGTATCCATCGTGTTATCTTTGCAAGCATATTAAATGAATAGTTGAACTATGTGTTATTAGTCCTTGCCTTCAGGACTTTAGTAATCACCTGCCGTTTTTCCTATTAAAATGGTACGCAAATTAAAACTTTTACTACACCGATAGGTGTTTAGATATTATTTCAGATTTTGGACTTCCTTGAGTGGATCAACAAGATTAACCTGAGTGTAACAATATGGTTATATTAATTAGTTTAATGTTTATGTTATTTTAATGTTTATATTGATTAGTTTAATGTTTAGCCTTTATTTAACTACCAATCATCTCCACAAAACTAAGTGGTTGTCTATGCCGTTGTTCAGGATTTATACCTTATAGTGAGGAGAGACACTACCAAATTGGGCTGGGTGACAGGTAAATACATTCATTGCATTGCATTTAGTTTCTACAAATGAAAGAGATCAAGATATCGAAAGATGTACCTTTTATCGACGGTTGGTCCTAGCTTTTGCTTGGTCTTCCACTTGATCTTTCGCTATGATGAACTTGCAACACAAAGGAAACCTTCCTCAGCATATCTTGACTGTAATAAATATGATGAATATTGAAAACAATCAAACATCAACTACAATCAGATACTAAACCAAATGAACATACAATCCAATAGACATTCGATTTGGGACAGGAAGGGTATTTCCACCTTTTTATTGTCAAAGAAACATGAATCAGTACAAATATACCTAATCAGTCAAGATGCTTCTACAAAGAGTCCTGGGCTCCTGCTCTTCACAATGACTTGGGAATTCCTCCAGCGTAACGACACTTAAAGCATTCCTTCTAGCCTCCTTTCGCATGGATCCTCCTTGTATTTATGGGACAAGGTAGGCAGTTGAATTCGAGAGGTGGTTGAATTGGGAGGTTGAGGAAGTTGCAGAACCAACTTCAACTAATCCCAATTCGTAATCTTAATATATTTTTTGATTTCATCTTAATATGTGCGTGGGTTTCATACAACAAGAGTAGCGCACAAAGAGCAACTTTTATGCTTTGCAACAAGAGTTCGCAACTTTTCCCAAGGTGTGTGCTGGTTGTCCTTGAGCAAAGCAACGCATCTTTTGAGGTGTGCACTAGTTTACTAGAGCAAGAGTAGCGCACATGTGGTGAAATCAGGAGAAAAAAGTCAGATTCTCAGCTGAAGAGTATACTTCCATTAGTAAGTCATCTAGGTCAACTTAGCTCTTCAATCCATGGTGTCCTTTTGTGTGATCGAAAGAGCAATGTGATCACGGACGGAGAAGTGCAGATTTGACCTATAAAAGATGCCCCCTAATGTGTGAGGTTAGAGGGAATCGATGGCCGAAATATATTATAATTCCAAGTCAGAGGAGGAGCAAGAAACCGCATAACCAAGTCACAAAAGTACCTGAAACAACGATCAAGGTCAGCGAGCAATTAAAATCTTGACATCATATAGATGTGTAGCATGATACAACATGATCTCCGATACATAACTAGGAGATGTATATATAGTCATGGCCACTGAAATACAAGCGTGGAACCATGTCAAACTAAGAGATCAAAGCCATAACAACAAACTGGATCTATGTCTCATTGAGAGCCAAAATGAGTAAGGATCAGTCTTGCGCAGCTTGGGTGATAACATAAATATGGTGATGCTATCAGAGTCCCAAGGTCTTCATCCAAAAAACCCAAGGTACAAACCCTAACCATGTGAATAAATGAGCTGAGTTCGAACATGGGGGGTATCGTTTGATTACCAGTCATTGATGTATACCGTTAACAAACGTGAGGACTTCCATCGATAATGCTAATGGGGTCCAAGGTACCTAGTACGATCCAACAAGTTTGAATAAGTGGACTTGAAGTCGAACACTTGAGGAACCTGTCGAATAAGAGACATTGATGTATTCCCATTATTCACCAGCGAGGGAAACTTCCACTGATGATTGCAATCCCCAAGGTACTAACCGAAACTCTAAACTTCGATCCCAGAGCATAATGAGTTGAAGTCGATGGGAAGAAGTCCGGTGGAAGGGAGGCCTTAATGCATCCTCCATCATCCAACACGAGCAACACTCAAAAGGTATGAGCTTATGTGGAGTAGGACAAGTAACAAGATGAAACAAACTGACACCAGGATGTCCGACACATGAAGTCAAGGTAAACTACAAAATAACCAACACAAGCTGTATCCTTGAATAGTGAGCATGACACAAAGTGACTTAGGCAGTTTTAAACATGAAGGGGAAGTGATATAAGCATGTAATGTAGGAGACATTAACAGACCCTCCATATGGTTGGAAGAATAACCAACCGGGCGAGTAAAAACTCGGAGATCAGGTTCACCCTAAGGTAAAAAACAAAAATCCAATTGAAATGATAGACTCAAATAGGTGCTGTGTTCAAGGACATGACTGACTTAACTGCCTTTGAAACTGAAAAGATGTGATATACCCTTCTCATCCCTTATTCTTTTTGGTAAAAGAATGTCCTTCTTGTTGTTTTAATGAGTCCAAGAAAGAAAACTCAATAAGCCCAACCATGTAAAATTTTAACGAGCCCATGGGAGGAAGACTCAGGACCTTCTTCATTGTTTACAGAGTTCGAAGAAGAGATAGAAGAATACTCTATAGTACTGATCTCTGGATTTTAATATTGAGCCGAGATATGTTCTTGCTCACCGGTGTTTTCAATTTTAAGGAGTCTGAAAAACTTAAACAATAACTCCATACACCTACACGTGGATTTTAATATCGAGCCCGGGTTGGTATATGCTCGCCGGTGTTTTCCTGTTTAGAGTCTGAAATACTTAAACAATCCTCTATATACCCTCTCGTGGATTTCACATCTAGCCCGAGTAGGTGAATTCTCGCTTGGTGTTTTCATATTTTGAGAGCCTGAAAACCCTAAAGAAGGCTCCAAAAGCCCTTTTTTCGTACAGTTAGTCTCCTCCCCTGAAAAAGTTTAAAACGATGAGAGAAGAACTCTTCTAGCCACGTATGACTAGAGTATTCCTTTTTCGTAAGTAATCCGCAAAATGCAGAAAAGCGTTAAACTTATACCTAAGCGGATGTACCTTCAATTCCTTTAACGAGCTTGAAGAGAACAAGTATGCTTGGAAATCTTGTTTAGTTTTTCAAATAGTCAAAACAAGAGCTTAAAACGAATTAAAAGACAGCTTCTAGGATCATGGGTTCATGACCTGCCAAAGAATAGGATCTCAACAATCGCATTAGTAACTAACGACAAATTTTCTTAATGACATAATAATGACAATATGGTACCTATATTGTTCTATCAATAAGAAAACAAGTCATTTCCGGTTTAATACTTTGAAAAACTAGTGAAAATTTGAAATACCTAGGTTAAATTTAACTCACCAACATTTGTAGGTATTAGTGATAAATAGAACCTTTTAGGGACAATTTGAAACTATACACTTTTGTAAAAAGTGGGTAAAAATCAAAGTTCATTTTATATAAATAATTTCAAATTAAAAAATCAAATATCACAATTGGAGTTTTTAAGGCAAAATTGGAGCAAAACCTTGATCTTCCTCCATTCGTTGCGATCAAACCGAGTCACTAATCAACCTTCTACTTCCACCAAGTAAGTTTATTCCTCCCATACTTTTTAATGCATTTTTTTGTCAATTTTCATGGTCAAAATCACTTTCTAGCAATGTTCATCACGTGTTTCTGCATGTGTGTTACTGTTTGTGAGCAAAAGCAGCGCATACTAGCCAAGTGCACTGGTTTTGTTGAGGAAGAGCAGCGTTCAAACGTGATTGTCCAGTGCAAACAGTAGCTCACACCCCTGAAAGTGAGGTAAAAAGTGGAAAAGGATAAAAATTTGACTGTTGCTTGGCAGGATGGTTCTTGTTTGGCGTGAAAGGGAGCATGGGGACATGGAAAGAGAAGCATTACAAGATCCGATGACCCTCCATGCGCTCCGAAGATGTGGACTATTGAAATTTTATAGAACGGTCAACATGCGGGCACTAAACCGCTTGCTTGAGAGGCTTGTCCAATAGTGGGATGTCGAGGCATTGGTGTTTGGTACCCAAGGAGAAATACTGGAAATCACCATAGACGACATCTACTTTATCACGGGTCTCTCTCGGAGGGGATACTTTGTGAACTTGAAAGGGTCCTCACGCAATGTGGGTGCCTTGTCCGTGCAAGAGTATGTGAATGCCTACTGCCTACCAGGAACTGAGAAATCCGGTAGTCAAATTCTGATCTCGACTATTGCAAGCTTCCCCCTCAAAGTCATCGTGAGTATTCTTAACTGGATGGGAGGGAGTGCTACGCAACATCTTGCTTCGAGGCATTATATGCACATATGTTGACTCAAACCCAGTCGACAGGGGTTCCCATCGCTGTCGACACCAAACCACCGTGATCTCGCTGAGCACTGGCCCAGATGGGTTTTACCCCATCCAGCAACACCTGCGGAGCAGATGAGGTCTCACCTGAGGCGTTCAAGGGAGAGTGGATGGAACCATGTTTCCGTCGAATGAAGGAGGATGTTTGCGGCAACAATTACTTAACTTATCGCGATATTCAAAGATATAGACATGCATTCAGATTTAACATCATTCATGTTCATAGCATCATTCAACAGGATCTTCCATCGCAACAAGTAAAACATTAAGAAAACATAACATCATTCATGAATCGCAACATGCATTACCATAAAAGATACACAGGGAATTTCACCAACTAGTTCCGTCATGTCATATTACTTCACCAAAACCCTGATACAATATCTCCGCAAAACCACCAATAGCTCTTGATCTCAGATACAGACTCAAAGACACGCACATTCAACATCTAAGGATCCATACTAAGATGATTCAACATTTACAACTTATGTATATATATAGGCTTCCACCTTTATAATGCTTGTCCCCTTACTGACAAATTCCTAACCGACACTTTGGACAAATGAACCGAAATCTAACTGATGTTGTCCAAATGACCCAAAAACCCGCATACTGCTGTATAGCTGACTCAAAAATGCATAAAATAATCTTCTTTGCGCCCAGGTTTCCATCTTCCGTGACATCTTTTGATGTGTCGTAGCATCGGTGATGCTGCGATGCTACCTTACCAAATCGCCTGCCAACAGGCCCCCAACACAATCTTGTGGCTCATCCTCGAGCCACGTCAGCAGGACATAGTGTACTCTGTGGTCTTGAATTTGAAATCCTCGTACTACTACTCGACTATCGTCACCATTTCCTTTGTTACCGTAGCCGCTTCCTGACTGTCGATGACATCCTGGGGCGATGGGTGCTCGGTGAGCTTCGCGGCCACTTGTTGACGATGTTCCTGCACTGTCTGGAGAACTTCACCAGCCTTTGTCATGAACTGACCGCCAACATCCTAGAACTCCTCCAGCTGCTCAGCGTGCTTCTTCTGTCGCTCATCGGCCTTGGCGATGCGCTGCTGCAGGTCTTTTAGGTCCGCAGACTTGGCAACCTACTCCATGGGTGGCATCATGCACATTGCCGCCTTTAGTGTCGCCAATTGCCCCTCCGCTTCCTGCCGAAACTTCATCAATTGTTCAACCTGCTCGTCTTGAACAATTCAGCGCCAAAACTGCACGGTGTCGGTTGTGAGCTTCGTTGCTACCGTTTCTAGCTCCACCAGCTGCGTGGCTATCTCCTCAATAGCGCGTTTGTGGTCGTCCACTTCTGCTTGAGGTGTATTGGGATTCACCTAAGCTTTTAACTCCTGATTCTCGTGCCGTAACTGGACAATGACGGCCCCCAGTTGCTGCACATGTTGAAGTACATCTAGCCCTTCAGGCATGCCTTCAGGGGGCTCCGATACATGGTGATAAGCTTCCACAATGGCCCTCTCTATCCGCACACTATCATCCCACATATGGACCTTCTCTGTGATGAGGTGGTCCTGCTCTTTTTTCAGTTCTTCAATCTCTCGATCCTTCTCCGCTCGTTCTTTCTTGATGTCCTCTTCTAGTTCATCCACAGCCTGCCGCGATGCAGCAACCCTCCCTGTTAAATCTGGAATGGATTCTTGTGCAGTTTCCTCGTGCTCCTGGAACCGCAGACACTTTCCACTAATCTCATGCATTCTGTCCGCCATTTCTCAGCTAGCTACCGTTTGCACAGTTGTCAATCCTTGCGCCGGCAATGTATTAACTTTTATGGTCACCTTCTTCAACTGTTGCAGCAAGGCGTTTAAAGTCTCATCATCAGTCACAATCGCAGTCAAGGGAACCTCCACATTCCTGACTCACGGCTTGGTGTTGATTGTGCCAGTTGGCGGTGCCACTGCTTCTTCATGTGCCTTCCTTGAAACCATATCACACAAGGAGTCCATACGAGCAGTGAGGGCATGGAAACCTTCGTCTGTCTTCGTTGTCATCTTGTGAGCTGCTGCAGTGGATGCATCAGCAATTGCTTTTATGAGTCGGCCCAACTGCGCTTCCATCGATAGGGGCAGTCCACTGATTGTCGCAGGGTCTTGATGCCCTTTTGTCCTATTTTCTTCAAGGGCTCGGTCACTGTCGTCATCTATTGGTGTCTTTATGGATTCTTGATCTGAGTCATGATGACTCTACTGGTTCTGTGCTAATAGGTGATCATCTGGGTCTTTCCTCGGTTCTCCAGCCTCAATCTCGGCCAACCCCATGGGTTCGCGCCATCCCTTGGGCCAATCGTTCATGATAGCCTCCAACTCCACCGTCGTCACCTTATATGGTGTCAGCAACCATTGCCTATCTGGGTCACGGTGGGCTTGTACATAAATTGCATGCGATCGAATTGCAAACACCATGATCGGCTTAAACTGTGCTGCGGTTTCTTCGGACAAGCGGGGTACCTTTGTCGCAGCCGCACAGAGCGTCTCCCACTATAACCAGAACAACAACACACATTCTCTAGTCTGCTCTTGTTCTCGGACAAACCTCAGGTTTTGATACCGCGCGCCGCGACGCTCTTTCACGGTGTGAACCTCCATACCCTGGTATACGTCAGGCTCTTTCCAGGCCATGAATGCAATCAATAGCAGAAGCAAACTATATGTGAATGAGCCCTTAACCGCTTGAACCACCACAGCATCCTCCGTCAACTGATTCAGTAGAAACAATGACTAGTTCATCTACACTCCGACCGCACACTGCTCGGCACAGGCCACAATTCCTGAATTACATTGATTGGGTCGACCACCCCTTACTACTTTGCAGGAAAGTATCTTGGTGCTGGTGAGCACTGCCTTATCATTGATGCTACTAGTGTGGTACCCACGGCCATCCTTCTCCAAGGCATAGTGCTTGACCAACTGCGCGGCCAACTTTTTGTCGTTCTCCTTTCCTTGGAAATACTGCGACGGGTCGACCCCATCCTTGGGCAACCCAATAATCTCTGCGATCAAGTGCACCATGACGGGAATTGCTTCATCCAGCCATAACGTACCGCCATGAAAGCAGGCCAGTAGCTACTTCACACATGCATTGGCCTCCCACAGTTGTCCAAAATGTGGCATATTGATAAGGCCTAGCAGGCCTGCCTGTTTCAAACCCCGCGCCCAATCACACGGAACCCGCTTACTGCTCAATTGTGATCCTGGCTCATAAGGGACCGACGTAATCTCCTTGTACACCACCATATCATGGTTGTCATATTTCAAATGCATCAGTGCTGGCCCGATGTCAAGAGAGCACTCCATTCCTACCGGTAACGCAAGCATCCGCAATGTGTACTTGTTATTCCGCTGCATCTTCCGGGAAGGTACCTCGGGTCGACTGGGGGGAATATACCCCGGGATATCAGTGGCCAAGATTCCTTCCCATGCGGTGGGCTCATCAATCCGACGGCTGGATGGCCCTGCTTCCCCTTGAGCTTCCCCTGCCACAACTGTGGAAGACCGAAGCTGACGCATGCTCTGCGGTGACTCGGAATGCTGATCTCTGTGACGTTTCTTAGAAATCACCGATGCTCCAACCGGCATGTTTGCAACTTCTTCCTCAATATTGACGTCTCCCGCAGACTCAACCTCTTCCTCAATGACAACCGGGATGAAAGGAGACTCTACTTCACTGCTAATCTCAACTATTTCCAGCATACCTCACATGATGTTCTCAATTGATCACCGGCATAATTAACAGACCCACTCAACGCTTAGCAACGACACTCTGCAAGTTCAACTGAACCTTTCCCAACTCACAACTGCACTCCTTAGGCAACAACTATACTATCCAGCACTGCACAATCACACTTAACAACTGAATTCTCGATTCCTTTTGACCAACTTCAACCCGTTCTTATAGTGTCCAACCCGATCCTTCATAATCATTACTAAATCCTGCATTAACTCGGCCGAAATTCTGTATTAATGATGCAAATCCGCCGTCGATCCTGTCAGTCGATTGGTCGGATCCACCATTAATGCCCATCATGCGAACCCGCTCTGTTAATTAACTGTCTCCGCTTTTGTCATTTATTGCTTGATTTGACCCGATCGCAACGTTGCCACTGTTGCGGACCGCTCCCAACTTACATCACAAGCCTCCCTATCTACGCATTCTCGTCTATGTTGGTGCACCATCTTGCCACCGATCAACCTGATTTATTTTTTTTTCGATGCGACTCAGGCATCACGTTGTTCGAAGCCAGACCGATAGGGATTCAACCTACTACCATTAATCAACTTTGGGAGCATCGCTCTGTCTAATTGCTGGAACTGTACTGCTCCTCCTGAAGTGATGCTACTGATGCGATATGGACCAAGCCAATGCATGTGCAATTTTCCTGGATGTTTCATAAACTTGCTTTCATACAATAGCACCAAGTCACCCTGCTGAAACTGTTTGTTTTTGATGTGGTGATTGTGCCAAGCCTTCTGACGATCCTTCTCCACCCCCTAGTCGAATCTTTCAATAAAGCGATCTTCCTCCAGTTGTACTAACTACACTAGACGTTCTTCTAATGTTGCTGCATCATCCATACCTGTCACTGCCGCTATGCCCAGACTCGGAACAATGTACTCCATTGGCATAATCGCTTCTTGTCCATATACTAACTTGAATGGTGTCTGACCCGTCAACTGTTTACAGGTGGTGCGATATGCCCACAACACTGCTGGGATTTTCAGATCCCAGTCATTGCGGTTCACATTGCACGCCTTTGTCAGCGCATGCTCCAATACTTTGTTGAAAGCTTCCACCGTGCCATTTTCCTGTGGATGATACGGCGTACTCTTCTTGTGTTGTATCTACAGTTCCTACGTCAATGCATTGATGGTGCAATTGAGAAAGTGGCTGCCTTGATCTCTCAACAATATCTTGGGGCAGCTGAAGTGAGTGACAATGTTTTCAAACAAAAATCGCGCGGTTGTAGCCGCAGAACAATCAACAGCTAGTGCCGCCTTCGCCCATCTGGTCAAATAATCTGTCGCCGTGATGATGTATCTTGCACTAGTGCGCTTCCCCAGTGGATTGATTGGTCCTACGAAATCCAATGCCCATTTGTCGAATGGCAGCAGTGTTAATTGAGGCATCAGTGGCATCTCACCCCGCCTGGATGGCTTTCCAGTCCTCTAACAAACATCGCAGGACCGTGCATAGTCTGTCGCATCACTGTACAGTGTGGGCCACCAAAGCCCTGCCCGCAACACCTTCCTGGCAGTCGCACGACCACCATAGTGTCCTCCAGCCACTCCTGCATGTGCTTTTGACAAGATCTGTGCTTGCTCATGTGGCAAAACACACCGTCGCAATATCTCATCTGCGCCTAATTGGTACAACTCACCTGCAATAAGCTGGAAATATGCATCCTTGACCACTAACTGCTTCTTCTGACTAGTAGTGAACTCTTCTGGTGCGGTACCTGTCGCTAGAAACTGAATGATTTCTTCAAAATAGCCATCGGCTACTCCAACCTTAATCAGTTGTGCATCAGGCAACCCATCTTCAATGTTAGTTGGATCCTCTCATGTTTCAATCCATGATAGATTATCAGGGCCAGCATTGAACCGCCATGGCTTCATAATTACTTCAAAATAAAACTCATGAAAAAGAAGTAACCATTGGCAGATATTCCCCCCCAACATAGGTTTATTGACTAGGTATTTCAACACGGAGTGGTCTGTGAACATCTTAAAATAGCCTCCCAACAAGTAATGGAAAAACTTCTGCAGCGTATAGACCATCGCCAAGCCTTCCCTCTCGGTAGTAGTGTAATTCCTTTCTACGAAGGACAGATTCTGACTTGCGAAAGCAATAGGGTGATTGAGATCCCCATCTCCTGGTTGCGTCAGTACCACCATGTGCAATCGATGATGCATCAACATGAACATGGAACTCCTTACTCCAATATGGAAATACTAGTATCGGTGCCGAAGCCGTCTTCACCTTCAGCGTCTCAAAGCTACCCTGACACTCAGGGCTCCATTGAAATACCGCATCTTTCTTCAATAGCTTCTCCATAGGGGCGCTGATCGCTGCATATCCCCTCATGAACTTGTGGTAATACCTAATATGCCCCAAAGTCGCCCTCAATTGCGTAACATTAGTCGGTGGTTTTAGGCTCAAAATAAGTGCAATCTTTGCTGGATCGACTAACAATCCTTGTTTGCACACAATGTGACCCAGCAATATCCCAAATGGTGCACAAAAGATGCATTTCTTCAAATTCAGCGATATCTGATGTTGTCGGCATCGCTCAAGCATCAACTGCAGATTGGCTAGATGATCATGGATGAAACCATAGACTTTCCAATCATCCATGTATACTTGCAAAAACTTCTGAATAAAGTACCGGAACGCGGCAACAACGACCCGCAAGAAAATCGTAGGTGCATTCTTCAACCCAAACGACATCACAGTATACTAAAAAAAACCCCATTCTGTCACAAAAGTTGTCTTGTGGCGATCTTCCTTTGCAATGCGGATCTGATGATAGCCTGAGAACTCATCCGTGAAAGAGTACATCTCCTGGCCGCCCACACCTTCGAGTACTTTATTAGTAAACGAGGTCGGAAAGGGATCATGCAAGCAAGCATCATTCAACTTTCGCAAATCAACACAGATGCGCACCTCGACGGTCTTCTTGTCCTGCACCACCATAGGACTGATCCATTCTGACTCTTCGACCGGTTCAATGATACCAGCATCCAACATGCGATCAAGTTCTACCTTGACCCTCTCCTTATGTCGTGGATTCAGCCAGTAGGGTCGCTGCCGGATGGGTTTAGCATCTGGTTTCAAGGGGATCTTCATCTCACCTAAATCACCCAAAATACCTTTCATCTCTGAAAACTTCGTAGGAAAGAGGTCTTGGAATTCATGCAGCAAATTAGTAACCTTTCCCATCATCTCATCATCTCAATAATCTCCAACATTCGTGAACTTGGGAGTGGCCTCCGTCCCAATATTGATCTTACGGAGCTTCAATGGTTGGCTGATCGGATCACTTAGCGCATCAGGGGCTATCACATCGCGACTTCCTTCAGACTCGGGAATATTGACATTCCACGGATCATCACATTCTTCGGGCCCACTGGTGATATTGTAACATTCCATCAGGGATTGCATCTGGCAGTGCGCATGCGAATCCGTTGGATATGCTATGGGGACAACCTTCAAAACTACATCGCGGATGAGTTGCAAAGCATTATTAACATCAGGGTTGGCATCCGCGAAAGTAAACGTATGAGTGAAACAGACCGTCAACTCCACCCAAGTGGTAATTTCTCCTCGCAACTCAGCTGTAGTGTACCATGAGCGTGGCATCTCATCTAAAGTATGAATAAAGGCATGTACCCACTCATCTTGCGGTTGCGATGCCCACAATGTCTAGCACTCCCTTAGATGACTGCCAGGGTTATTCCGACCATCATATTTCCCTACGTGGTAGACCTCGGTATCGTCGAAGCGAACCGTCATCAATCTTCTGCACTGTGACCATTCATTAATTGCTTTCTTGTGTGTCGCCCACCAGTGTGCTGGAGCAGCCTTCAGTGCTTCCTCCAATGCCAGCAATCGCTGTGGTCCGGAAACTCGTTCCTCAAATTCTGTCAAAAATTTGGACAGACCAGGCAACCCCTCATAGATTGGTAGTGTGACTGTTTCCATTGCAACGCGGCATAATGATTGCGTGACTAATCCACATTTGTGGAGCGATACCTCATGCAAGCGGTTCTGCCAGTGTTCTAACGCATCATCAGAGTCGGAAGACGCAGAGCTCTCACTGCGCCATCCCAGCTCACCATTGGTATTCGGATGAATATAGTCTTCAGAAATGTTGAATGCATGGTCCTATCCACTAGGTTCTTCATCCTTCACTGGCTCAATGTATCGTTGTCCTTCAGCTGGATCCAATGGGGCTATGACTTTGAGATCGCGGTTTTCAAAAGTCATCATCCGTCGCTTGAAGTTGATTACCGCTTCACTGTCATTAGCCCATCCAATCCCCAGCAATGCGGGATACGAGCTTCCTCCTTCAACTACTTCGATGACATCGAAGTTAGCATAGGTCTTCATGCCCTCAATGTCCACCACCAGCCGTGGGACCCTCCCAATCGTTGTCACTTTAGCATGATTAGCTAACCGGAGCTGTACAGGAGACCAGCTCAATGGGGGGCTCCCCATTTTCTACCATGCCTACTTGGTTAAGATGTTGACATCTGAACCAAGATCCAGAATAACTGAATCGACATCGTAGTCCCCAATTTGTATATTCATTCGCATCTCCTTACCTGTATTCCATCGCTGTAAGGAGTTTACCGCGAACTCCTGCTGTCCCCTAGCTGGACACTGCAACAACCCTTCAATATCATCCAGAGAAGCAGGATCCCTTTCCAACAATAAGCAACTATCAAGAAACTTCTGCAAGGTTCCGGACTGCGCGGATGGACCTGCCTCAGAAGTAGTATAAAAAATAGGGGGCATGTCGCAGATGACAGCTTTACTACGATTCTGGTCCATCACACGACGTGCCTGAAAGAACATATCATGCTCATACTCAACACCAAATGATACCTTCTTCTGCCCGACCAATCAAATGTCCCCTCTTGTTGCTGCACCTCCCCTCGTGATGACCGCGACAGCCGCATCTTGTGGTCATGGCGCCACAGAAATTGTCGCAACATTCACACCTTGATTCTGATTCAGCGGTGGATTCCCTGGCTGGTTCACGTTCTGATTAGCATTCTAATTTGGGCGTTGGTTCTGGTTCTGCACCGACTGCTGCACCTGATTCTATACTGGCTGCTGTGCCTGGTTCTGATTCTGCAACTGTGGAACATTTCCTGCCTGCCATCGCGTAATCAACTGCAGGCAGTTCTCTACTATATGGTCTATAACAAAGGAAAATGTACATTGCATCTGCAATAGTGGGAAATCATGCTGATAGTGTCCCCATACCGCACAGTGATAGCATTGCACAGGTCCGTGACCTCCTTGTCCTCCTTCGTGACCAAATCCTCCATTGCGTCCACCCCATAATCCTCCATGAAATCCACCCTGCTATTGGTACTGTTGTTGATTGTACTATTGTTGCATCGGGGCTGGTTGCATGCCCTGCCCTTGCTGCACATACTGTGGTTGTTGAATGTACTGTGGCTGCTGGGGAGTCATTTGCATCGGAGCATATTGCGGCACCAACTGTTGTGGTTGCCGCTGCGGTACAAACTGTACCTGTGGTTGAGGTAGCGGTTGGGCTACCTGCAGCTGTGATTTCGGTTGTTGTACGGCACGCTGGTCATTCTTTACATAGAATGCATCGTACATTCTCTCATGAAGCAACCCATATGCCCGACAATCTTTGTCGTCATGTCCCACAGATTTACAGAAAGTGTAATATAGATTCATCGGTTTGGTGACCATCTTTTGCATGTATGGGCATTCCTCATGGTGGTGCCCAAACACCTGACAAACGCGACACCATGGCATGCCACCACCAGTGAACGGGTTGGGTGCCCCCGAAACCAAGTAGTTGCGGAAGTCAGGGAAATTGTCCTTAGTATGTCCTTCGCCTCGACCTCGCGTACACCATACTTCTTCACGCTGATCCTTGCCCTTCTTCAGATCTTGCAACTATATTGTCAAGTTAGCTAGCTGTGTCTGTATCTGCGACATCCCAGCTGCATTTTCCCCAATCGGCGATGCTTCAAGCCGCATTGCAATCTCCAAAGCTTCAATGGGCGTCTAGATGTTCTACTACATCAGTAGTAGTCGAATGTGCGGTAGTAGTGCCGCGATAAACCATTCTTTATGTTGGACAACGCTCATATCAAAAGTAACCCTCGTCATCAGCGTTTTAAATCGCTGGTCAAAATCCCACACCGTCTCATTGGGATACTGTTTAATCTCTTTTAATTCTATAATATATTGTGCTTCAGACTTGGGTATTCTAAATTCTGCAATCAAACCATCCCTGATGTCGTCCAGTGTCTTCTCCGGAGCTCCTGTAGGGACTAGAACAAACTTCATAAACCAATCTAATGTGCGACCACGCAGAGTTGTCGCTAACTGTCCTTTCTTAGCATTATCATCGGTAATCTATTTTATGTTCCATACCGCTTCACACAAAAACCAGTACTGCGCTGGGTTATCTGTCCCATTCCCTTGGAACAGTGGCAACTTAGCAACATCGCTCGCCATCCTGGGCTTCCTTCCTGTAGTCAGTGAATTACTAGCAATCAAGTTTTGTTGACCCGGTGGGGTCAAAGTTGTGTTTCTTATTGGTTGACAGATAGTGAGTGGAGGTGTGGGTACGTTGTTGTTGGGGTTTGGTCCTGCCTCTATCCCGGGCGTAGCCTGTTTGTCCTTGTCTGGACTGTGAGGTCGCTTCGTCCTGTGTGTTCTTCCTTCGTTAACTTGCGGTTCGATTGCAGCAGGACCTTCTCCTATCCTTTGCCTATTTCCTGTCGAAACCTCGCTCCTTCCCTTGTAAGACCACTCTCTTCCTCGGCTTCGCTCACAGTCCCGTCGTGACCTGCACCCATCTACCCCTTATCAGTGCATTTACCGCCCCCCAGCCGTCGTGATACCCATGGCCTTCGCCCACCAAGATTTTTACTGATCTAGGTGCATCTTCAATATACCCTTCTCACAAATAAGCATCTTAATGGACAGTTGAAGCGACAACAGAAACCTTCCCCGGGGTCCACGGAAGAAATATCTTTCAGCCTCACTATAGGACTTCTGCGTGTCAACTATGAATTCAGTGATATATCCTTCCAAGATGCTATCAAGCCACACTTCGACAACCTGCGACGCTTTGTTGTCGACTTCCTGTAGTTCTTGGATCAACTCCGGGGTCCAAGTCGCCGGCTCACTGCCTTGGTGTTTCCTCTTCTGAAATGTCAACTTCGCCAACCAATAGAACAAAAGAACCGGGAATTCACAGAAAAACCATTCATGCGGACCGTCATGAATATATTTTCCCACCCACTAATCCAATGTCAGCCGAGTGTTCCGACTTTCTTCTTCAGCAAATTCCTGCAACTTCTGATCAAACTAGCTTTGTATCTCCGGTTGCGTCGGATGCCACAACATATCCTCCTTTCACTTCGTACACGGTCCCGACAACGGAACCATTTGTTGACTCAAACCTAGTCGATAGGGGTTCCCATCGCTGTCGACACCAACCCACTGCGATCTCCCTGAGTACCGGCCCAGACGGGTTTTACCCCATCCAACAACACCTGCAGAGCAGATGAGGTCTCACCCGAGGCGTTCAAGGGAGAGTGGACGGAACCATGTTTCCGTCAAATGAAGGAGGATGTTTGCGGCAACAATTACTTAACTTATCGCGATATTCAAAGATAGATACATGCATTTAGATTTAACATCATTCATGTTCATAGCATCATTCAATAGGATCTTTCATCGCAACAAGTAAAACATTAAGAAAACATAGCATCATTCATGAATCGCAACATGCATTACCATAAAAGATACACGGGGAATTTCACCAACTAGTTCCATCATGTCATATTACTTCATCAAAACCCTGATACAATATCTCCGCAAAACCACCAATAGCTCTTGATCTCATATATAGACTCAAAGACGCACACATTTAACATTTAAGGATCCATACTAAGATGATTCAACATTTACAACTTATGTTTATATATAGGCTTCCTCCTTTACAATGCTTGTCCCCTTACTAACAACTTCCTAACCGACACTTTGGACAAATGACCCGAAATCTAACTGACGTGGTCGAAATGACCCACAAACCCGCATACTGTGGTACAACTGACTCAAAAATGCATAAAATAATCTTCTTTGTGCCCAGGTTTCCACCTTCCGTGACATCTTCTGATGTGTCGCAGCATCGGTGATGCTGCGATGCTACCTTACCAAATCTTCTGCTAACAACATAGGTACTGAATGTTTGCACGACAGAGTATATGACTGGTGTTCAAGTCTTTTGGCGAACATGAAGCTTCAACTCTTGGGTTGTAAGATTGGGAGGATGAAGAAATTTGGGTATGGAAGCATACTTTGCACCTTCTTCTTTGAAAGAGTGCCTGCTATGAGTTTGGGCATGCCTTGCCCCCAGTCAACCCTCGTGAGCCAATGTTGTCTCGTTGGGGTGAGATCTTCCTCCGCCAGGGTGGTGGCGAGAGAAACTTCTGTTACCATGAGGATGATTTCTGGGGTTGGTGGGAAAGATAGGTGCTAGCTCTCGAGCAGTTTCCATATGTGGGTATAGACTTTCGCAACGATCCTGAGCTGATCCTTCCTCCAGGAGCAGCCTGGGGAGAGATAGGTATGTTTATGCTTTTGAAAAGTTATTTAATTTTTATATTTTATATATATGATTTTTATGATGACTTTGAAGTACTGAAACAGAGTGTCATATGTAGATGTTGGACCAGTACGTCCTGAAGGACAACCCCGTACTTTCGTGAGACCAGTGGTAGTGGGTGCAACTGATGCCATGCTGGGAAACATAGAGAGAAAGATGAGTCGTTGACTCATGACATTCTGACTTACAGGATCGAGCAGATGCCGCTCGACATGCAGGAGGATGTGGTTGGAGTGCCCCCATCATGGATTAGGCTACTGTGGAAAGTAGCTAGGTTGGTCATATGCTATCGAGAGGCATCAGAGGCAGATGAGGCCCCACCTTCTCCATCGGAGAAGGATATTATATGTATATTTTTGAGGCCATCGAGCCCAATTTTGTATCTTATGACATGCCTCTGTGACAGACTTATGATCCAAACTCATACTATTTTTTGATATGGATATATATATATATATATATATACAGTATTGGTTATTTTCATGCGTGTTATTGTGTTTTATGCATGAATTAGTATGTGTGTGAATGATGCAAATGCCAATAGAAAACGTAGTTTGCAAATGAATTAGCTAATGCATTCAAGTTCCTTGGAATATGTTGATATGTGATGCAATCAAACTGTCTCTCAATCAACTTAACGCGCAGAAACTGACGTAGCAAAGTAGGATCTCTAACCTGATAAACACCCATTAACTGAAAAAAAACTAACTGCGAGTCGAGCTGTACCTCCAAATGTGAAATTCCATGGAACATAGCATTTCGGAGTAGCTCCATGACTGCACTGTATTCAGCCATATTGTTCGTTGTGGGACCTAAACAAGCCCCTCTTGAAGACATCAGTTGGCTAGTTGGTGAGAAAATAACCCAAGCAGCCATGACCAACTGACAGGTGTGGCGGCTAGTGCCATCAACAAACCCTATGAAGTGTTCAGTTGACATCTGGAACACAAAACAATGGATGCATAAAACGTAAATACAGCTATAAACAAAAACTAACTCTACAAAAATGTGCAGCTATAATACATAAAAAAGCACAGATGCCTAAGCGTAGTACTTCCTCAAGTAAGATCGGTGCCTAGAACCTTTTCATGAGACTAGCAAAAGATGTCACATAAATCATTAGCAAGATTGGTATACAGAATGATATCTTCAAGATAACAGTCTGCTCCAATAAAAATATTTTTCGTGACTCTAGGTTGGGGGGAAATGTTGATCGGGATGGTTCTCGATGTATTCGCCATATTCCCTTTGGCAAAAACAACTTGTGAAGTAGAAGGATAGAGGACAAATCAACATTCTCACTGGGTCTCGGAGAAAACTCATCTCTCTCTATCAAGTTTAGAATGGGAAGTAGGTAGGACCTGGGATGCATATGTTCCTGAGGGTGGTCCAAGCCTATCATAGCTTCCAAAACCGCTTCATCAGAAGGCAAAACTGTGTCTAAACAATCAGAAGAGTGGGTAGAGTCTAGCGACTGTGCAGGTGCATGGTCAATATTTGACTCAATAGAGACCAACGGAGTCATGATATGTTCTGTTGCAGTATGTTGTGAATCTAAATAGGTTACCTCTGCAACAGATGTAGGCACAATTGGTTCTGATTTATTAGGGAGAATCCGCGGATCTATCGTAAAACCGATCGTGGAAGTCTCAGACGAAGAACATTCTTCAGAACCAATAAAATGAATGGGAGAAGGTAGGTCAAAAGTGCCTATTAATGATCCATAGAGACCTACTCCCAAACTCTCAGTAACTGGATATGATTGATCAACCAACAGGATAGTTGAATCCGAAGAAGTTTGGTTGGTCTTCTGGGAAAACGAAAGTTGATCGATTGTGACGATCTTTCCTTCGTGAGGTAACATTATTATTCGGAAAACAGCTGACGGCACTGCCCGCATGGCATATGTCTAGATCCTTCCCAACAACAAGTTATAATCGAGCGGAGCATCCAGAACTTCAACCTCTACCGATACTAGTTTGCTCGCAAGTTCAACCTCAAATGATGGTAAGACTACGTGTGGATGGAAAGATCTTCCATCAAAGGCGGTAAGTACCGTATTAGAGGGGGCTAACTCAGGTTCACCTAAATCCTTCTAGCAAGAAATAGACATTACGCACGTTGACGCGCCCTTATCTACAACAACTCGTCTAATGGTCATGGGACCATGGATGACCTCTATCTCGAGAGCGATGTGATACGGAAACCGGTATTTTATATCATTCATATCAAAATGAGCAGTCATGTTGGATGATTCCATGCTCCCAATCGCTGCCAGAAGTGCATTGCGTTGCAATGGGAAACTTTGCAAGACTTCCAAAGTGGACATGGCACAGGGGGTTTGGGCTAGATCTTCGATAACATTGTAGTTGGCAGCAGCCTGTGCATTAGGATTTTGCGCAGCCCATTTCAAGACACCTTTAGGGATCTTGGGAAACGAATCCACTAGTATGTGGAGAGGAGTGGAAGATTCTGGAACATCCTTTTGTTGCGGGTCCAGGGTATAATTTCTTGCTCGAGTTTGCAAAAGAGCATCTGAATTAACCATATTGATGAATGATTGATCAGCTGATTTGGCACAAGTAGTGCCCCTAGCACCAGAGCTTCCAGAAGCTAAACTCTATCCGTGAGGGAAACGGTTTTTTAAGACAGCAGGTTTCTTTTCACAGATCAACTTCTGGGCTTCTTCCATTAGAGGGAATTGATGGGTAAGGTGGTCGTCTTAACATAGCTTGAAAGGGAAATTGACCTTCCTTTTTTCCCTTTTACCCTCCTCGGCATTTTGCGTGTTCTTGGGATTTTGTTGGTTTCCCTCCCCTTTCTTGCCCTTTCTTTTGGTGTTGGGATGCCAAGGGTCCTTTTGGTTTGTCTGTACCTGTTGTACAGATTCAGTTGTGGAAGGGGAGGATGCAACAACAATTGATTCTACAGCAGACTGTTTGACTGACAAGGCATGGACATGCTTTGTTAAGGCATCAAACGCTGCAGAGTCGACTGAACCCACAATGCCATCAGCATGTGGTCTAGGTTTAGGTTTACCTAAGTCAATGTTAGACCTCGGTGCATCAGGAATAATCACGTATAAGAGCCTAGACTGAGCATAAACCAAGTCAAGTTGCTGGGTTCTCAAAATGGTTTCCTCTTCAGAGGACACCCCTAAAGTTGCGACTTCCTTAGAAATATAAGGAAGGAGTGATTTAAGGTACCACTCTAGTAAAAATGCAGGAGGGATGTCGGCTTTAATGAGCCTCTTTCATCTTCGCCACTCCTGAATGTGATTAGATAGATGAGTGGCCTTGTTCTGTCAAAAGGTTGACAAAAGGTCTGTGCCGGCATCGTACCAGATAGGAAGTTGAAATTGGTTCAAGAAAACAGTGGCTAGATTCCAAAAGGTGCTATAAGCAGCTGCTGGTAGTTCAATATACCATTTGGCTACGACACTTTTCAAGGTTATTTGAAAGAGCCTTAACCTAATGGAGTCATCATTCAGGGAATTCGAGGAGCACCAAAGATGAAAAGTTGTGACATGGTCACCGGGGTCATCACCAGTCTTACCTTCAAACTTCGGGATGTCCTAGGGAAACTTAGTGGGAACAGGTGGCCATGCATGATCATGGCGCACGGGGTTGTTTGTGAGTTCCGAAAGATATGGAAAGTTTAAAGTTGCCATAAATGGTAAACACGGTCGTGCCGATGGAATTTGATAGACCGGAACTTGGTATTGGGTATTTCCCATTACCTGATTTGTGTACTATTGGTTGGGGTTGCTCCCAGCTATCGGTTGTGAAATGAATGGATTAAAGTTGCTCCACTCGAAAGAAAGTGGATTATTTCTTGGGGAAGTGGTCCATTGCGGTTGGGTTTTAACCCCACCGTATTGTGGATTAATAATAGTACCCCCTCCTCCAACAAACAAAGAGAAAGGGATACTCCCTGTAGGTATATTTGATGGATTAACATTGTAACCTGCATAGGGGTTAAATCCAGGCGTAGTAGTAACAGACGGTGCCGTCATCGTACCCATAACAGGCATAGATGAAGAAGGGATCGATCCTACAAGGGAAGTGGAAGCAATGGTTTGAGTTACACCCTGGGACTGTTGTGTAGCAGAAGACTGAGTGAAATTCACTGCGGGTATCCCTGACAAAGGGACATTGTTTGGTCCAAAAGTAGGGGTAGAAACTAAGGAAGATGTCAAAGCTAATGAGATACCAGCATTAAAACTAAAGGACAGAGTTGAAGTAGAAGTAGACTACGACGCACTCGGTGTGACAGTGTTTGTGAAAGAAGGATTAACAATCCTTGTAGCCATACAAGTTGTGGGAGTTTGAGGAACTCCCTGCTCGTCTCTTGGGTTAGTCATAGTATAACCAGGTGTAAACAAGTAAGCACTTTACACAGGTTGTTGAAAACCTACAGGTACCAGAAGTGGATCGTTGGGTCCAGTAAGAGGAGGGTTGAAAGGAGTACTGAACTCTCTAGAATTTAGGTCCTCAACCTCGACAGCATCAAAGACTTGTTGATCCAGGGTTCTGGGTTGTGGTTCTCCAAGAACCTCTGTTTCGCCCGTAAGTTCAAAAGAACCACGGGAGTTTGTCCTTTGGCGTCGCGGTGGCGGTGGAGGCTCCACAATGAGTGGGGGAAGGTTTTGCAACCTCCGAGACCAACGAAGATGTTGGTCCTCCACAACTATAAAAATAAACTAAGTAAAAAACCTAGTGGCCACTACAACTAAGGAGCAAACAACATACCACTAAAAAATTTCCTAAGTGATCAAGCCAAGCAATACAAGGCAAATACTCTCAGAAGTAAGTCTGGGATGATTAGGGTCCAGAACAGACTAATAGAGTATCGACGGTCAGTTACGTGGCGTCCAATGGAGGTCCTCTGGGTGCAAGCGTTTGAATCACCAAACCGCCCTTCCGGGATTACTGCCAAAGGGTTACCTTCCACGTCTGTCCGAGGTGAAGTGGGAATAACCGCCCACTCTAATTAGGTAGAGCCCTACAAGGTTATGATACTAAGGCTACCACCAATACGAAATAACATGGGGGTCCAGTCGTCAACCTAGTTGAAACGCATGGGCAGGGTAGCAAAGCCCGAAGTCCGAAAGGACCCCCGTACGCGAATCAACCCTGGTTTATGGTTGAGAGGAAAGTGAGGGGGTATCCTCAACAATTCCAATCACCCACGGTGTCATGCTTAACTTTGGTTTGAGTAGAGAATCCCAGGACTATTTGATAGAGGTGGATTTACCTAATAGATAGTCATACTACGATTGTTGAGTAATGAAGCCAGTTTCAGATAGTTTAAGGTGATTTAAATCCGAAACTCTAGCCTAAGCTACTTGATGATGTGTATACCTAAAAAGAAAAATGTTGTTAGTTAATTTTATTAATATTTCTTTTTAAGGGCTACTTTTTACTCAAGGGTTGTAGTGCGGTGTGTGGAATGGTTTTGACAGGAAAGTAAAGTGCATGTAATGTAATGCTTTCAAATTCACAAAAGACACTTTTTCTTTTCGTTTGTATTCTTTTGAAAACTGAAACTAGGAAATCCTAAATCAAATTTCTTTTTGTGTTTTTCTTTTAAATTTCAAAGCAAAGCAAATTATGCTACTTCAAAACAATGATAGACCTTACTACTAAGCTCCTTAAAACACTTTTTGTCTTTTCTGATAATTGTAAAAGAAAAAGAACTTGTAAAAGAGCAAGTAAGACCTAACGTAAAGTGCGAGTAAGACAAACACTCAAATGGCTCAAAACAAACAAATCAAAAGACTTGAGGAAGACTCAACCTACCAAGTTGTTCCAAAAGAAAAAAACTTTAGGCTTGGAAACAAAGTGTAAAAGAAACAAGGAAAAGAGACACTCGTAACGGAAAGGCAAACCTAAAAGGTTGCTCCTAAGCGCCAAAACCCTAAGAAAAGACTAAGCCAAGCAAAGGAGTAGGCAAGCGAACCAAAAAGTGACCCTACTAACACACGAACTCAAAAGAACAGCTAAACTAGAAGGCTTTAACTCACTTGGACTGAATTGAAAAGACAATCATAAAGTATTTAAACCAAGCAACCTTTCAAAAGCACCCTAAGGACTCAAACTTGGGGTCAAAACCTAATGGAAAGGATAAGACACAGTGAAAGTGTGCTATTGTTGCCACAAACAACAAACGTTAAGAATGTAGGTTTGTATGACTGCAACAAGCAACTAGGGCAAAAGTGTGCAACTATGTCTGAAAGAGAGTAGTGCACAAACTTCAAAAAGGGCTAGAAAGCAGTGAATACGCTTTAAACAAGTACTCAAGCAAGCAAAGGCAAACTCAAGGACGTAAGAGAGGTGAACAAGACTCAAAAGAGACATAGAAGTCTCAGGGGTTAGTTAGGGAAGCAAAACAAAAGGATGGAAGTGAAACCAAACCACTGGAAATCAAAACCTAACAAAAAACTGGAAGCTACAGGAAAATGCACTACTGTGCAGTGCAGAAACCAGCGCACACTAGAAAAGATGAGCTACTGTTCAGTGTACAAACCAGCGCTCATCAGGAAAAATGTGCTACTGTAAGTAGGGTAAACCAGCGCACATGTATCAGAAGGAAAAAAACAGGCTTTGCAACAATAAACTGAGATGAATCAAACAAGAAAGAACAGGTAACAATGACCTATAAGACCTCTCAAAGAACAAATAGACTGAAATAGACTGGAAGAAAAACCTAACTAGGTCTCCTAGAGAAGAAAAACACACGGTTACTCCCCAGTATGGTCGCCAGTCTGTTGTTCAGGATTTATACCTTATAGTGAGGAGAGACACTACCAACTTGGGCTGGGTGATAGGTAAATACATTCATTGCATTGCATTTAGTTTCTACAAATGAAAGAGATCAAGATATCGAAAGATGTACCTTTTATCGACGGCTGGTCCTAGCTTTCGCTTGGTCTTCCGCTTGATCTTTCGCTATGATGAACCTGCAACACAAAGGAAAACTTCCTCAACGTATCTTGACTGTAATAAATATGATGAATATTGAAAACAATCAAACATCAACTACAATCAGATACTAAACCAAATGAACATACAATCCAATAGACATTCGATTTGGGACAGGAAGGGTATTTCCACCTTTTTATTGTCAAAGAAACATGAATCAATACAAATATACCTGATCGGTCAAGATGGTTTTGCAACCGAGTCCTAGGCTCCTGCTCTTCACAATGACTTGGGAATTCCTCCAGCGTAACAGCACTTAAAGCATTCCTTCTAGCCTCCTCTCTCATGGATCCTCCTTGTATTTATGGGACAAGGTAGGCAATTGAATTCGAGAGGTGGTTGAATTGGGAGGTTGGGGAAGTTGCAAAACCAACTTCAACTAATCCCAATTCATAATCTTAATATATTTTTTGATTTCATCTTAAGATGTGCGCGGGTTTCATACAACAAGAGTAGCGCACAGAGAGCAACTTTTATGCTTTGCAACAAGCGTTTGCAACTTTTCCCAAGGTGTGCATTGGTTGTCCTTGAGCAAAGCAACACATCTTTTGAGGTGTGCGCTGGTTTACTAGAGCAAGAGTAGCACACATGTGGTGAAATCAGGAGAAAACATTCAAATTCTTAGCTGAAGAGTATACTTCCATCAGTAAGTCATCTAGGTCAACCTAGCTCTTCAATCCATGGTGTCTTTTTGTGTGATCAACAGAGCAATGTGATCACGGACGAAGAAGTGCAGATTTGACCTATAACATATGCCTATCGATGTTCACCGGCCACTTCACTTGTGGCTATGCTAGTTTAAAGTTTTGATTAAATTGCTTTTGCTAAACTAAAAATGAATGAAATCGACCTCTTATTTGGAGGTAGACATAACTAACAAGCTACCATGTCCTAAGTTCACATGATTAATCATGTCCTAAGTTGTTTTTATGTTGCGTTTGTTTCAAATGGATTAGTGCTATAGAAGCTCAGCATTAGTTTCAAACATATAATGTTTCTTTCATTTTTGTATGAAACATTGTTGTGATCCCTCACCGCCCTACTGGTACCATCGCATCTGCAACGTGCCCTTTCCCTTTAATCTTCCGCCCTCCTAATACCACCGCATTTGCAACATTCCCTTCTAAGGCCATTTCCATTTGTTGGGATGCATCATGTTCAATGAAAACTCCTTAGTATCACTGATACACAGGGGGATAATCTGCAATATGGATGATATTTGAGACATCCATTGCCTTCTTGGCCAAGCCCATCTTCCTCCTGGGCTTGTTGACAGTAGCACTGGTGGTTGTCGTTCCTGCTATAGGATCCGATGGAAATGGAGTGGCGGACGGGGGATCCTTATATAGAACCCATTCTTGGTCAACGACTGTATTGGTAGATGTAGAACTTCCAACCAGTGATGGAATTTGATGGGAAAAATGACCATCATGAGCATTTTGACCGTCAAATACGGTTAAAATTTTTTGTTAACTGTATTGTGTGAAGGGTAAATTTATCATTTAAATGTATTTTCGAAGGTTAATAAAATTTCTAAAACGTCATTATTTTACTAGTCTTATATTTCTAGTATTATTAATATTTTTGATCTTATATAAAACTATATTTTCCAAATTAGAATTTCTAAATTCCAACCACACTTTCACTTAATAAATAGAAAAATCGATTAAATTAGTATTATTTCTATTCCTTTCTATTGTAAGTTGCATTGATTTTTCATAGAAAAAGAAAATCTCATTTAAATCAATGATGTTTCCAATTCCATTACTTCTTTTATTTTTCTATTATTACAAATTCACAATGAGCATCTATGATCTACATACTACAAATTTCAGTGCTCAATGATCATTGTCCATTGATTACAAATTTACAATTTACATTAAAATTCTACTGCTAGTCTGCTACAAAGCCTACATGAACATCAACTAAATGACTTGAAATTGGAAGTTCTTGGAAGTTGGAAGCAGTTTGAAGTTGGTGCAGCTGCATCTAAAGTCTTGGAGACATAACTTTGGAAAGCATTATCACGATTCACAAGTAATTCCTGCACGATCTTTTGGCATTTACTGGTTTATCTTATGATTTGAGTAATGTATATAGATTTAGATGTTGAAATTAAAATGGAAGACATGTTTTTGTTTTGATATTAACAATAAACCTGAACAACTCCATCTATATTGTTTTTTATAGATTCTTTTTGTAATATAAGGTTTATTTTATGGAAAAATTTTGCGTGAAAACCACCGATTCGAAAAGTTGTTACAACAATTTATATAGGGTGGGGACGGGCTTCAGAAATTGAGAGGATATGTCCAGTTTTATCACACTGTTGCCTTGAATATGCTCACTTGGTACATCATTATACTTTGACAGAACCTTTATCAGAGATATATTGTTTAACTTCCTCGGATAGTTTTATTCTAAACAGCCAGGAACTTCAGAGAGAGACATTACTGGATGTATAGTTTTATTTATAGTGTTTGTGTGAATTCCAACGACACACAGGGCTTCATCTGCACCACTTTTACCCTAAATGCTCCTCTGTTTTCCTAAATCCTTACCCTACATGCTCCTTTGCTTTCCTGAATCCTGCCCATTACAGTGTCCGCCATATACATAGTTGTTCCATTCAAACAAAGGTTGATGTCGACTAAAGATACAGTGGTGGAAATTCCTTATCTCCAAAAAAAATGTTAATAAGATTTGAAAGAAAAAAATAAGTATTTCCATGACGGTCAGTCACAACGAGGTGAGAAATGTGAAAATGGTCTTGTAACATCCCTCCAAATTGACCCAATTACCATTATTATTTTTGTAAATATAAATGTATTTATGTAAATGGCCCTGGTGAGGAGCTCAAGGCCAAGGCCCCCACCAATGGACCATGGAATTATTGTTATGTTCATAAGTGTTATTATATGCTTAGGAGGTTAAAAGTTTATGTCGCAACTAAGTGATGGGAAGAGCCGCTACAAGATCTCTCTCTCTATATAAATATATGCATAAGAAATATTATAAGAACTTCAAAAGATTGAAGTTCACTATGACTTTAGTCGTAGTAATGACAGTTGAGTATTACTACTAGGCTATCCTAAGGAATTATTGAAGTATCTCTCTCTCTCTATATATATTTAGATTGAATATGAAACAAAAAGTATATGCTTTAGTATTATAGATGATGACATATAATATATAATTTTATGACATACAATATATATATATATATATATATATATATATATATATATACGCATATAATTGTTATGCTTAAAACATATGCAAAAGAAGGGTATCATAAAAGGAGGTAGACAAGGCATAATAACCATGAGTCAAATGGATTGTCTTTATATAATGATACACCACAAACGGTAAAGGATTATCAAGGGATTCTAAATACTATATATAATACATGGAGGCAAGAATGGAATTTTAAATATATAAATACATATACATATAAGATATATATATATATATTTGTATATAGATTGATACCTAATATATAGTCGAGACCTTGTGCGTGAGGCACTCTCGAGGTAAATATAATTAAAAAGGAAAATCATAAACTAACTAAAGGAGTGGCTGAGGATCTCAGAGAGAAGTTAGTGCAAGTTGTCCCCTTAGTGGAAAGACGAATTCATGATGGTCGCCACTTGTTATAATGCTACCTCCTGATCGCCAATTGTCACTAGTGATAGAAGTGTCTAACCTCTTAAATGAGAGTGGCGAGTTGCCTCCTTCGTGGAAGTTTTCTTTACACATCTTGCTGCCACTTGTCTCTTTGAGCCAACACAGGACGCGGAGCCGAGCTACCAAGTGTCACTCACACGGAAGGGAGGACGCCCTCTTAATGAAGAACTGAACATGACAGAGGGATCTCTGCATAACGTTAGATATCCACGAGCTCTGACAAGGGAAAAACCGACATTGATGGTTGGACGAAAACCCTGTGTAAGAAACATCTGTGATGGAGAGCTTGTTCTTCTGAGATTTCTGTGTGGAAGGGACGGCTTCTAAAAAGAATCCCGATTCCAGTTTCTGCTCGGTGGTAAATGTCTGTGGCTGTTTATTTTTGTTGAAGGAACTCTTGTTCTAAATGTTGTATAGTGTGGCAGAAAAGGCAAGGGGCTCGACCCTGGGTTGTGCAAAACAAAATTGTGGTTTGGTATGTCATTACATAACAAGATGGTTCATGGAGGCCGATCCCTGCTGAGAGAATGCGATCCACGCACCGATGGCCTTATTGCATGGGTGAATGCAGACAACTATTACAATGACGGTAATAGAGATGCGAACTAGGCGATAAGGTTTTGGTTATCTTGCGATAAAATTCCTGTGTAAGTGATCCCTGTACCTATGGTTTATTGTGATAAAAATTAGGTTTACGATGCACTGAAGATTTCGTGAAACCATAGGACCGATTTCTGGTTGGGCTTCGTTGGAATCACTTCAAGCGATTGGGTATAGTTCTAGATGGTTTTCGTATCAAGTTTTAGCTGTGCATAAACTATTTAGTATAGCTCCTTGTTGGAATCCCACAGTGCGAGCGCAAAGTCTCCCTTTTGTGTGATCTTCCCTTGCAAAAACTAAAGTTTTGGTGTAGATAGTGAATGCTGTGAAATCATATTGATACCAATTTTATGCTCTTTGCATTTATATTTATACTTAAGCCGCCATTATTGAGTTCTTTATACCTTGATGTAGGAAATCGGGTGGAACTTTGGGATATATTTTATAAATAACATATATCTGTATTTTGGACTGTGTCTGGCTTTGTACTTGTATTAATGCTTAGTAGATTTATTTTAATGATCTCTGTGTTCATACTATACTGGAACCCTGGTTAATTTTCAACCAGTTTATAGTTCTCAATATTATGTTATGCACTGGGGGGTTTGGTTGGAATCATGTTTATATATTATTATATACTAACGATGATGTGCAAAAGACTTTAGGAATTTCAATCCCTGTGTATTATTATTACCTTATAGAGTAATTGTTATATTGTATATAGCTATGTTCATGCTGCCACTTTTGATCCGTTTGGGGTTTGATATTTGTATATATTAAGCTATATAGAAAACGTATGGAACCTTGGTTTATTTCAATAAGAGATATTTCTAATTTTTAGGTTTATGCATTTGGAGTGCGTTGGGTGGAAGCCGGATTAAAGTTGTGTTAGATATATTTTACACATTATGAAATCTTTATTTGATGTTTGGAGGACTTTATCTCGGTTAGGCTTTTGTAGCGAAAACCTAAAGTATAACTAGTTAAGTTCTATGAGTGGATAGACCTTGATATTAATATTATTGTTAGATGGTTGAAATGCTTGGAAATAATTTTGTGAAGCTTCTCTTATTGTCAGAAAGAGATTGATAAAGGTGGAAGGAAATTATTACGACAATTGTGTTGTCGTTTGTAACTCCTCTTTTCATTATGAAGATATAACTTCTCTTTGTGGACGTAGCCCGAGTTTGGGTGAACCACCTGAAAATGGCCTCTTTCGGATGTGTCTTGCATGTGTGTATTACTCGTCTCTATCTTTTATGTATTTTAACTCTTATGTACATTTGTCTCTCTATGTGCACTTTAAGTGTGTTAATTCTCCTTGATATTTTGTCATAACATAAGTGCATGAATAAGTTGTTCTCGTATCACATTGATCATGAAATCCATTCTATGTTTCCTTCTGACATATTTATGTTAATATCCATGAGTAAGAATTGTTAGATAGTCTTTCAAAATAAAGCCGACACTACCTCGAGTATGAAATGATGTGTGTAATGAATGGTTTGTTTTATATGATGTTAGATGAGAAATTTTAGTATCATTAGACATTTGTACAATTACTATGATAACCACTTGCACATAAGTGTCCCGGTGAGGTAGGGAGTTGTATAGACATTATAAGAAAATGACCTTCATGAAAGAATCTGGTTAAAGACCTTATATGAGTAAGCAAAGCAAAGTTAGTTGATCACAATGTGTCTTTATGAATCGAGCATATATAGTTTAGTAGTTAAGTTTAAAGTGTTTCTTTTTATAAAATTTCATACTGACTCGGTCATGTTTATACAGAGGTTAATCTATAAATTATGGAGATGTTGCATATGGTATCAGAGAATTAGGTTACAACACTTGGGCCTAATAAGCTCAACATCCGATAAGTAAGTATGAAGGTTGTTAAGTTTAGTAATCAATTGTTTTTGTTTAATTTTGGATGCATGGAATTGGAATGGACGAGGGGTAATGTCATTCAAAAAGTTCAAACTTCAAAGTTCTCCAAAGGAGTAAAGATAAGTATTTTCATCATTGTTATAAGTCAGGTATGTCGAGAGTCTTCCCTCGATACATAGAAGATATATATACTTACATGGTTGTATAGTATTGTTATGGAAAGTAGTATAATGTTGAGATGATTTCAGTCTATGTACAAAGGGTTATGAAATTTACATTTAAGTATGAATTACTTATATTTAGATTGATTTTATATAAGTATGTGAGTGATTTGCTATAATGCATAAAGTAATACTCTAATCACATATTATGTGTAGAAGAAAATGATTTCCTTGCCTAAAAGAATGATTCATTAATTATTGAAGCAATGAGTTTTGTTACAAAAATAAAATAATCAATGTTAGCATGAAAAGCACGTTCTAGGACATAGCTATAAAGATCAAACTAGTTGAGGTATGTTCAAATGAATACATGACAAGTTTGAAAGAAGCAAATGAACACTAGGATGTAATTATCTCATAAGAAGGATGCATCGATATAGATGTTGTTGTTATGACCTTTCGGAAATTTTTATGAAATGTAATGATTCTATATCAGGATTGATTAATTTTGTTAAGAAGAAAGGAAGCATCATAATCTTTTATGTTGGATGGATTTGTAATTCTATATCATTCAGTAAGTACTATTCTAAGGAAAAGTAAAGATATGAAAACTTTGGCGAAACTTGTTATTACCTTGATCAAACAAAGATTTTTGAATAGTGTTTTCAAACTGCATAGAGTATCAAGTAAAATGTGCGTTATAGTTGTTGGTATTCTATTATGAATTATTAAGCACACTACCTATAAGTTTCAGAATAAAGTACTATTAGTATACTCCAAATAAGAGAGAGTTTGTTAGAGTAGGCAAGGTCATTTGTATATTTTTAATTTTAATAGTTACATAGTAGTTGATAATGCTTAGTGGTTACGATAGTTTCATGAAAAGATATATCAGGAAATATAGCCTCATAGATGAATATCAGTATCAGTTTCAATTTTACTAAAAGTTGGCTAAGATTATTTATACATTCTAAAGGTCGAATAGCCTTCGTTCAAGTAAACACTATTCGAATGTTATGTGCACTTTTAGGACCTAATCATAGAGGCTGTTTGGTTTTCAGGTGTTATATTATTCTATAGTTTTGATGTCTGGTTACTCTTTTATTTAATAAGTTTTTGAAGCATCATGTCCTTCTATGTTTAGACTAATATCTTTGTTGTTGTCTGGGAAGAGAAAGAAAGGAATATTAGGTTCGTTGTATATGGTTTGAGTAGGTGAAGCCACTTGAACATCTTCAAAATATAAAGCTACATTTTAATTTTGATATTGCATAGTTGTTACGAAGGTTTCATGTAAAACACAACCTAAGTAATTGTTACTCTTGAGTATTTATGGAAAGAATGAATTTGACATAATAGGTTGCGAGTTAAAAAAAATGTGAATGAATTCATGTGGCAAGTTGACTGATGTGTATCAAGTTAAGGGATCATGTTTGATCATAGGAAAAGAAGAATCCTAAATCTTGTTATGATTGAGTTAAATCGTAACAAAGAGTATGGAAAGTTTATAGAGAAAATAATTTTTATATGATGGTAATGAATCTATATGCTAACTAACTGCTTAAATTATGATATTGACATGTTTGTTTATCAACAGATTTGACCTCAGATTCACAATAAGAATATTGAAGAGTATACATTCATATCTCAGTGTGAATTGAAAAATATGTTCAAATTATTGAAGGAGCATGTGTGTAATGCTATGGAATTAATGTGATCAATTGTTGAGCAATTGAAGCAAAGATTTTTTCTTCTTCTTTATACTAACATTTATGGTAGTGATCTTAACTTCGACTGGTGACATGATCAAGGAAGAACATTGAAAAAGCACTTATACAGATAAGTTGAGCTAAATCGCTCAAAAGTAAGTAATGATTTACTTTTATTTTATCACGATTAGTGGCAAGGCTTCTGATTGATGATGTGTAATCATTAAAGTGCAAAGGATATGATAGGTGAATATATTTTTATATTTTGTTGTTGCATATGGCATACAAGAAATTAAAAAAATGATTGTTACAAAGAAATATTTCCTGGACTCAAACGAGAAGGTTTGAGGGGAAAATAATATTTCCTGGACTCAAATGAGAAGGTTTGAGGGGAAAAGAATATTTCCTGGACTCAAACGAGAAGGTTTGAGGGGACAAGAATATTTACTGGACTCAAACGAGAAGGTTTGAGGGGAAAATAATATTTACTGGACTCGGGCAGTGAGGCGGCATCTTTCACTTACTTACTAGTTGTTGCAGGAGGCAACTTCCCTAAAAATGTGGTCATGTTCCCCATGGAAGTGGAATAGGGAAGGTGTCTCGTTGAATGTAATACTGACCCAAAAGACCTAGGCAATCTTTATATCCATCGAATTGAGCAGGAGGCTTACAAATATTTTTCCTTGTGTTGCTGGAAAACTACTATGTTGGGCACATGAGAGATTCGATGAGGGGATGCTAGCTAATAAGTTGTAAAGTAAGATTGTCAGATTTTCCTGCTGTGTTTGCAGAAGGCTCGTGTTTTGTATGCAAATATCCATGATTGCTAAAGTACAAAAGAGTTTGATGATCAACAAAGTATTGTTGAAAGAATTGTGTTATGATATAAGCAAATGTTAATGATTTGTCTTGTAACTAGACTATGAGATGTATTTATGTACAAATGCTATGAATGCTAGAGTAAGCAAATAGTCCCTCAAGGATGAGGAAGAATGATGAACATTTACTGTTTTGAAATTTTGTATACTTATGTTATACTGAAGAATATTGGAAAATATTGTATGAGTTGTACAATGTGCAGTTTATAAGTGAAGAGAGCCTGCGGAAATCGCAAAAATGTGAAGACGACCAAAGAAGAAAAATAAAGCAAGCGAAAGATGGTGAACGGACGCAAAAGAAAAACTGCCGAACATCGAGGACGGTGTTATTCTTAAGGGGAGGAGTGTGTAACATCCCTTCAAATTGACCCACTTACTATTATTATTTTTGTAAATATAAATGTATTTATGTAAATGGCCCCGGTGAGGAGCTCAAGGCCAAGGCCCCCACCAATGGACCATAAACCTATTGTTATGTTCGTAAGTGTTATATGCTTAGGAGGTTAAAAGTTTATGTCGCAACTAAGCGACGGGAAGAGCCGCTACAAGATCTCTCTCTCTATATAAACATATACATAAGAAATATTATAAGAACTTCAAAAGATTGAAGTTCACTATGACTTTAGTCGTAGTCATGACAATTGAGTATTACTACTAGGCTATCCTAAGGAATTATTGAAGTATCTCTCTCTTATATATTTAGATAGAATATGAAACAAAAAGTATATACTTTAGTATTATGGATGATGACATATAATATATAATTTTATGACATAAAGAAAATATATATATATGCATATAATTGTTATGCTTAAAACATATGCAAAAGAAGGGTATCATAAAAGGAGGTAGACAAGGCATAATAACCACGAGTCAAATGGATTGTCTTTATATAATGATACACCACAAACGGTAAAGGATTATCAAGGGATTCTAAATACTATATATAATACATGGAGGCAAGAATGGAATTTTAAATATATATATATAGATTGATACGTAATATATAGTCGAGACCTTATGTGTGAGGCACTCTCGAGGTAAATATAATTAAAAAGGAAAAGTATAAACTAACTAAAGGAGTGGCGAAGGATCTCGGGGAGAAGTTAGTGCAAGTTGTCGCCTTAGTGGAAAGACGAATTCATGACGGCCGCCACTTGTTATAATGCTACCTCCTGATCACCAATTGTCACCAGGTATATAAGTGTCTAACCTCTTAAATGAGAGTGGTGAGTTGTCTCCTTCGTGGAAGTTTTCTTTACACCTCTTGCTGCCACTTGTCTCTCTGAGGCAGCACAGGACGCAGAGCCGAGCTACCAAGTGTCACTCACACGGAAGGGAGGATGCACTCTTAATGAAGAACTAAACATGAAAGAGGGATCTCTGCATAACGTTAGATATCCACGAGCTCTGACAGGGGAAAAACCAGCATTGATGGTTGGACGAAAACCCTACGTAAGCAACATCTGCGATGGAGAGCCTGTTCTTCTGGGATTTCTGTGTGGAAGGGACAACTTCTAAAAAGAATCCCAATCCTAGTTTCTGATTGGTGGTAAATGTTTGTTGCCGTTTATTTTTGTTGAAGGAACTCTTGTTCTAAATGATGTATAGTGTGGTAGAACAGGCAAGGGGCCCGACCCTGGGTTGTACAAAACAAAATCATGGTTTTGTATGTCATTACATAACAGGATGGATCATGGAGGCTGATTCCTGCTGAGAGAATGCGATCCACGCACCGATGGCCTTATTGCATGGGTGAATGCAGACAACTGTTACAATGACGGTAACAGAGATGCGAACTAGGTGATAAGTTTTTGGTTATCTTGCGATAAAATTCCTGTGTAAGTGATCTCTGTACCTCTGGTTTATTGTGATAAAAATTAGGTTTACGATGCATTGAAGATTCCGTGAAACCATAGGACCGATTTCTGGTTGGGCTTCGTTGGAATCGCTTCAAGCGATTGGGTATAGTTCTAGATTGTTTTCGTATCAAGTTTTAGCTGTGCATAAACTATTTAGTATAGATCCTTGTTGGAATCCCACAGTGCGAGTGCAGAGCCTCCCTTTTGTGTGATCTTCCCTTGCAAAAACTAAATTTTTGGTGTAGACAGTGAATGTTGTGAAATCATATTGATACCAATTTTATGCTCTCTACATTTATATTTATACTTAAGCCGCCATGATTGAGTTCTTTATACCTTGATGTAGGAAATCAGGTGGAACTCTGGGATATATTTTATAAATAACATATATCTATATTTTGGACTGCGTCTGGCTGTGTACTCATATTAATGCTTAGTAGATTTATTTTAATTATCTCTGTGTTCATACTATACTGGAACCCTGGTTAATTTTCAACCAGTTTATAGTTCTCAATATTATGTTATGCACTGGGGGGTTTGGTTGGAATCCTATTTATGTATTATTATATACTAATGATGCTACGCAAAAGACTTTAGGGATTTCAATCCCCGTGTATTATTATTACCTTATAGAGTAACTGCTATATTGTATATAGCTAAGTTCATGCTGCCAATTTTGATCCGTTTGGGGTTTGATATTTGTATATATTAAGCTATATAGAAAACGTATGGAACCCTGGTTTATTTCAATAAGAGATATTTCTAATTTTTAGGTTTACGCACTTGGAGTGCATTGGGTGGAAGCCAGATTAAAGTTGGTTAGATATATTTTACACATTATGAAATCCTTATATGATGTTGGGAGGACTTTATCTAGGTTAGGCTTTTGTAGCGAAAACCTAAAGTATAACTAGTTAAGTTCTATGAGTGGATAGACCTTGATATTAATATTATAGTTAGATGGTTGAAATGCTTGGAAAGCATTTTGTGAAGCTTCTCTTACTGTCAGAAAGAGATTGATAAAGTTGGAAGGAAATTATTACAACAATTGTGTTGTCGTTTGTAACTCCTCTTTTCATTATAAAGATATAACTTCTCTTTGTGGACGTAGCCCGAGTTTGGGTGAACCACTTGAAAATGGCCTCTTTCGGATGTCGCTTGCATGTGTGTATTACTCGTCTCTATCTTTTCTGTATTTTAACTCTTATGTACATTTGTCTCTCTATGTGCACTTTAAGTGTGTTAATTCTCCTTGGTATTTTGTCATAACATAAGTGCATGAATAATTTGTTGTCGTATAATATTGATCATGAAATCCATTCTATGTTTCCTTCTGACATATTTATGTTAATATCCATGAGTAAGAATTGTTAGATAGTCTTTCAAAATAAATCCGGCACTACCTCGAGTATGAAATGATGTGTGTAATGAATGGTTTGTTTTATACGATGTTAGATGATAAATTTTAGTATCATTAGACATTTGTACAATTACTATGATAACCACTTGCACATAAGTGTCCCGATGAGGTAGGGAGTTGTATAGACATTATAAGAAAATGACCTTCATGAAAGAATCTGGTTAAAGACCTTATATGAGTAAGCAAAGTAAAGTTAGTTGATCACAAAGTGTCTTTATGAATCGAGCATATATAGTTTAGTAGTTAAGTTTAAAGTGTTTCTTTTTATAAAATTTCATACTGACTCGGTCATGTTTATACGAAGGTTAATCTATAAATTATGGAGATGTTACAGGTCTTGCTCTACGTAAGTGGATCGGGTGTAGCAAACGGGGTACAACTTCCTTTTCTTTGTAAGTGGTATAACCTGAAAAAAGTAAAAATGAATTTGCTTTGCCATGGATTTGCAATGGTTTATAATTAATATGTTATACATTTCATTTATAATTGATTTTAAATATTTTATTGGATACATATATGTATGTGATGTTAATCTAAACTCTAAATTTTTTTAAAGATTAAATTATAATTATGTATACTTAAAATATGAAATTCATTTTTCTAAAATTTTCCCAAAAACCGCAAGGGATAAGAGGAAAACCATGAAAAGAAACCCAAAACATGAAACCCCATCAACGCAAAGAGTTTGAAAATATTATTTCTATGATAAAATAGCAAACACAGAGTCAAGCACCCCTTGGACTTCTAAATCTGGAATTCCTGTCTCTATGAAATACATTATTTCTATGCAAAAGTTTAGTTCCAAATTAATACTTTTCATGTAGTTTTGTTAAAATATATTAATGTTCTTATTTCGATGCTTTACATAACGTATTGATAATTATACAGATAATAATTAAACAATGTCATACACTGGAATAAGTCTTCAGCTTCTAAAGATAACAAGTCACATTTTTTCATTGTGGAAAATATTGTAAATTGTCTTGTAATGTTCCGTACCAGGAATTGATAAGTGTGCCATTCACTAGATTTAGATTAAATCTTGAGTCTTCAACATGGAAAGGTAAGAGATTTATTTCTATTTTTTTTTCTAATAAGTAGTTTCCATCGTAGACCTCTCATTGCTAATGTTTGAGTAATCCTGAGGTCGAGAGTTGGAGCCTCTCTCACCCCATTCATTTTGATTTTTGACCAAACGAATCTCAACTGATCGGCAATATTATATAATGTTTGAATAATCTTGAGGTCGAGAGTTTGAGCCTCTCTCACCCATTCAATTTGATCTTTGAACAAACGAAACTTGACTAGAACTTTACTGTAAGAAAAAAGATGATAAAAGCCTCTCTCACCTATGGATACTTTTTAGTTGTCTACCAATCTGGTAACACAACTTTGCATGCTTTGAATAATCTTGAGTCTCATTGTCCAAACATATAGTTGGGTGAAATTCATGTTGAGCAACTATTTGAATGAATAATATATATATCAAACTATTGATTAAGATATGCTTGTAGAGTTATTTTGGCATCATACATTTAGATCAAGTGGTCTTTGGCATTAAATATGATAATATTAGTCAATCTAATTTTTTGCTTGTTTACATTTGTTAGGAAATGATGCATGTGTATTATTAAAGATCCATTTTTATGTTTATTTATGCTTTATGATGTGTATTCATATTTTTTTTTAGTTTAAGCTATATTTTTATATCATATTAATTTAGTACATAAATGATATATAAAATAAATAGAAATCAAGTTAATGGATCATGATATATATTAATAATTATTATTTTCATTTTAATTATTATAGATATCAAGGAAATAAATATTTTTTTGAAGAAAAAATTAATAAAATTTAATTATTAAAAAATAATTTTTTTCACAAAAGTAAAATTTTTGGCAAAAATTCAGTTAAAAATTTAAACAAAACTTTTCACCATGGGTGATATATACACCCAAAACGTTAAAAAAAAGAAAAAAAACAAACTTAAACTTTGACGAGCACAATGAAAACCAAATTCCAACACTGCTTCCAAGGACAATAACGTGTTTCATAGGAACAGTGGAGTTTGGATCCAACGGAGTCTTGACCAAGGTGAGAAGTTGGACCTTCGGCATCGAATTGGTACTCGGCCCATCATCAACATCAGAGCTTGAACTTTCTGTGTCTTGAGTCCTCTTCTTCTGAACTCTCTATGTTGTTGTTCTTCTTGGCACCGGTGCATGTTTTACCTGGTGCAAGCAAATGGATGAAATAGGTATTTCAAGTAACCTACCCTGGCTAAAAAGTAGAAATGTTATTAGCCCCTCTTCAAGAATTCCTTTATGTAAGAAACATAGAGAATTCTAGTCAGATGGCTCCAATGTCTGAGGGATTTTCCTGTCTGAAGAAGTATCAGAATAACTTGATTAAATTACTAAGGAATAAGAGATATTTATACATCTGAAATAGGCCCAGTGATAGCTGTCACAGCTGGGCAAATGAGAGTTCCTATGTGAGCTTAACTCATACAAGCTGGCTCACGATAGCTGGCAGTGTTGGAAATACCAACGCCAACACCCCCCCATAAGCGAAACATTGGGAGGAAACAAAAAACAAACAAGGATGGGTCCCGACAACTAGCCCTGATGAGGTACCCATGTACAAACTACTCTCATAAACGGAGAAAAGGAGAAAACCACATGGGAAAAAAAATCCTTCCCAAAAGAGAGAACACAAAAAAAAAATGAAGGTAGGAGGACTCAAGATGACTCAAGATGACCCCCCAAGGACAACTTCCTTCACCCCAAGCATCGAGCGGAGCTGAAGAAACCGAGGAGATGCAAGAGGTTTAGTAAAGATGTCTGCCACTTGCGCTTCAGTAGGCAAGTACTCCAAGTTGAGAACACCATCCTGGATGAGCTGCCGAATGAAGTGCATGTGGATCTCAATGTGCTTAGTCCTTTGATGCTCAACTGGGTTGCGAGAGATATGTATGGCACTCTGGTTACACACCAAAGAGTAGTAGGATGAGCCTGTGGAATGTCAAACTCTGTCAATAACTGTCGAAGCCAAAGGACTTCTTGACTGGCAAGAACTGCAGCACGGTACTCAGCCTCAGCAGAAGACAATGCAATTGCTGATTGTTTCTTACAGGACCAAGCAATAGGAGTAGAACCAATGCGATAGACAAAGCCTGATGTGGACTTCCGATCATCAATGGAGCCAGCCCAATCAGAATCAGTGAAACCCTCAAGCTGAGAAGAACCAGCTGTGTACTAAATGCCAAACTTGGAAGTTCCTTGAATATACTTGAGAATGCGCTTAGCTGCCTTCCAATGACTCTCATGAGGATCCTAAGAGAACCGAGATACAAGACCAACTGCAAAGGAGATGTCTGGTCTTGTATGAGTCAAATACAACAAACTCCCAACCAATTGTCGATACAAGGATGGATCAACATGAGGTGATGAGCAGCTAGCAGTAAGTGTAACGCCTGACTGAAAAGGAGTGGGTGCTGACTTACAATCAGACATGCCAAATCTCTGAAGTAGGTCAAGTGCATACTTCTGCTGAAAAATGAAGATCCCTTTTGAAGACTGAAGAACCTGTAGGCCAAGAAAATAGTGCAAAAGGCCAAGATCGGTCATATCAAAATGTTCCATCAATGCCTGCTGAACATTCTGAATCAAGGATGAAGAACTCCCTGTGACAATTAAGTCATCCACATACAAAACTAGAATCAAGAGATCAGTGCCCTGTCTTCTAGTATAAACAGTAGGATCAGAATGACAATGCTGGAATCTTGAAGAGATAAAAAAACTATCCATCTTCTCATACCAAGCTTGAAGAGCTTGTTTCAGACCATACAATGACTGTCGAAGCCTGCATACTAGAGAAGAGTCCTGCACAAAACCAGGAGGTTTCTCCATGTAGATCTCTTCCTGCAAATATCCATGCAAAAAAGCACTCTTCACATCCATCTGATACACTGACTAGTGTTGTGAGGCAGCAAGAGACAACACAAGGCGTATGGAGTTCATTTTGGCAACAGGGGCAAAAGTCTCGGAGTAATCAATACCTTCGACCTGTGAAAAACCCTTGGCTACTAGTCGTGCCTTATACTTGTCAACAGAACCATCAGCATCATACTTGGTCCTATAAACCCATTTGCAACGAACTAGTTTTCTTCCCTTTGGAAGAGGAACAAGATCCCATGTATGATTCTTCATCAAAGAAGAATACTCCTCGGTCATGGCAGCCTCCCATTCAGGTATCCCAACAGCATCTGGAAATTTTTGAGGATCCTCTGAAATGGCATGACTGATAAGGGATATACCAACTGTTTCTGGCTGATTAGTGCTAAGAGCAGGAGCAAAATAACTGAAATCAGATGCATCATAGCCAAACCTTTTAGGCGCCTTCCTTTTACGAAGGCTTCTCCTTTCCTGTTCTTGAGCAGGTTGTTCAATTGCAGGAGGTGGATGCACTTCTGGTTGATTTCCATCTTCAAGAGGGGAATTCTCATCATCCTCTTGGTCTTCAAAAACCAAACTATCAACATGATTAGCACCAACCTGCCAATATATAGAGAGAGAAAGGTCAGATGAATGTTTGAAGTGCTCATCAAAACGAACAGCCCTGCGAAACAAGACATCCTTAGTGACAGGATCAAATAACCGATATCCTTTCATGTCTTCACAATAGCCAACAAAAATGAGTGGTTGACTCTTCTTCGCCATACCTTTGCGTTTTTCATGCGGAATGATTGCCCATGCTGCACAGCCAAATACTCTGAAAATAGAGACATCGGGCTTGACATGACTCCAAGCTTCCTCTGGAGTCATATGTAACACTGCTTTGTGAGGCACCGATTCTGAATGTAATTTGCACAGTTCACTGCTTCGGCCCAGAAGGAAGATGACATGTTCTTGGAATGAATCATGCAATTCGCCATTTCTTTCAATGTCCTATTCTTTCTTTCAGCAACTCCATTTTGCTGAGGAGTGTAGGGAATAGAGTGCTGATGCAAAATACCTTGTTCTCTACAAAAGTCTTTGAATGCCTGATTGACATACTCCCCCCCATTATTTGTGCGCAGATTCTTGATAGAATGAGAAGATTGCTTTTCAACAAAAGCCTTGAAAGTCTTGAAAGTGGTGAAGACTTCACTTTTGTACTTAAGAAAGTACACCCAAGATCAGCGTGAGAAATCATCAATAAAGGTGAGTGCATACTTAGCTCCAAAAAAAGAACGAGTTGGAAAGACCATGAGATCACTATGCACCAACTCAAGAGGTACAATAGCATGCAACGCTTTTCCTTTCGGAAAGGGATCTTGATGTTGTTTTCCAAGAACACATCCTGGACAAACTCCATCTGTGCATGAAACCTTAGGAAGCCCAAGAACAAGTTTTTGTGAATTCATTTGCTGCAGATACCTATAATTAAGGTGTCCAAATCTTTCATGCCAAAGCCTACTTAATGAATCAGCATGAGCAATGAAAGATTTACCATAGGAAGACTCGAAACCATAAAATTTGTATAAGCGAGATCTGTGATCAGCCTGTCCATATGCAACAACATTTTCTACATCGTGTAGTTCATTAATGACCACATCATTGGGAGAAAATGTAACTGTTTTCCCATCACCAGAATGGCAGATCTGATAAATGGAGAGCAAATTGGCAGAGATGTCAGGTACAAGCAAAACATTGTTGATACAACCATCATCTAACTGCATAGTTCGTGATCCTTGAACATCAAGCTGTGAAGAATCTCCCACGGAAATTTGGGAAATGCTGCAATCAGATGGAGATGGAAGCAACTCTTTAGAATGTGTCATATGATGAGATGCTCCTGAGTCAAATATCCAGTTGTCAGAGGATGCATGTGAAGCTCGAGTAGATAAGGCAAGCCCTTTACTAGATGAAGAGGGTTTGGATACTGGAATATTATGCTTCTTCATAGCTTCATTCAATGCTTCAAGTTTTGGAAGCACTTGGTTTTTGAATGCCCTTCTTTTCCACAAAAGCTACAAGTTTCATTTGATCTCTTCTTCCATGTCTTGGAGGAAGAGCTATTTGACTTAGAAGTGGGTTGAGAAGACTTTGGAGACTTTGGCTTCTGCTGAGGCTTGGTGGGAGGATCACTATCCTGAGCAGAATTATTCTTCTTTTGAAAATGAGCTTTGGATTTACCTTTTGAGGTATGTGCTACAAGTGCCTGAGAGCTAGAGAGTGTATCTAGCTGCTGAAGCTTAGATTGTTCTCTTGTTAGACGTTCACAAAATAACTCGAAACTGGGCATTTTAAAATTGCCATCAAGTGCATCCATTGTCGAATAAAATGAGGAAGAGAATACCTGATACGGACCCTTCAGCTTGGATAGAATCAGGAAGATGCATTCGCTATCTGTTTTAGTCTTGCCACATGCTTTTAGTTGTACAACTAATGACCTGAATTTGGTAAGATAGTCTTCAATAGAAGCATGTTCATCAAGTATAAGAGATGACAACTTCGTCTCTAATTCCAAAGCCCAAAATTCATTGACTTTCCCAAATAGGGAGGCCAATTTGTCCCAGCTTGCCTTTGTTGTTTTGCAACCATCAAGGTGAAACAGTAGGCTATCAGAAACATGAAGCCCGATCAAACCCATTGCCTCATCCAGCTTATTTCGATAAAGAAATCTTTCCATCTCTTTGGTGAATGTTGGCTGCTCCTCGGCCAACATCTGCCATAAGCCTTTTGATTGCAACAGTTGTTGCATCTTTAGCTTCCAAGTGTGGTAATTATGGGGTGTGAGGAGGTCAATAGCCTTCGACTCCGCCATATTAACAATACAGCAGCTGAAAATCACAAACTGAAAAAAAGATAATTTCCAGGCAAATAAAACAAGAGCACAACCTGCTCTACATACCAGATCTGCTGAAGATGTAGTGAAACCTGCAGGAGCTATACATGTACCAGATCATTAAATTTATCCTTGGATCTTCTAAATGTTTATGCTCCCTTGAATGGACAAAAGGAGTTCTGTGAGGGGCTCCTATCCTCTCAAATTATGGCTCGACCAAATCTCATTTTAGGAGGTGACTTAAAATTTACCCTCCACCTCTTTGAACTTTCTATCCCCACTGCTAGGAAGGACCCTCTTGCCGACTCCATGTTCCACCTCTTGTCTGAAACTCTCTTAGTAGATGTTGATCCATTCCCCCTCGGTCATACTTGGTCTAACAAGAGGGATGGTTCAACATGTTATACAACTTGACGAGAACTTTATACTCAAAACAAGAACTCTAGCCATAAAAAGCCATATTTTTGCATAAAAAACACCAAAAAACAACCCCGGATCAAAAAGTGGTGCTACCGGTAGCACCACATTTTGATTTGGGGTTAAAAATATAGAAATAAACCAAAAAAATTGTTATTGTTGTTTGCAAAAACCTTAAAATCAAACTCTAAATTGAAAACTAATGCTACCGGTAGCAAACTTTTTCAAAAAATGACATTTTTATATGATTTTATCATAATTGAAAATTGTGCTTATTTAATCTTTTAGTAACACTATATAAAACTTGCATTGAGTTAAACACAAATTATTCAAAAAATAATTTGACTACTCTTTTCATATAAAATACAAAAAATTATGATATTCATCATAACATCATATATTAAACCATAAGACGTAGAAGTAATTCATATCAAAATTCAAGCACTCCTTTAGAGTTGCCATACAAACAATGACATATTAATAAAAAAGACAAAATGTTTAATGTGCAAATATTCAAAGCAACACATGGATTTTGACACACTATCAGAAGCTACATTTTCTTCAGATGAATGACTGGATGAAGATGTAGATGACCCATATTCTTCTCTACTATCAATGAGTGCACCATCTGAATCTTCATGTACACCCAACATTTCATATGCCATATTCCTTCTAGATCTACACATTAGTTTAGCAAACTCCCATGTTGCAACTATTTCTGGTGTCGACAATCTTTTGATAATCACTACAGTCTTGGAGCAAAGAGTGCCTTTCCTTGTCAACTAGAAGTCATAAACTTGTATGTCATAGATAATATTTTCTATGAATATATCAATTTAAAATTATCAAAACAAATTACAAATTAAAAAAAATAAAAAATTCATTAAAAATAGAACTTTAATAAATTTTTAAACAAATTTAAAAAAAATCAATTTTTGGAAAAAAAAATTAATTTTTAAACACATTTAAAAAAAACAAATTTTAAAATAAAAACTTTCTTTCAAAAAAAAAATGAAAGAAAATTGAAAAAACATTGGAAAAAAAAAACTTCAAAAATTTTTTTTTTTTTTTTTTTTTAAAAACAAAGTATATATATATTTTTTAAATTTATAAAAAATTAAAATATTTAAAAAAAAATCTAAACAAAATTTAAAAGAAAAATTCAAATATTTTAAAAAACAATTAAAAAAAAACAAATAAAAATCAAACCCTCCCCCTCACCAACCCTCCGTTCCCCCTCCCCCCCCCCACCTCTCTCCTCCGCCTTCCCCCAGCCCTCACAACCCCCTCCCTCCACCCCCTCCCGCGCCTCTCTACCCTCCCCCTCCCCTCTTCTCCCCCCTCTTCCCCCTTACCCTCCCCCTCCGCGCCCCCTCTCCCCCCTTCTCCTCCCCCTCAGCACCCCCCATCTTGTTGCCCATGCGCCTCCCTTCCAGCTGCACGATTCCTATAATCGCGCCGTTGTGAAGTTGCGGCGCTTGGGAGGATCCGCTCCTTACGCCACCACTGCAGCGGGATGGGGGCGCGCGGAGGGGGAGGGGAAGGGGGGAGAGTGGGGAGGGGAGGGGATGGGGAGGGCAGAGAGGCACGAGAGGGGGTGGAAGGAGGGGAGGGATGGGGCGTGAGGGCTAGGGGAAGGCGGAGGAGAGGGGTGGTGCGGGGGAGGGCGAGGGTTGGTGTGGGGGGGGGGGACGGGTTCGTTTTATTTTATTTTTTATAGTATAATTATTTTTAAAATTTTGTTTTGACTTTTTTAAATATTTTAATTTTTTTAAAAATTTGTTTTTTTTTTTTAAATTTAAATTTCTTTATGTTTGTTTAAGTTTTATTTTGAATTTTATTTTAATTTTTTAGATTATTTTAAATTGCATTTTTAAATTTTGTTATAAATTTTTATTTTGGTTAAAAAAAATTGATTTAGTTTTTTTAAATTTAGTTTTTTAAGTTTTTTTTTTTTTTAATTTAAATTTTTGTTTTGGTTTTTTTTTCACTTTAGAAAAAATAAAAATAAAATTTTAAGTTATATTTTAGAAATAATTGAAAATGACTTAAAAATTGGCTTAAAATGTTTTTTTTTTCTCATTTTTTAATAAATTTGCTCATAAAAATTGCATATTTAAGATAAAAGTTTAAAAAAAAACTTCCAAAATATATATATTTTTTGTTCTAACTAGTTTCCAATTCTTAAAAAAATTCAAAAATGTGTGTATTTTTTCATTGTAACTAGCTAGTAAATGTAGATTTTTTTGTAAACTTTGAAAAAAGGCTCTTGTAAATAAAAGTTATAGTTTTCTTATGACCAAGAAGTTTCAAAATCACAAAAAGAAGGTTCAAAATGAAAAATGGTGCTAGCAGTATACACACTTTTTGAAACGAAGGTAAAAATAGCTACTAAAATTGACCCCTCAAAAAACGAGAACAATGTTGGGTTCTCGTCAAGTTGTATAACTTGTTGTTCACAACGCATCACCAAAAGGTAAGACAGATTCCTCATTAAGGACACTCTCCTCCTTTCTCTCAGTACTTACCACTCATCCATTCTTAAGGAAACTCACTCAGACCATCTTCTGATCCTCCTAAAGCTCTCTCTCCCCTTCGATAAGCCTCCACCTCCCTTTAAATTTAATCCCCACTGCCTCACATATGAGGCCTTCCAAGAGCTAGTGACATATAATTGGATTTTTTTTTAATACAAGGGCGAGGGTTTGGCTGTGACAAGCCTCCAAGCCAACCTTAGAAAAATTAAAGGGCTCACCAAAGCATGGGTTAAAGAAACTTTCTTAAATGAGGAAAGGGATCTAGTTGGGATCGAACTTTAGTTGGAGTTGTACATCAGTTATCTATATAGTAATGACATTAGGAAGGCAAAGCTTATTGAAATTGACAATCTGGAAAAGGAAAAAGAAAGGATCCTAGCATGGAAGGAAGCCAAGTGGAAAATGAAAAGAAGGGAACTTTGTCTAGGAGAAGGGGACAACACTACATCATTCTTTCATAGACAAGCATAGGGTAGAAGATCCTCAAATACCATTTGGAATGTATGGAACCAACAAGGAAAGGAATGCATTGATTTTAAATCTATGTCCACTGCAGTAGTACAACATTACACAAAACTTTTCTTGAATCCAAAAAAGGAGAATATAAGGGATATTTTTGCATCCACCTCTTTCTTCAATAGATGGGTCAACTAGGAATAGGTTGAAAATTTATTGGAGGAAGTCGCAAAGGATGAGGTTCACAATCTCCTGCTTTCTTTTCATCACGACACTAGCAAAAATTGGCAAATAAATGACAATGCGACTAAAACATTTAGCCACGAGAGTGTTTTTAAGCTAAATATGACTAAATTTGCACAAGACAACTAAAACTGACTAATTTTTCATCAGATAAAAAATACCACTAGATAATAATTGTCACAACTAAAAATGACTACAAAAATGACTAATTCAGTTAAAGGATAAAAAATACAACTAGATAACAACTACAACCAAATTAATATGAATTAATCCAAACATTAATATGCCCACTAGAGATGATACAACATGTCATCCCATGAGTATGTTTGGCGTAGATCACTAAGGGACTCATACTACGATTTTGTAAATTTTAATGTTGTACATGGATTGAAAGGGGTCTCTGAATCCATCTTCAACGTTGAAATTTATGAAATTGTAAAAGAAATCTTACGATTTAGTAAATTTTAATGTTGTAGATGGATTCAAAGACCCCCTGAATCCATTTGCAGCATTAAAATTTACTAAATCGTAAAACTTAAGGGATTCCTCTCATTGATTTGAACATGGGTCTCACTGAAGTAATCCCAACCGATTATGGATTCCTTTAAATTTAAAAAATATATACTATAGTTATTATGTATATTATAGTTAACATTTATAATTAATAATACATAATAGCTATATATTTTAATATTTATACTTTATATATGATATTATACTATAGTATGTTAATATATAATAGTATACACATAGACAAAAACTTAATATGTTAAGCCTATATTTGATAATATGAAAATAATATGTTATTAATATATTATAATATATTTAATATAATAATATTAATAAATTTTGAAAATACAAATTATATATAATATTAGCCCGATGGGTTAGCTCAAGTGGTTGAGTGTTGTAATCGCAAGCAGAAGGTCTCGGGGTCAAATCCCCGGGTGGCTATGCAAGGCCTCACTTGATGTCCCCACCGGGTTAGGCCCCGTAATTAGGATCGATGGTTTACCTTGGGTACCATCCTCGAAATGAGGGGAAGTACCTAAGGGTTTCCCATGATGCGTTCCATTGAAACAATAAATTATGTATAATATTAATATAATATGATTTTAATATATAAATATTAAATTACATTATATATAATATAATAATATTAATAAATTTTAGAAACTCAAATTTAACATTTACATGGAGGGAAATAAAATTGGGGGAAGAAATTGGGAAATAGAAATTGGGGCAAAGAAAATGGGAAAAAATTTCGCAATGAACAAAACAAGAACTACTATTTGCACTTTATGATTTGCGAACTGGGAAATGGATCTCCCATTATGGCTTGGTGTAAGGTATGAGTTCAATTCTTGATCTGAATTAGTTTTGTTTGTTTACGGTAATTTTTTTGTTATGATTTGTAAATTTCTCCAGCAAAGCATTCACTAAAATCGAATCGCAAGCCATTCGACAACTGAAAGGGGGTTACCCCGTTGGTCGAGCTTTCTCATATTCAAAAGTTCAAAATGGGTAGATTAAAAATACAAGACGAGATAAACTAGGCATGATTTAGATTGTAAAAACTTTAGGGTTTTAAAGAACATAGTTCATGAACGGGCTCAACAAGATATTTGGCATATTGAACTTCACGTGTGGTAATCTAGAGGAGGGACATATTTCATCCATAAAACCTAGCTTGGTGAAAGGTATGAGTTCAATTCTCGATCTGGATTAGTTTTGTTTGTTTACATGAATTTTTTTGTTATGATTTGTAAATTTATCAGCAATGCATTCCCTAAAATGGAAGGCCATTCAACAACTAAAAGGGGGTTACCCAACTGGTCAAGCTTTCTCAAATTCAAAAGTTAAAAATGGTCGGATTAAAAATACAAGACGAAATAAACCAGTTATGATTTAGATCGAAAAAACTTTAGGGTTTTCATAAACATAGTTCATGGATGGACTCGACAAGATATTTGGCATATTTAACTTCACATGTGGTAATCCAAAGGAGGGACATATTTCATCCATAAAACCTAACACAGTCTCATCAATTAACACTTAACACTTAATACTAATGATATTAACATAAAATTTGACTTCATAATCAATGGCGTCTTTGCAATATTGATCAGGATGGATGAAGCCAAAGCAAGACAGCCTATTCCTTAGTGGGAAATTCATAAACAACCAAATATAGGCCATGTAAATATGAGTAGGTAGAGCTTACTACAATGTTTGTAGTGCTTTCTTTCTATAGCAATAGTTCTAGAATTCAGATTCATCGAAAAGAGCCAAGTGCCAGTTGATTTCTTTGTGAGTACAGTGGATCCACTGAAAGAGCCTCTTCTAATTACAACAAATATTGTTCTTTCCATCCTGGTCGTGAACTACCCCATGGATAGGATATCCCGCTATGTATCAAATGACGAAGCATCGATGCTCGCATTCAATTCAATGACATAAACCTCAAAGTTTGCCTAGAAATGGGTTCATTTCTACAAAAAATACAGTATAGAGCCACGGGCAATTTTCTTTTTTGTGCACTTTAATGAAGTCTCCCTTTTGTTGCATGCAAAAAAAAAATTGTGACTAAGTAGCTTCTTCTCAGATTGTAAGAATCCAAATGACATCAAATAATTTATAAGAAGGTGACGTAGAGAAACACTAAAATGTCATTTATGAATCGCAACTAATTTAAATTTCACATAGATTAGCAAATAACATGATCCATACTTCACATAAATAAAGTGCTATCACATGGTACCTTGTACCTATGAAAAGTATCGAACTCTTTTTCTTTTTCTTTTGAAGTTGCTTTAAGGAACACACCCCTAGGTTATTGCACCACATCACTTGAACTTTCTTTGGTGTAGGTGCCAAGTTTGAGGTATCTAATCCACCAAAATCACCTGGGATTTGCACCTGGTGTCATCCCTTTTTGATATTCCATTTGGGTGGGGAAAACCGCAGCAAAAATATAACCTTGGTCAGTGGCTCAATACTCCATCGACCTCACCAATAAACCAAGGTTCTCTTAGTGGGTCTTCTATGATACCCCATTAGAAGTTTATAGTTGTTGGAGATACCCCACTAGAAGTTACTCATTAAAATTGGTTCCAATATTGGCCAAACCAGGAAGGTATTACAAAAGGAAGATGTACAATTTATCCCAAGTATCATAAGCTTCTGGTACAAAATACTTTGAAGCTCTTGAAGATACAGGTACTTGTTCCTTGGTACTTCAGGGAAAAAAATTACAACATAGACCATGGCTCCCTGGAAGGGAAATTTGTTCAAATCCTTGGACCTCACTACCATTCTAGGTGCTCCTCATGATATACCATAGAAGTACTATCAATGGCTTCCCAAATTTCAAGGTATTGATGTCATTTCAACAAAAGCCCATGTATGTGTTTTTGAAGAAAATCTTCAAGAATTAGAGGTTGAACATTTGGTTGTTGCATTGCAATTATTTATGTTACCATTAGAAGAAGATGATGGAACATGGTGTAATAGTTTGAATGATGCTAGTATTAATGATTGGGATGACTTCAAAAAAACTTTCCTAGAATATTGGGAGGTACAAAAAGATGGTGTTGTTGACATGGTAGCATGAAGTAAAAAATGAGAGTCAAATGGTGAGAGAGTTCAATCATAGGGTTCACGAACTTATAAAAAATTTATCAAGGACAACAAACCTCCAGGTACTACTATTCTCTTTTATTATGTGAATTCTTTTGAGGGACGTTTTGGGTTCTTGTTTAGAGACAAAACCTGGAATGATTTGAAAGAAGCCCAAGAAATGGTTGAGAAGACTGAGGATAATATTGTGGCTTCAGGAAAAGTGGATTTGTTTGGTTCATCTCAGGCATCAACCTCAAAAGCGGAAGTGAAGCCAAGGACCATGAATTTTAATGATACAACACCATACATGTTGGTAAAAGTCCTTGAGGAAATGGGAAAGTTGACAACCATGGGAAAACAAGTAGTAGTTCATTATGAAAGACTACAAAAAACTAGATGTAGTCGAGGCCTAGTTTTAAAACTACAATTTTTTTTTGGGTTTGACAAAAGTAGTGGAAGAGAAAATTTGCAGCCCTCTATGCCTTTGGAGCCAAAAAATTGGGTAGAAGATGTAGAGCTGTATTAGATAAGAATTTGCAATGAACCTCATAGAGAACACACATTCAGTCTCCAAATACATCCATCATTCATGGTCTCACCCATTGAACATCACATATGAAGGTAATCTGAATTCTAATGATGATGTCAATTATGTTAATGATAACAATTATATTCCTCATATTATAGATGACAAAAAATTTACCATGCCTAGAGAATTTATGGATGATATAAAAAATGGAAGTATATAGACCAAAAGGTTGAAGGGAACATTTGGTGGAAGACCCTCTCCATGACATTATTGCTATTACAAAGAGGCTGAAAAAAATTGCAAACAGGCCAAGCAACCAAGGACTTTCCACCACAAGAAATTGAATAAAATAACTTTCTTTCTTTGTTGTAGAGCCACAAGCACCCAATTTTTACTTCTCTCTTAAAATCAATTACCTCAAAGACAAGCTGCAACTGACCTTTGTAAAGGAGCAACGTGCCATGAAAGTAAGTATAAAAACTAGCGCTTTCATAGAACTCTGAGTGTAATATGGTTGTTTGCATATCCTTGCTAAATCAAATTATTGAATATTTGGCAGTGAGATTATGAAGAGTTTAAAGTGAGGTCAACGTGTTGGTCTTAAAGGCTTAGAATACCCTTGACGAAGGGTGAGTTATTTAGGACAGAACGCCTTGACTTGGGAACAATAAGCGCGACCACCTTGGGATGGTTCAGGTGCAGCTACTTGAGTTCTATTATAAATTAATTCATAGGTTCCTAATGTTAGTTGTTCTTGGATTTGAGAAAATTACCTAATGGGTAGTCCATGGACATGATTATGGCTATGCTATGCCATTAGCAACATATCAAATCCTGATAACTGAAAGTGTAGTGTAGAGCTGAGAGGCATTAAATCTTGATAAGTCTAGTGTAGAGTTGCAAGGTATTTTTGTTCGACGAATTTGCATTTATAGGATTTATAGGTTGCATATAAGGATGCTCAACTTATAAGTCTAATTAATTTGATGGTGAATTGGCGTAAAAATTGGATGGCTAGATTGTAATAGAGATAAAATGGAAACAAGGGATTGATATATTTAACCTCTGATCATTGGACATACGTGAGAAACTGTGCACTTGAGGTTCTTTTTGATCTACTGAAGGAGAGAGGTCACAAATTATCATTAACATTATGGGAGAACGTATTTCATTGTGTATTATTTCCCATATTTAATCAAGTGAGACATGCAGAAAAGGATGGTGATTTGTGTGCTTCTGGGGATCAATGGCTTCATGGAACATGTATTCATTCCCTTTAACTACTTTGCGATCTCTTTACCAACTTCTACAAGGTGATCAAAGAATAGATATTGCAATTTGATTAGTTTCTCCCATTTTATTAGTTTTTGGTTTACATAGTTAATAATATAGGAAGACAAAGCTATGGACGATCTCCTTTGGCCTGTTGATGCACCATGTTGTTGTTGATTGTTACCATGATCTCTATTTTAGGGCTCTACATTCCCAAGGATTTAAGTACTTATAATTTTGCCTTTTTCCTTGTTTATTTCATATGAATAGAACACAAAATAGATCAAAACATCATAAATTATTAGTTTTATGTGTCCCCTTATCCATTTCATTCAATTTGCAGGAGGTTTCATTTATGCTACCATCCCTGTTGGCATTGTTGTTAGATTGTGCGAAAAATCCATACCATGTTGTAGCATCGATTTCTTGTGGTGATTTGGTACATATTATAAAGGTTGGAGGTCACCAATTCAATGATAAGGATTGTGATACTTTATTGGAAAGCATTCAGTATGAACTACATGTTTTATGTCCATGCTTCAATGGTTATTGAGGATTACTCAATGTTTGGGCCATATATAATTTTCAACTTGAATAATTTTTTTTTTAAAATCCTGTGGCCTTCTTGTCTATCATAATGGGTAGTGATGCATCATATATGACACAACCCTTAGAACTACTGAACACACAGGGTTTTGATTATAAAAGGAAAACTATGAAATGAGATCAAATTCCATTTACAACCGCTACTGATGGTGTAGGGTAAGATGAACACACTCATAGCTATGAGAACGGAAATTCATTTGCCAATACACCACAAATAATTAGTAATTGTGATGTTTAGAGACATCAAAATATATTTGGTGTGGAAGTGTGGATTCAAGATGTTGATGTACTTGTAACTCTGGAAGATATTCACTTGTATATTGTATTTGTACTTTATTGTATCCCCAACGGAGATGTATTATTCCTCCGATTGGAAGTGTCGTCATTTGTATTTACAAGTGTTGTAACTATTATTGTAAGTGTCGCAACTTATATTTGATGGGTTATTAGGCCACCTTGTTGGGGTTGACCCTGTATGAGTTGTGTGGGTCAAAGGGTTATTAGACCACCCTAGTGGGGTCGGCCCAGAGTTAGTTTATGTTAAGTTGTTAAGTTGGGGTAGACCTAGTTGAGTAAAGGTCAAGTGAAAGTTAGTGTATAAATAGAGAGTGTGTCTCTCTCATTTTACACATTGTCTCATTCACTCACTTTGCATTAGTGAGAGAAGAGAAGGGTGCGCACAAGTGGAGGAAAAGCATGCTGCTAAAGACATCTATCTCTTGGGTTTGATAATGGTGATCCTTGTATTGATGCTTACTCTATCTCTGAGGAAGTTGCGGGCTTTTTCACCTTCTTGGTTTTCCCCGATGAAATGTTTTGTGTCTCTTGTCTCTTGTCTCTTATGCTTGATATGTTGTACATGTTGTTCTTTCAGTTAAGATACTAGAGGTATTGAATTAAACAAATGAAAAACTAACACAAGATGGCCAAGGGAGGTCAAACCTTGAGGATTCTTAAGGTTGTTATGAAATTTTAGTCAATTTATTTAACTATGTTGTTCATAATATTTTTTATAGACTTTATTTATGTTTTAGTAATGCCTTCTAAGTTTTTTAAGATAGAACTACTTTATTTTTTTGCCCTTCTTGTTTAAGATAGAAATACTTTAAGATAGTAAGGAAGTTTGGTTATTGAAATTTGCTAGCTCTTAAACTTTTGTTTAAGGACTCCAGCATATTTCTTCATGTTTTGTTTGACAAGAAATTGGTATGTTTGGATGTAACAATGCTTAATTTTCATTAGTTCCCTCTATGGCTTCACGGAGTGGAGAATCTTCAAAGATATGCTATGAGAAGAAATTGGCATTGTTGTCTATTTAAGAATCAAAAGGTTGTGCAGAAACAAAGAGCAATAATACAAGAACAACTATAAAAGAGATGCTGCAATATCATATATTTGTTGTACATCAGCATGTAACTACAACTTCAACACATATTTTGAGCCTGAAATGAATGAATTGTACCAATAGCTTGTTGACCTTTTAGAAGGGTAAAACCAGGCATTTGACACCTAATAAGTGTTTCAACTCATTCAATTTATTGCTCTTCATTATTATTCTTGTTCAACGTATTGCTTTGTGTTACAACTCTCATTCAATTGATTTATTTCTTTTATTAGCCTCATTCACTGGATTGCTTTAGATATGCTTTGTTACCTTTTTCTTGTAGTTTGTGATTTCAATATATTTTAGACCCGTGTCTGCTAAATTCAGTTGATAGATAGTGAGCATGTATTTTCAATTCTTGCTAAGAATACATGTTTCTGCTTGTGCTAGAGATTAGTAAAATCCTTTATGCTCAGATATGAGTGTTTTCATTCAGTATCAGTTTAAATTAAATGATGTAAAGAACGTTCAAAGTGAATTCTTTGATGTTTTTGACAAAGAAATGCCCATGTTTAATTTTCCATTGGCATCTTGAATTGACAAGATTCTTTATAGGGAACAAATCATCACCAATAATAGATGATATTAGCACTAATCTTAGACTTTCTGACCAACCATGTCATATTTTTTACTGTATTTCTTACTTGGGTAGATGTAGATTGATAATGTTGTAAGCATTCCTTATGGGCTTACTACCATGTGCTATTTTTTAGTGTCCCCATTTGTCTACTTATGTTCAGTGTCCCCATTTGGCTCTTTATGTCCATTTAAATTTCCAATCCAACACCTTCATTTAGTGGAGTTCATTGATCATGTTATATGGCCTATTCCAATTCCGTAGCACAAATTTTGTTAAGTTTAGCTTCATAGTCCCCAAATGGTTTGGATCCAATGATGATACATGATGACTTTTTCACCATTGACCAATGATCATTGATTTAGGGTGAAATTTGATTCTTCTATTTAAGGGTGCTATCTCAATGGAAGAGCACCCGCCTTACAGGTAGGAGGTTGGTGGTTTGATTCTTCAATGCCCTATCTACATAAATCAATGACTAATTAAATGACCAGTTAACAACAATCAATGACTAAATAAATGACCACTTAAAAACACACAACGACTAAATAAATGACCATTTAACTGCACTCAATGACTAACTAAATGTCCAATTAACCGCAATTAATGACTAAATAAATAAATGACCAATTAACAACAATCAATGACTAAATAAATGACCAGTTAACAACAATCAATGACTAAACAAATGACCAGTTAACAACACTCAATGACTAAATAAATGACGAATTAACAATAATCAATGACTAAATATTTGACCAAACTAACCAATCAAAACAACCAATAAATGACTAAATTTTTTTAGTCACGTATTTAGTCGCATTATAAGTGAATGGAAATAAATGACTATTAGTCATGTGACTAAAGTTTGTCATTTATATGCAATTTTCAATAGTTTGTTTAGTCATTTTTCTCAATTTTTCTATTAGTGCGATAAATCTCCCAGACCAGATGGATGGAACTCTGAGTTCTACTTGGGATTTTGGGAACTGATCGGTGATGGTATCACAACTACACTGGAGTTATCATGATCCAAAAGTATGGTACACCCCCCTTTCAATTCCACTTTCATCACAAATATCCTGAAATTAGAAAACCCATATGGTTTTGAACACTATCGACCTATATCCCTCTATAACGTCATCTACGTCAAAGTAATCTCCAAATTTATTGGATCCCAGCTAAAGCCTTATCTCTCTACCAACATTTATCCCAATCAATTTTGGTTCTTATGCCAAAGGAATATTCATGATGCCATAGGTTTAGCCTATGAAACCATCCACATAATAAAAATCTCCTCCCTTCCTGATTTCATGTTGAAGATCGAACTCACAAAATACTTTGACAATGTAAATTGGTTATAACCTCGTTTAATCTTAACCCAATTCGGTTTTCCCTGTCACTTTATAAACTGGATTGAAGCATGCAACCAAGGAATCTCCTTCGCAGTACTCATCAATGGATCACCCTCACCATTCTTTCATTCTTTCAGAGGCCTTCATTAGGGGTGGTTTCTCTTTCCCTCCCTCTTCCATGTAGTCGTTGAGGCTTTGAGTAGGCATATCATCCATGACAGAAATTTGGGGAACCTTCACGGGTTTAAATTTGCAAAGGAATTCAATCTCCCACATTCCTTTTGTAGACGATATTCTCATTTTTGGTAGGGCATCTATCACGGAAGAAAAATTTTTGGACCGAATTATGAATTTTTTTTCTTCCTCAATTGGCATGGAGGTCAGTCTTTGGAATTCCACCATTCTCTTCTTTCACTTTCCTGTCACACTTAAGATGATCATTCTTTGCCACCTTCCCTTCACAAAAGAAGCATAAGATTCTTGCTTTAATTACTCAGTGTTCCTCTTAAAATCAAATGACTACCGAATAAAGTATTGGATGTGGTTAATAGAAAAGATAAAAATAGGATTGGTTCATGTTTCCATAGGTGGATCTCTCTGGCCGATAGAGTTACAATGGTCAAAAGAGTGATTGAAGCTATTCTAGTCTACTGTATGGCTCTAGATTTCATCCCAAAATCGATCATCAACTCCATAAGGAAGATATTGTCATAATATATATGGGTGGGAACAAGGAAGAAAAATACAAACCCCTTTGCAAGTGGGAGATATTGTGTAAACCAAAGAACAATGGAGGATGGGGGGTTAAAAATATCCTTCTATTCTCATAGGTGATGGAAGCAAAATGTATATGGTGGCTAATTACCTTAGATGGATTATGGCAGAATTGTGTTCATAGGAAATACATAGAACCTTTCTCAAGCATCAGATGGATCTGTAATGGCGTCTTTCTCCCAATCAAAGGTTCACTCTTATGGAGGGCAATGGAAAAGTCATTCAACCTGATCTACAGTAATTTGGCATGGAATCCATAAAATAGGGAAGACATGAAACTAGTATTGGACTTGATAGTGGGTTTAAAATAGGCAGACCTTCTCTCTCAAGAAGTTGCTTCTTATTTGTTCTCACTGAACCTGCATGTGCTAGTAGATGCATACTCAGAGCATAACTTGACTGAGGGTGGGGAATGGAGTCTTGTGGTCGACATTGGTATTGAAGGGGAGCATTGAGTTGAGCGGGAAATCTAGACATCCAAGCTCAACTATGATGTGATCACTTTAAGGGACTGACCAGACTCCCTTATGTCGATCAAGAACCCAAAGAATAGCATGTATCAGGTAAAAAAGGATACATAATACTTGCTAATCAAACGAGAAGTGGAAATTAGGAGTGGTGGAGATTTATTTGGAAAATCTTGGTGCCTTCATAAGGTATCTTGTTTGGATGGTTGCCTCTAACCAATAGAATCCAAACATGGGATAACCTCCAAAGAAAAGGGAAAATCGAGCTAAATATATGCCTCCTCTGCAAAGCTCAGGTTGATTCTGTCAATCATCTATTTGTACATTGTAGGTTCACAAAGGAATTTGGTATGCAGTAGATTCTCTTGGACAGAGACTAGAGTGGAAAGGAGAAATCCTCATGTAAGCTTAGGAAAATTGGTTTGCAAGCTCCATCGTACCTGTATATCAATGTATTCCTCTCAATATGATGTGGGCACTATGGATCTCCAGAAATGAGGTTATTTTCAAATACTTTTCAAAGAAAAAACTCCTATTCCTATAACAACTCTACATAGGTTAAAATACTCGTTGAAGGACCCACGTAGTGGGAAATCTAGGAAATGCCGGAATCATGTTCCCCTAGTCTCGACCCAAATCGACCATATGGTTTCTGTAACGCGACATCCAGTGGGAATATGGGTTTCAGTGGATCGGGGGTATCTTGTCTATTGGGAGCATGAGCTATTATTTTCAGCAGGCTTTGGGCATCCATACTAACAACTTTGCAAAGCTGAGAAACATCTACATAGCTGTCTATCTGGCACAAACATATACTATACACAACTTGGATATCTTCATGGACTCCAAACTGATCTTTGCATGGGAAAACCAAGCGGCAACATGCTCCTACATATAACTATAGCCATTCCTAGAGAGGATCAGAGGCCTACAACACTCACTTGTGGATGCCAACATAACACATGAATATAGAGAATTCAATCAAAAGGTAGACTACCTGGCAAAGGAAACATGTGTTGCTTGGTTTTGCAACCAAGCTTGTGCAATGGGCACCTATCAACAATGTGATAGCAGTTTCAATATAGAAAGCAAAAAAGATTATGAATTAAATCTAAATCTAAACTAACATGTGCATATAACAAATAAATCTAAAAACGATTCATAGAAAGAACAAGAAATAAAAGAATGTTTTGTATTATCATACCTCAAATGGTGAGGATTTGTGGTGTTGAGCAGCTCCAAGGGTGAGATGCTCCAGGCTCCAATGGTCTCTTCTCCAAGATTGCTACAATGGTCAAGAACTCATGAGAGATTTTGACAGCTTGAGGATAGGATGATGGATGGATGGAAAGTGAGGAGCCCCTACCACCTTTTTATAGTTTTTGGTGGTGGGGAATACCATTATGGTTTTGAAAAAACCAATGGTATTGACCAACATGGTTTAGGTACCTTTTTCCTTCTTTTTTCCTTTTTTGAATATTTTGAATATTTTTATTCCCTTTTAATATTTTTGGGAATTTTGGACCCTTTTTGAGGGTTTTTTATGTTTTTTGAGGAAAAATATATATTTTGAGGGGAAAAAAGGGTGTATTATGGTCTTTTGGTGACCTTTTGATGGCTTTAGAGGCTCAAATGGTGGAAAAGTGGACAAATGGGTCATGTGAATAAGGAAATGAGCTAGTGAGCACTTTTTGGGTGTTAACAGATTGCCCCCTGATGTGTGAGGGCAAGAGCTCATCGTATGGCCGATAGACATCATAGTTCTTTTGTCTTTTTCCTGGGGTTTGGGGAAGAGAAGAGACCGGTTGGAGACTGGATCAACGGCCCCTTGGAAGCTACAAAAACAAAAAATATTATGTGGCCTCAATATGAATGAGGAATAATCTCTGATAATGGACGAGGCGGGGATACCCATGCTCGTATCAAGACGTATACATAACAATTAGTCCCAAGAAGGGGGACCTAAATAATACATAAAAAATCTAGTGGTACATCATAATGGTCCAAAGGGGACACTATTTTGGGATGTACTCATGATCATAACATGACTGATCTCAATGATTGATACACTGGAATAAAGCGACAACCGTTCTGAACAAGGTCTCAGAAGGGTTGATGAACTGCAGAAACTGAAGGTGTTCAACATCTGTAGGGATTCAATGACTATGAGTCAACTCTGAGGAGTATATGTAACTATATACTCGAGGGAGTATAAAACTGGGGTACATCTGAATACTGTCACCATGCGCAACCCGGATGTAACTGGTTGTTTCCATAAGTAGACTCTTAAATGTGGAAGAGTCAGGCAGTATCTGGGGTCTTCAACAAAAAACTGAGAGGACCAATACCCTGTGCGAGTCTCAACGATGCGATCAAGGTGTTGAAGTCGAGCATGTAAGAAACAACCATTTGGAGAGGCACTGAGGACTCTTCTCGAAATGATTCATAGGCACTCATCATAAATGGTGATGAGTCCAAGACACAAGGACTTCTAAGTCTATCCTCTGGAATAAATTTGGTTGGCATCGATAGAGGGAGACCAACAACTAACAAGGCAATGATGTTTCCTTGATAGGAGCGCTAGGTGTAGAACTGAAGTGTGGTAGTACTGATGGTAGGACTGACATACTGTGGGGATGGGAAATAACTGGGGTCGTAGAGTGGGCAGACTCAAACTTCCTTTGTTCAGAGCATGATGACATGGTTGACCTGGTAGCGTAGGAAACTGACTTGTAGGTGCGGGGATCATAGCTTTAAGGACTGAAGGGTATGTATTGTAGACTGGAGTGACTCTGGGGGGGACAAGCCAACGGATGCTGTAGAGGGCCTCTCAGGGTAACATACTGCATAATACTCTGAACAAAGGCGACCAAAATGGGGAAGTTGCCAGATGAGTAGACATGATTTGTTGTGGCAACGAGAAGCACCATTGGGTCCTTCTTCATAGTTTTAATGAGCTCCAAGAAGGGATAAAAGTGTGCTCTGAAATGGTACTGTCCTGTGGATTTTGTGAGCCCAGGACTGTTCGTGCTCACGGGTGCTTTCATTTTTAAGGAGTTTGAAAACGATAAGAAGACTCTGTAGTGGTGGTGGAGTACCGTCCTGTGGATTTATACGAGCCCAGGATGGTGTTTGCTCGTGGTCGCTTTCATGTTTAGAGAGTCTGAAAGCAGTAAGTGGACTCCATTGGTTGTCTTTTTCGTAAGTTAGTCTCCAAGGCCCGAAAAAGCATAAAATAATGCAAATGGAGAACTCTTCTAGCCGATGTGACTAGAGTATTCCTTTTTCATAATTAGTCTACAAGGTCCGGAAAAGGGGTAAAATTATACTAGGTAGACGCCCTTTCAGATACGTTTAGCGAGCATGAAAGGAAGTAAGGTTGCTCGACGATCTTTTCATTGTTTTAGGAGTCAGAAAAGAGCTTAACAGAAACTCCCTAAGTGCCTTTTTCGTAAAAGGAATTGCTCGGCCCGAAAAAGGGGTAAATCTATACGGAACAAAAAGGTATTGATGAGAGCGAGAAATGGTCTCGAGCATCGTCATGAGTGCGGAAAACTGAATCCAGTGACATAAAGATTGTCAAAAATGGGCAACGGCCAATGTGGCATGCAAACCAAGGTGTTGAGTGGCATTTTAAAAAAAAATACTTGAAAATTATGGGGGTGAGAGCAAGAAATGATCTCAAGCATCATCATGAGCACGGAAAACTGAATCCAGCAGTATAAGATTCGCTAGAAATGGACAACGGCCGATGTGGCATGCAAACCGAGGCAACGAGGGGGCATGGGAAAAATGCCCAAAAAATATGGAGGTGAGAGTGAGAAATAATCTCAAGCGTCATCACGAGTGCGAAAAACTGAATCCGGTGGTATAAGATTCGTAAAAAATGGATGACGGTTGATGTGGCACGCAAACTGAGGCAACGAGGGGGCATGTGAAAGATGCCTGAAAAATCTAGGCATGAGAGTGAGAAATGATCTCAAGCATCATCACGAGCGCGGAAAACTGAATCCGGTGATATAAGACTTGTAAAAAAATGGAGGACGACCGATGTGGCACACAAACCGAGGCGACGAGGGCATGAAAAAATGTTCAAAAAATGGACCTGGTGAAAACAGGAAAAGGAAAGGACTATCATGAAGTTCTCGTTGTGCTGATTCCAACAGTACCAACGGTTTGAGGAACGGACATTGTATGATACTGCAATGGTTGTTTGAAAAATGGTCAAATCTCTATAAATAGGGTGTGGGGCCAATATGACGTGTCATTGTTACGTGTGAGTTTGGCAGAGCAATCAGATCTCTTTCTTGATTTCTGGGAGTTTGGATGCACTTTTTTAATTTTGTATATGCCCGTGGAGGCACATATTATGCACGTGGATGCACCTTTTGTATTTACTACATGGTTGGATTGGTGTGCCAATCAAGAATGTTGTTGGCCATATGGTCTGCTACATTGTTGAGATTCCTTGGGACATGTGTGAATGAAATGGAGTCAAACTGTCGAACCATTTTTTTAGTGCGCAGGAATTTTCTGAAAAGACAGGGATTGCGTACCTGGTAATCATTGTTAAGTTGGGAAACAAGGAGCTGTGAGTCCAAGAAACGTTAAGGTGACTTATGCTCATTTGGAGAGCAACGGCCAGGAGATCGGTCACGGTATCATATTCAACTTGGTTGTTGGTGGTGGCACCTATGCACACTCTGTCGATGTGGATCAACTCATGTGAAGGGGAATATATTACCCAAGCTGCAGAGGCGAGATTGGGGGACCAATGGCTTGCACCATCAGCGAAACCAACGTAGCAAAGTGGAACAGGATCCATCTGTGGTCATGCAGGAAAAACAAATTTTTAGGTTTTTGTATTTTTTGTAAAAAACAAAATAAGATTGTACAATTATGGACGGTGGTGTCCATCAGATTTTCTATGGGTAAAATCGCTTGAGGTACAACCCATTGCGTGGGTTGCGTAGGGGGTTGCCTTCTGAATCGATCAGAATGTATGCCCGCTGTCCGAGGCAGGTATGTATAATGTATGGGCCTTGCCACATGGACACAAACTTTCCTTTTTCGGTTTTGTCATGAGCTTGATCATAGGCGAGGACAAGGTCCCCTTCAGTAAAGGTTCTTGGGTGGACATGTTTGTCGTAACTCAGTTTGGATTGGTTCTTGGCTGCTTCCATGGTTTGGAGGGCTGTGCGCTGATCTTTATCGGCTTGCTCCAAAAGTAGTAAGCATTGCTCAATTGGGGAAGTGTCCAGTAGGAGTTCAACGACCATATGTAGGGATGGAATCTGACACTCAATGGGGAGGATGGATTCGCCACCATGAACTAGATGGAAAGGGGTAAAACCGGTGGCAGTTTTCGTTGACGTGCGGTATGCCCATAGTGTCGGAAAGAGATTGTGATGCCAATTTGATTTGTGTTTGTCAATAGTGCGTTGGAGGATGGTCTTCAAAATTTTGTTAATCGCTTCGACTTGGCCATTCCCTTGGGGGTAGTAGGATGAGGAGAAATGGTGTTCAAATTTCAGTAGGGTTGATAATTCTCTCCAAACGGCATCTTCAAAGTGAGAGCCGTGGTCTGAGACGAGTTGCTTTGGCACTCCAAAATGAGCGATAACATGGTTGAGGAAAAAATGTGTTGCGGTGTCGGCTTTGCAATTGTAAGTTGGCATGGATTCTGCCCATTTGGTGAAATATTCTATGGCCACAATGATGTGTTTATGACCGCCGACTGACGTGGGATTGCAATCTAGGAAGTCGATGGCCCATTTGCAGAATGGTCCGACAGTGACGACTGGATGAAGGGGGGTGGGTGGGGTTCTTGCCTTGGGGGAAAAAAGTTGGCAGTTTTGACAATGTTTGACTACGGGGATGCAATCAGTAAATAATGAGGGCCAAAAGTAACCTATGCGGATGATCTTTTGGGCGGTGGCCATGCCGAAGAAATGGCCTCCGCAGGTACCGCTATGGCAGTCATTAAGGACTTGTTCTACTTCATCATGAGAAAGGCAGCGTCGTAAGATGGTATCGACGCCACGTCGATAAAGTACATCGCCTAATAGGAGATATCGGGGGGTGTGGTGTCGTATACGATGGCGTCCGTCATGATCGATGTTGGGTTGAAATTTTTGTGTGCGGAGGTAGATTAAGATGTCGCTGTACCATGGGTCGTCAGAGGAAATGACGAAAATGTGGTCGTCAATGAGGTCCGTTTGGATAGCGGGTGATGACGAAGAGGATGGGAGATTTGTGATGAGTTAAGCGAGTGCTAGGGCCTTGGTGCTCTTTGGGGTTTTGAAAGTTAGGTCGTATTCTTACAGGATAATCACCCATTTAGCTACGCGGCCTTGAAGGAGGCGACGTGTCAAGGGGTAAACCATTGGATTGCAATTGGCTACAACCATGGTGTGGCTGAGGAGAATGTAATGTCGCAGCTTTTGTACTGAAAAGATGACGGTGAGGGCCATCTTCTCTTCATGTGGGTAGTGGAGGGGTGGGCCTGACAAGGTCTGGCTCACATAGTAGATGACATGCTCTTGGTGAGCAGTATCTTCTTGGACAAGTACTCCAGATATGGCATATTCGGATGCTGAAACATAGAGGGTGAAATCTTTTGTGAAATCTGGAGGAGAGATCAACGGGGCGTTCGTGAGTGCTCTCTTTAAGTCTGTGAAAGACGATTATGCTTGTTGGTCCCATATGAAACGAGTATGTAGACGTAGTAGTCGAAGGAAACCGTGGACCGTCGTGGCATAGTCAGGGACAAAGCGGCGGAGCAAGTTGGACCTCCCTTGAAGGCTTTGAAGTTGTCTTAATGTACGGGGTGACGGTAAGTCTATAATGGCTTGGACTTTCAAGGGGTCTACAGTGATGCCTTTTTCTAAAATGACAAACCCCAGCAGGAGACCTGCTGTAATGCAAAGGACACACTTGAGTGGGTTCAAGTGGATGTTGTATTTTTGACAACGCAAGAAAACTTGTCGAAGGTCGTCTAAATGGTCAGATCATTTCTTAGATCGAGCGGTGAGGTCGTCTAGATAAACTTTTATGATTCTATGTAGATCGTGGAAGCAATAAGTCATGGCACGTTGGAAAGTGGCTTCAGCATTCTTGAGACCGAAAGGCATGACCCGATAGGAAAAGGTGCCCCATGGGGTAGTGAAAGCAGTCTTGTATTGATCTTCTTTACGGATTTTGATTTGGTTATATCCGGAGAAACCGTCCATAAAATAAAGAACCTCATGTCCCGCACATTCATCGATTAGTTGGTCAATGAATGGTGTGGGGAAGTTGTCTTTGGGACAAGTGAGGTTGAGGTCTCGGAAATCAGTACAAACGCGTATGGTGCCCACTTTCTTGTTTACTGGCACTGGGTTTGAAACCCAGGTGGTGTAGGAAATAAGATATATGAATCCTGCTTTTTGGAGTTTCTCAATCTCAGCCTTAACAGCTGGGAGCTTAGACGGGTGAATTGGGCGTTGTTTCTGTCAGACAGGAGGCACATTGGGCCAAGTGCCGATGTGATGTTCCACAATGTTAGGATCGAGGCCAGGCATCTCGGTGTAAGACCAGGCGAAGACATCACGGAACTCTTGGAAGAGTTTCTTATATTCCCGAGTCTCCACTTGAGTGCATGATGCGCCTAGCGAGATGAGCTCAGGTTTTCCAGGTGTGGTGGAAATGTCGATTTGTATAATAGGGGAAATGTTGGACATATTCCCCTCTTTGAAGGAATCTAGTGCTGGGATGGGGTCTTTGAACCAATCAACCTTAGTTGGTAGAAAATATTTTGATTCGACTGATAGTTGGTTTTCCGCGGTGGATGTAGACGCCTCAGGGAGGAAGTATGATCGATGGTGCATATCGTCCCAAGGGTAGTCCGGTGCAGTGAGTGTTTATAGAATTTGCTCATTAATACGAAAGTAATCAGACCATAAATCAACTGGTTCGAGTTTGTATGTGGTTGAAATCATATAGATGGTATTGATTTCTTCCGAAGAATATGATTTTGGAGGGTAGATCTCCTCGATGAGGGGAGGAGATATCTCTAAGTCGGCATTGTTCATCTCGTATAAAGCTGCTCTATAATCTGGGAGATCAGGGCAATGGTGTGAATAGTGGCCATAAATGCCGCATATCGCACAAGGGTGGTTAGTGCGAAGCGTTTTGTCGCGAGGCTGAGGAGGTGGCTCAAGTCTTATCACTGGAATTCCAGTGTTGTCATCCAACATATTCATGTGTTCTTGGAGTGCAGGTAATTGTGGACATTGATGAGTGGCATGGCCTACGTCGTCACACAACGAGCACTTAGGGGGAATGCGAATAGTTGGGGGGTTCTTGGCTACCTTGGGGGTTGCTTGGGGGGTGCGAGTTATGGGTCCAGTGTTATAAGTTTGTGGGCCTCTGCCCCCTGTGTTTCGTAATGGAGGTGGGGTGTTTCTAGATGTTGATGCCGTAGTCACTATTGGGGGTGGTCTGTTTTGAAGATGAGTGACAAGAGGGGGTGGGTGGTTGGTAGTAGGGATAGGTTGTACCGGTTGTAAAATAACAGTCGGATTCGACCGGGGGCTCGGAGCAGGTTAGTACCATATAGGTAACCCTAATGTTAAACCAGGAAGGTTGAGTGTAACCATTACTGGCGAACTGACAACTCCGAAAAATGGGAACAAGATTGGGATAGTATGAATTGGCGTTGTTCCGATATGAGTAGGCATTGTGGGTGTTTGTGGTAGTGACAAGGGTTGTTGTGTGGTGTGCGACAAGGTGCACAAATCGGATGTTTTTGTTATCGGTAAAGGTGGTGGGATCGATGGAAATGTGGAAGTCATAGGTGACTCGGTGTAGATTCCAGAACCAATTGACGAGACAAATGATATCGGTGCAGTTTGAACGGTTTGTTCAATCATTGGTAGCACATTTTGAGGGGCTGCGGGGGCGTTAGGATCATAATATGTGAGTTGATCAATCTTGATAACGCATCCTTCATGTGGGAACATCATGATCCAGAACACAGATGAAGCGATGACTTTCATTTTGTACATATAGCTACGTCAAAGAAGGAGGTTGTAGTCGAGCTGGGCATTGATCACTTCGATGTCGATGAGAACTAATTTGCCACCTAGTTCTACGGTTACATTCGCTAAGAGGCCTTGTGGTTGAGCTGAGCGCCCATCGTAAGCTCGTAATGCTGTGGTGGATGGTTGTAAAGTGGGGGAGCCAAGTTTCTGCCACACAAGAGTGGACATAATGCAGGTTGAAGCTCCTTCATCGATGATGCATCGATGCACAACAAGGTTTCGAATGTTTACGGATACTTGGAAGGCAAAATTTGATGGCAATCAAGGTTCAGCTTGGTCTAAGTCGAAAGCCATCATATGTGTATCGTTAGGGTCTACTCCTTCGATGGTGGATAGTAGTAGTTTTCATTGTGCAGGGCATGTTTTCAATACCTCTAAAGCAAACATAGCAGCGGGGGATTGTGCTAAATCTTCCACGACGTTATAATTGGATGCTGCGCGAGCATTAGGATTGTTGTTAATCCTTCGCAAAGGGATGTGAGGGATTTTGGGTCCTCCATCCAACGGCATATTTGGTATGCGTAGTGGTTGATCTGATGGAAGGGAGGTGGATGCATCAGTGGGAGGAGTTTCTGGGGGTGGGCCATACTGATTCCTGTGAGTCTGGAGGTTGATGTCATTGGATGACATCATTAATAAATGGTGTGTGCCTGAATCCGTATGCTGATAATCAGTTGCGGCATAGGTGATTTGCTGCTGAGGTGCAACAGATCTTTGTGGGGGATCCATTGGGTGAACATTTACCACTCCCTGGTTTGGCAATGGGTTTTGCAATATCATGGGTTGCGGTTCATTAAGTGGAGCTGGCTGTCCAGTGTGGCCCTGGTGTTGGGCATCGTTAGCCCAAAGCTTACGTGCTTTCTCTAAATGGGGGCAGTTGTGAGTGTAGTGGCCATAGACTCCACATATAGAACATGGATGGTTTGTTCTCAGGTTATTGTTTTTCACTTGCTTGGGATGACAATCAGGATTCTGGTTGGGGGGAGCAGCATTGTTATTATTTGGAGGATTGGGTGGTAATTGCGTTGGTTGTTTTGGTGTTGGGGCTGATTGTGTTGTGTGTACACTTGCCCTTGAGTAGTGGGAGGATTTTGGGGTGCCGCAAGTGCGGGAGCAGGTTGCGGTGGATAATAAGCTGGTGGGGCTGGAGGAGGTCCAGTTGCCTGTTGGGGTTGTTGGTAACCCTGAGCTATTGGAAGTGTTGGGTTAGCTGGTGTAGCTTGCTGGGGGTAATACATTGGTTGGGCCGGTAAGTGAATTGGGTGCTGGGTGGCCGGTTGGTTATAGTATGTAGGTGGTACATATGTCGATGGTGCTTGCTCATAGCAATGTGGTGGACAAGAGGGTCCATGAGTGTGATGAGTCTGATTCGTTGGAGCATACGAAGTCGTCGCTCCAGAATTAGATGTAGCCCTAGAGAGGTCTAGGGCATTTATGGTGCTCACCATGCTAAAAGGTTTATTTTGTGCCGTGACTTGGCCGATAATACCATCAGCAGCATGTGATGCCCCCAAAGCATCACCGCGTGAAGAATCACCTTGTGGGGCGTCTAGTATGATGGTGTAGAGATAGCTTGACTAGGCATAAATTAGGTCGAACTGTTGAGCTTTTAAGATAGCTTCTTCTTCTGACTGGGGTCATTTGGAAGCTACATCTTTGGCTATGAGGGGTAGGAGTGATTTGAGAAACCAATCCAAAAATATACGGTCATCCAGTTTTATCTTGTAGAGGCTACGACGCTTGCGCCACTCATGGATATGGTCGCTGATGTGGGTAGCTGTGTTTTGTTTGCAAGACAACAGTATTTCAACTCCTGCATCATAGCGTACAGGTAGCTGAAAAAACTAAAGGAAAGTGGAGGCGAGGGACATAAATGTATGGTGGGTCCCATGTGGTTGTTCAATGTACCACTTGGCTGCAGAGCTAGTGAATGTTCGTTGCAACAGTCTCAGTCTAATGGAGTCATCCACTATGGAGTTACATGAACACCATAGGTGAAATGACATTATGTGGTTTTGGGGATCTTCCCTAGGTTTTCCTTCAAACTTGGGGATGTCCGAGGGGAGCTTTGTAGGCATGGGTGGCCATGTAGGGTTGTGCCTGATAGGATCATTGGTTAACCTGGCTAGGTCTGGTAAGTTCAGACTAGCCATGTATGGTAAACTAGCAGATGGGTGTGGAGTAGTGACTGGGACATAACTGTTAATGGTGGCATTATGTAGTGGTCCAGTGGCCCCTAAGGGTATGCTAGGTATTGAAGGTATGTGTCCTCCAAACGTTGTGGTGTGGGATGGGCCAGCGCTCCCAAGTGCAACATGGGTTGCAGAGGGGTTAGGAATAGTGCCAGGAATTCCTGGGATCTGGTTTGTGGTAATGAGAGGGGGGTGTGATTCCTATGTTGGGCATACCCATAATAGGTGGTGGTCCTGTGTTGGGCATACCTAAAGGTGGAGTGGCCCCTATATTAGGCATGCCTAAAGGGGTTTTTGTTACCATGGGTGGCAAAGTAGTAGTAGGGTTTCTCGATGTATCTCCAATAACACTGGTGAAAAGGGGGTCGTATTGTGATCCAGCCATGGGGTTGGTTGGTGATATTTCTGTCAAGTGTTCGGATTCAGCCTCAGAATCAGATGTGAAGTGAGGCGCATCAGAATCAGATGACTGTGTTCTATGCCGATGACATGTCGAGTCAAGGGATAAGGCTCTATGTCTATGACGTGTAGAGTCACGTGTACCGAACTGAGGGGGTTCACCCTGTAGACGGCGGGATCGTCTTAAATTCTCAATGGTGAGAAATATATAAAATTTTTAGTGGAAGGTGATGATGTAAAAAACTCGAAACCCTAGTGCAACAATGAGTGCAAGAAGAGAGTGAAAAAATGATGGCTCTCAGGCCAACAACCAACCTCAAAAGCACTTATTATAACAGTTGTGCTATAATAAGTGGAGGGATCCAACAAAGTGGTCAGAATACCAAAAGTCAAACAGTTCCTAGAAAAAAGTGGTGCTCACTAGACCAAAGGTGGGTATTGTATCATGCAAACACCTAACTAGAAGTATTGTGAGTCAACAAACGATATCCTCCGCAAGGTGATGAAATCCAAGTCAGACAATATAGAGTGTTGAATCAATGGATAGATATCCCCCTACCGGGAGGGACACCGGGTAGACAATTCTAAAGAGTGGCAACTAGGATACCCCGTTCATGACACGTTCGATTGGGTGAATCTGCAGTTTGGTTCTATCGCCACTGTACCCCCGTACGGGTGTACACCAAGAACTTCGAAAGGTATCCTTCGGTTACTGAATGGATTGCGGTATTCCACTCAGGCTTCCAGAACCAGTCTGGCTACTTCAACCCTCCTAAGGGAGAGGCCTTCCCGATAAATTGGTTGATAACCGTGTCAAAATTATAAGGGATTTTTGGGACCCTAAAGACAACCACTATGTCTCAGATGTAAAAAATTGAGGGGTGTTATTGGCACACCTATCCCCTCAATTCTACCTAACTACAAGATTCTTTTAAGTGCTCCCCAAGTGGGGTTAAAATGTTGGTTGATTTTAAGGTAGATTTTAAGGCTCAGTTTAAATAATGTGGCAAAGTGGGTGCAAGTGTGGTTATTAAACTGAAATTGATTTTCCTCGCTTGGGCGATTGATTACAAATGAAATAAAATACGCTTACAGTTTGCAAAAAATAAAGGTGCTTTCGAAATGTAAATGCTTGAAAAAAAATTCAAATATAATGGATCTTTGAAATAATTTAAAGGGAAGCAAATAACATAAATATTTCAAGAAATAAATGGATCTCTTAGAAAATTGCTTGGGCAAACTGTTGAGCAAATAAATAGTAAAACCTATGATCTAAATAGAATGCAAAAATCTTTCTTTCAATTACTGAAAATTTTTAAAAAGACTTTTTAATGGAGCACATATAAATAGAAAAAGATTTAGTATGGCTGTAAAAATGTAGAAAAAATAATGCTGTAAAATAGGCTAAATGGGAAAAAAATACAGCAAAACATTTTCTAAAAAATTGGCCGAATTCAAAATAATAGCATCGCGGGTTTTGGGGCAAAAGCCGCGATGTATAGCGCGGGTTTCGGCCGCGCAGTCGCGATGTGCAACGCGGCAAATGGACGCGAAGCCGTGATGTGCAGCGTGGGTTTCGGTCGCACAGTCGTGATGTGCAGCGCGGAAAATGGCCGCGAAGCCGCGATGTGCAGTGCGTAAAATGACAGCAAAGCTGCGGCGTGCTGCACGGAAAAAGGCCGCGAGGTCGCGCTGAGCCGCGCGACTGTCGGGCGAAAAGCCGCGAGGCGAAAGCCAAAAAACGGACGCCGAAAATGGAAATTTCAGGCTGTTAATGGCAACAGAAAGGGCCAAGATCTAGAACAGCAATGGATCTGCTGTCTAGGATGGCAGATCTGTGAATTAAAATTATTAAAACTAACAAAAACTAAGATCTAAAGCAAAAAACCAAAATCTAAGAATTCGAAGCCAGCGGAGTCGCCAAAAACTATTGCTTGGTTTTGCAACCAAGCTTGTGCAATGGGAACCTATCAACAATGTGTTAGCAGTTTCAATATAGAAAGCAAAAACAATTATGAATTAAATCTAAATTTAAACTAACATGTGCATATAACAAATAAATCTAAAAATGATTCATAGAAAGAACAAGAAATAAAAGAATGTTTTGTATTATCATACCTCAAATGGTGAGGATTTGTAGTGTTGAGCAGCTCCAAGGGTGAGATGCTCCAGGATCCAATGGTCTCTTCTCCAAGATTGCTACAATGGTCAAGAACTCATGAGAGATTTTGACAGCATGAGGATAGGATGATGGATAGATGGAAAGTGAGGAGCCCCTACCACCTTTTTATAGTTTTTGGTGGTGGGGAATACCATTATGGTTTTGAGAAAACCAATGGTATTGACCAACATGGTTTAGGTACCTTTTTTCCCTCTTGTTTCCTTTTTTGAATATTTTGAATATTTTTATTCCCTTTTAATATTTTTGGGAATTCTGGATCCTTTTTGAGGGTTTTTTTTAATGTTTTTTGAGGAAAAATATATCTTTTGAGGGGAAAAAAGGGTGTATTATGGTCTTTTGGTGACCTTTTGATGGCGTTAGAGGCTCAAATGGTGGAAAAGTGGACAAATGGGTCATGTGAATAAGGAAATGAGCTAGTGAGCACTTTTTGGGTGTTAACAACTTGTCATTTGGAATTGAGGTAGGTAAGGATGATAAATAAAAGACCATGATGGGCATCAAACGACCAGGGAAGTGTAGATCAACTGATCAAATTAACCGTTATTCTTAAAGCAACAACCAACATAAGATACAGTTTTTAAATAAAGTGGGTTTAGGATAACTCCCCAACAATTTAATTATTTTTAATTTCCCATAATCTTTTGATGTAAACATAGCAAATGAAAATCTTGGGTTGAGATTACTCCCTTGTACTCATCATTGAGAGATATTTGAAATCGATTCCTATCATGGGATACATATAGGATGTAACTTATATATATATATAATTACTTTCCGTAGCACTTTAAAAAAACCATAATAATTTTTGTACTTTCATTGTTTAAATATAAAAATGGCATTTATTTAGTATGATTTTCTTTATTAGCATTATATATATATATATTTGTTGGATACCTAATTTAACTATTTAAATTGTAATTTCAATTTTCTAAACAACAAACTAAAATGGAGAGTCATTGAGAAGTCCAAAGGACCTCTTGGGATAATCCAAAGATCACTTATCCATGCATTAATATGACATTCACGTTAATGCAAAATAAATCCAACTTGGAGTTTTCCAAGCCTGTCCTCTCATGGTATTAGAGCCTTGGTCTATTTTTGACTCCCTAGTTAGCCTTCTATTCTCTAATCCCATCCTATTCTCTCTATATAGTTCTACCATACCTACAACCTGCAAACCATAACTTTTTATCCTCATGCTTCACTCATCCTCATGCAGTCTCCTCTCCCCCAGGCCTGGTGAAGTCTCTTTGTAGTCCTGATTGTGTACTACCCATTCTTTGAATATAGACCCATTCTATGTCCTAAATCCTTACCCATTCTCTTCTTGTTTACCTATTCATTGCATGCTAAATTGCCGCTACTACCCATTCTCTACATGTTAAACCCTAGAATGACTCCAATCTATGATTCCTACAAACCCTAATTTCTTCACTTAGCATATCCTCACTCAAGAGTATTTGTGTCCTAGTCAAGGCCATGGATAAAGAGATTTCTCTACGTAGGGTCCTTGTTCGTGATGGAGTGAACTTGATCCAATATGTCAAGTGTTTCATCATCGCCTCCTGCATAATATCCAATAGTCCCATGGATGAAGAGATTGCTCCAATACATCCCTGTATCTTCAACAGTTATGTCCACCACGCCATTCTCTTCAACCTTTTGTAGATGCATACATTTTTAATTAAAATTATTGCTTCCTCCCTACACTCTTTGTTCCCACATAAATGTTGATGCTTTGAAAACCTCAAAGAACGAGGCGCCTACACAATAAAGAGGAGGTGCTCTGTAGATATTTGTCCAAGTATGGTATTGTTTTGTGAAATACATATTGATTTTCTAAAGTACAATGAACACATATTGTACAGACATGAGATCTCCCCCCCCCAAAGTGGTCATGAGACAGATATGAGACAAACATGAGATCCCCCCCTAAAATTTGTGGAGGTCATAGGTTCAACTCTCCTGATCCCTTTGGGGTTAGGCTCTATAATTAGGGTTGATGATTTACCCCACTTACGATCCATGAATCATGGGGAAGTATTCAAATGGTTTTCTGTGATATTATTCCTTAGAAAATAAAATTGTAATGCCCCATCTAGTAAAATAAATTATAATTATAGGTGCATAATAAAATATATATGAAATAAGTGCATGATAATACAATATTCATATAATGGGGAAATAATTATGTGCACACTCAATATTAAACTTGATACATTAAATAAAATGGGGTCAAGTGCATGGATGACAAGTGGAGTCATCCATGCAAATATTTTGTATTATTTTAATAAGGAAAAGGGGCTTTATAAGGAGGGGGGGAAGGGGGACCAAGGGTCTTCTTCTTCTTCCTCTAGGTTGCTGGATTATTTTTCTAGTTAGATTGTTGCATGAATTTTTTCTATTGTATGAGAATGTTGTAAGGATTTCCTATTGGTGATGAAGAGGGGAGCAAGAGAAAGGGAATACTAATCTATTCAAGCTAATTGTGGGGGAGGTAAGGAGATTTTGTCTCGCATAGTTTTATTGATTAAGGGCTTGGGGTCTCTCAATCTTGGACTGAGGGGTAGGTTTAATGGTGAGTTGTCACCCACACTTTGTTTCCTATTGTTGTTGCTAGTACTGTAGCTGATTGTTGATTTCTTGCCCCACTATAGTAAATATCATTCAAATTCAACTTCATTACAGGTATGTCTTACCCCTAGTTATTTTAGTTGATTTAGTTCCTATTTACTTGATTCTTGCTTAAAAATAAATGATTGTTAATATAAGTGTTGTTCTTTCTATAAAAATATATTTTTCCAGTAAAAATATATGAATTGACTCATGTCAAAATCACTTCTTGTAGTTTGTGGATATGGTTAGTAACTTAGTTGCTTTGGGTAGGCATTACATTTGGTATCAAAGCCAAGTTTCGATCCCAGGAACTATGGGTTATGGGACCAATCATGATGATGATTTTATGTTCTCATGATGGAATGTGGTAGCATGTGGATCCTTGATAGTCATGATGATGATGTTATGTTCTCATGATGACATGCGATGATGATGATGTTATATTCTCATGATGACATGTGGTAGCATGTGGTTCTTTGATAATCATGATGATGATGTTATGTTATCATGATGACATGTGGTAGCATGTGTTTCCTTGGTACCCATGGTGATGATGTTATGTTCTCATGATGGCATGTGGTTTCTTGATACCCATGATGATGATGTTATGTTCTCATCATGGCTTATTGTTCCTTAATATTCATGATAATGATGTATGATCTCAAAATGTTATGATTATAACTAATGTGTTGGTGGCATAATGTAAAGTGGAGCTTGATAGAAAATCCACCCTTGAGATAGAAGGGCTTGCTCATCCAATGATATCGTTGGAGCACATAACCATGAAGGAGGAGTTTATACAAGTAACACCTTATGGGATGGGGACAAACTCAATTAGTAAACCTATGCCAATAGTTCTTTCTTCTTGGGATATTGAAATTCCATGAAGAAGGTGGGGGTTATACTTGTCATTGGAGTTGTGATGTAGGACTTTCAATATCCGTGGTTGATTGTTTGGTTGGAGTTGCGGAGGGATTTTTGGGATAGCCTTTCAAGATGCTTTGTGGGCATTGTTTAGCATGTTGGACCAAATTCCTAGTACCCTCTAGAAGATGCCTTGGGGCCATAGAGCCTAGCTATGGTCGAAAGGGTGATTTATCCCAGAGGCTTAGATAATGATGCCATAATTCGAGCAGATGGCATGGGCTATACTCGCACCCCCTCGGAGTTGTGATGAGACTTTTGATGCATGTTGCAATCACACCATGATGGATGACCCTTATACTAGTTGAAGTAGAGCACTTGTGCCATGGAGAGTAGGACTATCTAGAGTGCTAGGGTATGTTCAAGGTTAATTAGATGGCATGATTTTGGGTAAGGGTTTTTGTTAGGAAAAATGTCCTATAGCATGGGAGAGACTACCAACGTAGAGGGGTAAAAGATAGATATACAATGTTTTGCAAATATATTTACTAAGAAAATAGATTAGGGTTAGAAGGATGTGCACCTTATTCATAATGTTGATCCAAGCCTTTCTCTTCCTTTCTCTTCAATGCAACAACCTGCAAAACAACATCAAACCTTTCTCAAACCAACTTGACTACAAATAAAAGATTGATATTTATAATAGAAGAAAACATCAAATTATAATCAGATTTGAAACATACATGAACAAATCATATTTAGAAAGGAAGAATGTCCGATCTTTATTAATGAATGAAGCAAGTACATAAAATTATACCTTCCTTCAAGCATGGCACTTCATGAAACCAAGATTCTATGTCTCTTGCTCCTCTTCTCCAAGGACCCCAACCTCTGATAAGATGTGCTAGGGTTTACAAGAAACTAGGGCACAAGTGAGGGGGATGTGAGTCTCAATTCCTCCAGCATAACAATATAATGGGCTTCATCCCCTTTCATGGTCCCTCTCCCTCTCTTATATAGCAAGTGAAGAAGATATGGTTGAATAGGAAGTAGTTACAACCGAAGAGGAGGTTCCAAAACTACCCAAAACTAACCATTTTTTCGCAATTTTATGCATTTTTAGTGTTTTTGAGATGTGCGCGGATTTGAAGAGGGAAAACCAGCAGGTACCCGCGACTCTTATCATATGAAACCTACGTATTTTTAGGTAAACCCGTGGGTTTATAAGAATTAAACCTGCGTTTTTGTGGGAAAATGGCCAAAACAACCTTTTCTAGGGGTTTTTTGGAGAAGTTTTGGTCTAGAAAAATGTTCCTAAGGTTATTACCTATCAAATGGACTATGAATTAGGTAATTCCATCCATATATAGTCCCAAATATGGCTCTTCCATCCACAAATTTCATTTTGTGTGACTCATAGTAATCTCATGAATTGTCGTCATGCGACCAAAAGATGTAAGTGTCGTCACGGATAGAGAAGTGCCAATTTTGGCCATAAGAAATATCCCCTAATGTGTGAGGTCAGAGGGGAAGACGATGGCCTAAATACATTATAAATAATAAATGGTTGAGTCCTGGAGTCAGAGAAACTAAAGAAACTAAGAATCGTAGGCTCAAATGAAGTACCTGAAAGAAAGGCAATGTCAAACAAACTCATGATTGGGATAAATTTCCATGTTCAAATAGTGGAACATGACCTCTAGGAGGATACAATAATGATCCAATACTGATGCATATATATGGGCCACTGGAATACAAGCGTGGATCCATGAGAAACATAAGTGTAAACATAGCCACATAAATACAAAGGTGGATCTATGTAAAAACTGGAGAACATAGCCATAGAGAACAAACTTGATCTATGTCTCATAAAGAGAAAAAAAGAGTGTGGCTCAGTTTTACGCAGATTGGGATATAACAAAGTATGACAAATGTTGCCATCATAGGCCCAAGGTCTTCATCCAAACCGTCTCAAGGTATGAATCCTAACCATGTGAATAAATGAGTTGAGGTCGAACATGGAGGACAGTGTTTGATTACCAGTCATTAATGTATACCGTTAACAAATGCGAGGGAAACCCATCGATAATAAAAATGGGTCCCAAGGTACCTAGTACATTCTAATAGGTTCGAATAGATGTTCTTGAAGTCGAACACCTAAAGAATCCATCTAGTAAGGGACATTAATGTATTCCCATAACTCAATGACGAGGGAAATTGCCACTAATGACTGCAATCCCCAATGTACTACCGAAAACTCTAAACTTCATTCCCATAGCAAGATGAGTTGAATTTGATGGGAAGAAGTCTGCTAAAAGGGAGGCCTTAAGGCATCCTCCATCATCCAACACGAGGAACAATCAAAGGTTGATCTGATTTGAAGTAGGACTGAATACCCAATGAAACATAATAACACCAAGGAATGGCCGAAACATGAGGTGAAGGAAACTGCAAAATGGTCGACACAAGTTGTATCCTTGAACAATGAGCACGACAGAAGAGTGACTTAGGCATCTTTGAACACGAAGGGACCATGATATAAATCTGCAATGTAGGAGACATTAACAGATTCTCCATATGATTAGAAGAGTAACCAATCAGAGGAGTAAAGAACTCTGAGATCAGGTTTATCCTAAGGCCAAAACTAGAACCCAACTTGTTCGATAAACTCAAAACAGGTGCTTTGTTCAAGGACATAGTTGACTTGCTGCCATTATATTGAAAGATATTTTACACTCTTCCCTTCCCTTTCTCTTTTTAGATACCTTTTTCATTTTTTAACGAGCTTGACAAAGAACTAAAACATGCTCGATAAGATACTGATTTGTGGATTTTAATATCGAGCTTGGATCTATTCGTGCTCACCAGTGTTTTAATATTTAAAGATTCTGAAAAAATTAAACAAGAACTCTTTACACCCTCTCGTTGATTTCACATCGAGCCTGAGTTGGTATATGCTCGCTGGTGTTTTCATATTATGAAAGTCTGGAAATCCTAAAGAAGACTCCAAGGGGGTCCTTTTTTGTAAAGTTAGTCTCCTCACCCGAAAAAGTGTAAAGCAATGAGAGAAGAACTCTTCTAGCCACGTATGAATAGAGTATACATTTTTCGTAAATAATCCACAAAGGTCCGAAAAAGGGGTAAACTTATACCTGAGTGGATGTCCCTTCAATTCCTTTAGCGAGTTTGAAGTGAACAAGTAGACTTGGTGATCTTGTCAATTTTAAGGAGTCTAACAAGAGCTTAGAGAGAACAAAAAAATATTTTCCGTAAAGGTTTAACAAGCCCAAAAAAAGTAAACTTGTGACCTCCTTATTGTTTTTAACGAGCTCAAAGGAGAGATGGAATAATGCTCATAGCTTCCTTACTATTTTTAATGAGCTCGAAGTGAAGGTGGAAGAATGCTCGTAATGGGAGGAGACGAGTGTCAGGGAAATGCGAAACTAGTTTCAAGCGCATGGAATGAAGCTATGCATAATGCAAGAAACATAAGCAAGATAAGGATACTCGGCGTGTGTCTCCTTCGGGTATAGGCGGTGCAATCAGGAAGGCGTAATGATACATGGATTAATAGAAATGATGTAAGAGGTAGAGGCTTATACAACGAGCTAAAAACGTGGAAGCCGGCATTAGGTTCATTAGCGCAAGCGGGATCAAAATAAATGCACATGTGACTTAAACACACACATGGGAGCCTTATCAGGGATGGCCATAAATATATGAGGAAGAAAGATATAAGGCTTCTTCTCAAATTCATGGTAAATCTAAAAAGGCTCCCGAGCCTATGATAAAAACTCAACATGGGCACCAAAAAGGCATAAGGGTGTTGACTAGGGTGACCCATGTTAGGTAGGCTCTGCTGTTGGACTGGTGCATAATGCATATAAAGATGGAAAACACACCAAGATCCAACAGGTTCGACACTATGGCGAATTCGGATTGCAAAAGGTTCAAATGCATCAGAATAGAGGGGAGGCCTAAACCTATATGCAAGGTTTCGAATATACCTGACATGATCGAACAAAGTGTCGAAAAGGACCAGTAAGTAAGTATAAGTCCAGCCAATAATCTTGTCTCCAAGAAACATTAGTACCAAAATCATATCTAAAATGTATGTAAAGAAAGATCTGGTACAAGTCATTGTGGTAGAAATACTTTCAACTTTACTATCATCAACAATGGGCATAAATAAGGCAGAGTTAACTAATGAAGACTCTATACTACCCAAGCCCGAGAACTTACAATCAACAAGCTTGACTTCAGGATGACTATCAAAGTTGAAGGACATGATGGAATCCACAGGAATAGATTCATCATCATGGGAGTTGAAAATTCTAGAAGAAGGATCAAACTTCGCAGGAACTCTGATTTGCGAGTCTATGGGAGACTCCAAAGACTACGTAGTAGGAAGATCAAAATCCAAGGTCAAATCGAGGCTGGACATAACTGCAACTCCATCTATGTCCAAATGAATTGTATACTGCATTATAGACTCTAGGAAGACTTCATTAGAAGGAAGTATATCATCCTAGATAGAACACATATCCAAACATTCAGATAGAGGTATCACTTGGTCAACTACCAGGACCCAGTCCCGAGAAGGTAAGTATGAATTCAGAGGCTTCTTCTAAGTAGCAATTGGGCTCAAGGAACAATATGCCACATAAGTCTCTTGTGACATGGTAGTCCCTATTGACGAGGGATCTACTTGCTCTACAATTGGGTAATAAGAGGGACCAACAAATGCAAGCTGATCAATAGTGACAATGATTTCGTTGTGAGGAAAATGCATCACATGAAAGAACGTAGAAACCACAGCATTCATAGAATATACGTAATCACTCCCTAGGATCATATCAAAGTCCATAGGGTCCTTTAAAACCATAAAAAAAACTAAGACTATTTTTCCACCCAAAGTAACAGGTACCTGAGGGAGGAATCCCAACAATTCACTAGGTATTCTATCAAAAGTCAATGGCCAATTAATAGCTAGAACAAGGTTAGGGAAACCTAAATATCTCCAAGCATAAGGGGATAATATACTAACAGAGGCTCCTTCATCTACAATACATCGATGAACCGCATGGTTACCGATATCAACCCTTATCTAGAAAGGTGTAGAAGAAGGAAGACGAGGCCCAGCTAGACTATTCCAATCAAAGAAAATGATTGTAGAGCTTGTCAGGGGTTCACTTAGCACAGATGAAGTGCCCGCTTTTTCAGAAACATCCAAACTAGTAATGCAGAAGACTTCAAGGGTAGGTGCATCAGTATCCAAAGGACTCATGAGATCGGTCGAAGATTGCATCGATACAATCACTTCACTCTCCGAAGGAAGAGTAGGGTTGGCCAAAGACCGTTTTGGTTCAACCACTTTATCAACCAAAGGTTGACCAGGATCTTGCGAATCTATAGACAATTCAAGAGTAGAGGATCCTTCAGACATGGACCACACTCTCTGTGTCTCTGGAATAGTAGGGCACAGGTGAGTAAGGTGATCTCGCTTACAAATTTTACAAGGGAACTTTGGCTTTCGTCCTATAAGATTAGAGTCCTTTACAACATCAATACTCTCAGCATGACTAGCATTGGCTGACATATTCCCCCCAACATGACTTGTAGTGGATGGTTGCTCAAAAGAAGAATAATTTTGAACTACGGACCACACCTTTTGCACTTTTGGAAGTACAGGGCACAAATAGGTCAGGTGGTCTCCCTCGCAAAACTTATAAGGAAACTTAAGCTTCTGTTTATTAGTTTTGTCGACAATGTCAACTTTCTTAGCATGACTTGCAGTGGCTGATTTAGTGTCTCCAATATGACTCACAGTAACTGGTGACTTGTCATTAATATGACCAGCAATGATCAATGACGTGTCCTCAACATGAATAATAGTGGTTGAAGACATACTTTCAGTGTGATCTGCAGTGACTGAAAGTTTGCTCCCAGCATGACCTCCAGAGGTTGGTTGCATAGCTTCGGTATGATTTACAGTGACTGAATGAGTTCCCCCAACATGACCTCCATAGGTTGGGTAGGTTCCCCCCGCATGAATTCCATAGGTTGGGTGGCTGCCCCCTTGCTTTGGCATTTTCTCTCTATTCTTCCTCCATTTATTCCTTTTAGACTGTTGGTTACTAGTATTACTACTTTCACCACATGAGGTAGAAGGAGGAGGAGAATATGTTACTGGCAAAGAAGGAACAGGGTTCTGTTGCTCTTGATGTGAGGTTCTTACTTGAGAAGAATCAGGAGCATGCAAGGCATTCAAAGTGGAAAACAACCAAACTGGTAGCCCTATAGTGAATCCCAAAAGATTCAAGGTAGCCATTAAGGCAGTACCAACGTTCCCAATGAATGGAAAAGCACAAGGAGCCTCCTGAACAGAGGTCCCTTGATTGGTGCTCACCGAAATGCTAGCCATAGTTTCCAACTCAATGAGCAAGAAGTCTCTAAGGCCAAATAATAAAAATAAGCACAAAGAGAACACCGCTAGAAAGGTCCTAGGTAATCCAAACCAAGAAAACAAATTCCTTCCGGAGGGAAGTCTGGGATGATTAGGGCACATAACAAACCAACGAAGGATGAAGAACAGTTACTCGGGGTCCACATACAGGTCCTCTGGGTGCAATCATTTGAATCACCAAACTGCCTTCCACATGAAGCACTTGCTCACCACAAATATGTACTCACCCACTCTCCATTTATTTTCAATGCAAGTCCTAAATATATGATCTGGAATGCATATGCAAAACTTTTTTATATCCAATGCAATTTTTAGTATTTTCTAATGCAAAAGGTAAACATTTAAAGTCTAATGTGAAAAATCAAACTGAAAACCTAAACATGCAATTACTCAAACAACTAACTATGCAAAAGGAAATTTTTTATTTTTTGATGCAAAGCACTCCTAAATATTTTAAGCCACTTCCAAAGTATTAACTTATAAAATTAACCAAATTTCTATGCTCTTTCAAGGTAAGAACAAAACTGAAATTCAAAGTAACATATTATCAACGCAAATGCAAAAACTTTCAGATCTCCTTATTAAACAGTGAAAGTAGCCATAAACCTTTCATATTCTTATCATGTAAGCATGCCAAAATTGGGAAAAGCATACAATAATTAATTTTAGACCCAAACAAAGCAAAGGACCTACTAAGAAATACGGTTTGGTAAAGCCAGGTCTACACACAAATAGTGCAATCAAGGTCTGAAACCACAAAAAAGACACTTGAGCTTTCACTACAAAAGAAAGACCAAAAGCACAATAAAGGACAAGAAACCAATCTAAAGAGAAATTTCACTCAAATAGATATAAATAGGGTCAAATAGACTCAAAAGGTTCCAAATCCAGTCAAAATTGGAGCAAGTAGATTTAGTTAGATTCAAATTAGGGTAAAAAACACCAAACTAGTTCACCATCCACAAACTTGGGTCAACAAGCCCCAAATATTCCAAACAAGCCCAAAATGATTAAAGAAGATCCCATTAATCAAACTAAGATCAATCGAAAGACAATACACCACTTCCAAAGGGTCCTACACAGACCTAGGATCAGCATGAACTCTAACAAATGCAATCAAGAACCCCCCCAAAAGTTCCAAAATTGAAAAACTTAAATTTAGGGAGCACCCGCGACTGTACACAAGGGACAAGTGTGAGTGACCCGCGGGTATACAAGGCTCAGACCCACGACTGTACATACCACAAACTTGTACGTATACAAAAAAGTCCAAAAAAAAATGCAAAATCCAACTCAAAACTGAGCAAGAAAGGGTCTAACAAAGCTTAATGACTGGTCCTAAAATGAAATTAAACACATACCTTTCAAATATACTGGAAAAAATGGCCTTGGATACCCCAAAGTAGATAGGCTTCTCCCGAGTGGAGTCGCTAGTTCTATTGTTAGGAAATATTTCCTATAGCAGGGGAGAGACCACGAACATACAGGGGTAAAAGATAGATATACAATGTTCTGCAAATATAGTTACTAAGCAAAGAGATTAGGGTTAGAAGGATGTGCACCTTATTCAAAAGGTTGATGCAAGCCTTTCTCTTCCTTGCTCTTCAATTCAACATCCTGCAAAACAACTTCTAAACTTTCTCAAACCAGCTTGACCACAAATACAAGATTGATATTTATAAAAGAATAAAACATCAAATTATAATCAGATCTAAAACATACATGAACAAATAATATTTAGAAAGGAATAATGTCTGATATTTATTAATGAATGAAGGAAGTACATAAACTTATACCTCCCTTCAAGCATGGCACTTCACGATACCAAGATTCAAGGTCTCCTACTCCTCTTCTCCAAGGACCCCAACCTCTCATAAGATGTGTTAGGGTTTACAAGAAACTAGGGGACAAGTGAGGGGGATGTGAGTCTCAATTCCCCCATCATATTAATATAATGGGATTGGTCCCCTTTCATGGTACCTCTCCCTCTCTTATATAGCAAGTGAAGAATATATGGTTGAATAGGAAGTAGTTACAACCAAAGAGGAGGTTCCAAAACTACCCAAAACTAACCATTTTTTCTCAATTTTATGCATTTTTAGTGTTTTTGAGATGTGCGCGGCTTTGAACAAGGAAAACTAGTGGGTACCCGTGACTCTTACCATATGAAACCTGCGGATTTTTAGGAAAACCCGCAGTTTTATAAGAATTAAACATGCGTTTTTGTGGGAAAATGGCCAAAAACAACCTTTTCTGGGGGTTTTCTGGAGAAGTTTTGGTCTAGAAAAATGTTCCTAAGGTTATTACCTATCAAATGGGCCATGAATTAGGTAATTACATCCATCTAAAGGCCAAAATATGTCTCTTCCATCCACAAATTTCATTTTGTGTGACTCACAGTAATCTCATGAAGTGTCGTCATGCGACCAAAAGATGTAAGTGTTGTGATAGATGAAGAAGTGCCAATTTTGGCTATAACAGATGCACCCTAACGTGTGAGGTCAGAGGGGAAGACGATGGTCGAAAAACATTATAAATAATAAAGGGTTGAGTCCTGGAGTCGGAGAAACCAAGAATCGTAGGCTCAAATGAAGTACCTGAAAGAAAGGAAATGTCAGACAAACTCATCCTTGGGATAAATGTTCATGTTCAAATAGTGGAACATGACCTCCAGGAGGATACAATAATGATCCAATATTGATGCATATATCATGGCCACTAGAATACAAGCATGGATCCATGAGAAACATAAGTGTAAACATAGCCACATAAATACAAAGGTGGATCTATGTAAAAACTGGAGAACATAGCCATAGAGAACAAACTGTATCTATGTCTCAACAAGAGCAAAAAAGCGTGTGGCTCAGTTTTATGCAGCTTGGGATATAACAAAGTATGACAAATGTTTCCATCATAGGCCCAAGGTCTTCATCCAAACCGTCTCAAGGTACGAATCCTAACCATGTGAATAAATGAGTTGAGGTCGAACATGGAGGACACTGTTTGATTACCGGTCATTGATGTATACCGTTAACAAACGCGAGGGAAACCTGCTGATAATGAAAATGGGTCCCAAGATACCTAGTACATTCTAATAGGTCAAAATATATGTTCTTGAAGTTGAACACCTGAATAATCCATCGAGTAAGGGACATTAATGTATTCCCATAACTCAATGATGAGGGAAATTGCCATTGATGACTGCAATCCCCAAGGTACTACCGAAAACTCTAAACTTCATTCGCATAGCAAGATGAGTTGAAGTTGATGGGAAGAAGTCCGCTGGAAGGGAGGCCTTAAGGAATCCTCCATCATCCAACATGAGGAACAATCAAAGGTTGATCTGATTTGGAGTAGGGTTGAATACTTGATGAAACATACTAACACCAAGGAATGGCCGACACATGATATGAATGCAACTGCAGAATGGCTAACACAGGTTGTATCCTTGAACAGTGAACACGACACAAGAGTGACTTAGGTAGCTTTGAACACGAAGGGACCATGATATAAATCTGCAATGTAGGCGACATTAACAGATTCTCCATATGATTGGAAGAGTAACCAATCGGAGGAGTAAAGAACTCTAAGATCAGGTTTATCGTAAGGCCAAAACTAGAACCCAACTTATTTGATAAACTCAAAACAGGTGCTTTGTTCAATGATATAGTTGACTTGCTTCCATTATATTGGAATATATTTGACACTCTTCCCTTCCCTTTCTCTTTTTAGATACCTTTTTCATTTTTTAACGAGCTTGACAAAGAACTAAAACATGCTCGATAAGAGACTGATCCGTGGATTTTAATATTGAGCCTGGATCTATTCGTGCTCGCCGGTGTTTTAATATTTAAATATTCTGAAAAGCTTAAACAAGAACTCTTTACACCCTCTCGTGGATTTCACATCGAGTCCGAGTTGGTAGATGCTTGCTTGTGTTTTCATATTTTGAGAGTCATGAAATCCTAAAGAAGACTCCAAAGGGGTCATTTTTCGTAAAGTTAGTCTCCTCACCCGAAAAAGTGTAAAACAATGAGAGAAGAACTCTTCTAGCCACGTATGACTAGAGTATACCTTTTTTTCATAAATAATCCACAAAGGTACGAAAAAGGGGTAAACTTATACCTAAGTGGATGTCCCTTCAATTCCTTTAGCGAGTTTGAAGTGAACAAGTAGACTTAGAGATCTTGTCAATTTTAAGGAGTCTAACAAGATCTTAGAGAGAACTCCATAAAAATCTTTTCCGTAAAGGTTTAACGAGCGTGGAAAAGTAAACTTATGACCTCCTTATTGTTTTTAATGAGCTCAAAGGAGAGATGGAAGAATGACCATATATTCCTTACTGTTTTTAATGAGCTCTAAGTGAAGGTGGAAGAATGCTCGTAATGGGAGGAGATGAGTGTCAGGGAAATACGAGACTAGTTCCAAGTGCATGGAACGAAGCTATGCATAATGCATGAAACATAAGGAAGATAAGGATACTTGGGGTGTGTGTCCTCCATGTAGAGGAGGTGAAATCACGAAGGCGTAATGATATATGTATTAATGGAAATGATGTAAGAGGTGGAGGCTTATACAAGTAGCTAAAAGCGTGGAATCCGACATCATGATTATTAGCGCAAGCAGGATCAAAATAAATGCACATGTGACTTAAACACAAACATGGGAGCCTTGTTAGAGATGACTAGAAATATATGAGGAAGAAATATATGAGACTTCTTCTCAAAGTCATGGTAAATCTAAAAAGGCTCCCGATCTTATGATAAAAACTCAGCATGGGCACCAAAATGGCATAAGGGTGCTGACTAGGGTGACCCATGTTAGGTAGGATTTGCTGTCGGACTGGTTCACAATGCATATAAAGATGGCTAACACACCAAGATCCAACAGGTTCGACCCTATGAAAAATTTGGATTGAAAAATGTTCAAATGCATCATAACAACGGGGAGGCCTAAACCTATATGCAAGGTTTGAATATACCTGACATGATCAAACAAAGTGTCGAAAAGGACCAGCAAGCAAGTATAAGTCCAGCCAAGAATCCTGTCACCAAGAAACATTAGTACCAAAATCATAACTAAAAAGTATGTAAAGAAAGATCTGGTACAAGTCACTGTGGTAGAAATACTTTCAACTTTACTATCATCAACAATGGGCATAAATAAGGCAGAGTTAACCAATGAAGACTCTATAGTACCCAAGCCTATGAACTTACAATCAACAAGATCGACTTCAGGATGAAGATCAAATTTGAAGGACATGATGGAATCCGCAGGAATGAATTCATCATCATAGCAGTTGAAAATTCTAGAAGTAGAATCAAACTCAGTAGGAACGCCGATTTGCGAGTCTATGGGAGACTCCAAATACTAAATAGTAGGAAGATCAAAATCAAAGGTCAAATAGGGCCTGGACATAACTGCAACTCCATCTATGTCCAAATGAATGGCATACTGCATTATAGACTCTAGGAAAACTTCATCAGAAGGAAGTATATCATCCTAGATAGAACACATATCCAAACATTCATATGGAGGTATCACTTGGTCAACTACCAGGACCCAGTCCCGAGAAGGTAAGCATGAATTTAGAGGCTTCTTCTCAGTAGAAATTAGGCTCAAGGAACAATATGCCACATAAGTCTCTTGTGACATGGTAGTGCCTATTGACGAGGGATTTACTTGGTCTACAGTTGGGTAATAAGAGGGATCAACAAATGCAAGCTGATCAATAGTGACAATGCTTTCATTGTGAGGAAAATGCATCACACGAAAGAGTGTAGACACCACAACATGCATAGAAAATACGTAATCATGCTTGAGGATCATATCAAAATACATAGGGTCCTTTAAAACCATAAAATCAACTAAGACTTTTTTTCCACCCAAAGTAAAAGGTACCTGAGGGAGAAATCCCAACGGTTCACTAGGTCTTCTATCAAAATTAAATGGCCAATTAACAACTGGAACAAGGTTAGGGAAACCTAAATCTCTCCAAACATAAGGGGATAATATACTAATAGAGGCTCCTTCATCTACAATACATCGATGAACCGAATGGTTACCGATATCAACCCTTATATAGAAAAGTGTAGAAGAAGGAAGACGAGGCCCAGCTAGACTATTCCAATCAAAGTAAATGATCCTAGAGCTTGGTATGGGTTCACTTAGCACAGATGAAGTGCCCCCATTTTCAGAAACATCCAAACTGGTAATGTAGAATATTTCAGGGCTAGGTGCATCAGTATCCAAAGGATTGATGAGATAAGTCGAAGATTGAATCAATATGATCACTTCACTCTCTGAAGGAAGAGTGGGGTTTCCCAAAGACTTTTTTGGTTCAACCACTTTATCAACCAAAGGTTGAACAAGATGTTGGGAATCTATAGACAATTCAGTAGTAGAGGATCCTTCAGACATGGACCACACTTTCTGTGCCTCTAGAATAGAAGGGCATAGGTGAGTAAGGTGATCTCCCTTACAAAGTTTACAAGGGAACTTTGGATTCCGTCCTATAAGCTTAGACTCTTTTACAACATCAATACTCTCAACATGACTAGCATTTGATGACAGCTTGCCCCTAGCATGACTTGCAGTGGCTATTTTCCCAGAAGCAAAACACTTTTGAACTATGAACCACACCTTTTGCACTTCTAGAAGTACAAGCCACAATTAGGTCAGGTGGTCTCCCTCACAAAATTACTTACAAGGGAACTTAAGCTTCTGTTTATTAGGTTTTTCGACCATGTCAACTTTCTCAGCATGACTTGCAGTGGCTGATTTAGTGTCTCCAGTATGAATCACAGTAGCTGGTGACTTGTCATTAATATGACCAGCAGTGATAAATGACGTGTCCTCAACATGACTAATAGTGGTTGAAGACATACTTTCAGTGTGATTTGCAGTGATTGAAAGTTTGCTCCCAGCATGACCTCTAGAGGTTGGTTGCATAGCTTCAATATGATTTACAGTGACTAAATGAGTTCCCCCAACATGACCTCCATAGGTTGGGTAGGTGCCCCCAACATGAATTCCAGAGGCTGGGTGGCTGCCCCCTTGCTTTGGCATTTTCTTCCTATTCTTCCTTCGTCTATTCCTTTTAGACTGCTGGTTACTAGTATTACTGCTTTCACCACATGAGGTAGAAGGAGGAGGAGAAGATGTTACTGGCGAAGAAGGCATAGGGTTCTATCTCTTTTGATGTGAGGTGCTTACTTGAGAAGCATCAGGAGCATGCAAGGCATTCAGAGTGGAAAACAACCAAACCGGTAGCCCTATAGTGAATCTCGGAAGATTCAAGGTAGCCATTAAGGGAGTACCAATGTTCCCAATGAATGGAAAAGCACAAGGATCCCCCTGAATAGATGTCCCTTGATTGGTGCTCACCAGAATTCTAGCCATAGTCTCCAACTCAATGAGTAAGAAGTCTTTAAGGCCAACTAAGAAAAAGAAGCACAAAGAGCACACCACTAGAAAGGTCCTAGGTAATCCAAACTAGGAAAAAAGATGCCTTCTGGATGGAAGTATGGGATGATTAGGGCCCATAACAAACCAACGAAGGATGAAGAAAAGTTACTCGGGGTCGACATACATGTCCTCTGGGTGTAAGCGTTTGAATCACCAAACCGCCTTCCCAAATTTCTGTAGAGGATTTCCTCCCACATCTGTCGTAGGTACAACAGAAATAGCCTTCTGTTGTCACCTGTGTAGAGCCCTAGAATCTGGATACTAAGGTTACCAACCTTGAAGAGAGGGTTTGGGGGGGAATTCGCAGGTCAAATCAATGCGTATGGGAAGGGTAACAAAGCCCGAAACTCAAAAGAACCAAAAGGTACTAATAAGTCCCCGTATGTGCACCAATTATGGTAGATGCTCAATTGAATATCAGAGGGGTATCTCCTCTACTCAATCTCTCACGACCTCGTGCTTAACTCCGTTTTAAGTGGAGCTTCCTGGTTCACCTTCTACAAAGATGGATTTTCTCCCTAAAAGAATGACACCTATGTTTTAACAAGTTTGAGTGATCGTGGAGGAGTTAACTCACAACTCCCTACCCCCACAATCCTACTTAAGCTATTAGGTGTGTTTCTAAACTAGAATAAAACCTAAGATCCTATCTAGATTATTGTTTGCTTGCTTTAAAAATGTACTTGAAAAACTTTCAGCATGAGTAAAAACAAGTGCAACTAAAGAAACATATTCTTTAATTGAAACATGAAGCACTTGCTCACCACAAATATGTACTCACCCACTCTCCATTTCTTTTCAATGCAAGTCCTAAAGATATGATCTGGAATGCATATACAATTTTTTTTATATCCAATGCAGTTTTTAGTATTTTCTAATGCAAAAGGTAAACATTTAAAGTCTAATGTGAAAAATCAAACTGAAAACCTAGACATGCAACTACTCAAACAACTAACTATGCAAAAGGAAATTTATTGTTTTTGATGCAAAGCACTCCTAAATACTTTGAGCCAGTTCCAAAGTATTAACTTATAAAATGAAACAAATTTTTATGCTTTTTCAAGGTAAGAACAAAACTGAAATTCAAAGTAACATATTATCAACACAAATGCAAAAACTCTCAGATCTCCTTATTAAACAGTGAAAGAAGCTATAAACCTTTCAGATTCTTATCATGTAAGCATGCCAAAATTGGGAAAAGCATACACTAATTACTTTTAGACCCAAACAAAGCAAAGGACCTACTAAGAAATATGGTTTGGTAAAGCTAGGTCTGCACACAAACAGTGCAATCAAAGGCTGAAACCACATAAAAGACACTTGAGCTTTCACTACAGAAGAAAGACCAAAAGCACAAGAAAGGACAAGAAACCTATGTAAAGAGAAATTTCACTCAAATAGATATAAATAGGGTCAAATAGACTCAAAATGTTCCAAATCCAGTCAAAATTGGAGCAAGTAGATTTAGTTAGACTCAAATTAGGGTAAAAAACACCAAACTAGTTCACCATCCCCAAACTTGGGTCAACAAGCACAAAATGATTAAAGAAGATCCCATACATCAAACTATGATCAATCAAAATACAAGACACCACTTCCAAAGGGTCCTACACAGACCTAGGATCAACATGAACTCTAACAAATGCAATCAAGAACCCCCCAAAAAGTTCCAAAATTGAAAAAATTAAGTTTAGGGAGTACCCGCGACTGTACACAAGGGACAAGGGAGAGTGACCCACGGGTATACAAGTCTCATACCTGAACATATGTCTCAGGCCCATGACTGTACATATCACAGACTCGCGCGTATGCAAAAAATTCCAAAAAAAAATGCAAAATCCAATTCAAAACTGAGCAAGAAAGGGTCTAACAAAGCTTAATGAATGGTCCCAACATGAAATTTAACAAAGACGTTTCAAATATACTGGAAAAAATGGCCTTGGATACCCCAAAGAAGATAGGCTTCTCCCCAGTGGAGTCGCTAGTTCTGTTGTTAGGAAAAATGTCCTATAGCAGGGGAGAGACTACCAACGTACAGGGGTAAAAGATAAACATATAATGTTCTGCAAATATAGTTACTAAGCAAAGAGATTAGGGTTAGAAGGATGTGCACCTTATTCAAAAGGTTGATCCAAGCCTTTCTCTTCCTTGATCTTCAATGCAACAACCTACAAAAGAACTTCAAACCTTTCTCAAACCAACTTGACTACAAATACAAGATTGATATTTATAAAAGAAGAAAACATCAAATTATAATCAAATCTGAAACATACATGAACAAATCATATTTAGAAAGGAAGAATGTCTAATATTTATTAATTAATGAAGAAAGTACATAAACTTATACCTTCCTTCAAGCATGGCACTTCACGAAACCAAGATTCAAGGTCTCTTGCTCCTCTTCTCCAATGACCCCAACCTTTGATAAGATGTGCTAGGGTTTACAAGAAACTAGGGAACAAGTGAGGGGGATGTGAGTCTCAATTCCTCCAGCATAATAATATATTGTTCTTGGTCCCCTTTCATGGTACCTCTCCCTCTCTTATATAGAAAGTGAAGAAGATATGGTTGAATAGGAAGTAGCTACAACCGAAGAGGAGGTTCCAAAACTACCCAAAACTAAACATTTTTTCGCAATTTTATGCATTTTTAGTGTTTTTGAGATGTGCGCGGCTTTGAATAGGGACAACTAGTGGGTACCCACCACTCTTACCATATGCAACCTGCGGATTTTTAGGAAAACCCGTGGGTTTATAAGCATTAAACCTGCGTTTTTGTGTAAAAATGGCCCAAAACAACCTTTTCTGGGGGTTTTCTAGAGAAGTTTTGGTCTAGAGAAATGTTCCTAAGGTTATTACCTATCAAATGGACCATGAATTAGGTGATTCCATCCATCTAAAGTCCCAAATATGTCCCTTCCATCCACAAATGTCCTTTTGTGTGACTCACAGTAATCTCATGAAGTGTCGTCATGCGACCAAAAGATGTAAGTGTCATCACGGACGGAGAAGTGCCAATTTTGGCTATAACAAGGGTGCATGAGGAAGAACATAAAAAATGTTAATGACGTCAATTGACACATGATTGTATGAGTCTATAATTTATGAACAATGGTGTAAATTGATTGATGTATAATTGTGTGGTTTGATTGCATACTATGAATCCAATAAGAGTAATCAATCATGTAGTTAAATAGGGAAATGTATTTGTAATAGTGTAGGTACAAGATTTAGCTATGATCACCAAATGAGTAATTCTTTCCCACACACAATAGCACTACTTATCTAGGTGCATATTGCATGATGTTTGTGCATATTGTGCATGTCTTGCATGCGAACAAGAAAAGGGGATGGTGCAACTTTGGGACAAAGTTTCCTAAAGTGGGGGTGTATATAATGCCCCATATAGTAAAATAAATTAAAATTATAGGTTCATATATATATATATATTCCCTTGGAAAAAAACATTCATTATGATAGAATGAACATAAACAGTACAAGAAGGACTTACATAATAAGTTGTACAACTTTACATCACAAAAATATTTTGCATTACATAATCATTTTCTTTACATCCCATATTCATCTCTTATCACTTTGAGTTTCTTCTGTATTATAAAAAAATAGCAATATTTTTCCTTTTCAACATCCTGTATGCTCTTCCCTCTATTAAGTTCAGATTTGCTTCACGTTGTACTGCATTTTAAGTGTTGCTCCCTTCTCTTTTTTCTTTAATTTCTGTTTTTTTCAGCTCCAACAACAAAGCATTTTTTGATAACTACTACACTTCAGTATTCAATTCTTTGTATACATGAGCAAAATATATGGCAGAGAAGGATTCCATGTTCCTTTGAATTGTATTTAAAATATGCTGGAGATGGGGGGATTTTATTTGAAATATATATATATATTTCAAATAAAATCCTCCCATCTCCAGCATCTTTTAAAATATATAAAATGGGGTTAAGTGCTTGGATGACAAGTGGAGTCATCCATGCAAATATATCTTGTTATTTTAATAAGGAAAAGGGGATTTATAACGCAGGAGGAAAGGGATACCAACAATCTTCTTCTTACTTTGGGTTGTTGGTTTATTTTTCTAGTTAGGTTGTTGCATGAGATTTGTCTATTGCATGAGTTTTTTTGTGAGGATTTCCTGTTGGTGATGAAGAGGTGAGTAAGGGAAGGGGATTCCTGCTTTAGTCAAGATAATTGTGAGGGAAGTAACAATATTTTTTTGTCATAATTTTATAGATTGAGGGCCTGGGGGCTCTCAGTCTTGGAATGAGAGGTGAGGTTGGGTAGTGAGTTATTCCCCACACTTTGTTGCAGGTTGTTATTTCTATTCATGGAGTTGGTTGCTGATTTCTAACCCCACCATAGTAAGTATCTTTCAAATTCTACTTCATTACAAGTATGCCTCACCCTTAGTTATTTTGGTTAATTAAGTTACTAATTTATTGTTTCTTGTTTAAATGTAAATGAATGTTAATATGGATGTTGTTCTTGTGGATGTTGTTCTTATCAGAAAAATATATGAATTGAGTCATGTAAGAATCAATTCTGGGTGTTTGTGGATATGGTTAGAAACTTAGTTGACTTGTGTAGGCATTACATTTGGTATCAGAAATAGGTTTCAATCCTAGGAACTGTATGTTATGGGCCCACTCATGATGATGATGTTATGTTTTCATGATGGAATGTGGTAGCATGTGGATACTTAGTAATCATGATGATGATTTTATGTTCTCATGAACACATGTGGTAGCATCTAGTTCCTTGATAATGATCATGATGACATGTGGTAGCATGTGGTTCCTTGATAATCATGAAGATGTTATTATGTTCTCATGATGATATGTGGTAGCATGTGGTTCCTTGATACCCATGATGATGGCGTTATGTTCTCATGATGGAATGTGGTAGCATATGGATCCTTGATACCCATGATGATAATGTTATGTTCTCGTGTTGGCATGTTGTAGCATGTGGTTCCTTAATATTCATGATAATGATGTATGATCTTGAAATTTTATGATTATAATTAATTATTTTCCCTCTAACCTTTCAAGATTCCCTCAAGTTCTCTTTAAATGTAAGAAGTTCGTCTTGATAGAGCTGACCTATGAATCCACCCAATCCAAGTTCTTTATTTGGTTCAATATCCCAAAGATCTAGTTGGACCTATTGTTTTGGGATTTTCCTATATAGACTCATATTGTCCTCTTCTAAGTAAGCCCCTGGATATATACCAAAAAGTACTCCTAGTTTATGTGCATGTGCTTCTTTAAATAGTTGATGGAAATCATCAAAATTTTATCCCGAGGGTAAAAAATATGATGGGATGGAATTCTAGTTGCATTGTGCATTGGCATGTCTATGAAAAAGTTGGTATTTCTATTCTCATCCTTAAGCCACAAGCACTAGGTTTCAAGACTCCAATTAGTTTCCTTAGCATGTTGGGCCTCTAAAACTTGTGAACTTATTTTTCTTTCTTTATGAAGCTTTTGATGGATTCTTTCTTGGTCATCTATTAGAGATTCAAGTACTCCTAGTTGTTCCTCCTTTGTTTTCCTTTTCACTGGGGATTGTTTCCACACATATTGAGCTTAATTTTGTATGTTTGTATTAAACTATTTTATCTTCCTTCCCAAACATGGGAAAGAGATACAATGACTTGATTTCCCAAGAGGAGGATATTATTTGGGCAAGCCCTTTATACTTGATCTAGAGGGGAAGAAACCTAAAATGAACCGAAGCAAAAGTTAGATGACCTGAAAATAAATAGATTCATAGGGATATCAAATCCCATAAACTGCTACTAGATAATTCCTACATCCCCTAAAAAATCACTAAAAAATCATTATAAGGAGGAATTCCGTGCATTATCTATGCTCATCAACAGATTTTAACCAAGGAATTGTATTTGGAATACTGGCAAGTGTCCGCCTAGCTGGTGTTTCTAATTAAGTTTAACCACACTGGAATAATGGATTTGGATTCGAGAGGGATAATTGGTGAACTTTTGGGGATGAAAAACAATACCAAAAAATTATATCAAGAACTCATTTATTATTGCGCTATTCATAAAAAAATAGAAGAAACAAGACAGTTCATAAAGATTGAAACAAATATTAGACAAGGAAAGAATAGGATGCTGAAAAGTAATAATAGAGTAAAAAAATATTGCAACAAATATTAAGATATATGAAATTGATATTGAATAAAGCAATGCCACCACCTAAAATCAATTCACATAGGTCGCGTCTACTACACTGTCTATCCCTCGTTCCTCATAGATTGTACACAAAAATCTCCAGAGGACTTGAATCACAATGAAATGCCATGAAGAAGTAAAGAATACATGTTTTTAATGATGGTGTGGATTATTCCATTAATCGCACCACTTAAATATGGATTGTGGAATTCAAGCATTGCACATTAAATGACAACACACTGGTGTGTTTGTATAACTTTATCACACTGGGGAGTTTATTGATATTCTACTTAAAAATATGCATCGTTTCGATTATGCTCTTTTATTTTTTTTGTTCTGAACATATGATCTAAAACCTATTACTTGTTTCAAAACATATGTTGTTTCCTCCAATTCTTCTTTAACTCTAGTGCACCAAAAATTGTGTAATTTACTCTGCAAGCAGCCTCAGGTCCTATCCAGTCATACGATGCCCATACGGTTTAATTCGTAAAATTGGAAGGAAACCAATAATTTAGAGGAAGGAATAAGAACAAAAAGAAAAATTCTAATTTTGGACAAGGAATTGCAATGAAAAATTAATCAAATGCAAATGTTGGTGGAAAAAAATATAGCAAGAAGTAGAAGTACAAATCGCATCCTGAATGAAGAGGCACTAAGAACATGTGGTATCTGGGTAGAAGGACTTGTTTCACTAACCAGAGGTATACAAGGAGCATTGATTCCTTCATCCATAGAGACATTAGGTATGATGGCAGTAGTCCCCCCTTGTTGAGGTTTGTTTCTCCTGGTATCATAGATTGGGAAAAGCAAAGTTGGTTTGGTCTTTGTATGAAATATGAAGGTACAATGGTTTTTAGATACCTTGGAAGTTTTCCTGATGTGTAGGATAGTGTCCCCGCTTGCTCCTATGTCCTTTCTTCAATGTAACTCATGCAAGCATTTTAAGGAGCTAATCAAGTAAAGCAATGTTCTGTACTTGGGCCCTTACTATACCCCCACATCCACAACCTATTTAATAGTAGTATTTAGGTAGTTTTTACACAACCACATCATTCAATGTTAGAGGTGCACTTGTTCACTATTACCGAGCCACATTGAAGGTTGATACCCCAAAAAACCATCTTAGAGGTTAGTGGAGGAACATGGAAGAAGAATATAAAGGAATTGTGAGGATTTGTATCCATCTCAATGGAGGAGAAAAAGAGTTTTAGAATTCGTTCCGGGCATTTTGATTCCTGGACAATTGCACTACCAAATAGGATAATGCCATCCATAAATAATATATGAGAGATGGAGAAATGGTCTAAGATCTTGACTCCTTATAGAGATCCTGATAGGGTTTCATAGATGATAGGATGGATTAAGGCCTCTATAAAATCATGAACTAGAGGGGTGAGAGGGGGTAGTTTCAATGCCAATTCCCTATGGAGGGGGTAAAGAAGGGCTTCTTCTATGATTTGATTATGGATAAAATTATGTGCAATGTTTCTATTTCTAAAGACAATCACCATTCTATTCTATATAACCAACCATCTTCATGGTCTAGGGAGATGAAATTCCTGATAAAGCATGGAAGGAAATTTTAGGTTCCTCATGGGGAGATTCCTAGTGGTCTTTTCAAGAGGAGGCGGAATAATATCTGCTACATCCATCCCCATAGTGGATTCCTCTAATGTTTCCTTGGGCATGCCAAATGGGCCATATATATGAAAAATAATTTATGTTTCTTACATTTATGCCCTTTGAAAAACAAGTATTCACAATGATAGAAAAAATTAGATGTTGATCTTTGACTACTTTTTCTGAAGTTAAATGGTGGAATCTCAAGACTTGATAAGTAGGTGGAGTGGTCATAGGCACGAGAGGGGAATGATGTTAGGGAGAAAAATTGGGTATTTTGGTTGGGTAGTTAGAAAAACTCGTTAGCTCATTGGAATTCCTTTAACCTTTGGATTTGTGCTCTAATATCCTCCTTTCAACAACTGATAGAATATTCTTTGAAAAAATTATTAGTTATACCTTCTATGCATATTTTCATTTTTTTTGAGGGAATCAATTTAGTCTTTGATTGTTCTTATTTGGGACAAATTATTCAACCACCCGTAAAAATTAGTATCTGTTTCAAATCGATTGTAGAAATTTCCTACACAAACTAGCTCCATGCAATGTACACCCAATAGGAATTCTTTCCGGTGATGTCAATCTAAGTATAACACACCCATATGGAGTTTCAACAGGTCATGATGAATAGCTTAGAAGGAAAAGTAGTGTTCAATCTAACTAACCCAATCTATTAGGTTGAAACCATCGAACATGTTCAAATCTACATTAGGCAATTTGTGTAACATATGGTGTTGAGTATGCTCAAATGGTGGGCCTATACAATTCTCAAGTGCAAATGATTACTATTTCCTTGATATAGTAGAAACTCTTAGCCATGCCTCAAAACTACAAGGATAGATTATAGTTGATCTTCCAAGTTGTCTATCTTAAAGACTCATGCTTGCAGGTTGTCGATCTTAGTAACATATTCTTACAGGTTGTTGATCTTAGAGGCTTAGTATTCAATCTTAAAGACTTAACGTTTTAGATATGTGACTTGGGTGTCCATAGTCATGCTTTTAGTGATTTCCATTGGATCCTTGGGTCCATCAAAAGGGCTATTAGGGAGTTATAATAGTAAATTAATGTCACACAAGATATCTTTTGAGATAGCTCCCCCACATTGGAATGAGATGGCCCCATATATATTTTTTAAACTCTTACTAGAGTATTACTCCTATCTAAGTATTATGAATGAAATTATGAAATTCATGGATTCTAGGTTATTGGAATTTTATTGTCCATGTTGTAGAGGTTGGGGTTTGTAGGGTCCTAAGAGAAAATGAGTGTCAAGCTCTATTTGTCAATTTATGCGAGGGTTTCCAATAATAGTACTCAACTAATATTTCATAGTGCTAATTAAGGAGGATAGATTGTACCCATAGTCATACTACCTGATTCTATGGTATGTAGGAGTGATGTTGTCAAGTGATGTGCTTAATGAAATATAGAAACAAAATGACCAATAGGTTTATGTAAGGAGGGTTTAAGTGAGCCTAAGTGGAATCCTATATGCACGAAGGTACATGGAAGATCGAATATATATATATATATATATATATATATATATATAATGCAATGCTACTTACTAGGTACCAATAGAGGTGTACAAGGGAATTCAGTAAGGTGACACAATTGTATTCACTACTTATATGCTTCTTAGTCTCTTAGTCATAGTTTTTCTCACTAAATGATATATCGCTATGTTTAAAGATGCTAGAACACATCTGTAACCTTAAAAAGATTCTCTTAAAATTAGGCACATGCTGGCACAAGAAAGAGTTATGATACACTTGTAGTGTATTTAATCAATAGAAACAAGAGTATTGAACCTATAGAATATAAACCCTTATATTGATAATCTAAAAATTAAGAAATATTAATAGACTTCTTCAAGGGAGAAACATCCAAATGAGTATATAAGTTTTAAACATGTGAAGTGAGACAATGCATACATTTTCTTAAGAAAAATAGAGATTAAAAAATGACACACAGACACACATAGTGCACAAAGATTTATCCTTGAAACCTTTAATGGGAAAAACCAACAGAACTTAGAGCCACACCTCTATCTTTCTCATTGTGTTCCTTAACCATTCACAATACAATATTTACATATTCCACAACATCCAAAACCCTAATCCATTAACTTGAAATAGATTTAGACTCCAACCTCTTAACTGAGATTAATTACATATTTTCTGATAAAATAACAAAAATACAAATAAAAACCAGGGCATTTCCCTGAAACTTGCGGTTTGGAGCTATCACCCCTCATTGAATTTTGCTTTATAGAGCATGCATGAGGCACTAGTGCTCCCCCCACTCCCCCATGAGCCAAATTCCAACGCATGTGACATTGCATTAGATGAATATGGATTGTAAGGTGATGCAACCCACATGCAAAGATAAAAACACATACCAAATAGAGTAGATCTCCAATACACTGAAAATTCTTGACAAAACATTGCATAGCCATCCACCTCTATAAACAGTTTCTCACTAGAAAAACCCTAACTACTTGTGGTTCCATCATTAATGAGTACCAACCACATGTGGGCCTTATTTAATAATGAAACAATTTTACATTGAGTAACCACACATCAATGACCTAATGGGCCTTATTCAAACAATATGGCCTTATACATTAATTGACAAACTCCCAAGTACCCCAAAGTAGGTAGGTTAGGGTAGTGCCATCACATGTTACCTCTTCTTTACTTCATACAACTATCTGTTTAGATATCTGGTGGAGAATATGATGTTTGAAATGATAAATCATGATGGTTGGAGAACTCTTCGGAATATGGTCTTCTTGAAATTGACGAGGATGATTATATGGTTCTTTTGCTTCATATGTTGTTTGGCATTTTTTCATTTATAGCATTTTTTTAATATGATGCATATGATATTTCAATTATGTTTTTATAAGAATCAAGATTACGAACTATTTCAAAACTAAAATATTGGTATTGATTGGCCTAAGTTTTTGTTTTTTAGTATGTCTTCATATACTTACAAAATGTTATATCAATATTTCTACTATGGTAAGTATGGTTTTTCTAAGATAAGTAATATCACTGTTTCTACTATGGTTAGTATGGTTTTGCTAAGATAAAAAGTTTTTGAAATCCAACTTAAAAAAATTGCAATGACTACAACATTAAGAAACAAACAATATCAAGAAACTTCTCTTTATTTTTTTGTATTGTTTATTTCAAATTTGGAACAACCGCTATAAAATAAATATTAATATTGATAGTACACTTGCATCATCTTAGTGCAATCTAGGAAAAAAAACTTTCTTATCCTCAAATTGTAAAATATAAATACCTATTAATGTAATTAATCATACTATTACAGCAATATATTAAACTTAGAATTTTAACATTCACAAGCATAGAGTTTATATGTTTTCAAAGAGCATGATCAATTTATAGAAAGCTCCAATATAGGGTAAGACATAGAAGTTTTAAATAAAAATAGAAATTGTTGCAAAGCAGCGAAGTCCTTGCCTATGTTGAGTGTGAAAAAGAGAATAAAGGAATGTATTATTATAGTTTCAAATCCCATATTACAGCAGCTAAGTCCCTGCCTATATTGAGTGTGAAAAAATGAATAGAAGAATGTATTATTATAGTTGCAAATCCCATAGTACTTCAAGCATATGTCGTTCACTCATGCCAATGCACATCTCCCACAAGAGCTAGTTAGCATCTTCCATAAAGTCAAAAAATAATAAATACATCTTTGCTCAAATTTATTGTCTTCTCTAACAAATTTATAACATCCATATTTTCCATTTTTTTAAAATTTTATCAAAAATCTATGATTAAAGAAAAAATAAAGATGACTAAAAGTTACATATATAATTTTGATGTGAACTTAATGGAGATGATGAAGGGGCATCTAAGAGAGAACTTGTTTACAAGTGAGGAATAATGCCATGGTTTATAAAATCATATATATAAATAAATAATTGATGAATAGTCAATTTAAATTAAAAAAATATGTAAATATTTATATTGCCTGTAAATTGTGTTTACAAGTGAGGAATAATGCCATGGCTTATGAAAATGTGAGGAAGAATGTGTTTACAAGTGAGGAATAAAGTCATCGCATATAAAATCATATATATATATATAATTGATGAATAATTAATTTGAATTAAAAAAAATGTAAATGTTTATATTGCTTGTAAATTGATAAAAAAATGAATTAAATTAAACATTACTTGCAAATGGACAAAAAATAGATTGGAAAATAATAGCATTTTGTAATATCCCATTAATTTGACTTAATTCAAAAGAATTAGAAAATATTAAATGAATATAAAAAAATTTAATTAAGTAAATAATATATAAAAGGAAAAATAAAAATTCATTATAATATTGTAAATTGATAAAAAATGAATTAACTTAAGAATTAGAGAATATTAAATGAATGAAGTAATAAATGAATATAATTTTTTTAATCAATTAAAAAATATAGTATTAAATGAATATATAAAAAAAAAAAAAAAAAAAAAAATTTAGTCAATGGGTTGTAGCTTGGGTGGTTGGGAGGAATGTTTGTTCTCCTCCCCACCTAGGTTCAATTCTTGTAAGTGACATATTGCTCTTGTTGAGCCCATATTGTAATGATTGTAATTCGTGCCACCTTGATTCTCTAGAATAGCAGGTGGTGACCATTTCCCCAGGTGGACTAGCCCTCTAACAAACGGTGAACCACCCTTTAAGAATATATAAAAATTTTAATTAATTAAAAAATATATAAAAAGAAAAAGAAAAATTCATTATAATATTGTAAATTGATAAAAAAAAATGAATTAAATTAAGACAAAAAATAGATTGAAAACTAATAGCATTTTCTAATATCTCATTAATTTGACTTAATTCAAAAGAATTTATAAAATATTAAATGAATATATACAAATTTTAATTAATTAAAAAATATAGTATTAAATGAATATATAAATTTTTTAATTAATTAAAAAATATATAAAAAGAAAAATGAAAATTCATTATAATATTGCAAGTTAGATGACTTTTACCAAACCCATAATGGAGAGTTTGAGTAACATAAACCATTGATCGTAGTAATAAATACATATAATTTATTTCACATAAAACTATAAAAAAATTATAGATGATGTGGTAAGCCTCCATCCAGCATCTTCGATTGGCTGTTGATTTTATTTTATATTATATTTATATATTGGTTTTATATGGTAGAAGAACGTTCATATGGTATATTATATGATAAAACCAAGTGAGGAAGCGGCCATTCCCATGCCTCTATCTCTATTTTTAAGTTTAAATATTTCTAATCAAACTATTATTATTGTTTTTCTTTCACATTAAAATTTTTCATACAGTCGGTAGATAGTCAATTTTGTGTATAAAAACCAGAAACTGAAAACATATCCGAGTATTTGCAATCTCCGATCCTAAAAACTATTAATTATGAGCTCAGATTTGGATGTAGGATTCATCAATGGAACTCTTTACAACAGTTTGACTCTGTCCAGCCAACCGGAGTAGTTCACTCACCAAAACTTGCGTACAGAATGATGCAATCGCTTTCCAACGATGTAAATTCTTCACCGTAAACCTGTGGAATTCATCAAATAACTATTCATTTGTAACCAGAAAGAAGCTTCCATGCACTAGTACAAGATGGGGGATGTTTAAGAGATTTTTAAAGACACATATGGTCTTGAATGTCTATTTTGAGTTGTTTTTTAATTTTTTAAATTTCTTTAAAATCTATTATGATATTTAAGATGGTTTTTAATATAAAATTAACTTTAAATTGATTTTTATTTTTTAAGTTTTTGAAGTTACTATTTAAAAAAAAAAACTGATTTTAAGATTTTATTATGATATTTAAAACGATTTTTAAGACAAAATTAACTTTAAATTGATTTTTATTTTTGAAGTTATTATATTCAAATGAAAAAAGTGATTTTAGAACTCTATTATGATATATAAGATGATTTTTAAGACAAAATTAACTTTAAAATTGATTTTTAGTCTTTAAGTTTTTGAAGTTACCATTTTCAAATAAAAAAACTGATTTTAGGATTTGTGCATCTGCCATAATCCTTATTAATCAAAGTTTATGTGTAGTGATCATGACTTCCATCAATCTATCGATACTAGTGGGTTTGGCGGTTACTTCCAGTCTGTTTGGTGGTCACTTCCAATAATATATCAGTCTTCGTAAATCGGTAGCTAATTCCATTCGTGGACAACTTGGCTAGGTTATTCGCGAGAGGAAAATTTCCTTGGAGGAATTATGTAAAGCTGTATGCTCATTTCTATACAACATAGCACATCATTTCTCATGGAGGTCATGCATGTTGTGAAGGAGGTATTTTTAATCTTAAGTTATTAAACTTTATTTGATTGATATTTACTGTGATTTAATTGGATTGAATAGTTGATTCGATCTAGCTTATTGCCATATTCGGTAATCTATTATTGTACGATGCAGTATCGAGTGTTCTGGTTATGATAGATAGTCATAGGTTGGTTGTTCGAGATATGTTTGTGAGTGTAGGGTGAAGTGGCGGGTACTTTTTTATTTGATAAAATCCCTCTGTTTTGACCTCCTGCCACAATACATACGCCCCCATGTGGTAGAATTGATACCGCTTGTCGATAGAGACCGGGGGAGAAAAAAAAGTGTTGTTGAAAGGAAGAGGAACCCTTTTGAAAGAGACCTATTGAAAGAAGAAGAGGAGCCCTGTTTAATGAGGAGACCTTAAGAATAGGAGTGCTTTTTGCAATTCTTTTTCTTTCCCAAGCCCTGTGACTATATTCTAAAAAATGTAATTTCCAGTAAGTCATTATAGTAAGTCATTGTATCTGTTTCATAACACTAGATTTAGTTTGAGTTTAAAGTTGAAAGCTTTGTAGCCTTGTAGTCCCTACGTCGAAAACTTACTTATACGAATTCCTTTGGGAGGCGTGTTTGCTAACCAATCCAAAAAAATTCTAGATCAATTCTCCAGTCCAGTATTTCACCATCTGAATTTGCAATGTCTCTGTGTATGGTGATAGCTTTTGTCTATCAATCGAGCAGAGTTGCTCTTCTTGTTTTTTGAGTGACGTTGTAGTTATTCTATCAAGATCATCTGGAACTTACGCCCGTATTTATTCTTGGTTTGGATGGCAGAGACCATAACGAGAATGGAGCTTTGGTGGACAACTTCATAATCTTGTCTACCCCCACCAAGGTTTAATTGGTGAACTATTTTTTTGTGTTTTTACAATTAATATATAATTGTTTTGTGTTTTTATGTTAGTTCTTGTCGCTATGACACATATCCATTTGAATTGTTTTTGTTTTTTTGTTTTGTATCTTGTACATAAGGGTTTTTTTCTTTAAACGCTTGCAAATCTATCAATACTAGATTCCTGGCAGATTCCACTAGTTTGCATCGTCGAAATTCTTAGCGGTCATTGTAAATCCATGTTTTGTATCGGCTAACAATGCCACCCAATGACCTACAATGCAATACTTTCTCCTAGACTTCCATACCCAAAAATCAAAGTGATCCAAGAAATTTCATAACTAAGCTATTTGGCCACAAAAATAAATCTCTCCTTTAATTAAAGTTTGGTCAGATTTGATTTTTTTCATTCGATTCGAGCAAATTTCCCATATAAACAAGAACTTCATTGGTTTGTT